>CP106724.1:32087069-33287069 GCA_025506655.1 Gossypium rotundifolium | reverse complement strand
AACTAAGTACACGTATTATGTCTGAACTTACCTCGGATGTTGAACTATCGAAACGGTCGATTAATCGAGCACTTTATCTTTGCCTTGATCTCGATCCGAACCTCTCATTTATTGGTCTATACACATTCAAATTCAGTCCATTCAATCACCAATTCATTCAATTTAGTCCACACCTACATATTTAGGACATTTTACAAAATAGCCCTCATATTTTCACATTTTGACACTTTAGTCCCTATTTCACAAAATCATCAAATACACAAAATTTTAAAACACATATGATAGTTGAAATCTTCCCATGCTAATACAAGCTCACACATTTCATTTCTTTCACATTTTAGTCCTTCAAGTTACACATTTCTCAATTTAGCCCAAATTACTCAATTTCACCAAAAATCCAAATACAAACTATGTTAATCCAACACTAAGCTTTCATATTTTACCAACTATCAACACAAAGCTCACATGTCCATCCATGACACATCTCAAAATCTTCATCAATTCACAAAATTGAAGCATGGGTTTTAAAGAGCACAAAGCAACGATTACAAAAACGTAGAAATTATCAAAAACTGAGCTCAAAACATACCTTGATTGAGCTTAGCAATGGCCGAACATTCAAAAGCTTAAAAACCCTTGTTCCTTCTCTTATTTTCGGTGAAAAGATGAATAGAAATGGCCATTCTAATGTTTTGTTTTACTATAAAATAACTAAATTATCAAACACCAAATTTGCCCTTAATGAAATGTTTATAAAATCATTTAAACTATGGACATAATTGTCCATCAACCACCCCACTTACTAAATAATGGATCAATTGCCTCATAAGGCCTCTTCAATTAAGAACCATAACACATAGATACTTTAATAATCAGCACACAGCTTTTACACTTTATGCGATTAAGTCCTTTTCGTAAATTAAACACACAATCGATAAAATCTTCACAAAGAAATTTCACACAAACTAAATCACATACTGTAAACACAGAAATAATATAAAATATTATTCCTACCTCAGATTTGTAGTCTCGAAACCACTATTCTGACTAGGGTCTAAATCAGACTGTTACAGGATTGTGCTAGGCCATAAAATTTCTAGTAAAGGGATTGAGGTTGATAGAGCGAAAATTGAAACCATTGAAAAATTACCTCCCCCTAGTTCAGTTAAGGCTATTTGAAGTTTTGTAGGACATGCTCGGTTCTATAGAAGATTTATCAAAGATTTTTCTAAAATAGCTAAGCCTTTAACTAATTTGCTAGAAAAAGATGTGTCTTTCGATTTCAGTCAGGAATGTTTAGAAGCATCTAATACTCTTAAAGATAAATTAATTAATGCTCCGATTGTAGTTGCACCTGATTGGAATTTACCTTTTGAACTAATGTGTGATGCGAGTTATTTTACAGTAGGTGCAGTTCTTGGACAGCGAAGAGACAAACATTTTCAACCGATTTGTTATGCTAGCAAGACATTGACAGCTGCACAAAAAAACTACACTACTACAGAAAAAGAAATGCTAGCTCTGGTTTTTGCATTCGATAAATTTAGGCCATATTGAATATTATCTAAAGTTATCGTCTACACTGATCATTCGGCTCTTCATTATCTCCTCCCTAAATCAGATGCAAAACCTCAACTAATAAGATGGATTTTATTATTGCAGGAGTTTGATTTAGAAATCTAAGATAAAAAGGGAGCTGAAAACCTTGCAGGAGATCACCTTTCCCGGTTAGAAAATTTACATCTCAAGGAGCTTGATGAACATGAGATAAATGACTTGTTTCCTGAGGAACAACTTTTGGTTATAACTTACTCTGAAGTCCCTTAGTTTATGGATATTGAGAATTATCTAGCTGTTAACATTCTTTCAAAAGGGTTGACACATCATCAAAAGAAGCGATTCTTTGTGTAATACCCCAAACCCGGCCCAAACGCTACGACCAGATCTGGCATGCTACAGGTTGAATGTTAAAGTTCAAATTCTCTGGTTACTTTGAAGAAATCATGGATTTGGAAAACAAGTAACTTTTCGGTAGCACTATGTGTTGGAAACTTGCTTTGTTTTGATGAAAACCGTTGTTTTGCGTTAAACGTGTTTGAAACTCCCATTTTTATTACTTCTTATAATTAAGTCCTTGAAATATAAATTTATAATCCATAATCATTAACCACTAGAAACCGAAAAGTTAAGCTAAGAGGCCTTATTACATGAAAACAAACCCAATATTTAAAACTAAAGAAAAACTGAAAATAAGTTTACTTAAATAAAAGACTTTATGGCCCCTCGAGTCTACCTCGGCTCCCGTATCCATGATCTACTGCTCATTTAAAAGGTTAAGAAAAATATAGGGTGAGTCACCAAGACTCAATGTGCAAATCCCTAAACCACATAAACGACTTGAGGCCCACAATCACATACTGGGCCTCAGCCTACACATAATGACAGCAGAACAAGTACCTGGATATGACCCAACCCAACCTAAAATTCCATCCTCTACACGCCAACCCTTATCGGCCATCACACCACGGGGATTTCTACAATCAACCCTCCATCTGCTACACGCCATCTTGACAGTCGTGCTATCAGTTATAATGTCAATCACTATGTGACCTTAAAATCAAATGTGGCAGAGCCAACGATCACCATGTGACCTTATAATCAAATGTGGCAGAGCCACCGATCACTAAGTGACCTATTAAGCATGCTCTTCCCCTTCATCATATTAACCCCATCCCATGCATACATACATACAAAAGCAAGAATAATATACCATCTACAAGATAACAGGTTATCACATACATCGAAACACATAGAGAATTTGCTATGTTTTCGTACCTGGCATCCCTTGCCTAATCCCTACGGGTTATTCGACTGTCCATACAGCCTTTTCTGGCTTTTTAGCCCATAATAGGTATAATACAGAAACTAATGTGATAAAGATCTACACACCTGATTACAGACAAGATGATACTTTCTATGTCGACACTGTTAATAGCCGATACGACTACTAACTGCCTACGGTTTTGTTTTGTAGCCCATCCATAACCCGGTAGCCAATCTCTGATGGCAGACACCAAACGCTTCTTAAACTTAAGGGTTGGATTTACGGGTCCAAACCCCTCCTTCGCCTGATCGATATTTGATTCCATCAAAAGACCTTATTAGTTGCTACCACCATAACATATAGTTGTTAATACATAACATAGGGTTAAGATCACGAATACGATAAACGAACCTAACGAAAATCTAAAGAGAACCCTTACCTTGAAATCCTGAAAAGAGATATGGGACTCAGAGACTAGCGATTTCTGGCTTTTGGGATCTAAATGATTCGATCTACTTTGTTTCCTGAAATTTTGCCCTAAGATGAGAACACAAGAACAGTCAAAACGTTATGCAAAAGATTACCTCGCCACGCTAATTAGCCTTTCGGCTTTGGCCTTCAAAAAAATAAAAACCGAAAGAGAAAGGTGAAATATGAAAGAAATCATCACCTACCTTAACACCAAAAGATTCAGCTACTCCCAGCAGATTTCAGCTTCTGAGAAAATAAAAAAGAGAAGATGATGCAAAGAGACCTTTGGAGATTCAACTTAATGAAGAATTTGGCAAAGAGAAAAAGAATGGATAGGGGACTTTCGGCTTAAGCATACAAGTGAAGATGAGAGAATGGGATTAAGGGTTTTCGGCTTTAGCAGAAAATGAGAGAAGATATTAAGAGAATAAGAACCCAAGTGCCAAAGACGAAGAAGTACTCCCCTCACTTAAACAGAATTTTGGCACTTACTAAACAAATATCGAAAATGCCTATTTTGAAAACTAAAAACCCATCCTATCAACAGGGAAATTTCGGCACCCCTAAGCCACTCAAAACCGATTTCTCCTCCCCCTTAGAGTTGGAAATTCGGCCACCACCTTGATCAGCCGATAACTCCTAAACTTTCTCCCTTATCATCATCTGATCCTTCATCCACAAGTGACATGGATAATGTCATCTCTTCCTCCCTTTATCAGCACATTATCTGCATTATCCACCTCAATCAATTCCCTAATTTCAAGCATTCAAGCTGAACTCCACTACTGCTCCATACCAATGCCAAAATTAATTAAAATGAATGGGTAACATGTGACTCGAACCTTGGACCTCTTCACGCCACCTTATAGCCCCTATGTGATGCCACCTTCCACTGAGCCACAAGCCCATTTGTGTCTTAAAGTACAAATTATATCTTTTAAGTCCTAACCATGTTGGCTCTCCATTGGAGTGCCCAACAATAAATTTTTGCTAAGGCCTCGGCCCAACTCTGAGCCCATTCTAGACCCCTAAAACACTCTAACTAGCATATTAAGCACAACAACACATCACAACACATCAAATGCAAAGCCCCACAAATTCAGGATGTGATACTTTGCCGATGTAAAAAATTATTTTTGGGAGGATCCTTTTCTTTTTCGTGTATGTGCAAATCAAGTGATTCAGAGGTGTGTTACAAAATCAGAAGCGAGTAAAATCTTGGAACACTGCCACTCAGGACCAACAAAAGGACATTACAGTGGGACTAAGACAGCATATAAAACGCTTGAATCAGTTTTTTATTGGCCCAAACTGTTCAAGGACACTAACAGGTATGTTTCTTTTTTGTGATAAATGCCAGAGAACAGGTAATATCTCTAAACATGATGAAATGCCTCAAACCTATATGCTTTCATGTGAAATATTTGATGTCTGAGGCATTGATTTTATGGGCCCATTTCCTAGTTTGTTTGGTAATTAATATATCCTAGTAGCGGTCGATTATATGTCAAAATAGATAGAGGCTCAAGCTTTACCTACTAATGATGATAGAATGGTAGTTCAATTTCTCAAAAAGCTCTTTTCTCGATTTAGAACACCTAGAGCAATTATTAATGATAGGGGTACGCATTTTTGTAACTCTCAATTTGATAAAGTTCTTAAGAAATATGGAGTGCATCATAGGAAAGCTACCCCTTATCACCTTCAAACTAGTGGACAAGTTGAAGTCGCAAATCGAGAGCTTAAACGTATCTTAGAGAAAACTGTAGAATCAAATAGGAAGGACTGGGAGATAAAAGTAGATGACACTCTATGGGCCTATAGAACTGCTTTTAAAACACCCATAGGAACATCTCCTTACAAACTTGTTTATGGGAAAAGTTGTCATTGAAACACCCCAAACCTGGCCCACGAGCCTTGACCGGATCTGGTATGTTCCCCGGTGTAAACCGTTTCAAATTCTTTTGTTACTTAGGAAAAACTTGTGTGTTTTGAAAGAAAGATTGTTTTGGGTTGGGCTTGAGTTGAAAACAAGTTTAATTCATTGTTAAAAATCCTTTACTATAGGTGACAAAACGTTTGGGCTTTGTTTTAAATTAAAAGATTTGTAAGCTTAACAAATAAAAACAGAATAAAATATTTCTACTAAGGCCTTATTACATCAAATAATTTCCAAAATTTAAATTCAAAATACTTAAAGTAAAATAGTCCAAGTAAAAGAAATCAAATTTCACATGGCCTCCACTAAGCATCTGTAGCCGGTCCATCACCGATCGTCACCGAAAAATAATCCCACAAGGGTGAGTCAATGACTCAATGTGTAACCAACACTAAAATTTAATAATTCAGCATACATTATCATACATGTTCATAAACAAATAAAAATAATGATGCAACCCAACCCAAACCTAGATAGCCATCCGCCACACGTCCCCCTGCACCAACCTCGCACACCGTGGGGACTACTAAGTCAACCCTCCATCCGCTACACACCATCGAAGGCGTCATTGCAGCTTGACGTGCTCATCGCCTTATAAAATTCGTGGTCTTAGGTCACCACATTCGAGATATCATGGTCTTAGGTCACACATTCGGTTTCGTGGTCTTAGGTCACCACATTCGATTTCGTGGTCTTAGGTCACCACATTAACTTCCCTTTTCATATAACCCATATGCCCCATATTTCATATACATTATGCAATTTCATGCCTTAATTCACATTCTTACCGGTTTTCATGTTAAAATAACATATGTTCATAATCCTAGTAGGAGTAGGAAACGTACCTTAGTACTTTGTACCATTGTATGGTACCTTAGCCATGCTTTTCACGTTCTTAATAACACATTTAATTTAAAACATAGCCATGGACATATTAAACTTAGGGTAGGGTACACACTTGATTCGCTTAACAATTCCACTGAATCCCGAATTTCGATCTTAGATCTTTAACTCCCTACATTTGGCCCATATTAAAGATTTAATGAAAAACTCATTCGGCCATAAAACCAAATCCTAGTAGGATTTGTGCACTAAAACTTACCTTAATGCCGATTTGCTTATCACTCAAATCCCAAAAACTTTGCTATTCTCCTCCTTGTATTCGGCCAAACACTGGATCTCTACATAGGTTAGCTTCGGCTTTTTAAATAAAGTAAGAGATAGATCTAGATATCCAAAATAGGCCTTGGCCGAATATACCTATGTGCTTACCTTCCAAATCTTAAATCCCGAAAATGATCTTTTGTCTTAGGTGCCTGACGAAATCCCTATAATGATATGTTGGATCGATTTTTAACACTTAATCACTATTAAATGGCCTTTGGCCGAATGTCAAAGTGTTACTCACCTTAGATCCTTGAAATCCCGAAAGTACTATTTGATTATGGAGATGTCGACAATAGCAGAGATCCCGGAGAACTCCTCTTTCTATAGTCGACACTACCCAAATCCCGGAAGATCCTTATAGATTCGGCCATAGAACATTATTGGGTTAAGACTCAAACTTTCGGCTAAAAGAAGAGGGAATGGGAATAACATGACAACAATCTAATCCTTACCCTTAGTGTTGTAGTCGACAACCTCCCTTGCTTGAAGTCCTAAAGAAATCGGCTAGGAAGACTGAATAGTTGTCAAAGATCTTAGCTTTTGGACTTGATGGAGTAATCGGCTAGGGGTTGTCTTTGGGGCTTCGACTTTTGATGAATTGAAACAAAGAAGAAGAATAGAGATGGAGGATTCGACAATAGTGAGTCTTTGAGAGGGAGCTTGCGGTTTTGCCAACAAAAGAAAATAGAGAAGATGATAAGAGAATTTCGGCAGAGACTTTCAAAAGAAAAGAAAAAGAAACAAGTGACCTTTCTTCATTCCTTTTGGCCGAAAATACTACACTTAGTTCCCCCTATTCGGCCAACTCTCCCTTATTTTGATAAAGTTTATCTCTTAATTATCACTTTATTCAATAATAAAATTAATCCCTCAATTATCTCTTATCTTTAAAAAAAAATACCAATAATTATCCATCTATTTGCCGAATTTTAACAAAAATAAAACACCTCCTTTAGTGCCTTATTGCCGTCCACTTCTTCCTACCTTGTAGCAAAAATAAAACTTCTTTTTGCTTTCCTTGTGGCTCAAACACAAGCCCAATTGCTTATGTAGGTGGCATCACTTACCTGGCCTTAAGTGGTGCCTCCAAGCCACTTAAACAAGCCTATGTTTGTGTCAAACTTCTTCTATTAATTTTCTTAAGGCCACCTTGTTTTAGTTTCCTCTTTTACTCTTAACATTTCTAAATCATTTCCTTACATTTCTAGGTTTCCAAAAATGGTCACTTTCTTCTTTTAACTTATGTTTCCAAAATGTTCACTTTCCTCTTTTAACTTAACATTTCCAAGTTTCCAAAATGTTCACTTTCCTCTTTTAAACTTCATTCTCAAGTTTCCAAAAATTGTTCACCATACATTCATAATACATAAGTCATGCCATTTCGTATAATTAAATCAAAAATACATAGGCCCCTTTTTAGGATGTTACAGTTCTACCCCCCTTAAAAATAATTTTGTCCTCGAAATTACTCACTAACGAACAATCGTACAATCTAACTCACCACAGTACGCTATTGCTGTGCACTCTGATCTTAATAAAACTAACACATTTCCTATGCACAATTCCAAAGTTCACATCTAGGGTTTCATACCATTCACTAGCAATACAAGAACGAACTAGCTCTATAATAAACAAGGCAATAAAGGCATTCCGGAAATAAGAAACTTACCCGTTGTCACATCTGGCACATCACTCTCCTCGCGACGGCCGACTGCATAAACCAACCTTGGGTGCCTTGCATTAGAACCTTCAGTACCTCCGTTCGGTGCTCCACGACCACGACCAGAACCATTTCCTCTATGGTTCAGACCACGACCTCGCTGAGGCTGCTGTCCACCTCTACCAGCCTGATTAACATTCTAATCTACTGATTGATTGTCATCTGGTCTCATCGGACAGTCCTTAATCATATGGTCCTTTGACTCACACTTAAAACATCCTCTCGCCTTTTTCTAGCACTCTCCTAAGTGCTTCTTTCCACACTGATCACAAGGACGATACTGCCCTCCTGTACCAACTTGCTGACCCCGCGGTCCATCAGCTCTGGGCCTTTTCTGCACATTTCCCGTCGATCCTGACGACCCATAACCCCTCTTGGGTCTATTCCTATCAGAGCTCTGCTTAACCGAGTCCTTGATTCCCTCGGCTACCTTAGCCTTTTCTACCAACACGGAAAAGTCCCGCTCCTGATGTGGAGCTGTCAATAACCTGAGGTCATCCCTTAAACCGTCTTCAAAATAGACACATCGCTTATGTTCCGTTGCCACTACTCCTCGAGCATATCGGCTTAACTCGTAAATTCACTTCATACATGCCATCGACTTGTTCCTTGAACCAAATTTCCTTAAAAGCCTTCCTCTGCTCATCAATATAACGTGTGTTGACATACTTCTTCTAATACACTGTCTTAACATACTCCCAGGTCAGATCCTCAGCTGTGGCACCATCCTGAACTATTAGCCACCATTGGTACGCTTCATCGCGTAACAGTGCCACCATTCCCTTCAACTTCTCCTCAGGGGTCAGATCGAGCTCATCCATAATGCGCTTGGTTGCTTCCAACCAGTATTCAGCTGTACTGGGTGCCACACCAGATACTCCACGGAACACCTTAGCTCTGTTGGCTCGGAGTCGCTCAGGTACAGATTTCTGAGCTCTCGTATTCCCTCCACCACCAGCCACCATTTCAAGAACCCGCAAAGATAGCCTCGTGATCTGACATCATCCCCGTCTGAGCTTGCTGCTCGACACCAACAGCTGGGGGTGGTGGTGGCGGTGGTAACTCATTGTCGGACCCTTGACCCAATCACTGGGTCTCGACACGCTCATTCTTCCTCTCTCAAGTCCATGACGATCAAGTCCTCTAGAACTCATATCTAACGATGCGCGTTAATCGATTAAGAAATTTTATGAATTAGCCTTTATTCCACTAATTAACTGTGAAGAAGTTTTATGAAAAGAATTTTAGGAGTGGTTCTTTCGTATTCATACATGCACACAGTCTTTACATTCATACATCCATCAATCAATTATGAACTTTCATTCATTCAAAGAAATGTTGTAGTTTTCATTGTTGTTGTTTTTCCACTACCTAGGGGTATTTTCGTAATTTACCCTACAGGGGTTTTTCATAATTTGTCAAAATAAGGTTCCTTGGTGATTTTGTCAATAAGGGTATTTTGGTAATTTTTTTCATTCCCGGGGGTATTTTGAAAAATTTTGAGATTCGAGGGTATTTTGGTAATTAACCCGGGTAAATTTATAAATCTTAATAAATCAAGGTTATTTTGGAATTTACAAAACTTGAAGGTTGTTTTTGAGAATTTGTTTTCCAAATCGGTCTTTATTCAGTAAATTTTTGAAGATCGGGGTCATTCTGGTAATTTTGTAACTTCGGGTATTTATTTTAATTTGTAGGGTAGGGGTAATTTCATAAATTTTTTTCTAAAATCAAGGTATTCTGATATTTTGCAAATTAGGGTTTTTGATCATTTTATAAAGTAATAAAATTTTGATAAGAATTGTGGGTATTTGAAATTTCATAAACCAAGGGCATTTTTGTAATTTTACCACTAGGGGCATTTTTGTAATTTTTATAGATCGGAAATATTTCAAGAAAATTTATAAAAATAATCTTTTCAAATCAAGAGGGTAATTCAGAAATTTTAAAACTAGGGTTTCCATAAAAAAATATGGCTAGTCCCTTTCGGGTTTTAGTTAGGGGTTTAGCCCGTGTATAAGTCCTCTTGGTTAGGGTGAATCGAGGCTACGGACCAGGTAGGATTCGAGTGGAGAGGAGGTGAGTCACTAGGACTGCTTAAATACCAAGCTCCCACCAAAACCAATCCTAGACATGCGCACCATGGTTACCACACCTTAACTGAGCGACTTAACCACATGTTTGTTTAGTTAGGCATTTAAGTCTTATGTAATTGTTGGGGTACACTAGTCCTAGGGTTCAAGTGCTTATCATGCTAATCTACATTCCATTCTATTTCTACCCTTCTACAAGTCATAATATGAATCACACAATGGATAGAAGTACTTACCTGGTGGACTTCGGGTCGGAGACTTAGTGGGCCATGCCAGAAAATCCTGCTTAATTCACAAAAATTCTTTTTGGACTTAACTTTGAAAATGTTTTGGGCCTTAAACCCAAGGCTGAGAGTTTAAAATTGGGCTCTGATACCAAACTGAAACACCCCAAACCTGGCCCACGAGCCTTGACCGGATCTGGTATGTTCCCTGTAAACTGCTTCAAATTCTTTTGTTACTTAGGAAAAACTTGTGTGTTTTGAAAGAAAGATTGTTTTGGGTTGGGCTTGAGTTGAGAACAAGTTTAATTCATTATTAAAATCCTTTACTTTAGGTGACAAAACGTTTGGGCTTTGTTTTTAAAAAAATGATTTACTTAATCTTTTAATAAATAAAGGTTTGTAAGCTTAACAAATAAAAAGCAGAATAAAATATTTCTACTAAGGCCTTATTACATCAAATAATTTCCAAAATTTAAATTCAAAATACTTAAAGTAAAATAGTCCAAATAAAAGAAATCTAAACTTCACATGGCCTCCACTAAGCATCTGCCAGCTCGGTCCATCACCGATCGTCACCGAAAATAATCCCACAAGGGTGAGTCAATGACTCAATGTGTAACCAACACTAAAATTTAATAATTCAGGCATACATTATCATACATGTTCATAAACAAATAAAAATAATGATGCAACTCGAACCCAAATCTAGATAGCCATCCGCTACACGTCCCCCGTACCAACCTGCACACCGTGGGGACTACTAAGTCAACCCTCCATCTGCTACACACCATCGAAGGCAGTCGCTGCAGTCGACGTGCTCATCGCCCTCATAAAATTCGTGGTCTTAGGTCACCACATTTAGTTTTACGTGGTCTTAGGTCACCACATTAACTTCCCCTTTTCATATAAACCATATGCCCCATATTTCATACACATTATGCAACTTCATGCCTTAATTCACATTATTACTAGTTTTTACATGTTAAAAATAACATATGTTCATAATCCTAGTAGGAGTAGGAAACGTACCTTAGTACTTTGTACCATTGTATGGTACCTTAGCCATGCTTTTCACATTCTTAATAACACATTAAATTTAAAACATAGCCATGAACATATTAAACTTAGGGTAAGGTACACACCTGATTCGCTTAACAATTCCATTGAAATCCCAAATTCCGGTCTTAGATCTTTAACTCCCTACATTCGGCCCATATTAAAGATTTAATGAAAAACTCATTCGGCCATAAAACCAAATCCTAGTAGGATTTGTGCACTAAAACTTACCTTAATGCCGATTTGCTTATCACTCAAATCTCGAAAACTTTGCTATTCTCTTCCTTGTATTCGGCCAAACACTGGATCTTTACATAGGTTAGCTTCGGCTTTTTAAACAAAGTAAGAGATAGATCTAGATATCCAAAATAGGCCTTGGCCGAATATACCTATGTGTTTACCTTCCAAATCTTAAATCCCGGAAATGATCTTTTGTCTTAGGTGCCTGACGAAATCCCTATAATCATATGTTAGATCGATTTTTAACACTTAATCACTATTAAATGGCCTTTGGCCGAATGTGAAAGTGTTGCTCACCTTAGATCCTTGAAATCCCAAAAGCACTATTTGATTATGGAGATGTTGACAATAGCAGAGATCCCGGAGAACTCCTCCTTCTATAGTTGACACTACCCAAATCCTGGAAGATCCTTCATAGATTCGGCCATAGAACATTATTGGGTTAAGACTTAAACTTTTGGCTAAAAGAAAAGGGAATGGAAATAACATGACAACAATCTAATCCTTACCCTTAGTGTTGTAGTCGACAACCTCCCTTGCTTGAAGTCCTAAAGAAATCGGCTAGGAAGACTGAATAGTTGTCAAAGATCTTGGCTTTTGGACTTGATGGAGTAATCGGCTAGGGGTTGTCTTTGGGGTTTCGACTTTTGATGAATTGAAACAAAGAAGAAGAATAAAGATGGAGGATTCGGCAATGGTGAGTCTTTGAGAGGGAGCTTGCGGTTTTGTCAACAAAAGAAAATAGAGAAGATGACAAGAGAATTTCGGCAGAGACTTTCAAAAGAAAAGAAAAAGAAACAAATGACCTTTCTTCATTCCTTTTGGCCGAAAATACTACACTTAGTTCCCCCTATTCGGCCAACTCTCCTTTATTTTGATAAAGTTTATCTCTTAATTATCACTTTATTCAATAATAAAATTAATCCCTTAATTATCTCTTATCTCTAGAAAAAAATACCAATAATTATCCATCTATTTGCCAAATTTTAACAAAAATAAAACACCTCCCTTTAGTGCCTTATTACCGTCCACTTCTTCCTACCTTGTAGCAAAAATAAAACTTCTTTTTGCTTTCCTTATGGCTCGAACACAAGCTCAATTGCTTATGTAGGTGGCGTCACTTACCTGGCCTTAAGTGGTGCCTCCAAGCCACTTAAACAAGCCTATGTTTGTGTCAAACTTCTTCTATTAATTTTCTTAAGGCCACCTTGTTTTAGTTTCCTCTTTTACTCTTAACATTTCTGAATCATTTCCTTACATTTCCAGGTTTCAAAAATTGGTCACTTTCCTCTTTTAACTTAAGTTTCCAAAATGTTTACTTTCCTCTTTTAACTTAACATTTCCAAGTTTCCAAAATGTTCACTTTCCTCTTTTAAACTTCATTCTCAAGTTTCCAAAAATTGTTCACCATACATTCATAATACATAAGTCATGCCATTTCTTATAATTAAATCAAAAATACATAGGCCCATTTTCAGGATGTTACAATCATTTACCATTTGAATTAGAGCACAAAGCATTTTGGGCTACAAAATTCTTAAACTATGATCTCAAACTTATAGGAGAGAAGAGATTGATGCAGTTGAACAAGTTAGATGAGTGGTGAGTGAATGCTTATGAGAACTCACAATTGTATAAAGAAGCGACAAAGAGACGCCATGATGCTCGTTTGAAGCAGCCCAAATAATTTACAGCAGAAGATGTTGTCCTTTAATATAATCCAAGGCTCAAGTTGTTTCTCAGAAAGTTGAAATAAAGATAGTCAAGTCCATTCGTAGTACAAACCATTTTCCCCTATGGTACGATAGAGGTAACTCATCCAGAATATGGCACATTCAAGGTAAACGGTCACAGACTTAAACTTTATAATGGTGAGGATTTTAGAAATGATAAAGAGGAGCTTCAGCTCTGAGAATCCACGTAATCATACGCACAAGGTAAGTCTAGCTTAGACTCTAAATAAGTGCTTCTCGGGAGAAAACCCGAGTATTAACACTGCTAATTTCTTTATTTTTATTTTATAATATTTTTTAAAATTAACTAAATATTAAAAATACAGGTTTTTGACCCACATGGCCTGGACACACGGGCATGTCCTTGGCTGTGTGACCAAATAGGGGTGAGAAAATGAGTTTCACGGCCTGGACACGCGGGCGTGTCCTCCACCGTGTGACCCACACGGCCTAGACACACGGACGTGTCCTTGGCCGTGTGGATCCTGAGACTTAGTTTTTAATTTTTAAGTAAATCAAAAGAAAGTTACATGGTCTGGCGACATGGCCATGTAACCCACACAGTCTGGCCACATGGACGTGTCCTCGGTCGTGTGGATCCTAGGACTTAATTTTTTTCAAAAATCGATAGAGAGACATCCTAACAGAGTTCACACAGGCGTGTCCTAGGGCGTGTGAAACCTGGAGCTAAAATTTTCAATCTTAAAACTAGTCAAAGAGTTACATGGGCAAGGTACACAGCCATGTGGACGATCGTACGGGCGTGTGGGAGGTCACACGGGCGTGTCCACGGCCATGGGGGAAATGAAGAATGTGTCACACGGCCATGAGACATGGTCATGTGTTCCACACGGCCTGGACATACAGGCGTGTCTGAGGCCGTGTGATGACTAGGTTAAAAGTATCAAACGCACACAAATGGGTGACACGGCAGTGTGGCCCAACGCGGGCCTCACATGATCGTGTGCCGCATTTAAACCCTAATCCCTTTTATTTTTCTTCTATTTTGTCTTCTTCCTTCTCACACATACCCTAGCCGCCGCTCCCCCTATCACCGCCTCTTCTCTAGCCATCGTTCCGTCCTTCTTCCTCTCTCCGTCGAACAACCACATACCTCTCTGATCCTCCTTTCTTTCTTTTCTTTCCTTTCCTTCCCTCTAAACCACCGTCACACCCACACTCGACACAACTCACCCTCCCACCACCGCACCAGCACGCCCCTACACCCATCGAACCCCTATCTCCTTTAACCTCCCTATCTCCTTTAACCTCCCCATTCTTTCCCCTTGTCCCTAAACCCCCACGTACACACCCCCAAACTTACCCCATTCTTTCCTCCCTTTCTTGTCCCTAAACCCCAGACCCCTACTGTACACCCTCACCAAACTTATTTTTATTTTAAACCCTTCTATCTCCTTTTATTCCCTTTCTTTAATAATGTTGTTTTAGTTTCCTTTTACTTTTCTTTCCGTGTCAAGCATTCCCTTTGGAATTTGTTTAATTGATTTTTTTTTGTTTCGATTTTATTCTTGATAGTATTGCTTATTTCTTCTCTTCATATTATTATTGTTCTTAGTTTAGGATGATTTATTATTTGTTTATTTCGCTTTTCTTATTCAAACTTTTAGAATGACATGCTTTTTAATGTTTTAGTAACAAGTTACTATTTAAGACTACTTGGCTTTTATTCGGTCAAAGTATTAATAGGATTAGACTTTATATTATTACTTTTGTTATTTCACTTTAGTTTATTAGTTTCATTAAGTCGATACTCTATGTATTTTGTTTAATTGATTTTTTGTTTCGATTTTATTCTTGATAGTATTGCTTATTTCTTCTCTTCATATTATTATTGTTCTTAGTTTAGGATGATTTATTATTTGTTTATTTCGCTTTTTCTTATTCAAACTTTCGTAATGACATGCTTCTTTAATGTTTTTAGGAACAAGTTGCTATTTAAGTCTACTTGGCTTTTATTCTGGTCAAAGTATTATTAGGATTAGATTTTGTTTTACCTATTCATATTTTTATTTATTAGCCCTCCATTTGCGTAATTGGTGAGGCCCTTTTTATTTCTTATTGAATTATTTTTTCTTTCAGACACAACATGACGAACACACGCGATAAGACTAAGATCGTCATTCCGATTTTGAAAAAACGAAAAGGCCCCAACGCGACCTCCTTCTCGTATGCTTCTTCTAAGGCCCACCACCCTTACCTTCGATTTTTAGGGGGCCCTTAAGAGGATTTATATCAGCTCCTTCGTGTATGACCAGTCGGCTTAGGCCGCTGCATTGATTGGGCTGCGTTAGAGCAGGTCCAACTCGCTGATGATGTACGCGCCATTATCGACACAGCTTAGTGGGATAGATTCTTTGCCATCATCGAGCCCACCAACATGGAGCTGACATTAGAGTTTTGCTCGACGTTTCTGGTACAGTAGGTCATGAAAATTCATGACGAGTCAGGCACCATTACTTTTCGTCTTGGTGGTTTGGTGAGACATATGAGTGTCCCAGAGTTCGATGCTTCTATAGGACTCTACACAGAGGAGTTCATGAGTGTTGAGGACTTCCTTCAGTTTCATTGGCACATTCATCACTCACCATCACGTTGTTAGACCGAACTTAAAGTGAGTCAGATACCATATGAAGCGAGTCGCTCGAAAGCAACTTCTCTCTCTCCGGCCTTACGATACATTCACTGAATTTTAGCACATACTTTAACAATTCAGAGAGAGAGCACCGGAGTTGTTAGCACTCACGATGCTTATTATCTATGGAGCATGGCGCACGGGCATGTATTTGACTTGGCTTATTTTATCGCTCTATTTTTCTACCATCAGGTTGACCGCCACAGGAAAGACCCAATCTGTCTAAGCCCTTACGTGACTTGCATCACTCGACACTTCGATCTCCTCGACACACCAGAACAGTCCTCCACACTTTCACTTGTTAACCAAATGCCCTCTTAGGGTATCTCGAGCATGATACACATGACGATGATAGAGTGGCGTCATGGATTTGATCCTCCTCAGTACAGATTAGTTCATTCTGACGCTCAAGATGACCCTGAGGACTTCACTGATGATGTTCCTCCCTATCACGAGGATCCACCACAGCCTCCACTTTTGAGTTACCGACCTGTTCCATTTGCTGCTAGCTTCTAAGGAGTATCGTCTGAGGATTTTAATAGTTTCTGTCAGTACTGTGTTTAGAGGTTTGACAGTATTGATGCGACTATGCAGCAGATTTGTTAACATCTTCATATTGCTCCACCAACACCACCAGCTCACGACATTGATGAGTCTGATGATGAGGACCATTGTGTAACACCCCAAACCTGGCCTAGAAGTTAGGCCCGAATCTGGCACGTCACATTGAAATGTTTTTTTGAAAATCATGTTTTTATTGAAAACCCTTCTCGTTTAAAAGCTCAAGTAAAATCCCAATTACGTTAGTTTTTTTAAAACATTGAAAAATTATTAATTTTATTCCCAAAATATCTTTTTATTTATGGAAGCTAATTTTCAGAGTAATCGATTTACGAAAAAGATTAAGTCGCGAAACCATTTCGAAAATGTTGCGAAAACGTAGTGTTGTTTTAAAAATAGTTAACATTTTGGAAAACCATGACTTACTTCTAACGGATATAATTCAAAGTAAATAAAAACCCCAAGTTAAAACCCAGAACCTTAAAGAGGCCTTATTACAAAAATTAAAACCCAAAGCGGAATCTAAAGCATAAATGAAGTCCAAAGGCAGTCGTGTGGCCATCTCTGAGTCCCTCGCAGCACCGATCCTCTTAATGCTGGGGATTACCTGCACAGTTAAAAATGGGGTGAGTTTGCGAAAACTTAGTGTGTAATCCCATCCTAACTAAAACAGTTAGTAAAATGCATGCAATTTAGAATCGATGCGGGCCGAGCCCAATTACGATGTGAGAACAATGTGTGTGGGTCTAAGCCCATTATAATTTCACTTGGGCCTCAGCCCTTATCAAAATTAATTCCATATGCATAATGTGTGATGCATTCTAGCCTATCCCATTCAACCCTGCACTTGCCTCCGTCCAACCCTGCACTACCTGCGAGGAATAAATCACCCATGCCATCCCTACACTCCCAATGTTAGCACCAGTTGTGGCACTAACTAAAATCAAAGCAAAGCTGCTAGTAAATAGAATGGCCAAGAACCATAAACAGAATGGTTACAAACCATAATCAGGATGGCACAGAGCCATAATCAAGATGGCACAAGGCTATCACTAACTGTAATGAGTTTGGCACATAGTCATCGGCGACGGTAATATATCGGCACACAGCCACGGGTAATTATGATTGACACAGAGTCATCAATATATATGTTACGCACATAGCCACGAGTAAATACAATTTGCACAAAGCCATAATCAAGATGGCACAGAGCCATATTTAGGTTGGCATAGAGCCATAATCAGATTACGCGGCTTTAAGCCGTCCGTTGGTCCACAGTCGTCTCGTACGACTCGTACGACCTTAACAGATCAATATTGGATCCACAGTCGTCTCATGCAACCCGTGTGACCCTATCAGAACTTCCTTCGTATCAATGTCCCAAACCCATGCAATATGTCGTGTATGTCATGCTCAATCATTACACGTGTATGCAAAATGGCCATGCTCAGTAACAATCATTTAAACATATATTAAAAGCATATCATTCACATGACCACAGTCAAGTCAGTTAAAACCAGTCATACGATACAGTCAAATCAGTCAAATTCCTAGTCTAATTCAGTCATTTACCCACAAGGGCAAAATAGTCATTTTACCCTATAAAGGTATTTCGGTAATCCTACCTTTTAGGGGTGTTTCAATAATTTTACAAATTAAGGGTACTTCGATAATTTTACAAATCGAGGGTATTTCGATAATTTTGCAAATTAGGGTATTTTGGTAATTTTTTAAATATAGGGTATTTTAGTAATTTTATAAACTTGGGGTATTTCGATAATTTTGCAAACCTGGGGTATTTCAGTAATTTTACAAATCGAGGGTATTTCGATAATTTTGTAAATCGGGGTCTCGGTGACCCAACAGAAGGTCCACCGTCACCTCGAGCGACTAAGTAATATAAATTGTCATAGCGGTGTAAATGGGCCTAAGGCCCATTACTCGGCCCAAGTGGGCCCACACACTCGTGTGACCCGTTTAGCCCAAAAACAGCCATAGTTATGTAAACGTCACAGTCCAACAACACTTACCACATCACATACATTTTATCAGTGTGGGCCCACATAGCCCACTTTGGCCTAACGAGGCCCAGAGCTACCTAAGTCTTGTGCGCGACATGACAAGTCTATCCACTTAATAGTGAAGTTTACCCACGCATGCCCACAGGCCCATTCTGGCCCAAGCCAATGAGAATGCTCATGGCGGCCTTCCTCGTCGTATGCCCACGTTTCGTGATCTCAGTTGATCACATAAGCGTTCACACGCTCATTTGGCCCAAAAGCCCAATCCTTCGACTTTTCGGTAATCCGACATTTTGGCATTTGCCGTACAACTAGCAACATACTAAAAACATTCACACTCTATCAGCATTTGACCGATTAGCAATTACGGTACTAAAACACACATGTTGTGATGTCAAAACCGAACCACTTCTGAGATTGAGAACCAACCAATCAATTACAGAATCCCTTTTGTTCCAGCACCACGTAGTCTTTCCAACGCTTTACCTTCATAAGAACAGTTAACCAAACTCATAAACAACCATAATCCCCTAATAAGTACCACTAAAACTTGAACCCTTACCAATAAAGAAAATGATCATTTGAAAGAGATAAGGAATCGACCAACCTTCCTTAATGAAATCGAATCCCTAGCAACATTCGGTCAAGACACAACGTTACAAGGCAACATCTAGGCGAAAAGCAATTGAGAGAAAAGAAGTACATTCAGCCCTTAAATAAAAGAAATCACCATCTTCACAGATAAAAACTTACCAATACTCACCAAGACTCAAGTTTAACAGCCGCCCAAATAAAAAAGAGATCAATAAACCAAGAGAAAAAGTGTTCGGCTTAGAAGAACAAAGGACCCAAAGTTTAACCTTCAACCTTACGAAATCAAGATGATTCAGCTTATGAGCAACCCCATAGCAAAGAGTAGCATAAATGAAAGATGAAGAAAAGAGATAGGGAGAAGGGGTATTCGGTTACAAGAGATTAATGGAGAGAAATAGAGGAGAAGAATTTAGAGAAGAAGAGGAAGAAATTCGGTCAAAGGTACTTGACGAAAAAGAAAGGATGGGAAGGCACAGTAGTGAAGTAATTGAGAGGAAAAGAATTAAAGAAGAAAAGAAAGTCTAGAAGAGGAGAAATGAGGGAGGAATTTGGCCAGTAATTGAAAGTAAATTTAGCACAAAATGGCCTAAATGGTCATGCCATTTCAGCAAAAGAAACATCAAATGCCGAAACCAAAAATGAGCCAATCCCCCTAGCTGAATTCTTGAGCAACCCCAAAGTCCCTATTCGGCTCAGACACTACTTGATCCCCTTTTCTTGATCTCCTCCAACAACAAACATCATCCCTCAACATCCTCCTTAATCTACTCCCCACCTCCTATTCAAATACCAATACCAATTCAAACCTTCACCAAGTAGAGTTCCACTCCCCTCAACTTCTAGCTCAGCAATGAGTAAAATAAATTTCTCTTTTGAGCAGGGAGAGACTTGAACCTCTGACCTCCTTGCGCCCTTGTGACGCCACAACCATTCCACCGCAGGCTCTCTTTGTGTAATAAATTATCGAACAAATATTCTTAAAACCTATCGACTAACATCAAAGCTCCTTTAAGAGAAAAACATAAATTTTTGCTAAAGCCTAGGTTTGAACCCAAGACTTCTCCAACACTCCCAAACACTCCTAATCACAATCCATTAAAGGAAACAAGCAATTTGTGATATTTCTTGCACATATAAACTTTTATGTGTAGTCTCTTAGCAGCTCCCATGCACAAGGCCCAACACTTCTAGGCCCAAAAATTTGGGGCGTTACAACTCATCCCTATTAAAGAAATTTCGTCTCCGAAATTTCCAACTAACAGGGTGGTTGTGTAACAACTACACCCCTACGCTACTGCTGTGCACTCTAATCCCAATGATCGTGTGTCAGAGTCTTAAAAATTTATAATATGAATGATCTAGCCTAAAAGCTAACTGTGACAATGACTTGAGGCAAGCATACCTATCAAATAGTAGTATAGTTTAGTGGCAAGACCGGATTGTCGAACCCAAAGGAACCAAAAGTACTAATACTAGCTTTCTTTTATTATTTAACCTAAGAATTAAAGGAATTGTTGTTTAAGCTAAAATTAAATTATTACTAAGCTAAAGATGCTAAGATAAAAAGAATGAATTGGGGAAATACTTGTGGGAAAAACCAATTGATTAAGACAATACCCGAGGAAGAATCCACCTAGACTTCACTTGTTATCTAACTCGAACTGCATTTATTTATTCACGTGACTTGATCCGTAAGATTCCCTAATTTATATTAATACCTCCCTCGAGGCTACTAACGTCTAACCCTAGGTTGATTAATTAAAATCTCTTTCTAATTAAAACCCTTAGAATTGCATTAACTCGATCTATGGACTCCCATATTAGGTTTGACCTTAATTCGGCAGATTCTCGTCATTCTATCTCTAGGGTTGCAATCAACTCCACTTAACTATGCTAGATCTACTATTAGACAGGGTTGATTCCTCCTCTGCCTAAGAGTATAAGTGCTCGAATTAATATCCTGAAATATCAAAACAAGAATTAAGAACACATAGTTAAGAACAAATCAAGTATTTATCATACAGCTCAGAAAATAATAACAAGATTCGTCTTAGGTTTCATCCCCCTCAAGTATCTAAGGAGTTTAGTTCATAATCAGAAAAGAATACATCTAAGAAGAAAATATAAAATAAAACATAAGAAAAAACCTAAACCCCCTTGAAGAAATTGAAGGAGAGATCCTCAGTCTTGAGTATGATTCCGGCTTCTTGAGATGAATCAACTGGCTTTCTTCGAGTGAATCTGACAATGCGGCCCCTCTAGCTTGGCTATTTGGCCTAGCTGAACACCCCCTTTAAGATTGGCCACTAGGGTGTTTATATAGGCTTTTGGAATGTCTTTCTTTGTCTCTAAGTACCCTATTCTGAATAGAATTCAAACAGGTCACGTCAGGGACACGCCCATGTAAGTTGAGGACAGGCCTTGTTCGGGTCTGTTAATGAGGCACGGCCATGTAGTCTTGGGCCCAGGCTGTGTCGATTTCATATTTTGGCCTATTTACTCCGTTTTTGGCTCATTTCTCGTTGTTTTCATCCTCCGGTGTTCTCCTGAGTATAAAACATGAAAATAAAGGATTAGGAGCACCTATTTCCATAATTAAATGGATAAATCATCCAAAAGTATGCTAAATGTTGGATTAAAATATGTGTATATTATGGTTTATCAAATACCCCCACACTTAAGCTTTTGCTTGTCCTCAAACAAAATTCTCAACTTACAATTAAAACGAACTTTCTCAATTCATAATATTCATCGATAATGTTTCATCATAATTTATAGATAATTTCAACATGGACAATTTAACTCAAAGAGTCCTAAAGATTCAAACAATCAAATTCATAGTTTGTGGGATGAAAAATATAGGTGTTTCCCATTATCAAAATCAATAGGAATTTCATTCTGATTAGTGATATGAGAAAATTACTTAAGACAAGACACATTCAAGGATTTGAGAATAATGCAAAAAGTTAGGAACTTTTCTAAATAAAATTTCACCCCCCACACTTAAGATGTACATTGCCCTCAATGTACAAAAATAGATAGTAGTAGAATAATATTAAAATAATAAGATAGGGAGAGAGGTGAAACTTTCTGAATTTTGGATGGAATCAATGAAAAGAAACAGAGGAGCGCCTCGAACCGTTTGAAATTGGATCCTTGAAGCAGCCGATCTAATCTTATTGTGTCCTAAGCTTAATCTAAATGGCATGAATAATAAGAAGAAAATAATAAAGAAAATAAAAAATAAATATAAAAAGAAGAATAAAAATAAATAATGAAAAGTGGATATGCGTTCAAAGAGAAAGGTAAAGAGGGAAGAAGACTTTAGGGAAGAAAGTGAACAGAATAAGGAGATTAAATAGAAATCATGGATCTGGTAGCTGCCCACACCCTTGTACCTTCCTGTGGTGGTCACACGGCCACGGCCACGGCCGTGTGGGTATGAAAACCTGCGCCTAAAAGTCTGGTTAGTTCTTAGTTAGATGCTAAAATTTAAAAATATAAAAATTAATGGGGTTAGTGCTCAGGTTGCCTCCCGAGAAGCGCTCGTTTAAAGTCTTGAGCTAGACTTACCTATTATTTGTATAGCCATGGTGGTTCACAGAGTCGAAACTCCTTTTTCTTAATATTAATTCTATCAAAATATGGTTTGAGTCGGGTAATATTTGCCTCAAAAGTGCCAAAATTAAAATGTGTTACCTCAACCGTTCCGTATGGGGAGACCTTATGTGCCAAAAAAGGAGTTGCACTGTTTGTATTAAGCTCTGAAGTGGCTATTCTAGGGTTGGTTGCATTTGACAGTAACTGGTCCCCAACTTTGAAATGATTGATTCGACATTTAATACTCAATGTCCTAGCCGTGTCAAGAACTGCGTTTAGCTCCACATGTGACGTATCGTCTAACTTTCGTTTGTTTGTCAAAAATTCTTTTAACAATTTCATTGAATCTAGAATCTATGAAAGAACTTCGAGAAATAGCAAGTTAATATGAAATTTCTTTTGAGGTTTAAGACATTTACCGAATTGTTCCTCTGTGTGTTCTTTCTTTATCGCATTGGGGTATGGCACCCGAGGTCGGTACTCTGTAATTACCTGGTTTGGTTTATCATGGCTTACATCAACCTTACCTTCCTCTACTACATTCTCTTACTTAAACTTTGGTTCATCTAACCCTTCACTATCATGAGCCATTATTGCTTGAGGTTGCTCTCTTGGGTTAATTTCAGTGTTGCTAGGCAAGATATCTTGTGGTCTTTTTGAGATTAGCTTAGCAAGTTGCCCTAATTGGTTTTTGATATCTTGAATTGATGCTTGTTGATTTTTAAGTGTTCTTTCAGTGTTTTGGAAACGTGTTTCTGACACCGCTATGAATTTTGTCAGCATCTCCTCAAGGTTCGGCTTCTTTTCCTGTGGGTAGGGCTATTTTTGGAAGTTTGGGAGGGGTTGTTGTCTCTAATTACCTTGACCAACCCACAAGAAATTAGGATGGTACCTACAACCTGCATTATAAGTGTTACTGTAAAAATTATTTTGAGTTCAAAAATTATTACTCATATAGTGAACTTGCTCATTTTCAGCGCTTGGGTTGTAAGGTGGATATTATGTATTGCTCATCCCTCCTCTATTCATATTGCACTGTATAACTGGATGTACCTGCGTAGAACCATACAAAACATCAATTTTTATATTTAAAAACTCTACCTACTTAGATAACATGGTGACTGCATCAAGGTTGAAAACATCGGCTTCTTTAGTAGGCTTTATCCTCATGACTTGCCATTGATAATTATTCAATGACATCTCTTTGGTTTCTGCGAGTCATATGTTTTATTTCACTGTCAAAAATCAAGGGCCCTGACGGGTTCCTTCTACTCATAAACTAGAATTACCTTCCAGAAACAGATAAAAAGTAAAAAGAAAATTAGAAAAGTAAAAATAAAATTTAATTGCAAAAATAAAGTATGGCCAAAGTAATAAAAATTGAGCGTTCTTAATATTTCAGTTCCCCAGCAACGGCGCCAAAAACTTGATCGTGTGTTAAAGTCTTAAAAATTTATAATATGAATGATCTAGCCTAAAAACTAATTGTGACAACGACTTGAGGCAAGCGCACCTATCAAACAGTAGTATAGTTTAGTGGCAAGACCGGATTGCCAAACCCAAAGGAACCAAAAGTACTAATACTAACTTTCTTTTTATTATTTAACCTAAGAATTAAAGGAATTGTTGTTTAACCTAAAATTAACTAACTACTAAGCTAAAGATGCTAAGACAAAAAGAATGAATTGGGGAAATACTTGTGGGAAAAACCACTTGATTGAGACAATACTCGAGGAAGAATCCACCTAGACTTCACTTGTTATCTAACTCTGAACCAGATGATTTATTCCCCTGACTTGATCCGTAGGATTCCCTAATTTATATTAATACCTCTCTCGAGGCTACTAATGTCTAACCCTAGGTTGATTAATTGAAATCTCTTTCTAATTAAAACCCCTAGAATTGCATTAACTCGATCTATGGACTCCCATATTAGGTTTGACCTTAATTCGGTAGATTTTTGTCATCCTATCTCTACAGTTGCGATCAACTCCGCTTAACTATGCTAGATCTACTCTTACACAGGGTCTATTCCTCCTCTGCCTAAGAGCATAAGTGCTCAAATCAATATCCTGAAATATCAAAAAAAGAATTAAGAACACATAGTTAAGAACAAATCAAGTATTTATCATATAGCTCAGAAAATAATAAGAAGATCTGTCTTAGGTTTCATACCCCTCAGGTATCTGAGGAGTTTAGTTCATAGTCATAAAAGAATACATCTCAGAAGAAAATATAAAACGAAACATAAGAAAAGCCCTAAAACCCCTAAAGGAATTGAAGGAGAGATCCTCAGTCTTGAGTATGATTCCGGCTTCTTGAGATGAATCAACTAGCTTTCTTCGAGTGAATCCCACCATTCGGCCCCTCTGGCTTGGCTATTTGGCCTAGCTGAATGCCCCCTTTAAGATTGGCCTCTAGGGTGTTTACCCTATTCTGAATAGAATTCAAACAGGTCACGTCAGGGACACGTCCGTGGCACACACTCGTGTAAGTTGAGGCTAGGCCGTGTTCGAGTCTGATAATGAGGTACAGCCGTGTAGTCTTGGGCCCAGGCTGTGCTGATTTTGTAATTCGTCCCATTTACTCCATTTTGCCCCATTTCTAGTTCTTTTTATCCTCCAGTGTTCTCCTGAGTATAAAACATGAAAACAAAGGATTAGGAGCACCTATTTCCATAATTAAAGGGATAAATCATCCAAAAGTATGCTAACTGTGGGATTAAAATATGTGTATATTATGGTTTATCACCCAATAACACTAATACACTTTTAACTCAATCTTGAAACCTCTTACACACAACCAAACATCTAACCACAGAAGCAAATAGATATTTATCACACATGCATACAATTTTTATATTCAAACATCTCATCCAAACAAAACACACCTGACTTAAAAGGGACTGTGCAAACCCAAACCCGATGCTCCTTATACCCGCATCTAAGACACGCTCCTAACTTCCTCCAGTATTCACCCGGATGGCGCCTTTTCAATGCTCGCAAGTCGAAAAGTTTGGATGCGTCTTAACTTGTTTCACAGAATGAGGGTCCTACTTCAAAGGACTGTGATCCCTCTTCCTGCTACACTCCGAGCACCTAGCCTGAAGTGTTTCACCATACGCCTTAACGCCTGCCTTAAACACTTCTTCCAGCACTTCCCCTACCAACAGGGTCAGTGCCTCCGTACCAAGCTCCGGGTTATCGCTACCTAAAGTTGGCGGACTTACCTTGACTACTGTCTCCTGAGCCATCTTATGTTCAGGAGAGACGGGCAACTCCTTGCGACCTTGCTTGCCTTCTGAATCCATCACAGTACTGTTGCTAGCTTAAAAAAAATATGAGTTCCAGAACATACACTGAATAAATACAAAGTCTAATTTTAAATACTGTCTAACAGAAAACTTAAGGATTCGGCGCCGGAGACTCGGTAAACCACCCTTACAGGAAAATATTTAGAAAAACATTTTGATTACTTCAAACCTTTTCAAACCTTTTTGAAACATTTCTTTCAAAAATCCAATTGTAACACCCCAAACCCGACCCAAAACGTCACGACCAGATCTGGTATGCTACGAGTTAAATGTTAAAAACTTTACTTTGGAGGGTTTTGAAAATTTCGGTTCGTTTATGCAGGTATTTGTTAAATAAGTGATATTTATAGAAAGCCTTTGTAGTTTTTTTTTTAAAACTTATTTGAAAATCTCTTTTTCTTTTCCTTCTTATAATCAAGTCCTTGAACATAAGTTTGTAGAATATTAACATTAATAAAAGGAAATTCATAACCTAAGCTATGGAGGCCTTATTACATAAATAATCCCAAAATTAAAACTTAAAGGAAAATCAGAAATAGTTTATGGAAATAAAAACTTGATGGCCCCTTGAGTCCGCCTCGGCTCCCATGTCCACGATCTACTGCTCATCTGAAAATTCAGGGAAATAAAAGGGTGAGCCACCAAGACTCAGTATGCAAATCCTAAAAACACATTAAAGGGTGAGGCCCATAAACACATTATGGGCCTTGGCCCATACACAATGGCAACAAAATATATATACATGGTACATGGCCCAACCAATCCTATAATCCATCCTTTACACACCAGCCCGTACCAGCCATCACACCTTGGGGATTTCTACAATCAACCCTCCATCTGTTACACACCATTTCGATACAATTGTCTTTCATCATAAAGACCGATCACTATGTGACCTATGTGGCAGAGCCACCGATCGCCATGCAACCTTGATAATATATATTGTGGTTTAACCATCAATCACTATGTGACCTATTAATCAGATGTGGCAGAGCCACCGATCGCCATGCGACCTAAATAATACATTGTGGGTTAACCACCGATCACTGAGTGACCTATTAGCATGCTCTTCGCCTTCGTCATATCAATCCCATCCCATGCATACATACATGCAGAATCAAAACAATATACTATCTAAAAAGATTACAGACTACCACATCCTTCGATACATATAGAAAAGTTTTTATGATTACGTACCTGGCATCCTTTGCCTACCCCTTTCGGGTAACACGGCTGCTCATACAGCCTTTTTTCGGCTTTTAGACCATAATATATATATAGTACAAATTAACTAGTGTGATAAAGATCCACACACCTGATTACAGTCAAGACGATACTTTCTATGTCGACAATCGATGGCAGAGTCGACACGATCGCTAATTGCCTAAGGTTTTGCTCAAGCCGGGTCCACAACTCAGCGGCCAATCCCAAATTGTCGACATCGCTTGCTTTCTTAAACTTAGGGATTGGTTTTACAGATCCAATCCCCTCCTTCACCTGATTGACATTTGATTCCATCAAAAGACCTTATCAGTTGCTACCAGGACAACATATGGTTGTTAATCCATAACATATGGTTAATATTATAAACACGATGAATGAACCAAATGAAAATCTAAAGAGAACCCCTTACCTTGAAATCCCAAAAAGAGATTGAGACTCAGGGACTAGTAGTTTTCGGCTTTTAGATCTAAACAATCTACTTCGATTCTCGATGTTGCCCAACAAGAAAACATCAAACCATTAATCAAACGTCAACCGTACCAAGCCCATTAGCCTTTTAGCTTTAGCTTCCAAAAGCTTAAAGAAAAGTGAAGAGATGAAGATCGGCACTTACCCTATCACAGGAGATTCGGCTACTCCTACAAGATTTCGGCTTTTTATGGAAATTAAAAAGAGCAGATGATTCAAAGAATCTGTGGAGATTTGACTTTTTAGTGAAGAAATCGGCAGGAAGAAAAAAAAAGAATAGACGCTAGGGAATTCAGCTATGGCATAAAAGAGTAAAGAGAAAGAATACTTAAGGGTTTCGACTTATAGAAGAAATCAAAAAAGGTGTAGAGAAAGGCTATGAGGTTTCGACTTTAGCAGAGAATGAAGAAGAAGATGGAACTTTAGGAGTTTTCGAATTTTTGAGAAAAGGAACAACTAAGAGAAGAGAATGAGAATAAATGCCGAAATTAAGAAGTACCCCATTTTCTAATCAAATTTTTGGCACACACACTAACCAAAAGTCAGAATTGCCCTCTTTTGAAAACTAAAACTAATTAATTAACAAGGGAAATTTTGGCACCCCCTTTAGCCACATCAAAACCGATTTCCTCTTTCCCCCAGAGTTGGAAATTCGACCACTACTGTGATCAATAGATAATTCCTAAACTTTCTCCCTTATCCATACCCGATCATACCTTCACAAGTGGCCTAGATAACACCACCTCTTCTTCCTTTTTATCTGCTACATTATCCATATTATCCACTCACATAAATCCCCCTATTTCTAAGCCTCATTTTCGTCCCACTTTACCCACTTAAATGCCAAAAATTAACTAAATTTAATTAAAAGAATTGGGCTTCATGCAACTTGAATTTGGGCCTCTTCAGTTGACACCACTTCTCTGCTCTTTAAGTGGCGCCACTGTGCCACTGGGACACAAGCCCCACTTTGTATCTTAAAACACAGATAACATTTTTTAAGCCCTATCTTATCTGGCTTTCCACTAGAGTGTCCAAATAGAAAATTTGATTAAGGCCTTGGCCCAACCCTGAGCCCATTCTGGACCCCTAACACTCACATTAAACTTAACCACACATTAACACAAAGGCCCATTAATTCAGGATGTTACACCAATTTTTAAAACCCATTCCTTAGCCGAGTTTTGCAACTTGTCTCTGGTACCACTAAATGTAACACCCCAAACCCGGCCTACAATTTAGGCCCGAATCTGGCGTGTCACATTGAAGTGTTTTTCGAAAACCATGTTTTCATTGAAAACCCTTCTTGTTTAAAAGCTCAAGTAAAATCCCATTTACATTTTTTTTAAAAACGTGGTACATTGAAAAATTATTAATTTTATTCCCAAAGTATCTTTTTAGTTGCAGAAACTAATTTTGAGAGTAATCGATTTACGAAAAAGATTAAGTCGCGAAACCATTTCAAAAATGTTGCGAAAACGTAGTGTTGTTTTAAAAATAGTTAACATTTTTAAAAACCTTGATTTACTTCAAACGGATATAATTCAAAGTAAATAAAAACCCCAAGTTAAAACCCAGAACCTTAAAGAGGCCTTATTACAAAAATTAAAACCCAAAGCGGAGTACGAAGTCTAAAGCATAAATAAAGTTCAAAGGTAGTCGTGTGGACATCTCCGAGTCCCTCGCAGCATCGATCCTCCTAATGCTAGGGATTACCTGCACAGTTAAAAACGAGGTGAGTTTGCGAAAACTCAGTGTGTAATCCCCTACTAACTAAAACAATTAGTAAAAAAGACAGAATTCAGAATCATTTTGGGTGGAGCCCAATTATAGTAACAGAATAATGTGTGTAGGTCTAAGCCCAGTACAATTTGACTTGGGCCTCAACCCTTATCAAAATTAATTCCATATGCATAATGTGTCATGCATGCTAACCCATCCCATCCAACCCTGCACTACCTGCGGGGAATAAATCACCCACGCCATCCCTACACTCCCAATGTTAGCACCAGCCATGTGACTAACCAAAATCGCAAAGAAAGTCATTGGTAAATAGAACGGCCAAGAGCCATAAACAGAATGGTTACAAACCATAATCAGGATGGCACAGAGCCATAATTAGGATGGCACAAGGCTATCGGAAACTATAATGAGTTTGGCATATAGCCATCAGCGACGGTAATATAATCGGCACACAGCCATGGGTGATTGACACAGAGTCATCATTATATGTGTTAGGCACATAGCCACGGGTAAATACGATTGGCACAAAGCCATAATCAAGATGGCACATAGCCATAATTAGATTATGCAGCTTTAAGTCGTTCGTCGGTCCACAGTCGTCTCGTGTGACCCATACGACCTTAACAGATCAATACTGGATCTACAATCATCTCATGCGACCCGTACAACCCTATCAGAACTTCCTCCGTATCAATGTCCCAACCCCATGCAATATGTCGTGTATGTCATGCTCAATCATTACACGTGTATGCAAAATGGCCATGCTCAGTAACAATCATTTAAACATCTATTAAAAGCATGTCAGTCACACGACCATAGTCAACTCAGTTAAGACACAGACATACGATCATAGTCAAATCAGTCAAATTCCTATTTTAAGTCAGTCATTTACCGACAAGGGCAAAATAGTCATTTTACCCTATAAGGGTATTTCAGTAATCCTACCTTTTAGGGGTGTTTCGATAATTTTACAAATTGAGGGTATTTCGATAATTTTAAAAATTGAGGGTATTTTGGTAATTTTACAAATTGAGGGTATTTTAGTAATTTTACAAACTGGGGGTATTTTAGTAATTTTGCAAACTTGGGGTATGTTGGTAATTTTGCAAACCTAGGGTATTTCGATAATTTTACAAACCTATGGTATTTCGGTAATTTTACAAATCGAGGGCATTTTGATAATTTTGTAAATCAAGAGTATTTCGGTAATTTTTGCAAATTGGGGTCTCGGCGACCCAACAGAAGGTCCACCATCGCCTCGAGCGACTAAGTAACCTAAACAGTCACAACGGTGTAAAAGGGCCTAAGGCCCATTATTCAGCCCAAGTGGGCCCACACACTCGTGTGGCCCGTTTAGCCCAGAAACAGCCACAATTATGTAAAAGTTACAATCCAACAACACTTACCACATCACATACATTTTATCCGTGTAGGCCCACATAGCCCACTTCGTTCCAACGAGGCCCAAAACTACCTAATTCATGTGCGCGACATGACAAGTCTATCTACGTCCCACTAAACAGTAAAGTTTACCACGCAGGCCCATACGGGCCCATTCTGGCCCAAGCCCATATGAACGCTCATGGTGGCCTTCCTCATCGTATGCCCATGTTTCGTGAGCTCAGTTGATCACATGAGCATTCGTACGCTCATGTGGCCCAAAAGCTCAATCTTTTGACTTTTCGGTAATCTGACATTTCGGTATTTGCTGCTACAGCTAACACCGTGCGAAAGACATTCACACTCTATCAACTTTTGACTGATTAGCAATTATGGTACTAATACACACCTGCTGCGATGTCGAAACCGAACCACTTCTAAGATCGAGAACCAACCAATCAATTACAGAATCCCTCTTGTTCCAACACACGTAGTCTTTCCAATGCTTTACCTTCATGAGAATAATTAACCAAACTCATAAACAACCATAATCCCATAATCGGTACCACTAAAACTTGAACTCTTACCAATAAAGGAAATGATCACTTGAAAGAGATAAGGAATCGGCCCAAATTTCCTTAATGAAATCGAATCCCTAGCAACATTCGGTCAAGACACAGTGTTACAAGGCAACATCTAGGCGAAAAGAAATTGAGAGAAAAGAAGTACATTCAGCCCTTAAATAAAAGAAATCGCCATCTTCAAAGAAAAAAACTTACCAATACTCACCAAGACTCAAGTCTAACAGCCTCCCAAATCAAAAAGAGATCAATAAAGCAAGAGAAAAAGTGTTAGGCTTAAAAGAACAAAGGACCCGAAGTTTAACCTTCAACCTTACGAAATCGAGATGATTCGGCTTATGAGTAACCCCAAAGCAAAGAGTAGCATAAATGAAAGATAAAGAAAAGAGTTAGGGAGAATGGGTATTCGATTACAAGAGATTAATGGAAAGAAATAGAGAAGAAGAATTTAAAGAAGAGGAGGAAGAAATTCGGCCAAAGGTACTTGAAGAAAAAGAGAAGATGGGATGGCACAGTAGTGAAGTAATTGAAAGGAAAAGAATTAGAGAACAAAAGAAAGTCTAGAAGAGGAGAAATGAGGGAGGAATTCGGCCAGTAATTGAAAGTAAATTCGGCACAAAATGGCCTAAATGGTCATGCCATTTCAGCAAAAGAAACATCAAATGCTGAAACAAAAAATGAGCCAATCCCCCTAGCTGAATTCTTGAGCAACCCCAAAGTCCCTATTCGGCTCAGACACTACTTCATCCCCCCTTCCTTGATCTCCTCCAGCAACCAGCATTATCCCTCAACATCCTCCTTAATCTACTCCCCACCTCCCATTCAAATACCAAGACCAATTCAAACCTTCACCAAATAGAGTTCAACTCCAACGCAACTTCTAGCTTAGTAAGGAGTGAAATAAATTTCTCTTTTGAGCAGGGAGAGACTTGACCCTCTGACCTCCTTACCCCCTTGTGATGCCATAACCACTCCACCACAGGCTCTCTTTGCGTCATAAATTATCGAAAAAATATTCTTAAAACCTACCCACTAACATCAAGGCTCCTTTAAGAGAAAAACATAAATTTTTGCTAAAGCCTAGGTTTGAACCCAAGACTTCTCCAACACTCCCAAACACTCCTAATCACTAAGCCATTAAAGAAAACAAGCAATTTGTGATATTTCTTACACACATGAACTTTTGTGTGTAGTCTATTAGCAGCTCCCATTCAAATGGCCCAACACTTCTAAGCCCAAAAATTCGGCACGTTACACATTGAGCCCATTTGTCTTTATTTTTATTTTTATTTTTTATGTTTTTTTTATATTTTGAACTATATTTTTTTCTAATATTTGTTCCTAATCGAGTTTTAATCCTTTAATCCTCTTCAGTATTTGTGTTTATTTTCTTATCAGTTGCTTAGAATCATGCTCTACATTTAACTTTGTCTACCATTCCGTTTTTCACTATTCTGGGAATTTCATCCATTATTTAGGGTAGTTTCAGTTTTCTCCCTCTCTTATGATATTCTGTTTATATTTTGATTATATTTTTTTGTACATTGAGGATATTGCACATCTTTAGTGTGGGGAGGTTATTTATATGATTATTAGAAAATCCCTGAATTATGTCATTTGTTTAAGTAATTTTCTCATATTACTATTAGAATGAATTCTTATTGATTTGTGATTATCATTGATGTGTTTTAGAATAATTTCATAGGTAATTGTGCATTGATTGTTTAAACTTTAAGACGTGAGAGAATCAAGCATGATAAGTCTATTTTCAAAATTAAAAATTTGATAGGTTGTTTCCCTAAATTTAAGTATTACCTTGAAGTTTGAGATTTGCAAGATTGACATCAAAAACCACAATTTTTGTGAGATTTTGAGCCTTTCAGAGCATACACTTTTCTTGCTGACTTTATTATTGGTTATGAGTGTGTCAATATTAATTTGGTTATTCTAGAACTTACTTTGATTATGCATGTCGAGGCCACACCTTTGATTTGATATACTGAGATGATAAAGACACCTAGGTTTTACCTACTTATCCTATAAGCCTACCTTCATAATTAACCTTAGTGAGCCCCTTTAAGCCTAAAAACCGTTTCTTGATTTACCCATTAATATTAACCCATAACTCATTCTTGATTTGTTGAGAATTGTTCCCATTTTATTGGCTCCCTTTTGTCGAGATTTGATTGGGTTAGTTACCTAACATGTTCTTTTGTTTCAGTTGTCAAATTTTCTCTTATTATCCATTGTTCTAAAAAAAAGTAAATAAAAAGTGAAAAAAATACATATATGTTGATTATTACTAGATCTATGTTTTTGAGATTAAACAGTAAATTTCATATTCTGAGAAGAAGCTCGTATTATTCTTAAATAATTTCGATTGATGTAATTATTCAGTATTAGTTTATTTTTCTAGTTAGGTTATTTATCAATTCGATCTCAATTCTAACTTTCTTTTTCATCCTTTATCCACACCTTTAACCCAAGCCCCATTACAACCCTTTAAAGACCTTTTGATTTGTGTATCATCTCATTTTATAGTGGTGGAGATTTGATTTTCATGCAAGCCTATGGTATTAACTTTTCATGTTTTACTTTTGAGTGCTTAATTTTTGAACCTTAAACACTTTGAGTGATTTGAGTTAATATTTAGTGAGGATGTTAAATCTTGTTGAATTTTGAATTAAAGGTAATTACATAGATAAGGGAAATTTCTATGTTTTCATGCTTTAAAAATGTGTGACTTGGATTCTTGGAATCTTTAGTGCTCTTTTAGTTGAATTATCAATGTGTGATTATTTGTAAAATTATGATAAAACATTATTGATGAGAATTATGAATTGAGAAAGTTTAATTTTAATTGTGAGTTGAGGATTTTGCTTGAGGACAAGTAAACGCTTAAGTGTAGGGGTATTTGATAAACCATAAATGTAACATGTTTTAATCCCATGCTTGGCATGTTTTCGGATGATTTATTACATAATTTAGTGAATTTGATGCTTCTAATCCTTTAATTTCATGTTTCTATACTTAGGTAAGCATAGGGGAGCAAAAGGAGCAGAAAATGGGCCAAAATTGGACAAATTAGGCTGTCTTAAGGATCCACACGCCCGTGTGAACCACATGGGCTGGCCACATGCCCATGTGCCAGCCCGTGTCGGTATCGCTCCCTGTTTCTCTTTTACACAGAAAAGCCAATTTTTAGGATTTTTGAGCATTCTAAAGTCTATAAATGCACACTAGAAGAGGACCTAAGGGGACACACAGAGCTGAACGAAGAAAAGACTTGAAGAACACCAACGGATTCAACTCAAAAGTAGGATCTCCTTTAAGACTGAAGATCTCTATTCAATTTCTCTCAAAGTTTTTTGGGTTTCTTTATGTTTTGTTGTTTTCCTACTTTTGAGATGTTTTCCTTCCAAAGTATGAACTAAACTCCCTAGATACCTAGGGAGGATGAAACCTAAGACAGATATTATTATTTTATTTTTCTGAATTACATGATAAATATTTGTTCTTGATATCAATTATGTGTTCATATTTCATGTTTTAATATTTTCAGGATATTAATTCATGATGGATGTACTTATTAAGTGGAGAAAAAGTTCCTATTTAAGAGTAGGTCTGACATAATTGAGTGGAGTTAGCAATCCTAGAAATAGGATGACATAAATCTATAGGATTAGATTCAAATCTAATAGGGGAATCCATAGATCGAGTTAATGCGACTATATGGGTTTTAATTAGAAAGAGATTTCAATTAATCAAACTAGAGTCAGTTGTTTTTGTTCTCGAAAGAGATACTAACATAAGTTTGGGATTTCTACGGATCAAGACAAGTGAATAAATCATTTAATTCAGATTTAGAATAATAAGTGAAGTCTAGGTGGAATCTTTCCTGGGTATTGTCTCTCTTATCGGTTTTCTTCAAATATTTTCCTACTTTATTCTATGTTTCGTCTTAGTAATTAGGTTAGTTAGGATTAGGTTAAAATAAATCCCTTCAATTTATTCGGCTAGATAATAAAAAGATAGTAACTACTAATACTTTTAGTCCTTGTGGATACGATTGTCGAAACCATTTTTTTAAGATTTTGGAAAAATGGTGATCGACTTAAAAAATATAGAGTAGAGTCGCCACCAACCTTTTTTTGTTTATATGTGATTGGATCACCTTGTAAAAAAAAATTTGGTCTATGCAATTAAATAACAAAAAAAGGGTTCAGGGAGTCGGTTACGCACGAGGAAGGGTTAGCGCCCTCGTACACCCCAGATCGGGTACCAAATCGATTAGATAGTGTCCTTGTGTTGAAAACTTGAAAATGTTTAAGGTGTGATACTTTTTAAAGAATTTTAATTAATTTTGAACTGAATCTCAAGATTCACTCGTTCCAAAGACATAAAACATCACATTCAGCACGTTAGGATATGACACGTTTATACCTCGACACCAAGATCATCTTTGATTTCCAAAATATGCAATTAAAATGATATTTGGTTATTTGGTTGAATGGAAAATTGACACCCAGCACGTTAGGGCGCAATTCCTCAAACTTCTAAACATCAAATATTGCCTTGTTTTAAAAACTTTTAAATAAGCGATTTTAAAATCGACTCAAAATGTATTTGTTTGGTTTGTTTGGATAAAAAATGAACAATTTTCATAAATAAAATCTTAATCACAATACAATAATAAAAACAAAAGTATAATTGCAAACATATATATATATATATATATACACACATAAATGAGTAATGTTTAAAATAAACAAAAGACAATGAAGTATTTCTAAGACATGATACATATGTACAAACAAATTTAAATGAAAATATATAAAATTTACATAAGACAATATATACATGTAATGAAAATAATTTTGATAAAATTTTATATAAAAACATTTGTACATGAAATACAAAGATACTTAAAAAAATTTATATTCAAAATAATATCAACTTTGAATCATACAATTATCTAAGAGAGGAATTAGAAATAAACATTTTTTATATGCAAGAAAATAAAACATATAATAAAAATATATGTAAATAATTTGAAACATATTAAAATTAATAAGTTAATTCAAAACTATTTATTAAAAACCAAAAAATCAATAAATTTAACAATAATAAAATACAACTCAATTGAATTTAAAAAAAATTAAAAGGTTAATTTATAAACAACAAAACTATTGAACATAATAAGGACTTTAGTGTAATGCATGCAAGTGACCAAGGATTAAAAGGACAAATATTCCCATAGCCAAAGCGCAATGTACAAATTGGATTAATTTAAAATAACGCACAAATTATAAGGGAAAAATTAAAGAACAGAAGAAATGCAAACAGGGCTCAATCATATATCAGCGCAAAGTGGAAGGACCAAGTGCGCAATTACCCCTTCAACGCGTAAACACGCAGACCCTGAGGGTATTGGGTCGGGTCAAACTGATCCGTCTCAAAACGATGCCTTTTGGAAGCTATTGCCATTAGCCTTAAATGACGTCGTATCTCCCGCCTATAAAAGGGAAAATTTGTTTTAAAAAAAAAAAGTCATTTGCTGTTTAATTTAAAAAAAATGAAGGGGAGAAGGATTTTTTTCTCTCTAGCTCCTCCGATTCCAAGCCATCGGGCCACCGTGACGACCGTCATTCGCCGTTAACGGTGCCACCGTCCACAGTGGTCGTAGGAGACCAAAAGAAGCCCATTTCGATCGCTTCACTCCCCCTAACCTATATCTGACCTCCAAACACTCAAGACCCCTCCAAAAATTAAAAGAAAGAAAAAGAACCCTTCGATTTCGGTTCCGATGGTCGCAAAAAGGTAAAATATTTAATACTTGTTCTATTTCTCTATGTATGTATGACATGCGAAACAAAAATAGACTCCAAAAAATTCAAAAAATACCTCTGTTTTCTATATCTTTGTATTCAAAAAATCGTAAGGAAAAGACAATGTTTTTCTGGCTTTCCTTTTATAGCCAATAAGAAGAAAAATAAAAAATATACAATCTTTTTTCATTATTTTCCATTTGCTGTCATTTCTCTGCTATTTGTTTGCAAGTACGGAAGGCACAGATGTGGCGTACAAATGCTCACTAGAGGTACAGAGGCTTTGGAGGCGTGCGTGCTGGTGTGCGTAGAGGCACGCACGCGGCGCTGTTAGGGTTAGGGGCTCCCCTAGGGTTTTCTGCAATCTTGAAATGTTTGGTCCATTTGTGTAACATCCTAGAATTAGGGGTTCTGCATTCTATGCATTTCTGTGTGTTTGGTTTGTTTTGTGTGCTATTTTGGTGTGTTTGGGGGTTCCGAGAAGGCCCGGGGTCAAGCTTGAGTCTTGGTAAAAGTTTTGTTTTTAGGCACTTTAGAGGAGAGCTATTTGAAGCAGGTTATAAGGTTAAGTTCTTGTGTTTGCTTACACAAGAAGAGTTGTGGTAGAGTGGCAAGTAGGCGCCACGTAAGGTGTAGGGGTGTGGCGTCACAGAGGAGCAGCAAGGGGAAAGAGTTCAAGTTGTGTCAGCAACATTTGGAAGCTTTATTTCTGTGTCTAGGGAGCTAGGGTGGTGGCATTCGACTGGACTCTTCAAGGTTGTTGATTGAAAGAGTCAAGCCATTTGAATGGGTAGCCATTAGGTGTTTGTGGGATTTGAACGGGTCAACAGGTTTGAATGGGTGAAGGGGAGTGAAAGTAGGAGGATATCGTGGGTTGGTGTTGGTTGTGGAGTTGACCAAATTTGGGAAGCTTGAAGGGGGAATTTTGGCTATGTGTGTGTGTTGTTGGGGCTAGGGAGTGACGGCATGAGATGTGTGTTAACAAAATCAAGGGCTTGGAGTAGTGGGTGTGCCGAATTTGCTTTGTGTGAGCTTTTGTTTTCTTATCTGGTTGCCTAGCTTTTGTGTGCCGAAACTCCCTAAGTGCATCTAAAAGTCTTTCTTATTTCTTTTGCTTTCTCAGCTATTCTCTCATCTTTACTCTCTTGTTGACAAACCTCCCCATTTGTGTACTTCTTTTTCTTCAAGGATACCAAGACACCTTTGGCCGAATCCCTCTTCACCATCCACCCTTCATATTCAAGCTTCGTTTTCTTTTGCTATCTTCTTCACAAGCCGAAATCCCTTGAAGCCACCCCTTGCCGAATCTCTTTCTTCTCCTTGATCTTTTCTTTTAAACATCACAACCGAACCATCTCTCTTCTACTTTCTCTTTTCTTTGTTCGCATATCCTTTCCTATCTCGACAAGCCATTGCCGAATCTTTCTGAGTGGCAACTGAATGCATTCTTCCTTGTTTTGCCAGTAGCCGAATATAGCCTTTCCAATCGGCATCTTCTTGCTTTGGTAAGGGTTCTTCTTTTTGGTTTTCTTTTTCATTGTTTTACTCTTCTCTTGTTGTTCTGTTAAACTGAAGATGCTGATTCGCTTTGTTTGGGCATTGGCCGATTATAAAGGGGCTTACTCTCATCTTCTCTTCATCGTGTAGCCTACATTCGAGTGGCCTTTGGTAAGTTGGATGTTGGCTGACTGGAAAAATGGGGTCCCTTCTCGTTTTTGGTTTGGCCAAAAGGCCATTTCTTTTCTCTGTTTTGGTAATCGGTTCTAACTTGGTGATATCTAGAGGTTCATTCAATTTTGGTAGGCCAATCTTCTAGTGTTCGATTTTCGTAATCGAGGTAAGAAGTTTCTTTTGATTTGGCACGTATTCTCTCTTTCTTTATCGTCGCTTTAACTTAGTTTTCTGATTAAAGACTCTTACCATGGATGCAAGTGTCGGTCAATCAAAAGAAGGGAGCAAACCCCTAGTCTCTATTCCTAAGTTTAAAAGGCGTGTTGTATCGATGGTTCGAGACTTTCCATTAAGTTGTGGTAGAGAGTCGACGTCTGCTTGGGATAGACAAATAGCCATCATCCCTGCTAGTGAAAGTGTCGACATAGAGAGTCTAGTTCTACGCGTTATCAGGTGTGTACATTCACACTTTACCTGAGTGATTTTTGTTATTAACTGTGTTGGCTGAAAGCCGAAATGACTGCTTAGATAGTTGGGATACACTCGTGGGTAAAGTTGGTGACGCCGGGTAAGTTCCTATACAGTTCTACTTATGATTATATGAATGTATGATATAATTCACCATTGTGCTTTGGGAGCATGGTTGCATTCATATCATTATCTCAATATGTGCATGGGCTTGGGATATGATATGAAAAGGGATAGTGTGATTTTAAGACTGTCACCAGTGGTTTGGTACCACAGTGGGTTGGCCCCACATAAGTTATCCAGTGACTATGTCTCAGTAGTTTGGTACCACATAGTTTATTTCTGTGACTCATCCCAGTGGCTTGGTACCACAGTGGGTTGGCCCCACATACATATATTATCAGGGATTGTCACCAGTGGTTTGGTACCACAAGTGGGTTGGCCCCACATATTATATTTAGTGACTCTGTCCCTAGTGGTTTGGAAGCACCAGTGGTTTGGTACCACAATGGCTTGGTGCCACGGGCATTTGGCTGATTCAGGAAACCTAGAGGATGGAAACTAGGTTGGGCTGGGTTGCACCGCATTGCATATCTGGTTAATATGTTATATTTTGTGGGCTTGAGGCCGATTGTATCGTATGGGGATTTACACACTGAGTCTCGAAGTAATCATTAAATCGTAGGTAATCATTAAATCGCGGATTTGGAGCTGAGGCAGAGTCGAGGTGGCCATGCAATATTTTTCTCGTAAACTCGTTTCTTTTATTTAGATTCATTTTTAATTAGGATTTTGTTATGTAATAAGGTCGCTATAACTTAAATTTGGATTATTGATTTAATGCTCATATTGCATGTTTTATAAACTGTAGAATAAGGGGTTTTTTTTAGAAAACTAATAACATAAACATGTAGTTTTCAAAGTGTTAACGAATGATGGCAAACGACTAATTAAATTGGAAATTTTTCTTAAACATCCAAACACTGATTTCAAAATATCACATTTAGGAACGTCGCTAGATTTCAGTGGGTATAAAACGATACTCTGTTTCAACTGCTAGTTCTATTACACAGGAGATAGCAAATAACATTTGAACTCCATAACATTTCTAAATTTTAGAAACACTAGTCGAAAGATTTTCAAAACTGCATTTTTTCCCTTCAAATTTTAATTTTTTTAAAATAACCCTTCCCTACATACCAAATTTAGTCGTAATGTACTGGCTGGGTTTAGGGTGTTACAATTATGGTATCAGAGTGGGTTTCAAAAACTCAGCTCTGAGTATAAGGTTCAAAAATGTTTCAAAAGTTGATTTAGAAAATAATTTAGATAAAATACATGTTTTCTGGAAGCATGGCACCCGAGTTTCTAGCCCAAATCTGCACGGTAATTCTTCTAACTGTTGGTTGTTTTGCATGAGGTAATTGTATTATGCTATGTTTGCTAGTACTTCAACCTTAGAGACTGAAACCTTTAGGTATATCTGTATCTGCGAGAATTTACTCCTGATGATCTTTCATAAGACTACTCGACAATAAAACAATGAAAGAAATTACTAATTCATAAAGTTTTTAATCAGATTAAGTCGCATTGGTAGTCATGAGTTTTAGAGGACGTGGACGTGGCATGCGCGGCCGTGGTAGAGGTCAGGGTGTTGGGTCTGAACCTTCGAAATCAGGGTATGGTCCGAAAGGTGAGGTACCAGCATCACCAGTTACGAAAATAAGATTTTAGGATTAAAATGGTGAAGACGATGCGGTGTCTCAGGCTATGTTACGTGTCTTGGAGAGAGTTGCTGGAGCGAGCAAGGGATCAGTTGCTCAAAAATCTGTGTCTGAGCGACTCCGAGCCAATGGGGCTAAAATGTTTAGAGGTGTTTCTGATGTGGCTCCTAACGTAGCTGAGTACTGGCGAGAGGCGGTTGAGCGTATCATGGATGATCTAGTCTGCACCGCGAAAGAGAAGTTGAAAGGAATGGTATCTCTCCTTCGAGATGAGGCATACCAATGGTGGCTCATGGTAAGGGATGGTACAGCGGCTGATCGTATTACCTAGGACTTCTTTAGGTCAGCATTTCAGGGAAAGTATATTGGGTCGAGCTACGTGGACGCTCAGCGAAAGGCATTCCTAAACTTGGTTCAGAGGAATAAGTCAGTGGCCGAGTATGAGGTAGAATTCCTACGTCTAAGCCGTTATGCTAGGGGTATTATTGCAACAAATCACGAGCATTGTGTTTGATTTGAGGATGATTTGAGGGACAAGTTGTGAGTACTGATAGCTCCACAACGGGAAAGAGAATTTGCTGTTTTAGTAGAAAAGGCTAAGATAGCCGAAGAAGTAAAGCGATCTGAAAGACAGAATCAAGATAGAGACAAGGGTAGGAATAAAAGGAATTTTGGGTCGTTAGGATCTGCTGAGAATTTCAAAAAGAGGCTTAGGTTAGATGGGTTGAGTCGTGTTGCCAAGTCTGCTGCTATTAGTTGGCCTCCGTAGTGTGCTCGATGTGGGAAAACTCATTCGGGAAAGTGTTGGGTAGGTAATAGAGGATGTTCCAGGTGTGGATCTATGGATCATCGGATAAGGGACTGTCCGCAAGAGCCAAATTGAACGTGGTCGGTGGGTCAGAATTATGTTCAGCCTGAAGGAGGTGGTCAGCAACCATAGAGAGGTCGTGGTTCCGCTAGGGGGGAAATGGTCTTGGTCGGGGGCGTGGAGCATCGGCCCGAGGTGCTGGGAACACAGATGCAAGACAGCCTGGGTTGGTCTGTGCAGCTAGACGCCGAGAGGAGAGCGATGCACCGGACGTCATAACCAGTACGTTTCTTATTTTTGGTTTAGCTTTTACTGCATTGATTGATATTGTGTCGACGCATTCTTATGTTGTTAGTACTGTGTCTGGAACCTTAAACATAGACTCTGAGATTGCCTCTAGGGAGATGTTTGTGCTTAGCCCTTTAGGACAATCCATAGTGGTGAACAAGCTCTTTAGGAATGTGCCTTTAGAAGTACAAGAGATAGTTTTTCTGGCTGATTTGATGGAACTGTTGTTTAGCGAGTTTGATTTGATCTTAGGCATGGATTGGTTAGCGAAGTATCGAGCGAGCTTGGATTGTGCTGCTAAGCGCATGGTGTTAAAGACTCTCGAGGATAATGAGGTCATAGTGATAGGTGAAAGAAGGAATTATTTGTCTAATGTGGTGTCTGCTCTTAAGGCTGAAAGGATGGTGCGAAAAGGATGTGAAGCTTTCTTAACTTTTTTTCACTGCGTTGGAAGCCAAGGAGTTATTGGTAGGAGATGTTAGAACAGTGAATGAATTCTCCAATGTTTTTCTAGAAAAGCTTCCAAGGTTACTTCCAGATCGCGAGGTAGAGTTCTGTATTGATCTTCTTCCGGGAACAGCGCCAGTGTCCATTGCTCCATATAGGATGACGCCAAATGAGCTGGTAGAACTTAAAGCCTAGATTCAGGAACTGCTGGATAGGGGTTTTATCTGACCAAGTGTGTCTTTATGGGAGCGTCGGTGTTATTTGTTAAGAAGAAGGACGGGTCGATGCGAATGTGCATTGACTAGAGGCAATTGAACAAGTTGACGATCAAGAACATATACCCGTTGCTAAGGATTGATGACTTGTTCGATCAACTGCGAGGCGCTTCAGTCTTTCCAAAGATAGATTTGAGGCCAGGCTATCATCAACTTAGGGTCAAGGAGGCAGATATTCATAAGACAGCTTTTCAAACTCGTTATGGTCACTACGAGTTCTTAGTGATGCCGTTTGGGTTAATGAATGCACCAGCTGCGTTTATGGAGATGATGAATTGGGTGTTCCAACCCTATCTGGATTGGTTTAATGTGGTGTTCATAGACAACATCTTGGTTTATTCAAAGACAGAAAAGGAGCATGATTCGCATCTTCGGGTAGTTTTACAGACTTTGAGAGAAAAGCAGCTGTACGCCAAGTTTAGTAAGTGTGAATTTTTGTTGAGAAAAGTTACTTTTCTGGGACATGTTGTGTCTACTGGGGGAATTAAGGTTGATCCCCGAAAAATTAAAGTCGTGTTGGATTGGAAATTACCTAAGTCTATGGCAGAAATTTGGAGTTTTCTTGGTTTGGCTGGGTGCTATAGAAGGTTTGTTGAGGGGTTCTCGTTAATAGCTGTACCGTTAACCAAGTTGCTACGAAACGGGGTACCGTTTTTCTGGTCAGATAAGCAGCAGGAAAGTTTTGAGAAGTTGAAGAGGATTTTGACAGAGGCACCAGTGTTAATTCATCCTGAGGCTGGGAAGGAGTTTGTCGTCTACTGTGATGCGTCGCACACAGGATTGGGATGTGTGCTGATACAGGAAGGGAAGGTGGTAGCGTATGCATCTCGACAATTGAGACCACATGAGGTGAACTATCTTACGTATGATCTGGAATTAGCTGTGGTAGTGTTCACTCTGAAGATCTAGAGACACTACCTGTATAGGGAGAAGTCGATCATCTACACGGATCACAAGAGCCTGAAATACCTCCTTACCCAGAAGGAGTTGAATTTAAGACAGCAGAGGTGGATTGAGTTATTAAAGGATTATGACTGCTTGATCGAGCGCAGTCGAGTAAAGCTAACGTAGTGGCAGACGCGTTGAGCCGTAAGGTGATATCGGACTTGAAAGCAATGTTTGCTTATCTCAGTTTATACGACGATGGTAGTTTGCTAGCTGAACTTCAAGTGAAGCCTTACTAGGTCAATCAGATTAGAGAGAAGAAGTCGTCAGATGAATTTCTAAGTTTTAAATTTCAGTTAGTGGTAGGGGTGAGACAGAAGATTTCAATTTGAACAACGATGGGGTATTGTGCTTTCATGGAAAGGCTTGTATGCCAAAGGATTCTGAGATAAGGCGGCAGATTCTGCAGGAAGCGCATAGTAGCCCATACACTATGCATCCTGATGGGAGTAAGATGTATCGGGTTCTACAAAAATAGTTTTGTTGGTCGAGTCTGAAGTAAGAGATTATCGAGTTTGTTGGTAAGTGTCTGACGTGTCAGTAGGTGAAGGCAAAACATCAGTTGCCTTCAAGGTTGCTACAGCCAGTAAAGATTCCACTTTGGAAGTGGGAGAGGAAAACGATAGACTTTGTTAGTGGGCTACCCCTTAAGCCTACGAAGAAAGATGTTGTGTGGGTAATTATGGATCAACTGACGAAGTCTGCTCACTTCATACCAGTTCGTGTTGACTACTCTCTGTAGAGGTTGGTTAGGTTATATGTAGCAGAGATCGTGAGGTTGCATGAGGTGCCCGTGTCTATCATATCAGACAGAGACCCTAGGTTTACATTGAGGTTCTGGAAGGCGTTGTATCAAGCGTTGGGTACGAGACTAGATTTCAAAGACAATAAGCCATCCATGCATCGATGGTCGATCGAGGAGGTAATTCAGATCTTGGAAGACATGTTGAGAGGCTGTGTTATCGATTTCAGGGATAGTTGGGTGGATTTTCTTTCGTTGGTAGAATTTGTGTACAATAACAGCTATCAATCCAGTATTAAGATGGCACCTTATGAAGCGTTGTATGGTCGAAAGTGTCGTACTCCTACTTGCTGGACAGAATTGGGTGAGCAACAATTGTTGGGTCCGAAATTGATTTCAAAAATAGAGGATAAGGTTAAGTTGATTCAGACTCGGTTGAAGGAAGCTTCTGACAGACAGAAATCTTATGCTGACTTGAAGCGTAAGGATATAGAGTTCTCTATGGGTGATTAGGTTTTCTTAAAGGTTTTGCCTTGGAAGAAGGTTTTAAGATTTAAAAGGAAAGGCAAGTTGAGCCCTAGGTTCATCGGACCTTATCGAGTGTTGAAACGTGTGGGACCAGTGGCGTATCAGCTTGAGTTACCTCTGGAATTGGGGTAGATACATGATGTATTCCATGTCTCGATGTTAAGGCGCTACCTTTGAATCCATCTCACGTAGTGCCAGTGAAAGAAATCAAGTAAGACCTAATTTTTTTGAAGAGGAACCAGTTTAGATTTTAGACCGAGATGTCAAGGTATTGAGAAGGAAGACAGTTCCGTTGGTTAAAGTGTTGTGGCGGAATCATGGTTCAGAGGAGGCCACATAGGAGCTAGAGAATGTGATACGATAGTAGTACCCTCACCTCTTTTGACTAGGTGAATTTTGAAGCCAAAATTTCTTTAAGGGGGTAGAACTGTAACATCCTGGAATTAGGGGTTCTGCATTCTATGCATTTCTATGTGTTTGGTTTGTTTTGTGTGTTATTTTGGTGTGTTTGGGGGTTCCGAGAAGGCCCGACGTCAAGCTTGACTCTTGGTAAAAGTTTTATTTTTAGGCACTTTAGAGGAGAGCTATTTGAAGCAGGTCGTAAGGTTAAGTTCTTGTGTTTGTTGACACAAGAAGAGTTGTGGTGGAGTGGCAAGTAGGCGCCACTTAAGGTGTAGGGGTGTGGCGTCACAGGGGAGCAGCAGGGGGAAAGAGTTCGAGTCGCTTCAGCAGCATTTGGAAGCTTTATTTTTACGTCTAGGGAGCGAGGGTAGTGGCATTTGGCTGGCTTCTTCAAGGTTGTTGGTTGAAAGAGTCAAACCGTTTGAATGGGTGGCCATGAGGTGTTTTGGGATTTGAACGGGTCAACAGGTTTGAATGGGTGAAGGGGAGTGAAAGCAGGAGGAAATCTTGGGTTGGTGTTGGTTATGGAGTTGGCCGAATTTGGGAAGCTTGGAGGGGGAATTTCGGCTATGTGTGTGTGTTGTTGGGGCTAGGGAGTGACGGCATGGGATGTGTGTTAACAAAACCGAGGGCTTGGAGTAGTGGGTGTGCTGAATTTTCTTTTTGTGTGAGCTTTTGTTTTCTTCTCTGGTTGCCTAGCTTTTGTGTAACAGTCTGGTTTATACCCTAGTCAGAACAATAGTTTCGGGATCAAAAATCTGAGCCCGTATAATATTTTAATATTATTTTCTGTGTCGTTGATATGTGACTAAGCATGTGTTGAAATTTCGTAAGCTAATTAGTCCATTTGAGTGTTTAATTTGAGCAAACGATTAAATTGCATTGATTATGAAAGTTGCTTGCTATTTGTTAAAGTGCTTATGTGTTGTGGCTCTATAAAAGAGAGGTCTTAAGAAGCACATGAACCAATAATTAGTTAGTGGATGACTAAAAGTCATTAATAGCCTTGTAAATATAGGTTATAAATATTTTATAATAAGGATAATATGGTAAATTAGTATTAATATCAATAATAATAAAAGAAACAAAGGAAAGATGATAGTTATCATCTTTTTATGAGTGCCAAATATTGAAGAAAGGAAAAAGAAGAAGTTGAGCTAGGTTTCGACAATTGTAAGAATTTGAGGTTAGTTTTTGATTCGTTTTTGATAATTTCTACATTTTTGTAATCGTTGCTTCGAGTGCTATCCAACCCATGTTTCAATTTTGTGTTTTGATGATGTATGTGAAATATGCCATTGATGATTTTACAAGCTTTGTGATGTTTAAGGATGATATATGAAAGATTTGAGCTAAATGAACATGCTATGTTCTTGAAGTTTTGATGAATTTAGCTAAATAGGGCTAAATTGTGAAAATGGTAAATTGAAGGACTAAATTGCAAGTTTGATGAAAAATGTGGGCTTGTATGTGATGTATATGTATTCGGCTAAGCTAGTGTATGCATTGATCTTGTGAAATTTGATGTTTAGAGTAAAATGGACTAAATTGAAAAAATGTGCAAATGTGAGGGCTGAGTTGCAAATAGCCCTAAATATATGTGTTTGGATTTAATTGAATGAAATAGTGAATAAAAGGATAAATTCTGAATATGTTTAGATTAAGAACCGAGGAAAACAGACTTAGATCACGGGAAAGCGAAAATAATCGAGTAGCCGTTTTCGTTCGAGAAACCAAATTCGAGGTAAGTCAATATGCAAATAAAGTTATCTGTATTGGATTGAATATATGTATTCATATGTCTATCGATGAAAATGAATGAGTATGAGATGCTAAGTGTGTAAATTTCGAAATAAGTTCGATATAGTGATAAAGCCGAGAAGTCCCGCATGAACCTAGAAATAGATAGGATTAGCTATGTCATGACATAGGTATCTGTTCTGTTTCATCATGTAAGACCACGTCCAGGACATTGGCATTGAATTGTGATCTCGTGTAAGACCACGTCTTGGACATTGGAATCGACATGAGTTTTACATGTAAAACCATGTCTGGGACGTTGGCATCGTTATGATCTGTACGTGTAAGATCATGTCTGGGACATCGGCACCGATTAAAATGTGTAAGACCCTGTCTGAGGCAGTGGCATCGATATATGAGCGCATGTAAGACCTCATCTGGGACGTTGGCATTGTACTACTATTTCGAGCTTTCTGAGTATCCTACTAGGTTCCTAAGGGTTCCACGGGCAAGTCTGCAATACGAATGGTATATCTGAGCTATGATCAATTAAGTGAATGAATATCTGATTCAAGTGTGTTGAATGTGCATTAAGTATGCATGAATCGTAAGTATGCATATGACTTTGATTTGAAGAAAAGTATGTTTGAATAGGATAATGTGAATGAGATGCAAGAAAGATTATGAATGAGCTATGTGTTTCAAATGAGTTTTGAATGGATAAATGTGACAAATGTAGTCATAAGTATGAATCAAGCATATACATGATAAATTGTTAAGTGAATAAGATGTGCAAATGTATCAAATTGCATATATACTTCTTATGCCACGCTTATTTGTATATGACTTACTAAGCTTTAAAGCTTACTCTGTGTGTATTTTCTACTGCTTTATAGGTCGTCAAGCTACTAAAGGCTCGGGATTGTCAAGGATCGCCATCACACTACTAAATTTATTTTGGTACCCTTTTGAAAATGTATATGACTAATTATGGCATGTATAGGCTAGATAGGTGTATATGTTTATGAAGTGACCTGGCCATGTGTATTGGCAAGTTTTTGAGTTGATAAATGTTTGAATGAATGAGTTATGAAGTAGATATTTAGTATGTTTTGATGCATATGAAATGGTTAAGTTTTGGTTAAGCAAATGGATGATACATGTTTGAAATGATGTAGGATTTAGTTTGTAATTTGGTATGAATGAAATTGGTATTGAATGTATGGATGAAGTGAACCATTCGATATGTTTTGGTTGCCATATATGCATTTTATGTTTTGGTATATATTGCTTGTAGGATGACCCTAAGTGGGTGGCATATTGGCCTTGTAAAATGGCCTATAATGTCACACGGTTGAGGCACACGGGCGTGCCTAAGACCGTGGGTAAATTAGCGAATGTGGTTTAAATTGCACACTACTCGACACGGTGTGCTTGATGGCCGAGTGAGAAATGGCAGTATGTGATCTAGTAGTACACAGCCTTAACACACGGGCGTGCTTGGTGACCGTGTTGATTTTGGTAGTATACTACCACAGTTAGGACACACAGGAGTGTCAAGTAGCCGTGAGTGAGGCACGGCCTACCCCCACGGCCGTGCGTCCCCTGTATGTTAGAAAAGTTTTAATTTTTTATAGAATTACTTATGTGTTTCTGTTTAGTCCCGACTCGATTTATAAGCATGCGTAGGGTCTCTATGACTCATTTAAGGGACTCTTTGATTGAATTCAAATGAGATTGATGATGATTGACTTTTTGTCATGAATGTGATGTGAAATAATCATATTGTTCGGTAATGCCTCTTAACCCTATTTCGGTGACGATTTTTGGGTTAGGGGTGTTACATTTCATTGGTATCAGAGCTACGATTTAGTCGATTCTCGGACTAACATAGCGTGTTAGAGTCTATCTATACATGCCATATATTTGAACTGTGATAGTGTGATGAATCCTGACGTGTAAAATGTGACTTCTATATAGTAATGGATCCCAAAGAGTCAGAATCGATTTACGAAAAGTAATGCACCTGCTCCCGCGCAAGGGACAGAGCCTTCTGATTTGAGACCGGCTACTAGCGGTCAGGAGGGAGAAGCTAAACAAGCTTTCTTCCAAATGATGAGTGAGTGGTTCACTGAATTCATGAGAAATAACCCGATTGTTTCACAACCTCGCCTTGCTTAATCCCCTCGGACTACAATTATGCCACCGCCAGTATATACGGATCTTAAATAAGCCTCCGATTGACAAGATCCGTAAATATAGGGCTGAAGAGTTTCGAGCTACCAATAATGATGATGCTGAAAAAGCTGAATTCTGGATTGAAAATAATATTCAGGTATTTGATGAGATGTCTCTGACTCTGGAAGAATGTATAAAGTGTGTTGTTTCGTTACTTCGAGATGCAGCATATCAATGGTGGAAAACTTTGATTTCTGTTGTTCTGAGAGAACGAGTTACATGGGATTTCTTTCAGACTGAGTTCAGGAAGAAATATATCAGTGAGAGATTTGTTGATCAGAAACGAAAAGAATTTTTGGATCTAAAGCAAGGTCGAATGACTGTTACAAAATATGAACGGGAATTTGTCAAGTTGAGTCAGTACGCTCGTGAATGCGTATCATCTGAAGCTATAATGTGCAAAAGATTCGAAGATGGTTTGAATGAAGATATTCGTTTGCTAGTTGAAATTTTATAAATAAAAGAGTTCATTGTACTCGTTGACCGAGCTTGCAAAGCTGAGGCACTCGAGAAGGATAAAAGAAAAGCTGAGTCTGAAGCTCATGATATGAAAAAGAGATTTTAGAGTAAATCATTTTAGTCTGCTCCGAAAAGATTCTGAGATGATTAAAGTCGTTCTAGAGATAATGTGGGACATTTGAACAAAAATCAAGCTAAATTGCAAATGAGTTCCAAAACTCCAGCAACTTCAGTGGCCAGTGTTGGTAATGTTCGATCAGAGAGACCTGAATGTAAACATTTGGAAAAAGACATCTAGGAAGCTGTAGATTATATGACAGAGCTCGCTTCAGATATGAACCGCTTGATCATTTTATCTGTGATTGCCCTGAGCCTATCGAACCAGAGACTGCTCAGAATCCAAGATCTGATAAGGCACCTGCGAGAGGTCGATCATCAAAGAATGTAAAGAATGTTAGTGGTAGTCAGAGAACTATGAGAGACGATGTTGTCAGATCCGAAGCCAGAGCGCCTGTCAGAGCGTATGCTATCCGAGCTCGTGAAGAAGCTTCGTCGCCTGATGTTGTAACGGGTACTTTTACTCTTTTATGATACTTCTTTGATAGCTTTAATAGACCCCAGTTCTATGCATTCGTACATATGCATGAATTTTGTATATGGTAAGACTTTGCCTATAGAGTCTACTGAATTTGCTATAAAAGTATCGAACCCCTTATGTAAAAGTGTCCTGGTTAACAAAGTATGCAAGAACTGTCCGTGAATGTTTCGATGCAAGAACTGTCCATTAATGTTTCGAGATATATGTTTTCTTGCTGATCTGGTGCTCTTGCCATTTGATGAATTCGATATTATTCTGGGTATGGATTGGATGTTTATGCATGATGTCGTTATAAACTGTAAAAGAAAGACTATAGATTTACGAGGTCCGAATAATGAGACTATTCGGATTGAGTCTAGTGATTTAAATGGATTGCCTGCTGTGATATCTATTTTGAAAGCTCAGAGTTATGTGAAAAAAAAAGGGTATGAATCATATTTTGCTTATGTGATCGATTCAAAAGCATCCGAGAAGAAAATTGAATCAGTACCCATTGTTTGTGATTTTTCTAATGTGTTCCCTAAAGAGTTACTGGGTTTACCTTCAATTTGTGAAGTTGAATTTGGTGTTGAATTGTTGTCTGGCACGACACCTATTTCGATAGCTCTGGGAACTGACAAAGTTGAAAGAGTTAAAGTCACAACTACAAGCATTGACTGATAGAGGGTTTGCTAGACCGAGTTTTTCACCTTGGGGTGTTTCTGTTCTGTTTGTGAAAAAGAAAGATGGCACGATGAGCATGTGTATCGATTACCGTCAGTTGAATAAGGTGACTAAAGAACAAATATCCATTGCCCAGAATTGATGATTTGTTTGATCAGTTAAAAGGAGCTACTGTGTTTTCCAAGATTGATTTGAGATCGGGATACTACCAATTGAGAGTTAAAGATTCAGATATTCCAAAAACTGCTTTTAGAACGACGTACAGGCATTATGAGTTTTTAGTTATGCCATTCGGACTAACCAATGCTCCTACTATTTTTATGGACCTGATGAACAGAATTTTCAGACCGTATCTGGATCAATTTGTTGTTGTATTCATTGATGACATTTTGATTTACTCACGTAATAAGAATGAGCATGCAGAACATTTGAAAATTGTGTTGCAAACTTTGAGAGAAAAGCAATTATACGCAAAATTCAGCAAATGTGAATTCTGATTGAATGAGGTAAGTTTTTTGGGGCATATTGTGTCAGCTTCTGGGATTCGTGTTGATTCGAGCAAGATTTCTGCTATTCTGAATTGGAAACCTTCGAAGAACGTGCCCAAAGTTCGTAGTTTTCTGGGTTTAGCTGGTTATTACCGCAGATTTGTTAAAGGCTTCTAGACTATAGCTACTCCGTTGACTAGATTACTTCAGAAAGATGTCAGATTTGAATGGTCGGATGAATGTCAAAAAAGTTTTGACCAGTTGAAAACTCTGTTAATAGAAGCTCTAGTGTTAGTACAGCCAGAATCGGGTAAGGAATTTTTTGTTTACAGTGATGCGTCGTTAAATGGTCTGGGATGTGTTTTGATGCAAGAGGGCAAAGTGGTAGCTTATGCTTCGAGACAATTAAAGCCTCATGAAAAGAATTATCCAACACACGACCTTGAGCTTGCTGCGATTGTGTTTGCACTTAAAATTTGTCATTATTTGTACGGTGAGAAATGTCATGTGTTTTCAAATCATAAAAGTCTGAAATATCTAATGACCCAGAAAGATTTGAACCTGCGCTAGAGAAGATGGCTTGAATTGTTAAAAGATTATGAGCTGGTGATAGATTATCATCTGGGGAAAGCAAATGTGGTTGCTGATGCGTTGAGCAGAAAGTTAATGTTTGCATTGCGTGCTTTGAATGCTCAGTTAGATTTGTCTGATGATAGTTCTGTGATAGTTGAATTGAGAGCGAAACCGTTATTTGTACAGCAAATATGTGATGCTCAAAAGGTTGATAATGATTTGTTGTTGAAACGAGCTCAGTGTGAATTGAATTCTAAATCTGAATTTTGAGTTGTTGATGACTGTTTGAGATTTCGAGATCGAATCTATGTTCCAAGAAATCCGGAGCTGATTCAATTGATTTTGGGCAAAGCACATAATAGTCATTTATCTGTTCATCCAGGGAGTACTAAAATGTATCATGATTTGAAACGACACTACTGGTGGTTTGATATGAAACGGGACATTTTTTAATTTGTTTCAAAATTCTTAGTTTGCCAGCAAGTGAAAGCCGAACATCAAGTTCCGTCGGGATTGCTATAGCCGATTCTAGTTCCTGAGTGGAAATGGGATAGAGTAACAATGGACTTTGTTTCTGGTTTGCCTCTGACTTTGAGAAAGAAAGATGCAATATGGGTCGTAGTTGACCGATTGACGAAATCTGCCCATTTTATTTCGGTAAGATCTGATTGCCCACTGGAGAGATTAGCTGAGCTTTATATTTCCGAAATTGTGAGATTGAATGGGGTGCCACTATCTATTATGTCAGATAGGGATCCGAGATTCACATCGCGGTTCTGGAAGAAATTGCAAGACGCATTGGGTATGAAGTTGCATTTCAGTACAGCTTTTCATCCTCAAACGGATGGTCAATCCGAGCGAATTATTCAGATTCTCGAAGATATGTTAAGATGTTGTATATTAGAGTTTAATGGTTCGTGGGAACAATACCTGCCGTTGATTGAATTTGTGTATAATAATAGTTTTCAGTCAAGCATCAAAATGGCACCATATAAAGCTTTGTACGGACGTAAATGTCGTACACCTCTATATTGGATTGAACTCAGTGAGAATAAGTTACACGGGATCGATTTGATAACAGATACCGAACAGAAAGTGAAATTGATCTGAGATTATTTGAAAGCAGCATCTGATAGTCAGAAGTCCTATGCAGACTTAAAACGAAAGGATATAGAATTTGAGATTGGCGATAAAGTATTTCTGAAAGTGTCTCCATGGAAGAAAGTGCTCTGATTCGGACGTAAAGGCAATTTAAGTCCGAGATTCATCGGACTGTATGAGATCATTGAACGTGTTGGGCCTGTTGCATATAGATTGAAGTTACCCTCTGAACTAGAAAAGATTCACAATGTATTTCACGTTTCAATGCTCCGTAGATATCGGTCTGATTCGTCACATGTAATTGCCCCATCTGAAATTGAAATCCGATCTGATATGACATACGAAGAGGAACCAATCCGTATCTTAGCTCGTGAAGTGAAAAAGTTAAGAAACAAGAAAATTCCATTAGTGAAAGTATTGTGGAATCGACACAGATTAGAAAAGGCTACGTGGGAGCCTGATGATTCAATGAGACAACAATATCCAACTCTGTTTAACGGTAAAATTTTCGGGGACGAAAATCCCTAAGGGGGGAGAATTGTAACAGTCTGGTTTATACACTAGATGGAACAGTGGTTTCGAGACCACAAATCTAAGTTTGTATCATATTTTAATATTATTTTCTGTGCTGTTTATATGTGACTAAGCATGTGTTTAAATTTCGTAATCTAATTAGTCCGTTTGAGTGTTTAATTTAAGCAAACGATTAAATTGCATTGATTATGAAAGTTGCTTGCTATTTGTTAAAGTGCTTATGTGTTGTGGCTCTATAAAAGGGAGGTTTTAAGAAGCAAATGAACCAATAATTAGTTAGTGGATGACTAAAAGTCATTAATAGCCTTGTGAATATAGGTTATAAATATTTTATAATAAGGATAATATGGTAAATTAGTATTAATATCAATAATAATAAAAGAAACAAAGGAAAGATGATAGTTATCATCTTTTTATGAGTGCCGAATATTGAAGAAAAGGAAAAAGAAGAAGTTGAGCTAGGTTTCGGCAATTGTAAGCTTGAATATGAGGTTAGTTTTTTATTCGTTTTTGATAATTTCTACATTTTTGTAGTCGTTGCTTCCGGTGCTATCCAACCCATGTTTCAATTTTGTGTTTTGATGATGTATGTGAAATATGCCATTGATGATTTTACAAGCTTTGTGATGTTTGAGGATGATATATGAAAGATTTGAGATAAATGAACATGTTATGTTCTTGAAGTTTTGATGAATTTAGCTAAATAGGGCTAAATTGTGAAAATGGTAAATTAAAGGACTAAATTGCAAGTTTGATGAAAAATGTGGGCTTGTATGTGATGTATATGTATTCGGCTAAGCTTGTGTATGCATTGATCTTGTGAAGTTTGATGTTTAGAGTAAAATGGACTAAATTGATAAAATGTGGAAATGTGAGGGCTAAGTTGCAAATAGCCCTAAATATATGTGTTTGGATTTAATTGAATGAAATAGTGAATAAAAGGATTAATTCTGAATATGTTTAGATCAAGAACCGAGGAAAATGAACTTAGATCACGGGAAAGCGAAAATAACCGAGTAGTCGTTTCCGTTCGATAAACCAAATCCGAGGTAAGTCACTATGCAAATAAACTTATCTGTATTGAATTGAATATATGTATTCATATGTCTATCGATGAAAATGAATGAGTATGAGATGCTAAGTGCGTGAATTCTGAAATAAGTTTGATATAGTGATAAAGCCGAGAAGTCTCGTATGAACATAGGAATAGATATGATTAGCTATGTCATGACATAGGTATCTGTTCTGTTTCATCATGTAAGACCACGTCCGGGATGTTGGCGTTGAATTGTGATCTCGTGTAAGACCACGTCTGGGACGTTGGCATCGTTATGATCTGTACGTGTAAGACCATGTCTGGGACATCGGCACCGTATTGAAATGTGTAAGACCCTATCTGGGACAGTGGCATCGATATACGAGTGCATGAAAGACCTCGTCTGGGACGTTGGCATTATACTACTATTTTGATCTTTTTGAGTATCCTACTAGGTTCCTAAGGATTCAATGAGCAAGTCTGCAATACAAATGCTATATCCGAGCTATGATCAATTAAGTGAATGAATATCCGATTCAGTTGCGTTGAATGTGCATTAAGTATGCATGAATGGTAAGTATGCATATGACTTTGATTTGAAGAAAAGTATGTTTGAAAAAGATAATGTGAATGAGATGCAAGAAAGATTATGAATGAGCTATGTGTTTCAAATGAGTTTTGAATGGATAAATGTGACAAATGTAGTCATAAGTATGTATCAAGCATATACATGATAAATTGTTAAGGAATGAGATGTGCAAATGTATCAAATTGCATATATACTTCTTATGCCAAGTTTATTTGTATATGACTTACTAAGCTTTTGGAAAGCTTACTCTGTGTGTGTATTTTCTCTGTTTTATAGGTCGTCGAAGCTACTGAAGGCTTGGGATTGTCAAGGACCGTCATCACACTACTAAATTTATTTTGGTACCCTTTTGAAAATGTATATGACTAATTATGGCATGTATAGGCTAGATAGAAGTGAGCATGGCCATGTGTATTGGCAAGTTTTTGAGTTGATAAATGTTTGAATGAATGAGTTATGAAGCAGATATTTAGTATGTTTTGATGCATATGAAATGGTTAAGTTTTGGTTAAGCAAATGGATGATACATGTTTGAAATGATGTAAGATTTAGTTTGCAATTTGGTATGAATGGAATTGGTATTGAATGTATGGATGAAGTGAACCATTTGATATGTTTTGGTTGCCATATATGCATATTATGTTTTGGTATATATTGCTTGTAGGAAGACCCTAAGTGGGTGGCATATTGGCCTTGTAAAATGGCCTATAATGTCACATGGTTGAGGCACACGGGCGTGCCTAAGACTATGGGTAAATTGGTAAAATGTGGCTTAAATTGCACACGACCTCGACACAGGTGTGCTTGATGGCCGAGTGAGAAATGGCAGTATGTGATCTAGTAGTACACGGCCTTAGCACACGGGCGTGCTTGGCGACCGTGTTGATTTTGGCAGTATACTACCACGAAAAAGACACACAGGAGTGTCAAGTAGCCGTGGGTGAGGCACAGCCTACCCCTACGGCCGTGTGTCCCTTGTATGTTAGAAAAGTTTCAAATTTTTATAAAATTGCTTATGTGTTTCGGTTTAGTCCCGACTCGATTTATAAGCATGCTTAGGGTCTCGATGACTCATTTAAGGGACTCTTTGATTGAATTCAAATGAGATTGATGATGATTTACTTTGTGTCATGAATGTGATGTGAAATGACCTATTGTTCGGTAATGCCTCTTAACCCTATTCCGGTGATGGTTTTCGGGTTATGGGTGTTACATTTTGTGTGCCGAAACTCCCTAAGTGCATCTAAAAGTCTTTCTCATTTCTTTTGCTTTCTCAGCTATTCTCTCATCTTTACTCTCTTGTTGACAAACCTCCCCATTTGTGTACTTCTTTTTCTTCAAGGATACCAAGACACCTTTGGCTGAATCCCTCTTCACCATCCACCCTTCACATTCAAGCTTCATTTTCTTTTGCTATCTTCTTCACAAGCCGAAATCCCTTGAAGCCGCCCATTGCCGAATCTCTTTCTTCTCCTTGCTCTTTTCTTTTAAACATCACAACCGAACCATCACCCTTCTACTTTCTCTTTTCTTTGTTCGCATATCCTTTCCTATCTCGACAAGCCATAGCTGAATCTTTCTAAGTGGCAACTGAAGGCATTCTTCCTTGTTTTGCCAGTAGCTGAATATAGCCTTTCCAATCAGCATCTTCTTGCTTTGGTAAGGGTTCTTCTTTTTGGTTTACCTTTTCATTGTTTTACTCTTCTCTTGTTGTTCTGTTAAACTGAAGATGCTGATTCACTTTGCTTGGGCATTGGCCGATTGTAGAGGGGCTTACCCTCATCTTCTCTTCATCGTGTAGCCTACATTCGGGTGGCCTTTGGTAAGTTGGATGTTGGTCGATTGGAAAAAGGGGGTCCCTTCTCGTTTTTGGTTTGGTCAAAAGGCCATTTCTTTTGTCTGTTTTGGTAATTGGTTCTAACTTGGTGATATCTAGGTGTTCATTCAGTTTTGGTAGGCCAATCTTCTATTGTTCGATTTTCGTAATCGAGGTAAGAAGTTTCTTTTGATTTGGCACGTATCCTCTCTTTCTCTTTCGTCGCTTTGACTTAGTTTTCTAATTAAAAACTCTTACCATGGATACAAGTGCCGGTCAATTAAAAGAAGGGAGCGAACCCCTAGTCTCGAATCTTAAGTTTAAAAGGCGTGTTGTATCGACGGTTTGAGACTTTCTGCCAGGTTGTGGTAGTGAACCGATGTCTGCTTCGGATAGACAAATAGCCGTCGTCCCTGTTAGTGAAAGTGTCGACGTAGAGAGTCTAGTTCTACGCGTTATCAAGTGTGTACATTCACACTTTACCTGAGTAATTTTTGTTATTAACTGTGTTGGCTGAAAGCCGAAGTGACTTCTTAGATAGTTGGGATACCCTCATGGGTAAAATTGGCGACACTGGGTAAGTTCCTATACAGTTCTACTTTTGATTATGTGAATGTATGATGTAATTCACCATTGTGCTTTGGGAGCATGTTTGCATTCATATCATTATGTCAATATGTGCATGAGCCTAGGATATGATATGAAAAGGGGAAGTGTGATTTTAAGACTGTCACCAGTGGATTGGTACCACAGTGGGTTGGCCCAACATAAGGTATCCAGTGAATATGCCTCAGTGGTTTTGTACCACCAGTGGTTTGGTACCACATAGTTTATTTATGTGACTCGTCCCAGTGGTTTGGTACCACAGTGGGTTGGCCCCACATACATATATTATCAGGGATTGTCACCAGTGGTTTGGTATCACAAGTGGGTTGGCCTCACATATTATATTTAGTGACTCTGTCACCAGTGGTTTGGAACCACCAGTGGTTTGGTACCATAGTGGCTTGGTGCCACGGCGTTTGGCTGATTCAAGAGACCTAGAGGATGGAAACTAGGTTGGGTTGGGTTGCACTGCATTGCATATCTGGTTAATATGTTATACTATGTTGGCTTGAGGCTGATTATATTGTATGGGGATTTACACACTGAGTCTCGGTGACTCACCCCTCTGCTTAATTTTGCAGGTAATCATTAAATCGCGGATTTGGAGTCGAGGCGGACTCGAGGTGGCCATGCAATATTTTTCTCATAAACTTGTTTCTTTTGTTTAGACTCATTTTTAATTGGGACTTTGTTATGTAATAAGGCCGCTATAACTTAAATTTGGATTATTGATTTAATGCTCATATTGCATGTTTTATAAACTGTCGAATAATGGGTTTTTTTTTTTAGAAAACTAATAACATAAACAAGTAGTTTTCAAAGTGTTAACGAATGATGGCGAACGACTAACTAAATTGGAAATTTTTCTTAAACCTCCAAACCCTTATTTCAAAATATCGCATTTAGGAACGTCGCTAGATTCCATTGGGTATAAAACGATACTCCGTTTCAACTGCTAGTTCTGTTAAACAGGAGATAGTAAATAACATTTGAACTCCATAAAATTTCTAAATTTTAGAAACACTAGTCGAATGATTTTCAAAACTACAGTTTTTCCCTTCAAATTTCAAATTCCTTAAAATAACCCTTCCCTGTAACATACCAAATTTGGTCGTAACGTATTGACCGGGTTTGGGGTGTTGCAATTTGGGCCGTGTAATTGGATTGGGCTCATCTATTTGGGCCTTAATGCGGGTCATTGTAATTGGGTTTGCAATTTTGTACTGGACTAGACATTCAATTTTTGGTGTTTTATTCTTTATTTTTTGTTTTAATGGTTTAATCTGATAGGCCCGGGCAAAATGGGCTTCCTACAACTGCCCCTCTTTGCTCATTGTCGTGTAATGAGAATAGAGCAAAGACTTCGAAAAGGACCAATTTTGCCCGGTATTCAAATCATTGACTTCTTTCAGTGCTTTCCTTCTTTGAGTAGCTTCATTATATCCCACTGCATCTTCAGGGGCCTGAGAACTAAGCGCTTCGATCCAACTTAAAGAAATTAGACTTGTAGCCTCAATCTGCTCCACCACAACTTCAGGGAGATAAGATTTGTTATCTTCAGTCTGCTCCACTGTAAACTCAGGGATGCCAGACTGGTATCTTCGATCCGCTTCACTGCAATCTTAGAAAGACAAGATCTGCTATCTTTAATCTGCTCCACTGCAAACTCAGGGATGCCAGACTGGTATCTTCGATCCGCTTCACTAGACTCCCAGGAAGACAAGATCTGCTATCTTCAATCTGCTCCACTGCAAACTCAGGGATGCCAGACTGGTGGCTTAAATCTGTTCCACTAATACTTAGGGAGACAAGATTTACAATCTTTGACCTATTCCACTGTTGGTCAGGGAGATAGGGCTGGTGGCTTAAATCTGTTCCACTACTGCTTAGGGAGACAAGATTTGCCGTTCGATCTTGGTCCACTACTGCTTAGGGTGACAAGATATACAATCTTCGACCTATTCCACTGCTGGTCAGGGAGATAGGATTGGTGGCTTAAATATGTTCCACTACTGCTTAGAGAGACAAGATTTTCCATTCGATCTTGGTTCACTACTACTTAGGGTGACAAGATCTACAATCTTTGACCTATTCCGCTGCTTGTCAGGGAGATAGGATTGGTGGCTTAAATTTGTTCCACTACTGCTTAGGGAGATAAGATTTTCCGTTCGATCTTGGTCCACTACTGCTTAGGGTGACAAGATCTACAATCTTTGACCTATTCTACTGCTGGTCAGGGAGACAGGATTGGTGGCTTAAATCTGTTCCACTACTGCTTAGGGAAACAAGATTTGCCATTCGATCTTGGTCCACTACTGCTTAGGGTGACAAGATCTACAATATTCGACCTATTCCATTACTGGTCAGGGAGATAGGATTGGTGGCTTAAATCAGTTCCACTACTACTTAGGGAGACAATATTTTTCGTTCGATATTGGTCCACTACTGCTTAGGGTGACAAGATCTACAATCTTCGACCTATTCCACTGTTGGTTAGGGAGATAGGATTGGTGGCTTAAATCCGTTCCACTACTGCTTAGGGAGATAAGATTTGTCGTTCGATCTTGGTCCACTACTACTTAGGGTGGCAAGATCTACAATCTTCGACCTATTCCACTACTGGTCAGGGAGATAGGGTTGGTGGCTTAAATCTGTTCCACTACTACTTAGGGAGACAAGATTTGCTGCTCTGCCGATCTACTCCATTACTGTTTAGGGAGACAAGATCTACTATTTCACTGATGTTGCGACACCGTCCTCTAGGGACTTATCCTATAAAATTGATTTTATGTGTTTATGCTTATGTAAAATGCTTAGGATGCAATGATCAGAATGAATCTAATGCTCCTAACTAAATGTATTATGAACGACATTTACGTGAATGCAGAATGTCATAAGAATGATTTCTTACGATGATTAGGATGCAATGAACGGAATGAATCAAATGCTCCTAACTGGATGACAATTGCATGAATGCAGAATGTCATGAGAATGATCTTTTTTAAAATGTATAATGATTAGGATGCAATGATCGGAATGAATCAAATTCTCCTAACTAAATGTGTTTTGCATGAATGTCGAATTTCATGAGAATGATCCCTTTTTAAATACTTAGGGTGTCATCGCTCATTGTTTATCAACGCTTTATCACTGACGTATTATGCTATCATCTTATTCGGTTCGTATTCTCAATAGAAAACCCTAGAAAATAATTATATCCTGCTCAACAGATCTACCCCACTATAATTTCAGGGTTCATCTTATTGTAACTTAGGGGTATAGGATCTGTATCAACTTCAACCCATCCCACCGCAACTCAAGGGTGTAGAATTTGTTTCATCTTCAATCCAACCTGTTGTAAATCAGGAATATAGGATCTGCATCTTCTTCTATCCAACCGACTGCCAATCAAAGGTATCAACTGATCACTCCCCGGGTGACCTAACCAAATGTGTATGCATGATATTTGCATGAATGCAGAATATCATTTTTCAAGAATGATTTCCCTTTTACACTTGGGTTAACATTGCCCATTTTTCGTCAAGATTGTATTACTGACGCAATATCTTGTCATTTTTCGATCTCCATTCTTGACAAAAGTCCGAAGAGATAGTCTCGGTTTAGACTCTTCCTTAAACTTGGTGAGTTTTAAAGAATAGTCTTATTTCAAGTTCTTGTATTATTCAGAAGCTTTCAGAGTAATATGCGAAACTTTGTTTATGAAAGTATTATTAGTCCACTAATCGTTATTTCAATACAAAATGCCTGAAAAAGATAATAACCATGGACAAGAATGAAATTAATTAGGAGCATAGCTCGAAACAAATAAGTTAATTCAAGATAGCAAATGCAAAGAAATTTTATTGGGAGCATTCTTTGAAAAGAATAAGATAATCTAAATAACAAATTTGAAAAGGATAAAATGGAAACTAGGTGCTCCAGATATCGCAGCCTGAGCTTCTCTGTTCAAACTTCTTAAGGACCATTTTAAGCTCAAATATGTGTTTAGGGGATCCGAAGTACTTTGTCGATGCCCCAAGACGTGGCATATGTCTTTATTGTTAATTAAGGCATAGTAAGACTGTTGTATGCGCCACTTTTGATCAGAATTTAAGTTGCCCTTTTCGGGTTTTCAACTCAAATCCCCTTTGGTCTCAAAGCGCCCTTTGCGGGTTTTCGCCTAGGCCTCTCATTTGTCTTCTTCTTTCTTTCTTTTCTTTTTTTTTTTTTTGGAAAAATTTTTATTGAATCTGAATTCACCGAATTGGGCAGGTCCTTGCCATCTATTTTAGATAATATCCATGCTTCCCCAAAACAGGCCTTTTTTACTGCATAAGGTCCTTCCCACTTTGGTATCCACTTTCTTATAAAGTCCTTTTTGCATGGGAAAAGTTTTCTTCAAAGCCCTTGATCGTGTCAAACAGTCGAGTTTAAATATTTTTAAAGAATAATCAGATCTGTAGACTAACTATGACAACGATTGAGGCAAGTGCACCTATTGAACAATAGTATAGTTAGGCAAGATTATTTTATCGAACCTAAAGGAACCTAAAAGTACTACTGCTCACTTTCTTTCTATTATTTAGCCTAAGATATGGAGTGATTGGTTTATTAATATAAAACTAATGAAAAAAAACTAAACTAGATGCAAAGACAAAAGAATAAAACTTTTGGAAAAGACTGTGGAAAAACTTAGTTGATTACAACGATACCCTTAGGAAGAATCCACCTATGACTTCTCTTGTTATCTAACTTTTAATTAATATGACTTCTTTACTTAGCTTTATCCGTGAGACTCCTTAACCTATATTAAACCCTCTCTCGAGGCAAATAACGTCTAACCTTAGGTTGATTAGTGGAACTCTCGTTCTCTTATAATAACCCCCTAAGGAAGCAGTAAATTGATCAATAGACTCCCATATTAGGTTTCACCCTAATCCGGAAAAATCTTATCACCCTATCTCTAGACGTGCGATCAACTCCGCTTAATTATGCTAGATCTACTCTTAGGCAAAGTATATTCATCCTCCACTTAAGCACATCAGATTAAATTAACATAATTAAGAACAAACTATGTACTTATCATATAATTTAGAAATCAAATAACAAAACCTATCATAGGTTTCATCCCCTTCAGGTATCTGAAGGGTTTAGTTCATAACAAAATAAGAAAACATCTCAAGAGAAAAGATAAAACAAAACATAAGAAATCCTAAAACCCTCAAGGAATTGAAGAGAGATCCTCTCTCTTGAGTAGAACTCCGACTTCTTGAGATGGATCAACTGGCTATCTTCGAGTAATTCCCTGAATAAAAGCTCTGGCAGAAAACTCTGCCCAAAACTTTGACCCCTGTTTGGGCTTCTGCCGAACACCCTTTTTTAGTTGCTACCATGGGTGTTTATATAGGCTTTGAGATGCTTTACTTGGCTCCTAAGTATCCTAATTCAAGTAGAATTCCTCCTAGGATGTTTAAGTAGACTTAGGAATGTGTTTCTTTGCCTCCAAGCATCCAAATCCAAGTGAAATTGCTCTTTCCCGCGGCAGGGGCACGACCATGGTACACGCCCGTGTAAGTCGTCTTCAAGCCGTGTCCCGATTCTATCGATTGGGGCACGGCCGTGTAAATCATGTCATGGCCATGTGAAGTAATTTGACGAGGCACGACTGTGTGGCTTGAAGTCCAGGCCGTGTCGATTTCCTCTTTGTCCCAAATTGGCCCGTTTTAAGCCCGTTTCTCGTTCTTTTTGTCCTCGGGTGCTTTCCTGAGTATAAACATAAAAAGAAAGGATTAAAAGAACCTTTTTACATAAATCAAGGGCTAAATCATCCAAAAGCATACTAAATATGAGGTTAAAATATGTTACTTTTATGGTTTATCAAATACCCCCACACTTAAGCTTTTGCTTGTCCTCAAGCAAAATTCTCAACTTACAATTAAAAGGAACTTTCCATAATTCATAATTCCTATCGACAATGTCTCATCATAATTCATAGATAATTTATACATGGATAATTTAACTCAAAGAACCCTAAAGATTTAATAAAGATAAGTCATATCTTTGTAGTACAAAAACATAGGTGTCTCCCATTATCTAAGTAATTACCTTTAATTCAAAACCAATAAGGATTGACATCCTTACAAAAGATTCACTCAAATCACTCGAAGTGTTTAAGGTTCAAGAATAAGCACTCATAAGTCGAACCTAAAAAGTTAATCCCATAGGCTTGCCTGAAAATCAAATCTCAACCACTGTATATGAGATGATACATAAATCAAAAGGTCTTTAATCAGGGTTGTAACGGGGCTTGGGTTAAAAGGTGTGGATAAAGGCTGAATTGGAAGGTTAAAATTGAGATCGAATTGACAAGTTACCTAACTAAAAACAATGAACTAGAAAATAAATGATTACATTAATTGAAACTTTTAAACTAATAATAATACGAGCTTTTTCTTTGATAATTGCAATTTAAATTCACAAGCTCACTTTCTATACTACTAATACTGAATATGCTTCGATTTTTAGATGTTTGTTTTTTTTTAGAACAAACTAAAGTAAATACATAATAAAGAAAGACTTTATCAACTGAAATAAAGTAATTAGGTAACTAATCAAATCAATTCTCGATGGAAGGGTAGTCAAAAGAATGATAACAAATTCAAAGGGTTTTTGGGTTAATATTAGCGAGTAAATCAATAAAAAGGGTTGTTAGGATTAAAAAGGGTTCACTAGGGGTTAATTATGTAGGTAGGCTTTTAGTGGTGTGAATGGGTTAAAACCTAGGTGCCTTTATCATCTCAGTATATCAAATCATAGATGTTGTCTCAACATGTATAAACAAGGCAAGTTCTAGAATAATAGTTCAAAGTTGACACACTCATAATCAATAAAGTGAGCACAAAAAAGATTATATGCTCTATAAGGCTCAAAATCTCACAAAAATTATGGGTGCTTTTGACATCAATCCCTGTAAATTTCAAACTTTAAAGTAATACTCAAATTCAGTTCAACGACCTATTAATTTTTAATTTTTAGAAAGTAGACTTATCATGCTCGATTCACTAGTATCCTTCAAATTTAATCATCAATGCACAATTAACTATGACTTACTCTAAAACATATCAATACAAATCATAAATCAACAGAAATTTCATCCTAATTAGTAATATGAGAAAAATACTTAAAAACAAGACTAAATTCAGGATTTGAGAATAATGCAAAAAGTCATGTACTTTTACCCCCTAACACTTAAGATGTACATTGCCCTCAATGCACAAAGATAGATAAACAATTATGTAATAATAAAATCAAAAGAGAAGAGGATAAGTAACACTTTTTGAATTTTTGGATGAAGTCTATGAAAAGAAACCGGATAAGATTGGAGGTGAACGTGGGGAAGCATCTCGAACCGTTTGAAATTGAATCCTCAAAGTAGCTGGCTTGGTTTTATTGTATCCTAAGCTAAATCTAAATGCCATTGAGAAAAAGGATAAAATAATAAAGGAAAATAAAAATAAAATATTAATAAAAGTAAATAATTAAATAGAGATAAGGTCTACGCTCATGTGCCTAGTCGTGGTGTCCACATGACCACGGCCACAGCCGTGTGCAAGGCCGTATGGGTATGGAAACCTATGCCTAAATATGAAAAGAAATAAAACCAAACTAATTAGTACGGTTAGTACTCAGGTTGCCTCCTGAGAAGCGCTCGTTTAAAGTCTTGAGCTAGACTTACATGTTGTACGCACAATCAAGGTGGTTTGAGGAGGTGGAAATCCTTTCCCATGCGATCAACTCGGTTATGGATATAAAGTTTAAGTCGAGTAATGTTTACCTCAAAAGTGTTGAATTTAGGATTTCTTACCTCGACTGTGCTATATAGGAAGACATTAAGTACCTCAAAAGTGATTTCTTCGTTTGCCTTGAGTTCTGAATTGGTGATTCGAGGGTCTTCCTTATTCAACAGTACCTGATCCTCTATTTTGATGTGATTTGTTGTTCCTATCAGCTCGTCTGGGGTTTCCTTTAGGCTGAATTCGTGTGGTTCTGGTTCATTATGTAATTCTTCTTTATTGGCACGAGGTTTATGATCCAGCTCAAGTTTGTAGCTTTGTGGTGTTTCCTACAATGAAGGTTGAACAAGTTGGTTATCAACTGAATTTTCTTTCACACCTTTATCACTTGATGTTCGCCGAGTTAAGAGCTTGAAGAGTGACTATCTAAATCGCCTACACGTATGAGTTCTCTGTATAGATATCAATTTTAGCTCTGGCAGTTGCTAAAAATGGTCTTCCTAAAATTAAGGGGATTGTGTTGTCCTCATCCATGTCTAAAACGACAAAGTCTACTGGGAATTCGAATTTATCAATTTTGATTAGAACATTTTGTATTATACCCCTAGGAATTCTTATAGTTTTATCAGTTAATTGAATGCTCATCCTAGTTTGTCTGGGTTTCCCTAGACCTAGTTGTTTAAACATTTTAGAAGGCCTAACATTGATGCTTGCCCTTAAATCCGCTAATGCATTATCAATAGATAAACTACCAATTAAACATGGAATTGTAAAACTCCCTGGATCTTTTAATTTCCGTGGTAGTTTATTTTGTAGAATTGATGAGCATATTGCATTTAGCTCCACGTGGTGCTCTTCGTCTAATTTGCGTTTGTTGTTCAAGAGCTGTCTTAAAAATTTCCTCGAGTCTGGTATCTAAAATAGAGCTTCAAGAAGAGGTAAGTTAATACGTAATTTCTTTAAGAGTTTAAGAAACTAACCGAACTGTTCCTCTGAATCGTCTCTTATTGCTTTGAGATAAGGTATGCGAGGTTGGTACTCCTTGATTACCGGTTTTGGCTTTTCTTGTGTTACCTCTACGTTACCTTCATCTACCTTGGCTTTTTGTATTGGATTAGGTTCATCTAACCCCTTACTGGCATGGGCTGAGATGGCTTGAATTCACTCATTCGGTTTAATCTCGGTGTTACTTGGTAGACGTCCTTGCGGTCGTTTTGATATTAGCTTTGCGAGTTGTTCGACTGTATTAGTTGCTGCCTCGACTGACTTAGTAAGTTCCCTGAATCGATTCTTGTTGCTTTTAAGTGTTTTCTCAGTTTCTTGGAAACGATTTTCTGTGTTTGCCATGAATTTTGTCAGCATCTCTGAAAGATTCGGCTCCTCTTCTTGCTGGTGAGGTGGTTGTTGAAAATCTGGAGGAAGTTCCGATCTTTGACTATTTTGATCATCCCACGAGAAATTGGGATGGTACTTCCACCCTGCATTATAAGTGTCACTATAAAAATTATTTTGATATCTAGAATAGTTACTTGCATAGTGAGCTTGCACGTTTTCCATGCCATATCTGTAGGGTGGGTACTCAGGGTTCGCCACGCCTCCAGATTCAAATCATATTGTATTTCTGGATGTACCTGCAAGGGACTATACCAATCATCAATCTTTTATTCATCATCTCTAATCGATTAGATAACTTTGGTGACCACGTCGAGGTTGAAGACACGGCTATTTTAGTAGGAATTGTCCTCATGACTTGCCACTGATAATTATTCAGTGCCATCTTTTCCATAGACTAAAATTTTCTACCAAAAGCAAAATAGAGGAAAAAATTAGCAAAGTAAAAATAATAATAATAATAATAATAATAAATTGGCTAAAGTAATAAATATTAAGCTTTCTTAATATTTTAGTTCCCCAGCAACGGTGCCAAAAACTTAATCATGTCAAACAGTCGAGTTTTAATATTTATAAAGAATGATCGAACTTGTAGACTAACTATGGCAATGATTGAGGCAAGTGCACCTATCGAACAATAGTATAGTTAGGCAAGATTATTTTATCGAACCCAAAGGAACCTAAAAGTACTACTACTCACTTTCTTTCTATTATTTAGCCTAAAATATGGAGTGATTGGTTTATCAATCTAAAACTAATGAAAAAAAACTAAACTAGATGCAAAGACAAAAGAATAAAACTTTGGGAAAAGACTTTGGAAAAACTCAGTTGATTACGACGATTCCCTTAGGAAGAATCCACCTATGACTTATCTTGTTATCTAACTTTTAATTCATACGACTTCTTTACTTAGCTTGATCTGTGAGACTCCCTAACCTATATTAAACCCTTTCTCGAGGCGAATAACGTCTAACCTTAGGTTAATTAGTGGAACTCTCGTTCTCTTATAATAACCCCCTAAGGAAGCAGTAAATTGATCAATGGACTCCCATATTAGGTTTCACCCTAATCCGGCAAAATCTCGTCACCCTATCTCTAGGCGTGCGATCAACTCCGCTTAATTATGCTAGATCTACTCTTAGCGTGGTCTATTCCTCCTCCACCTAAGCACATCGATTAAATTAAGCAACATAATTAAGAACAAACTAAGTACTTATCATATAATTTAGAAATCAAATAACAAAATCCATCATAGGTTTCATCCCCTTAGGTATCTGAAAGGTTTAGTTCATAGCAAAATAAGAAAACATCTCAAGAGAAAAGATAAAACAAAACATAAGAAATCCCTAAAACCCCCTGAAGGAATTGAAGAGGAGATCCTCTGTCTTGAGTAGAACTCCGACTTCTTGAGAAGGATCAACTGGCTATCTTCAAGTAATTCCCTGAATAAAAGCTCTGGCAGAAAACTCTGCCCAAAACTTTGACTCCTGTTTCGGCTTCTGTCGAACTCCCATTTTTAGTTGCTACCTTGGGTGTTTATATAGGCTTTGAGATGCTTTACTTGGCTCCTAAGTATCCTAATTCAAGTAGAATTCCTCCTAAGATGTTTAAGTAGACTTAAGAGTGTGTGTCTTTGCCTCCAAGCATCCAAATCCTAGTGAAATTGCTCTTTCCCGCGGTAGGGGCACGACCATGGTACACGCCCATGTAAATCGTCTTCAAGCCGTGTCTCGATTCTGTAGATTGGGGCACGGCCGTGTAAATTGTGGCATGGCCATGTGAAGTAATTTGACGAGGCACGACCGTGTGGCTTGAAGTCTAGGCCGTGTCGATTTCCTCTTTAGCCCAAATTGGCCCGTTTTAATCTCGTTTCTCGTTCTTTTCGTCCTCGGGTGCTTTCCTAAGTATAAACATGAAAAGAAAGGATTAAAAGTACCTTTTTACATAAATCAAGGGCTAAATCATCCAAAAGCATACTAAATATGGGGCTAAAATATGTTACTTTTACGGTTTATCAGCCCTATCATGAACTTTTCCAGGGCTATCCTTTTCTGTTGTAAGCTCACATCATCTGACCGTGACATATAGCTTTTAATATTTTCTCTTCAAATTTAACTGATCACATCGGGATTGGATCCACTCTGCCTCATCCAACTTCAATTCTGATGAAACTCGAAAAAAATAATTTCGACTTCAATGGGCAAAACCAATGAGAAAATGTGTTGCCTCGGTGACAATCCTGGCCAAATTTGATAAGCATAGAGGGTAAATAGTAACTTCTTTATGCCAACATTTACAAATCTCAGTCATTTTCAAAAAATTTGAATGGTTTTTGACTGCCTTTGCTGCACTGATATGGTGTCTGATTTTTGAATAGATTGTGCAATTATGCTAGACATATTCCTTTCTGGCATTCTTTATTGCCACTGTTTTTGAATTTGAACGTGCATTTGAACTCAAATTTGAATTTGAATTTGGATTTGGATTTGAATTTATATTTGAATTTGAATTTGATGACTGCTGACTTTGTAATTTTGGCATACGAAGCGACCTTCACCCTCTTAGTGAAGTAATTGATAACCACGAAGATAAATTGGTGTCGACTAGATACTTTTGACGAGATCGGCCCCCATAACATCTATGCCCCACATATAGAAAAAATGAAGGAAGCACATAAATTTTGTCTTCCTCAATTTGGCATTTACAACGTAACTGATGCAATTTCCTTTTCTTGGTAAATCAACAGCTTAAACTCCTGATTATCCTAACCATCGTAGAACCATTAACATAGGCTCTTTAAACACCAATCTTAACAGCATACCCACGTTTCAGTAGCTTGGTGTGCCTTGATATAATCGTGCGAAAATATCTCAAATTCTTGAAAATAGCTCAATGATGTCTCGCCTTATTTCTATGGTGAATTAGGCTTCGATCTTTGCCCCTTTCCTAAGCTTGCAACGTCCACTGACCCTTTGCAAGGTAGAGTCTATTCTCATCTTGTTCTACCATCCTTAACAAATCAAAAGATAGGCTACAATCTCTGTCATCTTCAAAATCTTTAGATCCCTTAGACCCATATCTCCTTCAAAAAAGGAGTCGTTAACAACGTCGCTCATGCCATTGATATCTGGGTACCTAAGTATGAAGGCAAAAAATCCAAAGAATAAATTATTCTAAGGCTGATTATTTGTATAGTATGATCATGAATAAAGAATGAAAGAATATTTGAATAGTAATCCAAAGCACAAAAGAATCTATAAATAGAAAGAATGGAAAAATATTTGCTCAAAAGACATATTTTATTGAAATAAAGATTCTGAACACAAGCCTATTTCACAAAATGACTCTTATTACTTCTAGGCTGAAAGCAATAAGTGTGTTTTGAATATTACTCTAGATTAGCCTTAAAAGTACATGTCTCCTCCAGAGTCCCATTGTTCAAAACACTCTCAAGTATATAAAGGCCGATGCTTGGAAAACTTTTATTCCTCGGTGCCCTTTTTGGATACGCCATTGGTGTTCTGATTTCTAGATTTCTCGGCTTCTGATGACTTCTTCAAAGAATCGCAACTCTTTTGCCCCCTCCTTAAATTATCACAATTTACTGCTTCGTTCGGCTCATTGAACTTCACAACCCCTATTTTAATAAGCCTTTCAACCAATTTCTTAAATGCAATGCAGTTATCGATTGAGTAACCTGTTATTCCCGCGTGATACTCGCATTGAGCATTTGAATCATACCATTTGGGGTATGGGGGTTGTATTGGTTCCATGTAATGAGAAGCCACCACATTTGCATCAATTAGGCTTTGATACAACTCCCTATACGTCATTGGAATTGGTGTAAACTGGAGTTGCTTTGCATTGGATTCTTGTTTTGATGAGCCGTGATGACCATGGTCACAGCCCTCGGTTGACCTTCAGTGACCAATTTGGAATACATGCTCAAGCTGTTCACTTCATTTTCGCTATTTCTTGGGGTTGATCTTTTGGTGCTTTCCCCTGCTTCAATCTTTCCACATCTTATCACATTTTCTATCATCTCTCCAGACATTACGATATTAGAAAAGCTTTTAGTAATGCTTCCCAACACATGGTTGATGAAAGGAGCCTTCAAAGTACTGATGAAGAGAATGGTCGTCTCTTTCTCTAAGAGTGGTGGTTGGACTTGTGTCACCACTTCCCTCTATCGCTGGGCATACTACCTAAAGCTCTCGTTTGTCTTCTTTTCCATGTTCTAGAGTGTAATCCTGTCGGGTGCCATATATGTCACACGGCTGTATTGTTTTATGAAAGCTTGAGCCAAGTTTTTCCATGAACCAATTTGGGAACGAGTTAACTGGTTATACCATTTGGCTACTGCTCCCACCAGTATATCCTAAAAGCAATGGATCAATAGTTGGTCATTACTAATGTACCCCGTTATTCTTCTACAAAACATAGTAATATGAGCTTTGGCGCAACTTGTCCCATTATACTTATCAAATTTAGGCATTTTAAATTTGTATGGGAGCACCAAGTCTGGGACCAAGCTTAAATCTTTGGCATCAATTCTGTAACATTTATCAGCACTTTCAATCGCATTAAACTTTTCCTCCAACCATTTACATCTATCTCCTAGCTGTTTTGGTAATTCTACTTTTGTCCTCTCTCCTTAAGCTATTTCATCCAAATCAGGTATATTAGTAATGATTGGATTATCTCCTGAACCTGAGCCAGTTTGGAGGTTCACTGAAGAACTAGCTTGGAATTGTTGAGGCCTAATCATGACAGATGGCCTTTGTAAAGTTACTTCAGGTCGTGTTGGCACATGTGGTGGAGTAAAACTAGGGGGACATTGAGGATACTTAGTATTCTCCTTAACATTAACCATGGGACTCTTTCCCTTATCCATAAGCCCATTTAACAGTTGTGTCATCTGAGTCATTTGAGTCATCATGTTCCTATGAGATTCCATCATTTTGTCCATCATATCCTACTGGATCTTAGCCAGCTGCTCTTGCATCTGTTCTTGCATCTCCTTCTGCATTTGTTCCAACTTCTCTAGTCTTTTATCCATTGCCTTGGTCTTTTTCCTCGTGCCGTAGGGATGCGTATTTGGTAAGATTTTGTCGGCTTCCAGGTTACTAAAATAATTTTTAATTAATTAGAGGCTTTCTACAAATTTTAATGCATATGATATGATGTAATGCAAATGCATGGAATGAATGCAAAAAAGAAAGAGAGACATTGATTCTGAATTCAATTCCATTAGAAGAACTTCTCTAGAAAATAAATTCCTTTTACATAAAACGGATTACATATGTAGTTTTGTCCTCATAGTTCAGGTGAAAACACCAATCCCTTCCTTCGTATCTGGATGTTATGGTCATGTCCCGTGAACCTTCTCAATAGATGCCTCTTCTAGCTCCTTATTGCTTGATCCAGGCTGTGACTCTTCATTCACTTATCCTCCGTGATGCTCATAAGCTTCTTTAAGAAAGTCAAGACGTGACGGCTCTTGAATAGTCTTTGTCAGCTTGAATCCTCGGGCAAAGTCTTATATTCTTCTGCGGGCTATCAACCTTCTCTCGTTTTTTATTTGGACTATATTTGAACGACCGTATTATAATCCACTTTATCAAGTAATCCATGTCCTTATGACAAACTCTTCTATTTAGCAATTGAATTTGAATCAACACCTCCTTTCTATGATGATGAAATGCAATGTGGTCATAAAGAAAACACGTTAGTATCATATACAGATGGTAAAAATCAAATCAAACAGAAAATAGTCAAACGCCTATCTAGGTGACTGCTAGGGTTCAACATAATTCAAACTAAAAAGGGCTCTTAGGGTTCACTATATGTGGTTTGGTTCTAAATAGAGGGTACATGAACTAGCAGATTCCTCAATCCTCACCCATTATAGGTTCATATGGATCGAGTTCGGTTCAGGGGAATACATTTCCCTATGGCCATACGGAGATGAAAATCTCACAAAGACATAGGTACGAATGTATCCCGGAAGCAATCCACTAGACCATGCGGAGGTGAAAACCTCACGAAGGCATAGTTTCTCACTCTCACTTAAAGGTGTGACCACAACGGTCATGCAATGCAATGCCAAAGTATTTTATAAGACTCAACATGATTGAAATCATAGTACCAACAAATGCATCAAAGAAACATGATTTTCCAAAAAAAATTTCCAAATTTTCAATGAAAAGGACAAAAATTAATCAATCTATGGCCTGACCCTCAATCATTCCCCAGTGGAGTCGCCAAGCTGTCAAAACCATTTTTTTAAGATTTTGGAAAAACGGTGATAGACTTAAAAAATATAGAGTAGAGTTGCCACTAACCCTTTTTTTTAGGTGTGATTGGATCACCTTGTAAAAAGAAATTTGGTCTACGTAATTAAATAACAAAAAAAAGGGTTCGAGAGTTGGTTACGCATGATGAAGGGTTAGCGCCCTCGTACACCCCAGATCGAGTACCAAATCGATTAGCTAGTGTCCTTGCGTTAAAAACTTGAAAATGTTTAAGATGTGATACTTTTTAAAGAATGTTAATTAATTTTTAATAGAATCTCAAGATTTACTCATTCCAAAGGAATAAAAACATCACATCCAGCACGTTAGGATATGACACGTTTATACCTCGACACCGAGATCATCTTTGATTTTCAAAATATGCGATTAAAAGGATATTTGGTTATTTGGTCGAACGGAAAATTGACACCCAGCACGTTAGGGCACAATTCCTCGAACTTCCAAACATCAAATATTGCTTTGTTTTAAAAACTTTTAAATAAGCGATTTTAAAATCGACTCAAAATGTATTTGTTTGGTTTGTTTGGATAAAAATGAACAATTTTCATAAATAAGTTGGAAATCTTAATCACAATACAATAATAAAAACAAAAGTATAATTGCAAACATATATATATATATACATAAATGAGTAATGTTTAAAATAAACAAAAGATAATGAAGTATTTCTAAGACATGATACATATGTACAAATAAATTTAAATGAAAATATATAAATATATACATAAGACAATATATACATGAAATGAAAATAATTTTGATAAAATTTTATATAAAACATTTGTACATGAAATATAATGATACGAAAAAATATTTATATTCAAAATTATATCAATTTTGAATCATACAAATATCTAAAAGAGGAATTAGAAATAAACATTTTTTATATGCAAGAAAATAAAATATATAATAAAAATATATGTAAATAATTTGAAACATATTAAAATTAATAAGTTAATTCAAAACAATTTATTAAAAACCAAAAAATCAATAAATTTAATAATAATAAAAGTACACCTCAATTGAATTAAAAACAAAATTAAAAGGTTAATTTATAAACAACAAAACTATTAAACATAATAAGGACTTAAGCGTAATGCATGCAAGTGATCAAGGATTAAAAGGACAAATATTCCCATAACCAAAGCGTAGTGTACAAATTGGATTATTTTAAAATAACGCACAAATTATAAGGGAAGAATTAAAGAATAGAAGAAATGCAAACAGGGCTCAATCATATATCAGCGCAAAGTGGAACGACCAAGTGCGCAATTACCCCTTCAACACGTAAACACGCGGATCCTAAGAGTATTGGGTCGGGTCAAACTGATCCGTCTCAAAACGATGCCGTTTGGAAGCTATTGCCATTAGCCTTAAACGACGTCATATCTCTCGCCTATAAAAGGCAAAATTTGTTTTTAAAAAAAAGTCATTTCCTGTTTGATTTAAAAAAACGAAGGGAAGAAGATTCTTCTCTCTGGCTCTTCCGAATCCAGGCCACCGTGGTGGGCGTCATTCGTCGTTAACAGCGCCGCCGTCCACGGTGGTCAGAGGAGACCAAAAGAAGCCCATTTCGATTGCTCCACTCCCCTTAACCCAGATCTGACCTCCAAACACTCAAGACCCCTCCAAAAATCGAAAGAAAGAAAAAGAACCCTTCGGTTCGGCTCCGATGGTCGCAAAAAAGGTAAAATATTTAATACTTGTTCTATTTCTCTATGTATGTGTGACATGCGAAACAAAAATAGACTCCAAAAAATACCTCTATTTTCTATATCTTTGTATTCGAAAAATCGTAAGAAAAGGACAATTTTTTTGGCTTGCCTTTTATAGCCAAGAATAAGAAAAATAAAAAATATACAATCTTTTTTCATTATTTTCCATTTGTTGTCATTTCTCTACTATTTTTTTGCAGGTATGGAAGGCGCGGATGTGGCATACGAAGGCTCGCTGGAGGTACGGAGGCTGTGGAGACATGCGTGGTGGCACGCGTAGAGGCATGCGTGGTGGCGCGTGTGGAGGCACGCGCGCGGCGCTGTTTGGGTTAGAGGCTTCCCTAGGGTTTTTTGCAATCTTGAAATGTTTGGGCCATTTGGGCCGTGTAATTAGATTTGGCTCATCTATTTGGGCCTTAATGTAGGTCATTGTAACTGGGTTTGCAATTTTGTACTAGACTGGACATTCAGTTTTTGGTGTTTTATTCTTTATTTTTTGTTTTAATGGTTTTATCTGGCGGGCCCGGGCAAAATGGGCTTCCTACAACGATATTCCCGACTCACCATAGCTATAATACGATTCAATAGTGTGCTTGCCTTTGTCGTAGTTTAGTTAGTTCGTGATGTCATCATGTTTTCAACTCAAAACTTATTTGGTCTTAAGAAGACCTTTGCATGTTTTCGCCTTGGCATCTTCCCTTTTTTTTAGGCGAAGTATCTCTTGACTGAACTTGAATTCACAAGATCGGATATATCTTTGCCATCCATCTTTATTAGGATCAATTCTCCACCAGAAAATGATTTCTTTGTCACATTAGGTCTTTCCCAATTCGGCATCCATTTTCCTCTGAAGTCCTTTTGTATGGTCCCCCCTCATGGAATTCTCTAGGGCAAACATTTTTGTCATTAGCTCACATCATTCGTTTTTTGGTACATCTGACCATGACGGATAGTTTTCAACCTCTTCTTTTTTTATCAAGTTCAACTGATCATATCGAGATTGGATCCATTCTGGTTCATCTAACTTTAATTCTAATAAGACTCGAAAAGAGGGAATCTCAACTTCAATGGACAAAATTGCATCCATTCCATAAACAAATGAGAAAGGTGTTGCCCCAGTGGAGGTTCTAAAAGAAGTTAGATAATCATAGAGGGTAAATGGTATTTTCCCATGCCAATCTTTGTAAGTCTCTATCATTTTCCCCATGATCTTCTTAATTTTCTAATTAGTTGCCTCCATTGCACCATTCATTTTTTGGCAGTATGGTAATGAGTTGTGGTGTTTGATCCTAAATTGACTGCAGACCTCTGCTATCGTGCTATTATTCAAGTTTAATGGATTTTCAGATATGATCCTTTCTGGCATTCTATTCCGACATATAATCTTTTTCTTCAAGAATTTGCTAACTGCCAATTTCGTAACATTAGTATTAGAAGCAGGTTTTACCCACTTGGTGAAGTAATCAATGACCACGAAGATCAATCGATGCCCATTGGAAGCTTTTAGTGAGATTGCCGCAATGACATCCATGCCCCACATATTGAAAGGCCACGGAGAAGTCATCATTTGGAGAGGTGAAAGACGTAAATGAATTTTGTCTCCATAAACTTGCCAATTATGGCACCTTTTGGCATAATTTATAAAATCCCCTTCTATGGTAAACCAATAATATCTGAATCTTATGATTTACCTGGCCATTGTAAAACCATTGGCTTCTGTTCTGAAAACTCCTTCATGGATTTCTTTCAACAATTTCTTGGCTTCAACAACGTCCACACATCTCAGTAGCACCTGATCTTTTCTTTTTTTTTTGTATAGGATCTGTAACACCCCTTACCCATATTTAACACCGGAATAAGGTTACGAGGTATTATTAATCAATTCACAACACATATAGCATACATTTATGTAAAAATAAGCATTCATTCTCATATATATCATTCAACACAATCACATTGTCCCTTATAAGGGCCTACGAGGCCTTAAACATGCCTTAGAAGTGGTTCAGGACTAAATCGATATCATACAAAAATTATGGCAAACATAGAAATTTTTCATGTAAACAAGGGTCACACACCCGTGTGAACAGGCTGTGTGCCTCACACGGCTAGTAGACACGCCCGTGTCTCAGACCGTGTAAAAGCAGGGCATACATATTGACTTGGGTCATACGGCCAACTATACGCCCGTGTGTCTAGCCGGTGTACCCTTCGAAGTGGCCACAGACGCCCGTGTGCCAGGCCTTGTGATAGGCCATGCCAAAACTATAGGGTATACTGGCTTATGCAACACCACCAAGTCACACGCCCCGTATGCTAGGCTGTGTGCCAATTAGAGGGTATAGAACTTGTACCACATGGTCATTCACATGCCCGTGTGTGAGACCGTGTGGAGCATACTGACTTCAATTTAATTTCAACACCAAGGGACACACGGTCGTGTAATATAACCGTGTGTAACACAAGGCTTAGACACACGCCATGTCTCCACCCGTGTGGACAAAAATAGGCCATTTGTAAGGCCAATTTGCCACCCCATTTTGTACATACCTATATAAGTACAAATTATACCATTTCAAGGCACAAATATGCAGCTAAATCAATCCAAATTCATGCACATTTCATACTATACAATTACAACTATTTCAATTACTCAAATATAAACCAAAACAACATCAATAATATGGTTCATTTACCATAATTCACATATATGATTCAATCAACTAAACCATTCCATATATACATTATCAATCATCAATTCTCAGGCACATAGCTTTCCAAATTACATAATATCATTTACCATTATAGATTCAACTTCAATCACACAATATAGGTCAATTACCAAACTCAAAATAGAACCATTTGCACATTTATAAACATCATCAACTTTCATTATCATAAGCCAACTCACATGGCTCAAAATACATGTTCATCAAACATACCAAAATGACTCAAGCATATACAGGCCATATACGATAAATGCACAACTCCAAAGTACCAAGTAGATGGTTGGATAGTGTGACATCTGACGATCCCTGAGTCCGAGCTAGCTTTGAATTCACTATAAAACACGGAAAAACAAACAAGGTAAGCTACAAAGCTTAGTAAGTTCGTACTAAATATACTCAACAATTCATAAAACACAAATCATCAATTTGAGCAAGTTGATGTATAATTCATGATAATATCAAACCTTCCATAAGCTTATTCATATACTTATATGCAAAGTCATAACCTTTTCTATTTGAACCTCATACTTACATGTACATACCTATACAAATTCATAACGAACTCATACCTTCCTGTAACACTGTCGAATACTAGATGTTTCGCACACTAAGTGTCATCGTATAGCCGAAGCTATTATAATCTCACACACTAAGTGCCTTACTCGATGTTTCACACATTAAGTGTCATCGCATAGCCGAAGCTATTATAATCCCGCACACTAAGTGCCATCAAATAGCCAAAGCTATTATAATCCCGCAGACTAAGTTCCTTACTCGATGTTTTGCACACTAAGTGCCATCGCATAGTCGAAGTTATTATAATCCTGCACACTAAATGCTAGACATAGTCGATTTATCGTCGAACATGATCGTAGTCTTGTGTATACAATTTATGCAATATCAAAGCGTTAAAAACATAATTGTAACAATGTTTATCACTTACAAACTTACCTCAGATGCTAAAACGGTGAATTGAGTCAATTAGTCGATAACTTTCATTTTTCCCCGATCCTGATCTGAATTCTATTTTTCTTGATCTTAATCAAGCTTTTAAAGTGATCGAATGGAAAATCTAATTCCTTGGCTTTCTACTTGAAAAATTTCGGCTAAAAGAAAGGAAGATGGACACCATTTCATTTTGTTTTTATTTTTTTAACCTTTATTTATTGAATTACAATTTTAACCTTAATAATACATCATTTAAAACACCTAAAATGTGTCCATATATGTCCACTAAGGTTTCAAATGGTTTAATTACCATTTAAGGCCACCATAATTGAAAGCCAAATCTATTTGATACCTTTAACTAATAGAACATGCATTTTACATTTTACGCGATTTAGTCCTTTTTACCGAATTAAGCATTCAAACTATAAAATTTCTTAACGAAATTTTCACACCAACATTAAATCATGCTATAAACATTAAAATAATAATAAAATTAATATTTTGACCTTGAATTTGTGGCCCCGAAACCACTGTTCTGATTTGACTAAAAACGAGCTGTTACAACTCTCTCCTCCTTAAGTATTTTCGTCCCCAAAAATCTTACCAGTGAATAGGTTTGGGTATTGTTTTCGTATGGCTTCCTCAGGTTCCCACGTAGCTTCTACAACCCTGTGTTAATGCCATAATACTTTTACTAATGTGATTCTCTTATTTCTCAGCTCTTTGATTTCACGAGCTAAAATTCGAATCAGTTATTCAGCATATGACATATCAGACTGAATTTCAACTTCGGTCGGGGAAATGACATGTGAAGGATCGGATCGGTATCGTGAAGCATCGACACATGAAATGCATTATGTATTTTCTCTAACTCAGAGGGTAAGGATAGTCGATATGCCACTGGCCCAACTCACTCAGTAATCTCATATGGTCTGATGAATCGCGGACTCAATTTCCCTTTCCGACCAAGCCGTAATATCTTTTTCCACGACAACACTTTCAAACAAACTTTATCTTTGATCTGGAACTCAATATCTTTCCGTTTCAAGTCTTCGTACGATTTCTATCGATCCAAAGCTACTTTCAAACTATCGCGAATTACTTTCACTTTCTATTTTGTTTCTCCGATCAGATCAACCCCATGAATCTTATTCTCGCTAAGCTCAGCCCAGTACAAATGTGTTCTACATTTGCGTCCGTATAGAGCTTCGTACGGTGCCATTTTAATACTCGATTGGAAGCTATTATTGTAAGCAAATTCAATCAGTGATAGATATTTCTCCCAGTTACCTTCAAACTCAAGAATGCAACAACGCAACATATCCTCAAGTATCTGAATAACTCGCTCGGATTGACCATCCGTTTGCTGATGAAACATAGTGCTAAAATGCAACTTTCAACCCAAAGCTTCTTGCAATTTCTTCCAAAATCGCGAAGTAAATATTGGACCTCTATCCGAAACAATAGATAGGGGAACACCATATAATCTCACAATTTCAAAAATATACAGCTTAGCTAATTTATCAAGTGAGAAATATGTACGTACTGAAAAAAAAGGAGCTGATTTCGTCAATCTGTCAACAACAACCCAGATCGCATCTTTCTTTTTCGAAAATAAGGCAAACCCGATACAAAATCCATTGTCACTCTATCCCACTTCCATTCAGGAATCATAATAGGCTGTAATAAACCTAATGGCACTTGATGCTCAGCTTTGACTTGCTGATAAATCAAACATTTCGAAACAAATTCTAAGATATCATGTTTCATGCCGTGCCACCAATAAAGCTGTTTCAAATTGTTATACATTTTCATGCTTCCCAAATGTACTGATAAACAACTACTATGTGCTTCGCTTAGAATCTTCTGAATTAGTTTAGAATTTCTTGGTACACATAGTCTATCACGAAACATCAAACAGTTATCACGCCCTATTCAAAACTCTGAATCAGAAGTTAACTCACACTGAGCTCATTTTGCTTGCAAATCATTATTAATTTTTTTAGCCTCACAAATATGTTGTAGAATCAATGGTCTCGCTTTCAACTCAGCTACTATCGAACCGTTGTCAGACAAAGCTAATTATGTGTTCAAAGCATGTAAAGTAAATAAGGACTTTTAGCTCAAAGCATTAGCAACTACATTAGCTTTCCCTTGATGATAGTCAATCACTAATTCATAGTCTTTTAGCAATTCTAACCATCTTCGTTGTCGCAAATTTCAATTTTTTCTGAGTCATCAGGTATTTCAAACTTTTGTGGTCTGTATAAATATGGCATTTCTCACCAAACAAGTAATGAAGCCAAATTTTCAATGTGAACACTATTGCGGCTAACTCTAGATCATGCGTCGGATAATTCTTCTTGTGCGGCTTTAACTGTCTCGAGGCATAAGCTACAACTTTTCCTTCCTACATCAAAACACAACCCAGGCCATTTAACGATGCATCACTGAAAACTACTAATTCTTTACCTGACTCAGGCTGAACTAACACTGGTGCCTCTGTCAATAATGTTTTTAACTGCTCAAAGCTCTGCTGACACTTTTGTAACCACTCAAATTTAACATCTTTTTGAACCAATCTTGTCATCAGAGTCACAATCATCGAGAACCCTTTAACAAAGCGTCAATAGTAACCAGCCAATCCCAAAAAACATATAACCTCAGATAAATTTCTAGGTGGTTTCCAATCAACAACTACAAAAATCTTGCTCGGATCAACGCGGCTACCATCCGCCGAGACTATATGTCCTAAAAATCCAACTTTCAGGAGCCAGAACTCACATTTTCTGAATTTAGCATACAATTTTTTATCTCTCAAGGTTTGCAATATAATCCTCAAATGCTCGGCATGCTCAGACTCATCTCATGAATAGATCAGAATGTCATCAATGACCACAATAATAAATCTGTCTAAATACGGTCTAAAAATTTGATTCATCAAATCCATAAAAATGGTAGGAGCATTAGTCAAACCAAAAGGCATAACAAGGAATTTATAATGTCCATACCTCATTCTGAATGCAGTTTTCGGTACATCTGATTTTTTAACTCGCAACTGATAATAACCCGGTCTCAAATCAATCTTTGAAAACACTGTTGCACCTTTCAACTGATCAAAAAAATCATCTATTCTCAGCAATGGATACTTATTCTTTATCATAACTTTGTTGAGCTGAAGATAGTCTATACACATTCTCATTGAACCGTCTTTCTTCTTTATGAACAATACAGGCACACCCCAGGGCAAAAAACTAGGTCATGCAAAACTCTATCAGTTAACTCTTGTAACTGATCTTTCAACTCTTTCAGAGCCATTCTGTGTGGAGCTATTGATATCAGCGTTGTTCCCGGTACTAATTCAATACCAAACTCAACCTCTCTAAGGTGGCAATACCGGTAATTCTTTAAGAAATACATCCGAATATTCACAAACGACTGGTATTGATTCAACCTTCTTTTCAGACACTTTAGTATCTAAAACATAAGCGAGGTAAGCTTTGCAACATTTTCTCACATACCTTTGAGTTGTCATCGATGAAATAACTATTGGTAAACCACCCGACTCATCAGATTCAGTCTAAATAATTTCATTATTCTGACTTTTCAGTTCTATAGTCTTTCATCTACAGTTCACAATAGCATTATGCAAAGTTAACCAATCCATTCCCAGAATTACATCAAACTTATCAAATGGCAAAAGCATCAAGTCAGCCAGAAAACAGTAACCTCGAGTCATTAAAGGACAGTTCTTGCAAACTTTATCAACTAGAACATACTTGCCTAAGGGGTTTGATACTTTAATCACAAATTCATTAGACTCAACAGGCAAACTCTTGTTAGACACCAAATTCATATATATATATATATATGAATGAGTAGATTCAGGATCAATCAATGCAATAACATTAGTTTCGTAAAGAGAAAATGTACTGGTAATAACATCAGGTGATGATGCATCTTCGAGAGCACGAATAACGTAAGCTCTAGTAGGTACTCTAGCCTCAAATCTTACTGTAGAATCTCTCATTATACCACGATTACCACTTGCATTTCCCACATTTCTTTTCGGTCTCTCCTAAGTAGCTATATTGCTCGATCTTACATTCTGAGATTTATCTTTTTCATTTAATTCAGGACAGTCTCTGATAAAATAATCTCGTGAACCACAACTGTAACAAGTTCTATTATTATTTTTCATCCAGCACTCTCTAAAATGCCGTTTTCCACACTATTGACACTCTATTTAACATCTTTTACATTACCAATACTCGATACCGATGTAGTTTGAGCTTTAGGTCTGGTATATTGCTATCTACGATCCCGATTAGAATATTCCATTGAAGCTGTCGATCAGTTAAAATAGTCTCTGGATTTCTTCAACGAGGACTGATAAGGTTTACTCATCGATCTCTTCATCGAGTCTCTTGCCTCTTAATCATCCTTTCTCTTTTCTCGGCTAAAGTCTTCGGCTTTTCAAGCCCGACCAACTAACACAATAAATTCTTTCAAATCTAATATCCCAACCAAAAGTTTAATGTCTTCGTTCAGCCCATCAACAAACCACTTGCACATTATTTCTTTAGTAGACACATACTCTCTAGCGTACTTACTTAACCATACGAATTCTCTCTCATACTCGGTTATAGTTATGCGGCCTTATTTCAGTTCTAAAAACTCTTTATGCTTTTGATCCAGAAATCATTGACTGATGTATTTCTTTCAGAATTCAGTCTGAAAGAATTCCCAGGTAACTCTCTCCCTCGACACCACCGATACTAATGTATTCCACCAATGATACACGGTATCTCTCAAAAAGGATATAGCTTACTTTAAACATTCAGCTGGCGTGCACGAAAGCTTGTCAAGTACTCTAATCATATTTTCAAGCCAAACTCGGCTCTCTCAAGGTAATCATCAACATTAACTTTGAACTCTTCAACCCTGTGTTTACGGATCTTGTCAACTAGAGGCTTATTCAATCTTAAAAGCTCGACTCCTTGAGGAGCTACAGGTACAGGTTGGGAATTAGGAGGGGGTAGAGGTTGTTGAGCACCCATGTGGACAAAAATAGCCCATTTGCAAGCCCAATTTACCACCCCATTTTGTACATACCTATATAAGTACAAATTATACCATTTCAAGGCACAAATATGCAACCAAATCAATCCAAATTCATCCACATTTCATACTATACAATTACAACTATTTCAATTACTCAAATATAAACCAAAACAACATCAATAATATGGTTCATTTACTATATTTCACATATATGATTCAATCAACTAAACCATTTCATATATACATTATCAATCATCAATTATTAAGCACATAGCTTTCCAAATTACCTAATATCATTTACCATTAGAGATTCAACTTCAATCACACAATATAGGTCAATTACCAAACTCAAAATAGAGCCATTTGTACATTTATAAACATCATCAACTTTCATTATCATAAGCCAACTCACATGGCCCAAAATACATGTTCATCAAACATACCAAAATGACTCAAGCCTATACATGCCATATACCATATATACACAACTCAAAAGTACCAAATAGATGGTTGGATAGTGTGACGTAGTCTCTGACGATCCCCGAGTCTGAGCTAGCTTTGAATTCACTATAAAACATGAGAAAAACAAATAAGGTAAGCTACAAAGCTTAGTAAGTTCGTACTAAATATACTCAACAATTCATAAAACACAAATCATCAATTTGAACAAGTTGATGTATAATTCATGATAATATCAAACCTTCCATAAGGTTATTCATATACTTATATGCAAAGTTATAACCTTTTCTATTTGAACCTCATACTTACATGTACATACCTATACAAATTCATAACGAACTCATACATTCCCGTAACACTGTCGAATACTCGATGTTTTGCACACTAAGTGTCATCGTATAGCTGAAGCTATTATAATCCCTCAAACTAAGTACCTTACTCGATGTTTCGCACACTAAGTGCCATCGCATAGCCAAATCTATTATAATCCCGCACATTAAGTGCCTTACTTGATGTTTCGCACACTAAGTGCCATCGCATAGCTGAAGCTATTATAATCCCACACACTAAATGCTAAACATAGTTGTCGAACATGACTGTAGTCTTGTGTATATAATTTATGCAATATCAAAGCGTTAAAAACATAATTGCAACAATTTTTATCACGTATGGACTTACCTCAGATGTTAAAATGGTGAATCAAGTCAATTAGTCGATAACTTTCATTTTCCCCTATCCTAATCCGAATTCCATTTTTCTTGATCTTAATCAAGCTATCAAAGTGACCGAATGGAAAACCTAATTCCTTGGCTTTCTTCTTGCAAAATTTCGGCTAAAAGAAAGAAAGATGGTCACCATTTCATTTTGTTTTTATTTTATTAACATTTATTTATTGAATTACAATTTTAACCTTAATTATACTTCATTTAAAACACCTAAAATGTGTCCATATATGTCCACTAAAGTTTCAAATGGTTTAATTACCATTTAAGGCCACCACAATTGAAAGCCAAAGCTATTTGATACCTTTAGCTAATAGAACATGCATTTTACATTTTACGCGATTTAGTCCTTTTTACCGAATTAAACAGTCAAACTATAAAATTTCTTAACGAAATTTTCACAACAACATCAATCATGCTATAAAAATTAAAATAATAATAAAATAAATATTTTGACCTCAAATTTGTCTTCCCAAAATCACTGTTTCGATTTGACTAAACACAGGCTGTTACAAGATCTCTCCGTCTAGGACATACTCATCGGTCTGTCTTCTTTGCGCCCTTTTATCATTTTTTGGTTGCCTGCTCAAGATGTTCACGATTCTTTACATATTGCAATATGTCATGGTACCAAGGGTGATCATTCTTTCTTCTTCCTTGATGTTGTAACAATGGATTGGGTCCTCATAAATGCTCATTTGGATAGGTTTTACATCCTCTTATTTGTCCACTTTGACCATGGAGGTTAAGGTAGCTAAGGCATCAGCCATCTGATTTTCATCTCGCGGGAGGTAGCAGAAAGTGATTTCATCAAACTCCTTAATTAACTCGAGAACTAGCTTTTCGATAATCGATTAGCTTGGGATCTCTCGTCTCTTATTCACCTTTGAGTTGATAGATTTCTAGTGCAGAATCCCCATATACCTCCAGCACTTTGATCCTGCCTTCTATAGTTGCACGGATAGCCATGATACACGCTTCATATTCCGCCATGTTATTTGTGCAATCAAAATCAAGTTTATTAGTGAAAGGATAGTGGTCTCCATCTTGGGATACCAAGACTACCCAAATTTTGTTACCCATGGCATTTGAGGTGCCATCAAAATTTAATTTCCAGAGATATTCTTTTGGAGAACATTCTTCAGTGGTCACAATATACATCAAAACTTCATTCAGGAAAACAAAATTTAAAGGCTCATAATCCTCTAGAGCTTTGCTAGCTAGGAAATCTATTATTGTACTCCCCTTTTCTGCCTTCTAGTTTACATAGATTTTACCAAATTCGGAGAACAAAATTTACCATCAAGCCATTCTTCCATTCAACACGGTCGATTACATCATGTACTTTAGAGGGTCTATTTTTAGATGAGCCAAGTTGTATGGTACAACATGTACTGCCTCAGCCTCCAAGTAGTCCAGAATAAGGCGCAACAAAACTTCTCGATTGGAAAATATCTTGTCTCTCATTCAGTGAACTTCTTACTGAGATAATAGATTACTCTTTCTTTCTTCCCCGACTCATCATGTTGGCCTAGTACACTTCCTATGGAATTTCCAAATACTGCCAAGTGTAGTATCAGTAGTTTATCTTGGCTAGGTGGCATCACCATTGGGTTATTGGACAAGTAATGTTTAACCTTATCGAAGGTCTTCTGGCATTTCTTGTAACATCCTGAGTTGTTGGGCTTATGCGTTTAATGTGTGATTGTGTTTCATAATGTGTGATTGTGTTTCATGTGCTAATTAGAGTGTTAGGGGTCCAGAATGGGCTCAGGAATTGGGCCGAGGCCTTAATCAAATTTTCTGTTTGAACACTCTAGAGGGAAGCCTGATGAGATGGGGCTTAAAAGATGTTATTTGTGTTTTGAAATACAAAATGGGCTTGTGGCCCAGTGGAAAAATGGTGCCACTTAGAGAGCAATGAGGTGGCGTCAACTGAGGAGGCCCAAACTCAAGTAGCATGCAGCCCAATTCTTTTAATTAAAGTTAGCTAAATTTCAGCATTTAGGTGGGTAAGGTTGGACGGCAACAAGGCTTAAAAATAGGGGGATTTTATGTGGATAATAAGTTTGATAATGTGCTGATAAAGGAAGGAAGAGATGGTGTTATCTAGGCCTCTTTTGGAGGCGTGCTTGGATAAAGATAAGGGAGGAAGTTTAGGAGCTATCTAGGAAGCAAGTGGTGGCGGAATCTGGGACACTGTGTGCAAAGGGGGGACGGCTAGATAGGACTAAGGGGTGCCGAAATTCCCCTTGTTTATTAATTAGTTTTAGTTTTCAAAAGAGGGCAATCCCAGCATTTAGTTAGTGTGGGTGCCGAAATTCTCTTTAAATAGAGGGGATATCTCTTTAATTCCGGTATTTGGTCCCTATTTTCTTTTCTCATTCTCTCATCCTCACTTTTATACAAAAGCCAGAAGTCCATTATTCTGGTCTCTTTTCTTTCCAACAAGTCGAAACCTCTCAATTGTTCACAACATCTTTTCTTTCAAAAGTCGAAACTCTGAACTCTCTTCTCATCTCCATAGCTGAATACTTCCTATTCCCTTTTTGTCGATTTCTTCACTAAAGCCGAATCTACATAGACATCTTCCTATCATTTTTTCTTCTGATCTTCTCAAAGCCGGAATCTCTACGGGGTAGTCAAATTCTTTGTGTTAAGGTGAGTGTCGATTTTCCTATCTCTTCACTTTCTCTTTCGATTTTTGGAAGATAAAGCTGAAAAGCTAATGGTTTAATGGTTTTATATATTTTCTTGTTGGGCGACATTGGGGAATTTAGATAGATCGCCTAGATTTAAAAGTCGAAAACACTAGTCTCGGAGTCTTAATCTCTTTTAGGGATTTCAAGGTAAGGGTTCAATTCTTCCTATGTTGTTTAATCGGGTTCTTTTTCATTATTCGTGCCTTAACTTAATGTTGTGTTAAGCAATCATCATAGTATCTTCTTGTAACAGACCGAAACTGACCCTAATCGGAACGGTGGTTTCGGGACCACGAATCTGAACCTGAGAAATATTTAAATATTATATTTAGTGCGTATTATATATGAATTTATGTGTGGGAAAGTTTCGTAGAAAAATTTTATCGTTTAAGTATTGAATTGATAAAAAGGACTTAATCGCGTAAAAAGTAAAGTGGCCAACTAAAGTGTAATGTGTTAAATTGAGCATGGCTTTTTAATGTGAGGTATTAAAAGGGCAAATAGCCCATTTTTAGGTTAATGGCCGGCCACCTTGATGCATGTAATAGTGTTTAAGTTTTTATAATATATAATATTACATTATATGTTAAAAATAAACTAATAAATATATGTAAATAAAACAAACAATTAAAAAGCCATGTCTTATTCATCTTTGGCGAAAAACACAAAAGAAAAAGGGGAGAAAAGCCTTGAAAAATTCGGCATTATTCAAGCTTAAATAGGTAAGAAATCTAGCTCGATTTTTGTTAATTTTTACGTTTTTGAGATCGTTGCTTAGTATATTACCCGACCCATGCTAGAATTTCTAAGATTAGTGTGTATATATGAATCGACCATTGATGAATTCTTGAGGTTTATGATGCTTGATGATGTTAGATGATAGATAGGTTAAAAATTAGTATATTATGTGTTGGAAGTTTTGGTGAATTTGTGTTTTGAGGGCCAAATTGTAAAAATAAAATTTTAGATGGGCTTAATTGCAAAATAAATGAAAGAAATGGACTTGCATAGTCCTTATACATATTCGGCCCTTAAGGAGTATGGGGAAATTTGATGTATTTTGAGTTTTATGCAACTAGGACTAAATTGCAAAGTATTGAAATAGTAGGGGTAAAATGGTAATTTTCCTATTTATGTGCTTAGGGACTAAATTGAGATGAAATGTACTTGAATGAGCTAAATTTGAATGTGTTTTAGATCAAGAGCAAAGAAAAGCAGTTTGGATCGGGAAAGACGAAGGTTCTCGAGTAAGCCGATTTGCACTGTCTATCGACAACCGAGGTAAGTCCTTAAGCAAGTGTATACTAAAGGAATATTTATGAACATTGCATATGATAAAGTTAGGAAATTTAAAGCATAAAAATGTATGTTGGCGAATGTGGTAGTATAAATTGATAATGAGTGTAATTTGTTAAATGTGATGTAAGTAAGTAAGTTTGGTTTGATAAATGAAAGTTGTATGAAGTATATAAGTTGTGGTGATTTCAAGATTAAGTAAAGTGTATTGAAATGTTAAATGCGTTGAATTGGGCTAAATGCCTAGCGTGCCTAGTCTTGGGTGACATGTTCAGCTTATTGCCTAGCGTGCTTCGTCTTGGTGATCTATTTTGGGCTTTAATGCCTAGCGAGCTTCGTCTTGGTGATCTATTTCGGCTCTAATACCTAGCGTGCTTCGTCTTTGAACTATTTCGGCTTTAAATGCCTAGCGTGCTTTATGCCTTGATGTGTTTTACAAAGGAGAAACCGAATTGTTGTTCAAGGTAAATCATAACTAATGTGTTTAGTTAAAGGCTCAGGTAAGTAAGTAAGGTTTGATATGTTTAATGTTACTAGAGTTTAACTAATATTACGAGTACAATGATATGTATATTTGATATTACGATTGATGTGCACAAGTATTATATGACTGAGTTTGAGCTTGAATGTACTATCATGGAGATTCGGTTTTCAAATAGTAGTGCTAAAGGTGTAAGAAATTTTAATATGATAACATGGTTGAGATGAATGATTTAAATGTTTAAGTAATTGAATGTAGTATCATTTTGAGCTTGGGACTTACTAAGTTAGTAAACTTATTTGTGTGTAATGTTCTCCTCTGCTTTATAGATTAGGTAAAGGCTACACGCTCAGCGGGATCGTCAAGACAATCGACCACACTATCAATCTAATTTTGGTACTCTTTCATTTTGGTTTTGGATAGAGGCATGTATAGGAAAGACTTGACCTTGTTTGTTGAAAACTTTTGGTTCATGTATATAATAGCCATGCGAATATGGCTAAATTTTTGGTTAAGTATGTTTATCAAGCTTTTGATATAATAGTCGGTTTATATCGTTAATGTTTTGCAAACCCAATCAAGGATTAATTGAATATGGTAAGGAAATATGTGATTGAGAAGTGAAAATATGAGTTGGGTAATGTGGTATGAATAATTAATTGTATACTCGATTATATTGAACCATAGTTGTGTTTTGTTCATAGGTTAGTAATGTTAGGTTATAAAAGATATTGGGTATGTGTATTTCTTTTTAAGTTCAAATGAGGTGATTCGATGATGAAATGATCAAATTATGGTGCTATGGTTTGTTTGTATTTGGTCTTTTTGCATGATTCTTAAACAGGTTAATTCGGCATATTAAACAAGTATATTTTAGGTACATTGCTCATGAATATATCCAGTTAGTTATATATGTATGCTTGAAATGTGATATATGTTTGTGCATATTCAGATGTAATAGAATTTTTGCTAAAGAATAGGAAATTGATAAAATTTGATAGAAGATGATTATAGGCGAATAGGTATTTGGATAACTAGATAATATGATTTGTTGGAAATGCTAAAAGTGCATGAGTTGATATGATTTTATTAAATTATAATAAATGCACAGATATGAATCTAACTATTACAAAAATAATGTATATACTTAGTATAGTTATTTTCGGTTCAAATATGTGCATGTAAACTAATTCATGTGAACATTGATCGATTGATTATTTGGATCTATTTGAACTCGGTATGAGCTAGGTACATATAATTGCATATATGTGTCTATGTATATTTGGTCAAGTAGATATGTATTTATATGATGTTTATTGAGTTTGTAAGTTAGGACATCGCTAATATCTTTTATGTTGGTATATTCGCCCTTTAAGTGGGTTAGTATAAAATGATAATTGAATTATGTTATTCAATCACATAGATACTGAATGGGTTAAATTGCTTGAGTATTTTATAAGTAAATAATGACATAGCAATTAAGGCTTACGATACTTGCATTATTTTGCGATTTTCATAAAATGTATTTTGCATGTTCAACTTATGTTTGTCAATGTTTGTGCCATATATGATTTGGTTTAGTAGAATAAATATGTTTTATGCATATGTAATGGTTTGCTTATTTGTGTATTATTATATAAGCTTGTTTAAATATGATTGAATTGATTGAATAAAAGTAATGATTATCTGGTAATGCCCATAACCCTAATTCGGCGACGGATACGGGTTAGGGGTGTTACATTTTATTGGTATCAGAGCTACGATTTAGTCGATTCTAGGACTACCGTAGTACGTAAGAGTCTAGCTATACATGCCTCTGAATTTTATATGTGATAGTGTGGTGACTTCTGACAATTTCAATTGTATTTAATATAGTAAATGGATTCCGATCCCGATAGAGTAGTAGTGATGATGTGGAGAGTGTTGCTTTGGTCTCGCCCATGGATCAGCACCATTAGACTCTCAACCGATTCACGGGTAACCAAGAGGGAGAGGCTAAACAAGCCTTCTATCAAATGATGAATGAATGGTTTACTCAATTTGTTCGGAATAATCCGGCTGTACAACAACCTCCACCCCCGAATAATCCAACTCCGGTACCTTTAGACTTCGATGATAGATCCAATGAGATCTAGTAGGCCTCTGTTGATAAAATCAGAAATTTGGGGCGAGGAATTCAAGGCTAATGATGATGATGATGCAGAGTGAGCTGAAATGTGGCTTGATAACACTATTCGGATACTTGATGAGCTATCCGCACTCGGAAGAATGTTTAAAATGTGCTATATCTTTACTTGGACACCGCTTATCACCGTGGAATACACTAGTATCGGTGGTTCCAAAAGAAAAATAACGTGGGATTTCTTCCAGAATGAATTCCGCAAGAAATATATCAGCCAGAGGTTCATCGACCAGAAACGTAAAGAATTTCTTGAACTAAAACAGGGGCAAATGATCGTGACGGAATATGAAAGAAAATTTGTCAGGCTCAGCAGATATGCTAGAGAGTGTGTTTCTACTGAAGCTATTATGTGTAAAAGATTTGAAGATGGCCTGAATGAAGATATAAAGATGTTTGTTGGCATTCTTGAAATTCAAGAGTTCGTGACTCTAGTTGAACGAGCTTGCAAAGCTAAAGAGCTCGGGAAAGAGAAGAGAAAGGCTGATACAGAAGCTAGAGACATTGGGTAAGGTCTTCCATTCCACATCCAAGAAGTTCAGAGATGACTACAGCCGACATAAAGCTACTACAGATCCACCTAGACGGGATCGACCTCCTGTGGACTCCCAAGCTACCTCAATAGCCAGTGTTGGTAATGTTCCACAGAATAGAGTTGAATGCAAGCATTGTGGAAAATGGCATTCTGGGAGTTGTAGAGTTTGTGATCGATCCTACTTTAAATGTGGATCCTCAGACCATTTCATTCGAGAGTGCCCGATGTTAGGCGAAAGCGAATCGACCACGAACTCTAGACCGAGCAATGCATCGGACGCAGGCGAGACCACCCGGCATTCCGCAATGTAGGTGGTAGTCAAAAGGACTAAGAACACGGCGATTCGATCGAGGCTAGAGCTCCGGCTAGAGCTTATGTTACTCGAGCTAGAGAGGATCTTGCTTCTCGGATGTCATTCTTGGTACTTTCACCCTTTATGATACTACTGTAATTGCATTGATTGATCCTGGTTCGACCCATTCATATGTATGTGAAACTCTGGTATTCAGTAAGACTCTGCCAGTTGAGTCTACTGAGTTTGTGATTCGTGTATCCAACCCTTTGGGTAGATGTGTGTTTGTTAATAAAGTGTGTAAAGGTTGCCCATTGATGATTCGGGATTTTTGCTTCCCAGTCGATTTAATGCTGTTGCCTTTCGATGAGTTTGATATAATTTTGGGAATGGACTGGTTAACTTCGCATGACGCAGTGGTGAATTGCAAAAGAAAGCTTATTGATTTGAGACATCAGAACGGTGAGATCATTAGAATTGAATCTAGTGATATAAGTGGGTTTCCTACAGTTATATCCTAGATGTTAGCCCGGAAGTATGTGAGAAAAGGGTGCGAAGCTTATTTGGCTTATGTACTGGATAATAAATTGTTTGAGAAACAAATTGAATCCGTACCGATTGTATGTGAATACCCGGATGTGTTTCCTGAAGAACTACCGGGTTTACCCCCAGTACGAGAGATTGAGTTTGGCATTGAATTAGCTCCGGGAACGACTCCGATCTCAATAGCTCCATATCGGATGGCACCTACTGAGCTAAAAGAGTTGAAAGCACAGTTGCAAGAGTTAACAGATAGGGGCTTTGCACGACCAAGTTTCTCTCCTTGGGTGCACCATTCTTTTGTAAGAAAGAAAGATGGAGCGATGCGAATGTGTATTGATTATCGGCGACTAAATAAAGTAACTATAAAGAATAAGTACCGTTACCTCGGATTGATGATTTGTTTGATCGATGAAAGGGGCTTCATATTTTCAAGATAGATTTGAGATCGGGTTACTATCGATTCTGAGTCGAGATACGAGATGTGCCAAAGACGCATTTGAGATTTAGGTACGGACATTTTGAGTTTTTGGTTATGCCTTTTGGGCTTACTAATGCACTTCTTTGTTTTATGGATTTGATGAATCGGGTTTTAGGCGCTTTTGGATCGATTTGTGGTGGTGTTTATTGATGACATATTGATCTACTCTAAAGATGAAATTGAACACGCTGAACATTTGAGGTTAGTGCTACAAACTTTGCGAGATCATCAACTGTATGCGAAGTTTAGTAAGTGTGAGTTCTGGATGAAAGAGGTCATCTTTTTGGGACATGTTGTTTCAGCATCAGGCATTCGAGTTGATTCGAACAAAATCTCGGCTATACTTGATTGGAAGCCACCGAAAAACATTTCTGAGATTCGAAGTTTTCTGGGACTTGAGGGTTACTATCGACGACTTGTGAAAGATTTTTCTATGATAGCTACCCGTTGACAAAGTTATTGCGAAAGATGTCGAGTTCGAGTGGTCGAAAAGTGCGGAAAAGTTTTGATCGGTTGAAAGCCCTTTTGATGAAGCTCCAGTGTTAGTTCAAATGAATCGGGTAAAGAATTTGTTGTTTATTCGATGCTTCTTTGAATGGTTTGGGCTGCGTTTGATGCGGAAGGCAAAGTCATAGCCTACGCCTCAAGACAATGAAGCCGCACGAAAGAAATTACCCGACGCATGACTTAGAACTTGCGACCATTGTTTTCGCATTGAAAATTTGGCATCACTATTTATTTGGCGAGAAATGTCACATTTATTCGGATCATAAAAGTCTAAAGTATCTAATGACTCGAAAAGACTGAATTTGAGACAACGCAGTGGCTAGAACTGTTGAAAGACTATGAATTGGTGATTGACTATCACCCGAGAAAAGCTAATGTTGTTGCGGATGCGTTAAGTCAGAAATCATTGTTTGCTCTTCGTGCATTGAATGCACAGATGGCTATGTCTAGTGATGGTTCGATCATAGCCGAGTTACGAGCAAGACCGATGTTTATTCAGGAAATTTGTGATGCACAGAAAGTTGATGAAGATTTGATTGCTAGTCGAATTCAGTGTGAAAAGGGTACAGAATCAGATTTTCAGATTGATGCAAATGATTGTTTGAATTTTAAAAGCCGAATGTGTGTTCCAAAGAACTCAGATTTGATACAGATAATTTTGAGTGAGGCTCATAGTGGTCGACTATCGATACATCTGGGTAGCACGAAGATGTATAACGATTTAAAACAGTTCTATTGGTGGCCTGGCATGAAACGGGATATATCTGAATTTGTTTCTAAGTGCTTAATTTGTCAGCAAGTAAAAGCTGAGCATCAAGCGCCATCTGGACTACTTCAGCCAATCATGTTACCTGAATGGAAATGGGATAGAATTACAATGGATTTTGTATCCGGTCTCCCTATGACTCGAGTAGGAAAGATCTTTATCTGGGTTATAGTTGATAGGTCGACTAAATCAGCTCATTTTGTGCCAAGACGTCTGCACTATTCACTTGATAAACTTGTTTGAATTGTGCGTATCACGATTGTGAGATTGCATGGTGTCCGAGTTTCATTGTTTCGCAGACGAGACCCGAGATTCACATCGCGGTTTTGGAAGAAGTTGCAAGATGCTTTAGGTACTAAACTTCATTTTAGTACAGCTTTCCATCCGCAGTCAGACGGTCAATCCGAGCGAACTATTTAGATACTTGAGGACATGTTGAGATGTTGCGTTCTCGAGTTTAAAGGTGCGTGGAACGATACCTACCTTTGATTGAATTTGGTTATAATAATAGTTTTCAATCTAGTATTAAATGGAACCTTATGAAGCCTTATGCGGCGAAAGTGTCGAACACCATTATCTTTGGTGAGCTCGGTGAGAATAAGATACACGGGTTGATTTGATTAAAGAAACTGAACTGAAAGTAGCTATTATTAGAGATAATTTGAAAGCTGCTTCGGATCGTCAAAAGTCTTATGCTGATATGAAACGTAAAGACATTTAATTTTAGATTGGAGATTGAGTATTTTTAAAGGTTTCTCCGTGGAAGAAAGTAATCCGTTTTGGTAGGAAAGGCAAGTTGAGCCCGAGGTTCATTAGGACCGTATGAAATCATTGAGCGTGTTGGGCTGTTGCTTATAGATTGAAGCTACCTCTCGAATTAGAAAAGATACGATGTATTTCATGTTTCTATGCTCCATAGATCTGAGATCGGATCCGTCACATGTGATTGCTCATGCGAGATTGAGATACAACCTGATATGACGTATGAGGAAGAATCGATCCGTATTTTAGCTCGGGAAGAGAAAGAGTTAAGAAACAAGAAAATCCCATTAGTGAAGGTACTGTGGAAAAGGCACGGAGTTGAAGAGGCTACATGGGAGCCTGAAGATTCAATGAGGCAACAATATCCGACGTTGTTTAACGGTAAGATTTTCGGGACGAAAATCCTTAAAGGGAGAGTTATAATGCATCAAACCGACCCTAATCGGAACGGTGGTTTCGGGACCACGAATCTGAACTCGAGAAATATTTAAATATTATATTTAGTGCTTATTATATATGAATTTATGTGTGGGAAAGTTTCGTAGAAAAATTTTATCGTTTAAGTATTGAATTTGATGAAAAGGACTTAATCGCGTAAAAAGTAAAAGTGGCCAACTAAAGTGTAATGTGTTAAATTGAGCATGGCTTTTTAATGTGAGGTATTAAAAGGGCAAATAGCCCATTTTTAGGTTAATGGCCGGCCACCTTGATGCATGTAATAGTGTTTGAGTTTTTATAATATATAATATTACATTATATGTTAAAAATAAACAAATAAATATATGTAAATAAAACAAACAATTAAAAAGCCATGTCTTGTTCATCTTTGGCCGAAAAACACAAAAGAAAAAGGGGAGAAAAGCCTTGAAACATTCGGCATTATTCAAGCTTAAATAGGTAAGAAATCTAGCTCGATTTTTGTTAATTTTTACGCTTTTGAGATCGTTGCTTAGTATATTACCCGACCCATGCTAGAATTTCTAAGATTAGTGTGTATATATGAATCAGCCATTGATGAATTCTTGAGGTTTATGATGCTTGATGATGTTAGATGATAGATAGGTTAAAAATTAGTATATTATGTGTTGGAAGTTTTGGTGAATTTGTGTTTTGAGGGCCAAATTGTAAAAATAAAATTTTAGAGGGGCTTAATTGCAAAATAAATGAAAGAAATGGACTTGCATAGTCCTTATACATATTCAGCCCTTAAGGAGTATGGGGAAATTTGATGTATTTTGAGTTTTATGCAAATAGGACTAAATTGCAAAGTATTAAAATAGTAGGGGTAAAATGGTAATTTTCCTATTTATGTGCTTAGGGACTAAATTGAGATGAAATGTACTTGAATGAGCTAAATTTGAATGTGTTTTAGATCAAGAGCAAAGAAAACAGTTTGGATCGGGGAAAACGAAGGTTCTCGAATAAGCGATTTGCACGGTCTATCGACAACCGAGGTAAGTCCTTAAGCAAGTGTATACTAAAGGAATATTTATGAACATTGCATATGATAAAGTTAGGAAATTTAAAGCATAAAAATGTATGTTGGCCGAATGTGGTAGTATAAATTGATAATGAGTTTAATTTGTTAAATGTGATGTAAGTAAGTAAGTTTGGTTTGATAAATGAAAGTTGTAGGAAGTATATAAGTTGTGGTGATTTCAGTATTAAGTAAAGTGTATTGAAATGTTAAATGCATTGAATTGGGCTAAGTGCCTAGCGGGCCTAGTCTTAGGTGACATGTTCGAGCTTATTGCCTAGCGTGCTTCGTCTTGGGTGATCTATTTCGGCTTTAATGCCTAGCGTGCTTCGTCTTTGGTGATCTATTTCAGCTTTAATGCCTAGCGTGCTTCATGCCGGTGATCTATTTTGGGCTCTAATGCCTAGCGTGCTTCGTCTTGGTGAACTATTTCGGCTTTAAATGCCTAGCGTGCTTTATGCTTGATGTGTTTTACAAAGGAGAAACCGAATTGTTGTTCAAGGTAAATCGTAACTAATGTGTTTAGTTAAAGGCTCGGTAAGTAAGTAAGGTTTGATATGTTTAATGTTACTAGAGTTTAACTAATATTACGAGTACAAAGATGATATGTATATTTGAGATTACGATTGATGTGCACAAGTATTATATGACCGAGTTTGAGCTTGAATGTACTATCATAGAGATTCGCCAAATAGTAGTGCTAAAGGTGTAAGAAATTTTAATATGATAACATGGTTGAGATGAATGATTTAAATGTTTAAGTAATTGAATGTAGTATCATTTTGAGCTTGGGACTTACTAAGTTAGTAAACTTATTTGTGTGTAATGTTCTCCTCTGTTTTATAGATTAGGGTAAAGGCTACCGCTCAACGGGATCGTCAAGACAGTCGACCACACTATCGATCTAATTTTGGTACTCTTTCATTTTGGTTTTTGGATAGAGGCATATATAGGAAAGACTTGACCTTGTTTGTTGAAAACTTTTTGGTTCATGTATATAATAGCCATGCGAATATGGCTAAATTTTTGGTTAAGTATGTTTATCAAGCTTTTGATATAATAGTCAGTTTATATCGTTAATGTTTGTGCAAACCCAATCAAAGATTAATTCGAATATGGTAAGGAAATATGTGATTGAAAAGTGAAAATATGAGTTGGGTAATGTGGTATGAATAATTAATTGTATACTCGATTATATTGAACCATAGTTGTGTTTTGTTCATAGGTTAGTAATGTTAGGTTATAAAAGATATTGGGTATGTGTATTTCTTTTTAAGTTCAAATGAGGTGATTCGATGATGAAATGATCAAATTATGGTGCTATGGTTTGTTTGTATTTGGTCTTTTTGCATGATTCTTAAACAGGTTAATTCGACATAGTAAACAAGTATATTTTAGGTACATTGCTCATGAATATATCTAGTTAGTTATATATGTATGCTTGAAATGTGATATATGTTTGTGCATATTCGGATGTAATAGAATTTTTGCTAAAGAATAGGAAATTGATAAAAATTTGATAGAAGATGATTATAGGCGAATAGGTATTTGGATAACTAGATAATATGATTTGTTGGAAATGATAAAAGTGCATGAGTTGATATGATTTTATTAAATTATAATAAATGCACGTATATGAATCTAACTATTACAAAAATAATGTATATACTTAGTATAGTTATTTTCGGTTCAAATATTTGCATGTAAGCGAATTCATGTGAATATTGATCGATTGATTATTTGGATCTATTTGAACTCTAGTATGAGCTAGGTACATATAATTGCATATATGTGTCTATGTATATTTGGTCAAGTAGATATGTATTTATATGATGTTTATTGAGTTTGTAAGTTAGGACATCTGCTAATATCTTTTATGTTGGTATATTCTACTTTTAAGTGGGTTAGTATAAAATGATAATTGAATTATGTTATTCAATCACATAGATACGAATGGGTTAAATTGCTTGAGTATTTTATAAGTAAATAATGACATAGCAATTAAGGCTTACGATACTTGCATTATTTTGCGATTTTCATAAAATGTATTTTGCATGTTCAACTTATGTTTGTCAATGTTTGTTCCATATATGATTTGGTTTAGTAGAATAAATATGTTTTATGCATATGTAATGGTTTGCTTATTTGTGTATTATTATTATATAAGCTTGTTTAAATATGATTGAATTGATTGAATAAAAGTAATGATTATCTGGTAATGCCCATAACCCTAATTTGGTGACGGATACGGGTTAGGGGTGTTACACTTCTGACCAAAGATCACCCCTGGACTCGAATGTCAGCAAATCAAAGGAAGGGGTTGGATCTATAGTTTCAGCCCCAAAGTTCAAAAAACACACGGTGTCAGCAGTTTGAGATTGGCCGTCGGGTTATGGACCAACTTCGGAGCAAAACCTTAAGCAGTTAGCAGTCATATCGACTTCTAATAATGTCGATATAGAAAGTACTATCCTGTCGGTAATCAGGTGTGTAGATCTCTATCACACTAGTTAACCTGTATTATATGTATGTTATGGGCTAAAAGCCGAATAAAGAGGCTATATAAATAGTCGTAATACCCAAAAAGGGTAGGCAAGGGATGCCAGGTACGTAATTATAGAAACTTCTCTATGTGTATCGAAGTATGTGAAAGTATGTGATCTGTTTAGATAGTTTAATGTTCTGATTCTAGCATGTATGTATGCATGGAATGGGATTGATATCATGAAGGGGAGCAGGTCGCGAGGCGATCGGTGGCTTTACCACATAGGTCACATAGTGATCGGTCTTTATGACAGGCAGCGCAGCTGTCGATATATTATTAAGGTCACATAGTGATCGGTGGCTTTGCCACATAGGTCACATAGTGATCGATATGGTGTGTAGCGGATGGAGGGTTGATTGTAGAAATCCCCACGATGTGATGGTTGGTACGGGGGTATGTAGAGGATGGACTCTTAGGTTTGGGATGGGCCATGTTGCATGAAAATATATTCTCTTGCCATTGTTATGGCCCAAGGCCCATAATGTGTTTGTGGGCCCAAGGCTTTTATGTGTTTTCGGGATTTGCACACTGAGTCTTGGTGACTCACCCTTTCATTTTTCCTCACTTCACAGATGAGCAGTAGATCATGGACATGGGAGCCGAGGCGGACTCGAGGGGCCATCAAAACTATTATCTATATAGACTATTTTCGATTTTTCATTTAAGTTTTAATTTTTGGGAATATTTTTTGTAGTAAGGCCTCCATAACTTAGGTTTTCGATTTATTTTTTTCGTTATGGTAAGTTTTTATACACTTATATTTTTCCCAAGGTCTTAATTATAAGATGAAATGATAAATGGGGTTTTTAACCACAATCAACGCAAATGCTTAAAGTTGTTTCAAAAATTTCACATTTAATTGGTTAATTAGCTATAATAAATTAAGATTTTCAAAACCCTTCAAAGCAAAAGTTTTCAAGATTCAACCCGTAGCATACCATATCCGGTCATGGCGTATGGGCCGGGTTTGGGGTGTTACATTTCTCATCCCATACACCTAGATTATGTTTCTTAATGAGATGGAATATGGGGTCACATTTCTCTGTTAGTTGTGAAATGAACTAGGCAATGTAATTTAATCTCCCTAAGAACCCCGAACTTCCTTTTGGGTACTCGGCGGTGGTAACTCCTGTATAGCCTTGACTTTATCCGGGTCAATCTCAATTCATTTCTCGCTTACCACAAATCCCAACAATTTGCCCGATGTGGCCCCGAAAGTGCAATTTGTTGGATGCAACTTTAGCTGGAATTTTTTCAACCTCAAAAATAGTTTCCTCAAACTTTCACATGCTCTTTTTCTGTTTGGGATTTTGCGATCATATAATAGACATAAAGCTCAATTTTTTCATGCATCATATCATGAAACAAAGTTACCATGGCTCTTTGATATATTGGTCTCGCATTTTTCAGTTTGAATGTCATCACTTTATAACAAAATGTTCCTTACATTGTTACAAATGTAGTCTTCTCTACATCTTTTGGATGCATCTTTACCTGGTTATATCTGGAGAAACCATCCATGAAAGAGAATAGTGAATGACCTATCATGTTGTCCACTAAAGTAATAATATGGGGCAACAGGAAATTGACATTCGGGTTGGCCTTGTTTAAATCCCTGTAATCTACACACATTCGCACATTCCCATCTTTCTTAGGGATGGAGACTATTTGGATACCCACTCCGAATATTTGACCACTTGTAGGAAACCAACGTCAAACTGTTTATTGACCTCTTTCTTTATTTTCAATAGCATGTCTGGTCTTATCCTTCGAAGTTTCTGCTGAATCAACTTGCATTCTTCCTTTATGGGAAGCTTGTGTACCACGATATTAGTACTTAGGCCAGACACGTCTTGATACGACCATGCAAAGACATCTTTGAAACATCCCGAAATTGGGCCTAGTAGGATTGGGCCTTGGGCATAGGAGTGTTTAAAAGTTTGAGAACAAGAGAATGGCATTATTTCAAGTTGGACTTATTAAGAAAGTAATTTTGGAAAGTTACGAGGTTTCTATGAAGTTCCGGGTTCAAGTTGGGCTTTAGTAAAATTTTATGTTTAAGCCTATTAAGGAGAGATAGTAAGTGACCTCAAAGCTTATGGAAATAAATGAGTAAATTGCTAGCATAAATGAGCAATTAGTAAAGAGGTTATGGTGCCACATGAAGAACCTTGAGGGAAAAGGTTCAAATCCCATTGTGTGCAAATTTTGACTATTATTTTTGCACTTTTTCCTTAAGCGTCGGCCAAGCATGTAAATATGGCAAGGTGGACTTTTTTATTTTTGGCAAGATGGCTAAGGAGAATAGGAAAGAATGAAGGTGAGGAAAGAAATCAAGAAAAAGGGGAAAGTAAGGGGAACAAGTGGCCTTTTTCAAAGAAAATGTTATGGAAAGTGTGGGTGGCTAATTTTGACCATTTTAGTCATGTATGTGGACGGTTTTGTGTGTTAGGGGGGATAGCCGAATTTTGCTTGGTGTTTTGGTAAAGTTTTAGTGTTTGTTTTGGTCAAATTCCTTTAGCATCAAAAGTGTGTCATTTTCTCCAAAATTCATTCTCTTCTCTTTGCCAAATTTTTCAAGCCTTTAGTGTGCATTCTTGTTTCTTCTTTTCTTCCTTGTTGTCGAAAGTACCTAAGTCGTGGAGACCAAATTGTTTCACTCATTTTCCTTGGAAAACCGAATTCTCATAAACACTCCTTTGTATCTTCTTTTCCTTTTTACAAAATTTTCAACCCTTTCTTCTTCTTCCCAAATCCATATCCTCCATAGCTGAATATCATTGTTCATTTTCCTCTATAACTGAACCCTTCATTTCTTCTTTATCATTCTTCACATCCGTATTAACACTCACTCCTTTGATCAATCGTGTTCTAAGTGGGAAGGCCGAATCTATCACATTTGATTCGCCCGTAGCCATAAGTACAATCGGTAGTAGTTCTCTCTTTGTCAATAACTTTGTTTCATTCGAGTTCTTCATTAATAATCGTGTATTCTTCTTTCCCTCCCTCGTTGGGTCTGAGTTACATTCTTTTCTGTGATATGGCCATCGTTGGGCTTAGGACTTTCAACAAGGTGAAGGAGCACAAGTGATTTGTATTAACCAAACCATTATCGTTGACTCGACAAGCAAGTGGGGTAAGAATGTTGTTATAAGATTTGTTTTGGCCAAAGGTGGGATATTTTCTAACAACTCTTTCGCTCACCAAATATTGTTAGGACGGGATTTCAGTAGCCAAAGGGTAGGATCGATTCTTGGTGCATTGAGGGAGATCACATTCGTGGTAAGTGGAGTTAGCCTAATAAAGTGTTTCTAGTTACGATTATCAAAGTTGAGACTAACCTTCTATCAACCATCATTATAGGTGTTGAAATCGGTAGAAAGCACAACTCGTAATCAAGGTGTGTAATTACGTACCTTCCGAAAACATGTTTGAAATGGTGTGTAATCTCGCATCTCTCTAAAATTTTGTATGATATTTTTTATGATTCGGTCAAAATACCGAAGAAAATCGAAAACTGGCATCCCTGATCACTCGGGAGTGCGTATATTCGTAGTAGTAACCAAATTTTGTAATGAAACAGTTCTGGTTAGAAACAGTGACGTGTTTTTGAAATATCACAAAAAAAAAGGAGAAAGGGAATTATAAAGTGAATAAGATATCGAATTAAAACTTACTGTGCCTATTTTGATATGGAAGAAACGAAGAAGGAAAAAGAATTTTATATTCTGAGATATTTTAATTTTAGTGAGACTGGTTCTGATTAACTTCGTGGTTCCCTAATCTGATTTGGAAAAATCATATGAAATTTTACAAAATTAATTATGGGTTATAATTTATATTTATGGAATCCTTAGTGAGCCTATTTTCATTAGAAACAAGTGGGAGCAATATATGAAAACTGTACAGTGAGATATTTGAAATTAAGGTAAGAGAGGTCAGAATCGTTGGACAGTGAAACAAGGGAAATTTTAAGGAATAAACTGTACTAAATGGTTAAGACAAAAATTCTGGAAAAATTTTAGTAAGAAGATATATGAGTTTAGTTTCAAGTAAAATTTACCGATTTAGATTTCGAGATTCCTAACCCAAGTTATATTCAATTTAGTTAGTATGACACAGATGGACAATTTAAATTGTTATGCCCAAATTAGTAGTTAAGTTTGGATTGCAAAATTACCGAATTACCCTTAGTGGATAAATTATTGAATTACGAAAATGCCTTAATGGACCGATTTGATAGATTGCCTTAATGGGCTAAATGGACATATTGAATAGTGGGCCAATCTGATATTATGGCTAGATGGGCCAATTTGATATTTTTGCTAAATGGGCCGATCTGTTATTTTGCTTAATGGGCCTAATTGATAAATTGTTATAATGGGCCATAATTTTGTAATAAATATCCGAATAAATTATTGTGGTTATATTGTGATATGTTATGCATTATATACATGATTTGCATGGGATGGGATAATGTTGAAGAGAAGTTCTGGTGGCTCTGCCACATAATTTTGGTGGCTCTGCCACATAATTCTGGTAGCTCTGCCACAAATCTGTATAGTGGCAATGTCACATATATTCTATTATTCTGGTAGCTTGTCCACAATTAAATTTGTTATAAATGGCTTAATGCTTACGATTGGTGTGTTGGCAGGGTGGGTTGACTTGATCCCCCCAGGTGTGTTGGTTGGTATGGGTGGTGTGTAGTGGATGGATTATTAGGATTGGTTTGGGAATTGCATTACATTCTCATGATATAATTGATACATTATTTTGTAAAGGGGCTTAGGCACAAATTATTGCTAAATGGGCTCAAGCCCAAGATTATGCTTTATGGGCTCGGGCCCAAGTTTTTGCTAATTGGGCCCCTACCTAGTGGATGATGGTAAGGGGATTATGCACTGAGTTCTTGTAACTCACCCCCCCTTTTCTCTTAACCCTTGTAGGTAATGCTCAGTGACATGGACTTGGGCCATGGATGTCTCGATGGAGGCCATACTTCAGAAATGGTTCATATTGAACTTTAGATTTCTATTTTCGTTCACTTTACTATTTTGGGTTTTATGTGGTAATAAGGCCTATGGTGTATTTTATTATTTTCTTTATGTTTGATATACTTATTATTTTGCTTAAATTGTTTTAAAAGGGAATTTTCTAAAAAATTAAATAAAGGTTTTCCAAAATCGATTAACAAATGGATTTCAAAATAAACTTTTATAAATATTTTTAACATAGAAATTGTCTTTCGAATTTTCAAACGTCGTTTTCAAAAGTCACGGTTTTATAAGAGCATTAGTTCAAATTTATCGATTTATCAATCAATCTTCGAGGTCAGTAGTATTTTATCAAATATTTCAAATCAAACTTGTTTTCTCGATTTTAACGAAGCAATACCTCTTTTTAAGTACGAATGAAAATGACTTAAATGTATTTTTCTCATGTGACATGTCAAATCTGGCCTTATCGCCTGGGCCAGCTTTTGGGTGTTACAATCTTTGAATTCTTGGAGTAACTCAATGAGGTCTTGCCTTGTTCTGCAATGATACAAGTCCTGATTTTTACCTCTTTCTTTTCTTGTTCATCCCCTAAGCTCACAATCTCCACTGACTCTTTGTGAGGTAGGATTTATTTCTCATCTTGCTCTACCATCCTTAACAAATCAAGAGACAAGTTACAACTCGATCATCTCGAAAGTCCTGAGTTTCCTCTGAATACATATCCTACTCAAAAGGAGACTCCGAGTTAGCAGTAGCGTCACTTGTATCATTGATATCTGAGGACTTGTTACAGGAATAAAAGAATACCCAAAGAATAAATAAATTTAAGGATGATTATCTGTGTGGTGTGAGTATGAATGAAGGAAATAGTAAAGTGTTCTCCAAATGGGACATAAAAATGCATTATTTTCATTGAAATAAAGATAATGGACATGTGCTTTTTCACAACAGTATCCCTATTCCTTCTAGGCTTAGAGCAATAGGAATGTTCTAAACATTACTCTGAAATAGTTCTAAAAACTATAGGGATCTCTTCTGCAATCCAATTATGCAGAATACTTTCGGGGACATAAGGACAAGTTCCCAATAGGTTTTCTTCCTCGATTCTCTCTTTAGATATGGCATTGATGCTCAAATTTCCAACATTCCTCTTGTAGTCTTGATAACAAGTTCCCTTTTTCTATAATTTTTCATTCAGGGTAGATGATTTTTCATTACATGAATGTTTCAGATATATGGGGAAAGATCGTAGCTCCCCACTTAATGTCTCCCCCACTCAGTCATGCGCTCCTTCTCTCTTGCTCCTTTTGTCTTGCATCTGTCTTGTACCCTAAGCCAAAACAATCTTGTTTGTTCATCAGCATTGGTGCTTAACCCTTCCTTGGAGATATTTCCCGAGTCCTCTTCCAAGCAAGGCTCATTTCTCGACCGTCAATTGTAAGCCCATCCTCGTGGTTTTGGATACTTTTAGCGCTGGGATCTTGCTTCCTTCAACAATGAAAGTTGCATTGACAAATTCTAGTGATCAAAAGGAACATCCTATTACCTCTTCATGTGCTCCTATGTATGGTGCGTCACTAGCAACGGAAGCAATGATGTCTTTATCGGCTTTTATCATGACCAGTTGACCCTCTGTTACCAATTTGAACTTTTGGTGCAGTGATGATGGCATTGCCCCAACTGAATGAATCCAAGGCCTCCCTAATAAGGAGTTATAGGTGGGTTTGATATCCATTACCAGAAAGTCCACCTCATATGTGTTCAAACTGATTAAGAGTGGTATTTCAATCCTCCCCATCACTTTCCTTTCTATACCATCAAATGCCCTTACTATGTTTATGGCACGCCTTCATGTGAAAGCTATCGACTGGCAGGCTATTTAGTGTGGACAGAGGTATGACATTCAGTGCAGACCCATTATCAATTAATACTTCCAACAGTGTATATCCCTTGCAATGAGTAGTGATGTGCAGAGCCTTCGTGGATCCTATGTCCCTTGGAGTTATTTCATCATCATTGAAGAAGATGAAATTGTCAGCACTCAAATTGTTTACCAAACGATCTAGCTTGTTCACAGAGATGTTATCAGCGACATAAGTCTCATTTAACACCATCAGTGCGTTGCAGTGTGTCTCTGAGCTCAGAAGCAAGGCTAACACTGATATACGAGTTGGTTGTTTGGGTAGTTTCTCTACTACACTGTACTCGCTATGTTTCAAAAATTTCAAGAACTCCTTAGCCTCGTTCTCGATTACTAGCTCATTAAACGACTCAAGTCTACTGATTTTTCCTTTCTTAGGCTCAACTACCAGGGTTTTTTCCTTAAGGGGCTCAGTTCCTGCATTTTCAGAGTCATAGTGTTTCCCATTGCGTGTGAAGGAACCAATATCCTAGACCCCTTCCGAAGTGCCAATTGAGTCCTCTCCTCTTGGAATCATAATGTTGCAATCATAATTCCATGGAACCCTCTTACTATCCTTTTTGAGAAAGGCTACGGGTTTTTGGATTATGATTCTTGGCATGGCTTGTGCTTCAACTTCGTTGCCTCTTGGCCAGGACATATTACCACCGGGTGGTTGACCCTGTAAATTTTTCTGATGATACCTCTTCAGAGGCATAAACATCTTCTCCTTCCAAACCCTCAATATCTTCGAAGAATTCCAATTCTTTGTTGTCCATTAGACTCTACACTAGAGCTCTGAATTCGACGCACTCTTGGATCTCATAACCTTCTGCAACGTGAAACTCAAAGTAGCTATTTACTCCTTTGGGTATCTCCTCTAAATCTTGAATGATCAAGCCTACGTCTATCATTTTTTTGCCAAACCCAATTTAGAGGGGATTTCACTTCTGCACCATTAGTTTTGGTTCTCTTGTTCCCATTCTCGATTATCAAATTTACCCCTTGGTCCAGATGACTGGGTAGCGGATTTCCAGACACAGTAGGCCCTGAGGGATTATCAAACCTTACAATTCTCATTTTGATGAACCTATCTATCAACTTCTTAAAGACAATGTAGTTCTCGATCGAATGTCTCGTTAACCCTGTATGGTATTCGCACTGAGCATTCGTATCATACCATTTTGGGAATGAAGGTTGCATAGGCTTTAGGTAAAATGGCGATACTACGTAAGCGTTGAACAGATTTGGGTATAATTCTCTATATGTCATAGGGATGGGAGTGAATTGGAGTTTTTCTGTGTTTGGCCTTGAATTGGATTATTGCCTTGAAGAGCCCTGATGGTTGGCCGTCATGGTCCTAAGTTGTGCTACTGTAACCAACTTTGAATAGCTCTTATTATATACACTCGCAGTGTTTACTTTGTTTTCTTTCTTTCTTCGGGCAGACAGTTTAGCATTTTCCCCCGCATCTATCTTTCCACTTCTTATTGCATTCTCAATCATTTCTTCGGACATAACTATATTTGAGAAGCTCCTGGTAGCACTTCCTAGCATGTGATTGATGAATGGGGCTTTCAAAGTATTGAAAAAGAGCATTGTTGTTTCTTTTTCCAATAGAAATGGTTGAACCTATGTTGCCACATCTCTCCACCTTTAGGCGTATTGCCTGAAGCTTTCATTTGGCTTTTTCTCCATGCTCTGCAGCGTAACACTATCGGGCATCAAATCAGTCACATGGTTGTACTATTTCATGGCTGTATAGCTCAAATGATTATAACATTCAGCAGTCGACCCAATCAAGCTATCCTTCTAACACCCCTTACCAGTACTCGACGTCAGAATAGGGTACTAGGCATTACCAAAACACATACACTTGTAATAGCATTAAGCCGATCATAAAATTTCATCCAAATTAAAAATTTTCAACTTTTAATCTTTGAGTCCTAAAATAGGGCCTACGAGGCCCAATACATACTTTGGAAACGGTTCGAGATTAAACTAAAAACTTTGAAAATTTTCACAACACTTAGAAAATTTTTCTTCAAAAAAGGGTCACACTTAATATGCATCCTCAACAACTCTTATACATGCATAATTATATCTAATTATCATACCATACCATTGAGCCAAACTTAGCCATTCGACATCAAGACTACTAGCACATTCAACCATTAGGTATTTAGGCCATAACCCACAACTCATCATGTATCATGCAAACACAGCTCACATCACAAGACATTGGTATATAAATAATATATATAAGCTTACAATCAATTAGCCAATATAAGCCAATTAGCATGGCTACATACTACAATAACCTTTAACCATTACAAGCCAATACATTTGGCCAAAACATAATAACACATACACAAAATGACTAAGTCCCTATACATGCCATAGACTTAAATTACTTGAAGGCATTGATACCAGTCAAAAGCTTGATAGTGTGATAGAATCTCCGACGATCTCCAACCCGAGCTAGCCTCTGTGACACTATAGGAAAAAGGAAAGGAAGGGGGTAAGCTATATAGCTTAGTAAGTTAGCATGTAATAATAAGCAACTAATTCATATGTTTTTACCAATCCTCACAATATGTTCTCAAGGTAATACAATCATAATTGCACAAAATTTCACTATTTACTTATGTTCATCTTAAGCTGTCTACTCGAGTCACAGTCACTAAATTATTTATATCTTGAGATATGAAACTCCAAATTAAGATCCATAAATTTTCCCTGAAACTAGACTCACATATCTTCTTACATAAATTTTCATAATTTTTGGTTTAGCCAATAAGTACAGTTTATTCTTTAAAGTTTCCCCTATTTTGCTTTCGATAGTTTTGACCCCTCTGCACTAAAAATTAATTATCACATCGTACAGAATTTGGATAATGTTCCCGCTTGTTTCTCTTGAAAGTAGACTCATTAATAAATTTAATAATATAAATTATAAACCATTTTTATTTTTATACAATTTTTAATGATTTTCCAAAGTCGCAATAGGGGATTCTGACATCATTCTGACCCTGTCTCACAAAAATTCAAATATCACAGAATATGAAATTCTTTTGTTTACACCGTTTCTTTTATGTGAAAATAGACTCATTCTTATTTAATTTCTATCTTATTCAACCTCTAATTCGATTTCCACCATTTTTGGTGATTTTTCAAATTCACACAACTGCTGTTGTCCAAAATGTTTTGTTGCTAAATTTACTCTTTCATAATTTCACTTACTCCATTTCATCTTACTGAAGGTTCGATCAAATATCGAGCACATTGTTCATAAATTTTCACACTTATACCTGCACTTATTCATCACATAATCATATTTAATTACACTTAGTCGTTACATAATCACATGTATTTTCACTTAGTCAATTTCCCGTTGAACTCATCGGAATAATAATAGATACATGGTGGCCTTCACATAGTACCACCCTTGTAGCCGAAGCTATTTGGTGCACATAGTAGCTTGCACTTAGCACTACACATGTGACCAAAACCATCATTTACACATAGCTACCTTGCACTTAGTACCACACAAGTGATCAAAGCTATCGGGTACGCATAGTAGCCTACACTTAGTACTACACATACGACCTATTCGTCTGGTACACGTAATAGCCTGCACTTAGTACTACACACATGACCTAAAACCATCTCTTAGCTCTCTTGTATACATATTGTCCTACACTTAGTAACACACATGTGACCTAGCTACCTCATTCGTATCTTTTCTTTTCCGAAGGTTCAACCGAGAATTCTCACTTTTCAACATTTTACCAATTCATCGATAATCAATCACAATTCATAATTTACATCAAATAATTACTCCATATTCAACCATATCGCATATAATATAAAAAATATTAAACATAAATAAAAAATGATGTATTATTTACATACAAACTTACCTCGGTAGCACAATCGGTGAAAAGGACTTATTCATCATATTCTTTGTTTTTCCCCCGTTCTAAGTCTGAATCTCGTTTTCCTTGATCTATAACAACACATTTAACTCATTTATTCATCCTGCTACTCAAATTAGCCTAAATTCACATTTTGGTAAAATTTACATTTTTTCCCCTAAATTTTATCATATTTGCACTTTTTCCCCTAGGCTCGTAAAATGACTTTCATTCAATTTCTTTGTACTTTAATCCAAGCCTAACCATTTTCATAATTATAACAGCCCACAATTTCCACTAAAACACACTTTAATGACATATTTTATAACTTTTACAAAGTAGTCCTTTTAGGCATTTATACAGAAAATCACTTAGTAAAAGTCATTTTTCTAACCATAAACTTGCATTTTCTACCATTAAACACAAAAATACACACATATTAATCATGGGTCAAAACCCTAGACTTTAACCATATCTCAAATTAGTGGTAGAAATAGATAGATCTTGTTACGAGGATTTCAAAAACGTAAAAATCATAAAAAGGGGAGGCTAGAACGGACTTACAATCGAGCTTGGAAGCTTAAAAAACCCTAGCCATGGTTTCCCCTTGTGAAATTGAGCCATGGGGTTGAAGATGGACAAAAATTGGATTTTAATTTTGTTTATTTAATCACTAAATACCAAAATGCCCCTAACTTAAAAATACTCTATTTCGCCTATTTCATGTCCATTTCTGTCCAAAAAATTAACCAATGGTCTAATTACCATTTAAAGACCTCCAATTTAAAATTTCATAACAATTAGACACCTCTAACATGTAGAACTCAACTTTTGCACTTTTTATAATTTAGTTCTTTTGACTAAATTGAGTGCCCAAACGTCAAAATTTTTGAACGAAATTTTCACGAAATCATTTCATCAAAATTTTAGACCATAAAAATATAATAAAAATAAATTTTCTTATGTCGAATTTGTAGTCCCAAAACCACTATTCCGACTAGGCCCAAAATCAGGCTATTACAATCTTCGAAACAATGGATTAACAATTGGTCGTTGTTGACGTATCTGATTATTCTTAGGAAAAAAATTGTGATATGGGCCTCAGGACAACTAGTCCCATTGTATTTTTTGAATTATGAGGTTTTAAATTTTAATGGTAGCACTAGATCTGGGACCAAACTCAATTCCTTGGCATCGACCCTACAAAAGTAGTCAGCACTCTCCATAACTCTAAATTTTCCTCCAACCACTTGCAACGATCTTTCAGCTATTTTGGAAGTTCTACTCTTTCCTTCTCCATTTCCACCATGTCGTCTAAATATGGAACAACGGAGTTGGCTAGATTATCTCCAGGGTTGGAGCCTGAACCCATTGGGTAATTCACTGGTCTTGAGGTGCCGGCCTGGTATTGCTGTAACATCCTGAATTAATGGGCCTATGCGTTTAATGTTTGGTTATGTGTGATGTGTTAATTAGAGTGTTAAGGGTCCAGATTGGGCTCAGGATAGGGCCGAGGCCTTGGTTAAATTTTTTGGTTGGACACTATAGGGTTTAAAAGATGGTATCTGTGGTTTAAATTACAAAATGGGCTTGTGGCCCAATAGCAAGGGGTGCTGCAAAGGAGCTATAAGGTGGCGTCATTAGCAAGTGAAGAGGCCCAAGTTATGGCAGCTTGGAGCCCATATTTTGTTGACGGGCCAAAATTTATAACTAAAACCCGAAAGGGACCAGCCACCCTATTTTTGTAAAATTACTTATATCCCTAGTTTTGTAAAATTTCTGAAATACCCTGGATTTGTAAAAATTACCAAAATTTTAAAAATTATCAAAATACCCCCGATTGGTAAAATTATCGAAATACCCCCAATTTACAAAATTACCAAAATACCCCTATTTTGTAAAATCACCAAGATACCCTATTTTGGAAAATTACAAAAATACCTCTATAGGATAAAATTATGAAAATACCCTTGGGTAGTGAAATGACAAAAATACCCCTATGTGACGAAGGTGAGTTCAAGGATGTTACCTGTGTGCTTGATGCATTTATGTGGTGCTTTGTTTGGAATGTAAATGGATGGTTGAATGTATGTGGATTCTAGAGCTAGGAAATACTGGACACGAGAACTGAACCTTGTAGATAGAGTTCAATTGAAAGAACTCATTATTAAAACTACTTTCCATAAGATTGTTCGTTATTAATCAGTGGAAGAAATTAATAATTCATAAAATTTCTAATCAGATAAACGCGAATCAGTAGAATGAGCACTAGAGGACGTGGTGTGCGTGGCTGAGGTAGAGGCAGGATTGCTGTGTCAGAACCGGTAAGGTTTGGTCACGAGTCGGGGAATGAGGTACCAGTGCCACCAGCTGTGGAGGTGAAATTTTAGGATCAGACGGCCGGAGATGATACGGTATCTCAGGCGATGTTGAGGGTGTTAGAGAGGGTTACTGGGGCAGGCATGGGCATAGGAGCCCAGAAATCTTTGTCGGAGCGACTTAGAGCTAATAGGGAAAAAGTGTTTAGGGGAATTTCTGGGATAGCCCCGAGTACAGCTGAATATTGGTTGGAAGCAGTGGAGCGCATAATGGATGATCTCGACTTTATGGAAGAAGAGAAGCTGAAAGGAGTAGTGTCCCTTCTTCGGGACGAAGCTTATCAATGGTGGCTTACGGTTAAGGATGGTGCAGTGGCTGACCGTATCACTTGGGATTACTTCAGAATGGCGTTCCAGAGTAAGTACATTAGAACAAGTTATGTGGATGCGCAGCATAGAGCATTCCTAAATCTGGTTCAGGGAAGTAGGTCGGTGGCGACATATAAAGCAAAATTCTTACGCTTGAGCCGTTATGCTCGAGGGATAGTGGCCACAGAACATGAATGGTGTGTTCGATTTGAAGATGGCCTGAAGAATGATTTACGTGTTTTGATAGCTCCACAGTGGGAGAGGGAATTTGTTGTGCTTGTGGAGAAGGTTAAGATAGCTGAGGAGGTAAAGCGAACAGTAAAGCTAAATCGGGATAAAGATAGAAGTGGAAGTAGGTGGAATTTTAGATCGTTAGGAGCAGCTGGGCATACTCAGAAAAGACCTAGGTCGGATGGGCGAACGGGTAGAGACTCTTTGCTAACTGACACGGAGGTGTGTTCGCTGTGGTAAATTCCATATAGGTGAGTGTTGGGCAGGCAGTTGAAAGTGCTTTAGGTGTGGATCTTTGGACCATCAGATTAGGGACTGTTCACAGCCACGGAGCGATATAGGACCTGCATGGCAGGGAAAAGCTCAGCCAGGTAGAAGAGGTCAGCAGCCGTAGAGGGGTCATGGTCCAGCTAGAGGTGGTAACAATTTTGGTCGGGGTCGTGGAGCACTAGGCCGAGGGGTAGGAAACACTGAGGCCAGGCAGTCAGGGTTAGTCTATGCTGCCAGACGTCGAGAGGAGGCTGACGCACCGGATGTTATAATCGGTACGTTTTTAATATTTGGTTTACCTTACACTGCATTGATTGACATTGGGTTGACACATTCATATGTGGCTAGTAGTGTGTCTGGAACTTTAAGTTTAGATTCTGAGATTACCCCTAGGGCGATGACTGTAATTAGCCCTTTAGGACAATCTGTGGAAGTAGATAAACTCTACCGGGAGGTATCCTTAGAAGTTTAGGGAATAGTTTTCCTGATGGATCTGATGGATTACCGTTCAGGGAGTTTGACTTAATATTAGGCATGGAATGGTTGGTGAAGTATCAAGCTAATTTAGACTGTATATCCAAGTGTATGGTGTTGAAAACCCCCGAGGGTGGTGAAGTGTTGGTGATAGGAAAAAGGGGGAAATGTCTATCGAATGTAGTGACTGCCCTAAGAGCGGAAAGGATGGTGAGAAAAGGATGCGAGGCGGTATTAATGTTCATTCGGGCTCTGGAAGCCAAGGACCTAACTGTTGGGGACATTAGGACGGTGAAGGAATTTCCTGACGTTTTCCCAGAAGAGATTTCGGGATTACCTCCAGATCATGAAGTGGAGCTTGGTATTGATCTTCTTCCGGGAACAGCACCAGTGTCTATCGCTTCATATAGGATGGCGCCAAAGGAGTTGGTAGAGTTGAAAGCACAAATACAAGAGTTTCTAGATAAAGGATTTATTCGACCAAGTGTGTCACCTTGGGGAGCACCAGTATTATTTGTTAAGAAGAAAGATGGATCAATGCGTATGTGCATTGACTACCGTCAGCTGAACAAGTTGACTATCAAGAACAAGTATCCATTGCCAAGGATTGATGACTTGTTCGATCAACTGAAAGGGGCGTCAGTGTTCTCAAAGATAAATTTGAGATCAGGATACCATCAGCTTAAGGTCAAAGAATCGGATATTCAAAAGACAGCTTTCAGGACCCGTTATGGCCATTACGAATTTTTGGTCATTCCATTTAGGTTAACTAATGCACCAGCGACGTTTATGGATTTGATGAATCGAGTGTTCCAACTCTACTTGGATCGGTTTGTCGTGGTATTTATAGATGATATCTTGGTTTACTCAAGATCGAAAGAGGAGCATGATTCACATCTACGAGTGGTTTTGCAGATTCTGAGGGAGAAGCAGTTGTATGCCAAATTCAGTAAGTGCGAATTTTGGCTAAGTGAAGTTACTTTTCTAGGCCACGTTGTGTTGGCAGTGGGGATTAGGGCTGACCCTCAAAAAATTGAAGCGGTGTTGGATTGGAAGCCGCCTAAGTCTGTGGCAGAAATTTAGAGTTTTCTTGGTCTGGCCGGGTACTATCAAAGGTTTATTGAAGGATTTTCTTCAATTGCAACACCATTGACTAAGTTATTATGGAAAGGAGTTCTGTTTATTTGGTCTAATAAGCAGCAAGATAATTTTGAGAAGTTGAAAAGGATTTTAACGGAGGCTCCGGTATTGATTCAACCGGAGGCTGGGAAGGAATTCATGATTTATTGTGATGTGTCACACACGGGACTAGGATGCGTATTGATGCAAGATGGAAAGGTTGTTGCGTATGCATCTCGACAGTTAAGACCGCACGAAGCAAATTATCCCACCCATGATTTGGAGTTGGCAGCGGTGGTTTTTGCTTTAAAGATTTAGAGACATTATCTGTACGGGAAGAAATCTATTATTTACACCGATAATAAGAGCCTAAACTACGTTTTGACCCAGAAGGAGTTGAATTTAAGGCAGAGGAGGTGGATCGAGTTGTTAAAGGATTATGATTGCTCGATCGAGTACCATCCGGGTAAAGCTAATGTGGTGGCGGATGCTTTAAGTTGTAAAGTAATCTCTAACTTGAGAGCAATGTTTGCTCACCTTAGTTTATACGATGATGGGAGCTTATTCACTGAACTTCAAGTAAAACCCTCTTGGGTCAGTCAGGTTAAGGAGAAGCAGCAGACCGATGAGTTGCTAAAGGAGAAGTTTCATGTAGGATCAAGTGATGGATCGACGGACTTCAGTATGAATAAGGAAGGACTATTATGTTTTCAAGGGAGAGTTTGTATGCGAAAAGATCCAGGATTGAGGCGTAGGATTTTGCAAGAAGCGCATGGTGGTTCATACGCTATGCATCCCGGAGGGAGTAAGATGTATCGGGATTTGCGGGATCAGTTCTGATGGCCGGGCTTGAAGCGAGAGGTAACTGAATTGGTAAGTAAGTGTTTGACCTGTCAGTAGGTAAAAGCAAAACATCAGTTATCATCAGGGTTATTGCAGCCAATAAAGATTCCACAATGGAAGTGGGAAAGGATCACAATGGACTTTGTCAGTGGGCTACCCGTCACGCCTACTAAGAAAGATTCAGTCTGGGTAATTATTGATCGCTTGACGAAATCTGCTTATTTCATACTAGTACGGGTCAATTACTCTTTACAAAAATTGGCTAAGCTATACATAGCGGAGGTGGTGAGGTTGCATGGAGTACCAGTATCAATCATATCGAATAGGGACCTGAGGTTCACATTTCGATTCTGGAAGGCTTTACATCAAGCATTGGGTACGAAGTTGGATTTCAATACAGCATTTCATCCTCAGACAGATGGACGGTCTGAGCGACTAATTCAGATCTTGGAGGACATGTTGAGGGGATGTGTCATTGATTTCGGGGGTAATTGGGAAGAGTTTTTACCGTTGGCGGAGTTTGCTTACTACAACAACTACCATTCTAGTATTCAGATGGCGCCCTATGAAGCATTGTACGGGCGGAAGTGTCGTACTCTTACCTATTGGACAGAATTAGGGGAACATCAGATTTTGGGTCTGGAGTTGGTTACCGAGAGAGAGGAGAAGGTTGAGTTAATTCGAGCTCGACTAAAGGAAACGTCGGACCGATAGAGGTCCTATGCAGACTTAAAGCGTAAGGACATAGAGTTTGTAGTGGGTGACAAGGTGTTCTTGAAGGTGTCGATATGGAAGAAAGTACTGAGGTTTGGATGGAAGGGTAAATTAAGTCCCAGATTTATCGGACCTTATCTGGTGTTGAAACGAGTCGGACCAGTAGCCTATCAGCTTGAGCTACCTTCAGAGTTAAGCCAGATTCACAATGTGTTTCATGTCTCTATGCTGAGACGATATCGTTCAGATCTGTCTCATGTAGTGCCTGTGGAGGAAATCGAGGTAAGACCTGACCTATCCTTTGAAGAGGAACCAGTGGAAATCTTGGATCGTGATGTCAAAGTGTTGCAAAGGAAGACGGTTCTGTTGGTTAAGGTTCTATGGCAGAATCACAGTTCTGAGGAGGCTACATAGGAACCAGAGGAGACGATGCGACAGCAGTACCCGTATCTATTCTGATCAGGTAATTTCAAGGCTGAAATTTCTTTAAGGGGGTAGAACTGTAACATCCTAAATTAATGGGCCTATGCGTTTAATGTGTGGTTATGTGTGATGTGTTAATTAGAGTGTTAGGGGTCCAGATTGGGCTCAGGATAGGTAGAGGCCTTGGTTAAATTTTACGGTTGGACACTATATGGTTTAAAAGATGGTATCGTGGTTTAAATTACAAAATGGGCTTGTGGCCCGATGAGAAGGACACCAAAGGAGCTATAAGGTGGCGTCATTAGCAGGTGAAGAGGCCCAAGTTATGGCCACTTGGAGCCCATATATTTGGGCCATTTTTGGCACTTAAAGGAGGAGCAAGTGGGACGGCAATAAGGCTTAAAATTAGGAGGGATTAAATGACTTGGATAATGTGGATAATGTACTGATAAAGGAAGGAAGAAGTGGTATTATTTAGGCCTCTTTTGGAGGTGTGAATGGATAAAGATAAGGGAGAAAGAATAGGAGTTATCTACTAAACAACTAGTGGTGGCCAAATTTCCATCTCTTGGAGGGGGAAGAAATCAGTTTCAGTATGCCAAAGGGGTACCAAAATTTCCCTTGATTAATAGCTTAGTTTGACGTTTTAAAAAGGGGCATTTTCAGGTTTTAGGTAGTAGGTGCCAAAATTCTGTGTTTAGGTGGGGGAATATCTTTTTATTTTCGGAAATAGGGTTTTATTTCTCATTCTCTTCTCTCATTATTCAAAAGCTGAAACCCCTAATCTTATTCTCTCATTTCCATTTTTATGCAAAAGCCGAAATTCCATTGCTTTCTTTGCTTTCATCTCCATAGCCGAATACCCTTGTCTATTCTTGTCTCTTTGCCGGTTTCTTCATCAAAGTCGAATCTTCATAGATCTCTTGAGATCATCTTTTCTTTTTGATCTTCTCAAAAGTCGAAATTCCCTAGGAGTTGTCGAATTCTCTATGTTAAGGTAAGTGCCAATTTCTTCTGTTCTTTTTTTTTCTCTTCTGATTTTTGAGACCATAGCCGAATGGCTAGTTGGTTGTTAGGCCATCTGTAGTTTGACATTTTCACTAATCTCGTGTTCTTTTTGGGCAGCATTCCAGGATTTGAAGGAGATCTAATCACCTCGGTTTCTAAGCCAGAAATCGTTAATGTTTGAACCATATTATTATTTTTGGGATTTCAAGGTAAGGGTTCAATTCTCCCTTTGATGTTTAATCAGTTTCTTTTCTATTAATTGTACCTTAACCTAATGCCTCGTTAAGCAATCATTATAGTATCCTCTGACTAAGGTCATTCATGGACTCGAATGTTAGCAAATCAAAGGAAGGGGTTGGATCTATAGTCCCAGCCCCAAAGTTCAAGAAACGCACGGTGTCAGCAGTTCGGGATTGGCCACCGGGTTGTAGACCGACTTTGAAGCAAAACTTTAGGCAGTTAGCAGTCATATTGACTTTTGATAATGTCGACATAGAAAGTACTGTCCTACCGATAATCAGGTGTGTAGATCTCTATCACACTAGTTAATCTGTATTATATGTATGTTATGGGCTAAAAGCCAAAAAATGAGGCTGTATGAATAGTCGTGTTACCCAAAAAGGGTAGGCAAGGGATGCCAAGTACGTAATCATAGAAACTTCTCTATGTGTATTGACGTATGTGAAAGTATGTGATCTGTTTAGGTAGCTTAATGTTCTGATTCTTGCATGTATGCATGCATGGGATGGGATTAAGATGATGAAGGGGAGCAGGTCGCATAGCGATCGGTGGCTTTGCCACATAGGTCACATAGTGATCGGTCTTTATGACAGGCAGCACAGCTGTCAAAATACCACAATATATTATTAAGGTCGCATGGCGATCGGTGCCTTTTCCACATAGGTCACATAGTGATTGGTCTTTATGACAGGCAGCACAGCTGTCGATATGGTGTGTAGCGGATGGAGGGTTGATTGTAGAAATCCCCACGGTGTGATGGTTGGTACGGGGGTGTGTAGAGGATGGACTCTTAGGTTTGGGATTGGCCATAATGCATGTAAATATATTCTGTTGCCATTGTGTATGGCCCAAGGCCCATAATGTATTTGTGGGCCCAAGGCTTTTATGTGTATTCGGGATTTGTACACTGAGTCTTGGTGGCTCACCCTTTTATTTTTCCCAACTTTTTAGATGAGCAGTAGATCGTGGACATGGGAGCCGAGGTGGACTCGAGGGGCCATCAAGTCTTTTATCTTTATAGACTATTTTCGGTTTTAATTTCTTTAAGTTTAAATTTTGGGATTATTTTTGTAATAAGGCCTCCATAACTTAGGTTATCGATTTATATTTTTTTATATTACATCTTACAAACTTATGTTTTCAAAGTCTTAATCATAAAGTGAAATGAAAATGGGTTTGTCAAGCATGTTCAACGCAAATGATAAAGTTTCTTCAAAAATGTCACAATTAATGATTAATCAGTTAAAATAAACTGAGCTTTTCAAAACCCTTCAAAGCAAAGTTTTTAATGTTCAACCCGTAGTATACCAGATCCGGTCATGACGTATGGGCCGGGTTTGGGGTGTTACAATTGATGTGGTCTTATAGTGACGGGTACTCTTCGTGGATATGTCTCCAATTGGGCTTGGACATTCACTAAGGTAAAGCCTGGGGTGCATGTAGGGTCATCATTATTTTCTCTCGAGTTTACCATAGCGCTCTTTCCTTTTTCAACTCCTCTAGCCAATAACTAGGTTAACTATCTTATTATGTTTCCTTGGGACTGCTATATTTGGTCCTTCATCTCTTGTTGAACCTTAGCTAATTGATCCTATAACTGCACTTGCATCTAGTCTTGCATATCCCTCTAAATTTGTTCTAGTCTTTCTAACCTTTGATCCATGGCTTTAGTTTTATCGTAGGTACCGTAGCAATATTCAGTTGGTAGATTCTTAGTAGTTTCCAGGGTAATTGTCATAATTTTGATTAATTAGGGTCTTTTTATGAAATTTAATGCATGTACTAAAATGTAATGCTAATACATGAAAAATGTATGCAAAAAAGGCATTGATTCTAGTTCAACTCCATTAGAACAAATTTATTAGAAAATAAGTTTCTTTACATAAAATGGATACATTTTACATATATGGCCTCGCCCCAATGCTCACAGCCTATACTTTTCTAAGAAGCCAAGCTAATTCTCGCCCTAATCTGATTCTTATTCTGATTCTGATTCGTATTTCAGGCTCAGTATGTCAGATTGGACAGCTAGGGTTTGCAAATGGTCAACTACTTCCCGTACTTAGGCCAAATCTTTTCCCTAACATTGTCTTTATCTCTGATCTGAACCTGAAAGCGTAGGAGTTGCTTTTCCCAATGTTCATTGTTCTTTTCAAAAAGCTCGATTCGAAGTTCACAATTTTACGGTGCAACCTCGAGCTCTTTTATCTTTCTATTCAACTCATCAATCTTTGACAAGCTTGCTCTCAACTTAGTCATAGAGTTATGACTACGATGTTGATACAAAGACCTTTCCAACTCCGCTACCGAGCTCTCAATCCAACTTTTTCATCTTGCCTTTCTAACAGTTCCTTTTTTAGAGCATCCTCTCAACTCAAGCATCCTGGAATTTTCTTTCCTACGGATCGGCTCTAATCTTTTCTTCTTGAATTTCCTATCGCTATTGTCCTAACATTTTGCCTAACCTAGTAGTCTTTATTGACAAGCGAAGTTTCTTGTAATCTGTTTTTAAGCTGCCCATGTCCTCCTCAGCATTGTTATTTCCTTTTCTCATTTTCTTGGCTTATAACCTTTGGATGTCAACGTCTAATCCCAACTAAATTTTCTCCTCTTCCAACTTCTCTATCCTTCTTCCCAACTTTGAACTCTTTTTTTCAAAATCTTGCTTCACGATTTCTAATTCAGACGGGATCACTTGCAAGTGTTCTTCCATCGATCGGATGCTTTTTTTATTTAACAAATAAACATTGTCGTTGATTCTTTTATCCCACCACCAATCATATTCTGAGGTCGTCATAGGATTTGCGGTAAATCTCTTCATTTTGTGAGTTTGGTTCCATGCATTCAAGATTTCATCGACCTTTTTTTTATGATTGTCACATTTGTATGCAAACTCACATTGGGCTGACCCTTACATTGTTAGGATAAAATGCCTTGACCTATACTGTCCCAATACAAGTAGAGGGGCATATCCCACAACTCCCTATATCCCTAGTAGAGGGACCCAATCAAAGTCTCCACATCGATACAAAATTTCATCGAGAATCATCTAAGGGGCCCGCCATTGAACATCTTCATCTCAGGAACTTTAGTGAATTGCCATCCATTTTTCTTCAAAAATGTTGTCTCGTCTTTGGATAGCCACCAATTCTTTCAATGGAAAGTAGCTTTCGAAGAACACTCGATAGGAGACTTTTTCTACCTTCCAGAAGTTGCACACAACAGATAAATCTTTCTTCACCCACTCTTTGACAGGCATTCAAATATCTTAAAGTCTCAACTAAGATTGTTGGGACGGGAGTGACCCTCTCGTCAAGTCGATCAAATAAATCTGGAGCCGCATCCTCTATATGCCCTATTGTTTTAGGGAAGACGACCAACCTATAAATACTCAAGGCGAAGATGTTGACGTTTTTCCTTATGTCTTGGTGTACCAAGATCAAATCTCGAAAACTCTTCCAAGTGATGCATTTACTATCCCCTTTTTGTTTAAATCGAGCCGCGACCCACTACTCACTCATCACAGTTATGTTATCAATCTTTTTAAGAAAGTCAAGACGTTGGCAGCTCTAGAGTAAACTTTGTCGACCTGGATCTTCAGACAACGGAGTAAAGTAGTGTACTCTTCTACAGTGGGCACTAGGTATACTTTTCCAAAAGTGAAGCAACTGTAAGCAAGATTCCAATACTATGCGAGATCTGGGAATAGGAACTTATCCACTTTGACATCAAGTAGGTAAGGTAAATCACCATGTTCACAGTAGAATAGCAGCTTGATTTCATCATCCTATTGATCCCATATTTCTTTTAGCTCTTACAGATTATTCTAGGTCAAACTAATCCAGTTGAAATCCTATAATTCTGACATATACACCTTCGGCAAGTTGTCATCTTTCTCTTGTTTCTTCTTAGACCATATTCACACGGCCGCGTTGTCTTCCACTTTATCAAGAAACCCTTTTTCCATGACAAGCTCTCTATTTAGCAGCTAAACACGAATCAACACCTTTCTTCTAAGATGAAAATGCAATGCAACCACAGTCAAAACAAAACAAGTCAATATTTGTATAAAGCTAGAATACAAAGCAAAGAATAACAATCAAAGCATTCCTTCCTTGTAATCTATTTAGGTAAATGCTAAAGGTTTGACATGGTTCTTCTTAGGGCTGGTTCTTAGGGTTTATTGCATGCTTTTTGGTTTTAAAGTAAAGGTACCTAAATCGCCAGATTCCTCGATCCTCACCCATTATAGGCTCATACGGACCGAATTTAGTTCAAGGGAATACATTTCGTTATGTTTGTACAGAGGTGAAAACCTCACGAAGGCATAGGTACGGATGTATCCCGAAAGCGATCCACTATCCTTTATAGAGGTGAAAACCACACGAAGGAATAATTTCTCACTCCCACTTAAGAAGGGTAAAATGGAACGATTATGCCATGCAATAGGTGAAAACATACAAAGAGAAACTTGAACCAATAAAACATATCCATTAAATCGCTATGTAACCCGAGAGAAAAAAGACATTATTTATCACCAAAATAAAACATGAAGCATGGAATGCAAGGAAGGGATCGTCAATTTAAATTGAATTATCAACTTTCGACAAAAAGACCAAAAAGGAATCAACTCACGGCTCAACTCTCTTATTATGTCCCCAGTGGAGTTGCCAAGCTGTCGAAACCTTTTTGGAAATCAACATTTTATTTTAAAAACGAAGATGGAGTCGCCACCAATCCTTTTTGATTAGGTGTGATTGGATCACCACAAAACTTGGTCATTTTAACAAAATGTTAGATTTACTAAAACGATGATTTTCGGTCTACAAAATCTAGTAAATTGGTTCAGGAGTCAGTTACGTATGAGGAAGGATTAGCACCCTCATAATGCCCAAAATTGGTACCTAGTTGACTACTTAATGTCTTAGCGTCAAAAATTGAAAATTCAAAGAGAATTTAAAATAGGATTCCTCTTTGCATGATGTTATTTGATTAAAATATCGCTAACTAAATAAAATTTTGTGGAAAAGGACTTTATTTTGAGTTAATCGAGAAGAAAAGATCATGCCCCATAAGTTAGGGCACGATGTCTCGACTCCTCGAAAACAAGAATAATCGCCATTTGATTATTACCTAAATCCTATGTGCTTTCATTTTAAACAGGATATTCGATTACTTCGGTTCAAGGAGAAAGGTATACTCTGTAAGTTAGGAGCACGACCCTTCGGATTCCAGTCTTAAATTATTTTTTATACGTTTGCGCAGAAAACAGATAAATGTATGTAGCAATATTTACAATACACGATTATGACAAAATTATGACATTTAACAAAATAATAACATAAATAATAAAATAATATGACAATAATATAATAAATACAATAATAATAAATAATGAAAAAATATTCAATTAATAATGCTATATAATAATGATACTAATAATGAAATAATACAAAATGTATGATAATAATAAAATTATGTTCATGAAATATTGATTTTGAGCAAATTTTAACAAAATGATATTAATTAGCAACGATAATTACTTAATAGTATTAATAGTATCAATAATTAAAAGTAAAGGACTATAATAAAATAATCTGGAAATTTAAGGGTAAAATGTAAATTATGCAACTTAAAAGGTGAAAATAAAAAATAGCAAGTATAAGGAATTAATTAAATAAATAGGGGACCAAATTGAAATTATGACAAAACTTTAGGTATAAATAAATAAAATCAGTAAATAAAGGGTGAAATAAAAAAAAGTAAAATACAAGGACCAAAAAGGAAAATAACCCAAACCCAGTACACATCATTCCCCAAAGGGTCGATAGTTTGGGGACTGAATTGAATATGTAACAAAATTTAAAGCATAAATCATAAAAAAAAACAAAAAGAACATAAAGGATTGAATTAAAATAAAATGGAAAAGTACAAGGCCTCAAAGGGAAATTATCCCAACCCCACGCCGTTTCCTTGGCTCAACAGTGAGTCAAATGACCAACTTAACAGAAAATGAAAGTAAGGGGTAAAAAAATAAAATAAATAAAAGACAGAGGACAAAATTGAAAAGGAGCAAAAAGGCGGAAGGACCAAAACAACAAATAGACCCTCCCCTTGAAAACACGCGGATCCTAGATGGATTCGAATCGAGTCAAGCTTGAAATGACATCGTTTTGGGCGTCTGAAGTAAAGCCCAAAATGACGTCGTTTTGAGGGGACTATATAAGTTAAAATGTTAAAAAAATTCATTTTTATCATTTTTTTTAAAATATATTCCCTTTCCTTTTTTTCTCTCGAATCCTCTCTTCCCTTCTGGCCACAAGGCCACCGCACGTCTGCCACAGTTTCCGATGGTCAAAAATTCCCAAAAAAAATCCTTTTTTTACCCCATTTTTTCACGTGAAACACAGATCCGAGGTTAAAGTCCCTGAAAACCTAGCCAAAGTTCAACTATGGACCAATAAAACCCTTCGGTTTCTCTCTTTTCTGACAAGGCCCTCGATGGAACCCTAGGGGTTCCGAGGCTTCTCAAGTCAGAGAAAAAGGGAGCTCCACAATGACGCTTTAACTGGTAAACCAAAAAAAACTTGAATCTTTTGTTGTGATTTTTTTAAAGTTTTTGATATTTTAAACGAAACTAAAAAAGGAACTACCATTGTTATTTTTTTATTTTATTTTGGTTTCCCCTTTCTCCGTCGAGGCCGTCAACAAACCCTAATGGGTTCGGAGACCCTTTGAATCGGCAGAGAGCCGCCGCCGGAAGTGGTCAAAAATTCCTAAAAAAATCTTCTTCTTTTTTGCCTCATTTTTGTGTGGAACACATAACCGAGGTTAAATCCCCAAAAACCTAGCCAAAGTTCGACTATGGACCAAGAAACCCTTTGGTTTCTCCCTTTTCCGACAAGGCCCTCGATGGAACCCTAGGGGTTATGAGGCTTCTCAAGCCAGAGAAAAGAGGAGTTCCACAACGGCACTTTAACAAGTAAACCAAGAAAAACTTGAATCTTTTTTTTTTTTGATTTTTTATTTTTTGATATTTTAAACAAAACTAAAAAAGGAACTACCTTTGTTATTTTTTATTTTATTTCGGTTTCCCCTTTCTTCGTTGAGGTCATCAACAAAACCTAATGGGTTCGAAGACCCTTCGAATCGACAGAGAGTCGCCGCCGACGGTGGTGGGAAACAAAATGATGAGGTAAGTTTTTTTTTAAAACCTTGTTTTTATTTTTTATGCTTTTTACAGAAAAAAATAGAATAAAAATCAAAATAGAAGATAAAAAAACCACATTTGTAATTTTTTTTCTTTATATTCTCTGTTGAATTTCTTTCATGAAAAAGAAAAAAAGTACTGATATTTCTTTGGTTTTTTATACCCGAATTACAACATATTATTTTGTCTTTTTCCTTTGCTTCTCTACTTTTATTTCTCTGTCTTCTACAGGTGGTGGTGTCGGCCTCAGATGGCACGCCTGCTGATGTGGTAAGGGCGAGGACTGGAGGCTTAGGGACCTTTGGGGTTTTTGATATATTTTTTTAGGTTTTAGAGTTTGAGGCTTAGGTAATTTAAGCTTTAGGGTTTTTTATTTGGGCTTGTAATAGATTGGACTTTGTAACACCCCTAACCCATGTTCGTCGTCAGAACAGGATTTCAGGGCATTACTAGAGTTTACAGAATATTTATAGATAAATCATGTCAATTATTGGTCATTTTTTTGAGATTATTTGTAGCATCCCTCAAATGGACCCTCGAGGCCCAATATAAGCATTAGAATCGAGTCAGGACTTAATCGAAGACTCTAAGAATTTTTTGTGAAATTAAAAAAAAATTCCAAGCTGCAGGGGTCACACGCTCGTGTGGTCCTAAGGACACGCCCATGTGACCCTAGGACACGACCGTGCTACAAGCCGTGTTCGACCTCGTGTAACTCTTTAACTTGTGCACACGGCCATGCCACATGCCTGTGTGCTAGGCCATATGGTTAATTAAATTATTTCAAAATTAGGTGCAGGTTTCACACGACCAAGACACATGCCCGTGTTCTAGGCCATGTAGCACACACGGTTGAGACACACGCCCATGTCTCTTCCCATGTGCTCAATTCTGAGCATCCTGTTTCTCAAATTTTAGGTGCAAGGGACACATGGCCTAACCGCACGCCCATGTACTAGGCCGTGCGTCACACACGGTCTAGGCACACGTCCATGTGTCTACTCGTGTGGACAAAATAAAGCCATTTCTAGCTTCATTTCTCACCCAAAATTTTTACCAAGTTCCTGCACCAACTTACATCGAAATACCAACCAATCCCAGCATTGAATTCAAGCAATTTGTAACATATAATATGATATATTGTTACAAGCATTTATGCTTTTAATCTTACCTTTTATAAGCATACTCATTTAACCTTTCTCAATCAATCAATAATAAATACTTATGTTATCTCCATAAAATAAACTTAATACATATATATATAAGTACCAAAACATAATCATCACTAGCCATTCCAATGGTTAGTTTACAATAATCATTTACATTTACATGCCAATATAGCCAATATAACCTATACATGCCATTATAACCATAATTGATTTACCATATGTACCGATATAGGCCGATGAATAGTGTGAGTGATCTCTGCCAAGCTTCCAATCCAACGAGCTTCTGATTTACTATAAAACAGGGAAATAAAACTAAGTAAGCATAAAATGCTTAGTAAGTTCGTATGTCATGGTACTTAACTTGCCATTCAATCTATCTCAAGATAAACATGTAAGGCACATTCAATCAATTTGATCTCAAGCCCTACACACATCCTCATTGCCCTTGTTAGTCATATATTCCATAATAACATCAAAAACATATATGGGCTCAACAACAATCAGATTTTCAGACATATATATGTACATACTTTCCATATCTGTATTCATAAAACATGTATAAATCACATCGTTATATCTCAATTATATTTCCATATAATTCATCTCGAGTTCAGATTATTTCATATGAGAACTTTACTCATATTACTCGAAATATCAATGTCACACGAGTAGTAGTACTCTCAAAGTGTACAAGTCTATAATCAAGGATGAACATATTTATCAAATAAATTCCATGTACAAATATCATCATCTCATATTTCTATGTATCAATTATCATATATTATCATTTTCGTGTATTTCAGGTAGATACCTGTAATGACTCATTCCTTATTCATATCTTCTCATATCAAGATTTTTACCGGTGATGGATACACAGGTAGTACGCTCGAGGTGTACAAATTAGGATCCGTCAATTCATTTCCAATGGTACCCATAAGGTACAATTTCAGATAGTACACTCTCGAGCCATACATATACATATACAGCAAGATTACCAGTCCAGGCTAAATCTTGTCTCCAATATATACTCAATAGAGCTTAGTTAGGATTACCAGTCCAGGCTAAATCCTTTTTATGACATATGCTCTAAAGAGGGTGATCTGGATTACCTGTCCAGGCTAAATCCAATCCATAACATATGATTGAGAGGACTGATATCAGGATTACTCGTCCGCAACAAATGCTCCTCATTCATTTCGAGAATCACATATATATCGATTTTTCATTTATTCAAATGAGATTTAACATTTTTCAAGCATTATCAGGCATGTGATTATTTCATACATCTATAATATTCATGTAATTCAAATAAACACATTCCACATTCATTTCAAGCATATAAATAACATTTTTATCATTTATCATTTATCGGGCATTATAATTGATCAGGCACTTTCTTTTATTGGGCTTTGACGAATATGTGATCATTTCACATAATTATGGCATTTAAACAATTCACAAACACAACATTTAAATCAATCATATAAATATACACAATTTAGTTACACGAACTTACCTCAACAAATGTTCGTGTACATAAAATCTACTAATCCGACATTTTCCTCTATTCCTCATTCTAACTCCGAATTTGGTCTATCCGGATCTATATGAGTAAATTTAACATCAATTTATCACATTTCATATTCAAGTGGACTCAATTTACATCCTAGTCAAAATTATCATTTTACCCCTAACTTTTCCATAAATTCCAATTTTGTCCCTAGGCTCGGAAAATGAAATTTATGCAATTTACTCCCTATTCCAAGCCTAACCAAAATTCCATCACAAAATTTACAGCACATGTATTCATAAAAATTCAGAATTTTTCATCAAATTTCACAACTTTACATTTTAGTTCCTAAATCATGTTTTCATCAAAAATCACTTTGTAAAAGTTGTTTATCTATCAACAACCTTTCATTTTCTACCATAAATTTCAAGTTTTCAGCATATTCATCCATGACCTAATTTCCATACCTTGATAACTTTTCAAATTAATCCCCCAAATAGATAGATTAAGCTATCCCGGTTTAAAAAATATCAAAATTACTAAAAACGGGACAAGAAAACTTACCCAATTTGGCCAAGAAAGCTTGCTTTCTCTTTCCTAGGGTTTCCATGGAATATTTTGGGGAAGAAGATGAGAAAATAAGATGATAATTCTTTTATCATCTTTTAATTAATTAAATTATTTCAATTTTCAATTTAGTCCTTAGCCTTTTTCAAATTTTCCATGGATGAATCATCCAAAAATATCTACTAAATTTTCATTAATGGTCTGATTACCATATAAGGACCTCAAGTTTTGAATTCCATAGCTATTTAATCCTTCTAGCTACTAGAATTCAACTTTTGCATTTTATGCGATTTAGTCCTTCCCGTAATTAAGCACATAATCGGTAAAATTTTCTTATCAAAATTTTAACATGACATTTCTAACATAATATGGACCATATAATAAAATTAAAATAAATTTTATTTTCGGCTTGGATTTGTGGTTCCGAAACCACTGCTTCGATTTCACCGAAATTAGGCTGTTACAGACTTTTTAATTAATGGATTTATTTTTGTTTATTTTTTTGGGCCAGATAGAAATGGGCCTTTACAATAATAATGCAGTTAAACTGCTTAAAAACAAACTTCCTTCTCTTCATCATTAAATCCCAACCCAAAATGCATATGCAAAATCCTCAATACAAATACGTTTATCAAATCAGACTTTCACATAATCAATTATAAAATAGCAGAATTAGTACTATAAATTTTCTAATCGTCATGCATAGACACTTACATATACCAGAATTTCCATAGTATATACAGCTTTCCAATCCATACGAAGAACAGAACTAAACCTTACGAATATTTATTAATAAATTATTTTAATAGTATTACACCAAATGTAATCATAACCAGTGCTCCAAACATCTCTACAGAGAATTAAACATGTAAGAAATCAACCAAAGATCAAAATGAATCATTTTGCAAAAACAGTGCAAAACTGCAAAAAGAGGACCACACGACCGTGTGGGAGGGTCCAGACCGTGTGACAGGGATACATGACTGTGTGACTGAGGGACAAGACCATGTGGCTGAGAGACACGCATGTGTGACTACGGTACATGGCCGTGTGGGCAAACCGTGTAACTCTCTAGAATGTGTGTCAAAATTTCATAATTTAGGAGTAGGGGAGACACGACCGTGTGGTTGAATAACACGCCCGTATAACAGAAGCACACGGTCGTGTGACTGAAAGACACACCCGTGTGCGATCGATAAATATTTCCCTACATGGATTACAAGGCCGTGTGGCCAGCCCGTGTGAAATACCCCAAGCCGTGTAACTCACAAATTTACCTAATCTCTAAGCGGTACACGGCCGTGTGAACCACCCATGTGGTTCGTAAACCATCCCAAAATCTGTTGCGATTCACGAATTTCGACACCACTATGATCTCTAAATTACATAAGTTTAAGAAACACACCTTAAATTGCGATTCCAAGCACCAACGAACGATCGAAACGTCTCAACTCCACCAATTCTGAAACTCAATTACAATTACACACCAACCTATAAATAATTAACCAAATCGGTACAAAAGAGTCGACTAAAACTAATCTTAACCTTAGGAAACACAATACTTACACTACTCCCGCTTCAATTCTTTATTGAGCTTAAACCCAAAAGGCAGAAGAACTCTAAAGAACCGGCAAAGATGAAAGCTTAAAATGCAGAAAGAGAACAAAACGCCACAAGAATTCCTAAGATCTCAAGAGCATCAATTGTCAAAGGAAAGAAAGAAAAATTGAAGAAGAGGAACGAAAGAGAAAACAAAACAAAACTACACATCAAAGAGAGTAGGAAAGAAAGGAACGGTTTGTAGGAGGAATTTTAGGGATTCGTTTATTCAAAAATAATAAACTAAAACACGATTCAAGAAGATTTAAACCAATCAATTTTTTTTCTTAGAGTTGGAACCAAAAATTAAAACAAAATTTCCACTTCACTCATATTGGAACTTGAATACAGGATTAGGGGTACGCTAAACACCTAACCATTGAACCACTAGGCTCATCGTTGTCTCTCAAACACACAAGAAAACATAAGAATCTAACTGAATCCACTTAACTCACCCACTAATCCTTAATAATTCTAACCCCAATTTCGGGGTGTGACAAATCATGTGCATGCAAAATCTAGAAATTTTGTTATAATATGAATATGCATGGATAAATGTATATTGTGGGGAAAAAATCTGAATTTTTTGTTATCCTAATACCTACCAATATGAGTTCCGATATATGTTAATATTGGTTGTGTTGAGATACGATACTCCAAGTTGTTATCTTAATTATGATTAATTTGTGAATTTTATTTAACATATCTTATCAATTGTTGTACTGGTTTCCTTGTGATGGAACTCACATTGAACATCATAGCTCACTCCCATCTTAAATTTTCATCTTTATAGATAACCCACTAGGTTAGGACGCGGACATGGCACCTGGAGGGTCTTGGTTCGAAATGATTTATTTTATGAAAGAATTTTAAGTTTATTATTTTATTCAAAGACTGTATTATTTTATTTTCGAACGATGGCATAAGACTTAGGTTTTGGGATTGATTTATTTGCATGACATTTAAATTAAATTATTAGGATATTATATTATGATTATTAGACAATATGCATGAACACCTGATTTTTCTTAAAACTAATAAATATCGCCTTTCTGCTGTTCAATTAAAATTAAGGTTTTAAAGGATAATAGAATGGTTTGCAACTAAGTTTCCTACCAAATTAATAAATGTTTAAACTAACTATTTTCAAAAACTACGATAATCTTACTAGGTCATCTCGGTGGCTAATATAATCTCTCGAATTCGGGTCTAATGTCTATTCCGAGTTGGGGAGGTTACAATTTTTTTTAGGTTTTCAAGGTATCTACTAGAGCGAGTCTAATAACTAATCATCCACATTTGATAGGCCCATTAAGGGGATAGATGCTGGCCATGACTTTTAAAGCTACTCCATACCCAATGCAAGAATCAAACCCTCTTCTATTAGTTAAAATAAGAGAAACTTTTGTCATCTTACTTAACTCCTAGATTTTAACAATAATAGAAAATAAAAATTACGGATTAAATTTTGACGTTAGTTAATAAAATAGAAAATGCCGCTAAAACCCACAATAATAAATTTAAAAACCTTATGCTTTATCATTTAATCTAGACAAGCTTGTTATACAACTCGTTTTCTTATCTGTATGGTTTAAGGGGAAAACAGCTCATATAAAGTTCAGCTAGTAGTGACGGTACAACTCATAGCTTTTAATCATGTAGGCCTAGATTTGAGGCTACAAGAAAGGATAAAATTGTAATAAAATCAGCACTACCATGGAATCTTACATCATTTAGGAATACTGGCTCAAAATCATTTGTGAAATCTAAATAAAATAATATAACTCCTAAATGTAAAATAATACATTGAAACTTAAAACATACAATAAGCATAGTAACTTATTAGTTTGGTGTTAGTCATACATATAAAACCCACAAGTTAAGTCTTGAAAACAATGGGAAAGTCTGGAATTCTTATGTCCCCAATAATTCAGGTGTAGTATTGATAAATCTTAGGCAGCATGATTTTCTAAACTTGGACCTATTCCATTAATACCTCAATTTTTAAAATTTTAGGGTTATTTTACATGATTAAATTTAAACATTTTCAGACGATAAGAAAGAATTTGAGTTTTATGGAAAATTTAAATCACAAATCAACTCACCAAATCTTAAGAAATTATAATAACAATTTTAAAATTTGATTATTATAAATATAAATGTATATTTAAATAATTATAATATTGAATTAAACTAATACAAAATGAAGAATCGAAAAGATTGGAATAAAATTAAAGCATAACATGCGAAAACTAAAAGACTCATGTATCGTAAATTATGAATGATGTAACGAATACTCAATTTTATTTGGTGAAATGGCATACCGCCAAGCTATGATTAGAAATCAGCATACTGGACAACTCATAATTCGTTGGAATATAAAGCATTTAAACATCACTGTCTTGCAAAAAGAATGTTTTCTTTGTTTATTTTTAAATGAATTTTATGTTATGAATGGGATTATATAATTTGGAGAGAAAATAATAAATTTTTATTATAGGTGGTGAAGGATAAGTTACATTAATACAATAGAGGTTTTAACCTTTGTACAGACCCATTTCACCCGGCCCATTTTATAACCCAAAACTCAAAACCCAAAATCTAAACCCAAATCCAATTAACCCTAAACCCAAACCCAATTAACCTTAAACCCAAAACCAACCCTAGCCCACTAAAGCCCAATCAGAAAATAAACAAAAAAAAAAAAACCCTAAAAGTTTGCCTAGCTCTGCTGCCGCTTACGCCATCGCCTTGACCCTAGCCTTCTGACTAGCCACCAGTCTGACGGCGTCTTGTCCACCGCCCTTCCACCGCCTCTGGCCCTGCAAGCAATAAAAGAGAAACGACAGAAAGTAGCAAGTGGTAAAAACACAGGGCTATAAAAGCCGATTCTAAACATTGTAAATGGGAGGTTTTTTTTTTTAACCGAATACAAGCAAAAAAGTTCTAGCACCATAACAGATTCACACAAAAAAGAAATAGAGAGCAGCATTTAAACACTAAAAATGCCACCGAAGAAGGCAAAGAAAGAAGCCAAACAGAGGTGATTTCGTTTTTTTCTCTTTTTTCGAATCCCCCTTTTATTGCACGCAAACATACAAATAACACATAGATAATAGTATAATAAAAAAGGGAGCAAAAAAATACAAAAAATTTTTACCTTTTTTAACTTTTTCGTAGTCGTCATGCGTGGCATGACAACGATCTGTAGAAGATCCCACCGGAGACCAACCCCCTGCAGAGAAAAAAAAAAAAAAAACAGAAGGTTTTTTTGAGTAAGCAGCTGAAATGAAGGAAAAAGGAGAAAATTTTGGTTTTATAAGGATTTCAAAACGACGTCGTTTAGGGCCTGATTTAGTGGCCCCAAAATGACGTCGTTTGGACTATGACCCGCGCACAGACCCGACCCGCCTCAGGATCCGCGTGTTTTTTTAATCGATGGGCTAATTGCACAATCAGCCCTTCTGCATTTTTTGTTCTTAAAATCAAGTTTTTCATTATTGCACATCGGCCTTAAAATTTTGCTCGGTTTTGCGATTTGGTCCTTCCCTAAAATGATGCGTTTAATTCGCGGGGAAAATTGTCCCTTTGGTCCCCCATCTTTCACGCGCGTTCTTTTGTGACCACGAAGCCCGTTTTATTTACAAATTGACCCCAAACTTTGTTTTATTTATCATTTAGCCCCCGAATCACTATTTTATTTACAATTTGGCCCAAAACTTCCATTTTTTATGCAATTTAGCCCCTTTTTCAACTATTTTGCAATTTTTATTATTATTATCATTTAATATTTTATTTTATCATTATTATTATATTTACTATTGTTATTATTATCATTTATTATTATTATTTCTATTATTATTCTCATTATTATCATTTTCACTATCATTACTAATGTTTATTATTATTTTATATTATTAATTATTATTATTATTTTATCATCAATACTACTACGGTATTTTCATCAAGTATTACTATTAGTATTCCCTTCACTATTATATTTTTATCTATATTTATTTTCTTAGTTTAATACTATTATTATTTATTTAATTTTTATTTATTATATATATAAATACAAATACTTCTATTCCGCTAATATTATTATTATACTTTTATATATATTTCTACTCTTGTTCATATATTAATATTATTTTCATTATTACTATTATCATTACTATTATTATTTTCTTCTTTCCTTTTTCTCTTAAACTTTCATTTGCTTATAATTCTTTGTTTTCTATTATTTTTAGCTTATTCATTTATATTTAATGCATTTTGCTACACATATTAGTATTGTGATTTGTTTTGGCATTTTATCGTTACATTAACCTTTGCCGATACATCGGTTTTCAAATAACCGATATCTCGTGTTAAAGATTAGAAATCGAGCCCTAACTTCTCGGGTTCCAATTTTCCTCGATCAATATAAACAACGAAATATCCCTTCCAAAATCACAAGTCCCAGTTTCAAATTGACGTTTCGTATTAGCAATTCGAGTGAATCGAGCCCTAACTCACTGGGTTCCGATTTCTCCTCGTTTAAAGCTAAACAACGGGATGTCTCTTTTAAAATTGCAATTTAAATTTTAAAACAAAATACTTAATCTCGAAAACTCGAAATGTCGTGCCCTAACTTACTGGACTCGACACCTAGATACTTCGAGATAAGTTTCTTTTCTTCCAAAATAGAGGCAATATTCCTAATTTGGATTTTCGGGAAAACGAGTCCTAACTTACTGGGTTCCGATTTCTCGATTCAACAAATGACGGAAGATCCTCTTCAAAAGCGAAAATCAAGTTTTAAAAGACGAGCTTAGTTTCGGGAGTCTAAAGTATTGCGCCCTAACTAACTGGACATGATGCTTTATCTCTTCGAAAATAAGAGAGTCTTAACGTTCCTTCCAATTCCTTCGAATTTTGAAAATAAAAGCATTGTATTTTCGAACCCTTTCAAAGTTTTCAACAAATAGGGCATCAATCAATCGGTTTGGTACCGATTTGGGCGTGTCGAGGTGCTAATCCTTCCTCGTCGTAATCGACTTTCGAACCGTTTTCTCAAAGTTCGTGGACCAAAAGCACGTTTTAATAAATTAAACGTTTTATTAAAACAAAGGTGATCCGATCACACCAAATAAAGATCGGTGGCGACTCCTTCCTTTTCTTTTTCAAAAATCGAGTCGAATGCGTCGTTCTCGCTTCATCAAAAATGGTTACGACGACTTGGCGACTCCTTTGGGGACTAGAGGTCGGGCCATAGATTGATTGATTTTGTCCTTTTGATTAAAATGATTTCGAAAAATCATGCTTCTTTTAATGCACTTTCAATATTGGTCTCGTAAATACTTTGGCATTGCATTGCATGACCGTTGTGGTCACACCTTTATGTGGGAGCGAGAAGCTATGCCTTCGTGAGGTTTTCACCTCTGCATGGTTTAGTGGACTGCTTTCGGGATACATCCGTACCTATGTCTTCGTGAAGTTTTCACTTCCGTATGGCCATAGGGAAATGTATTCCCCTGAACCGAACTCGGTCCGTATGAGCCTATAATGGGTGAGGATCGAGGAATCTATTGGTTCGGGTACCTCAAACTTTAGAACTAAACCGCATATAGTAAACCCTAGGGCCCACCTTAAGTAGAGCTATGTCAAACCTTAGTGGTCACCCAGATAGGTGTTTGTTTATTTTACTTGCTTTATATTCCATGGCACTAACTTGTTGTGTTTCTTTCTTTTTGTGCATGTCATTTCATATTTTAAGAGACATCGATTCACGGTCCGTTTTTAAGTTAGGAAGCTAGTTATGGAAAGTGAATTCCTTGATAAAGTGGAAGACAATGCGGCCGTCCGCATATGGTCAGAGCAATGCCAAATAGAAAAAGGGGATAGCTTAGTTGAGGGGTATGTGTCGGAGCTAAGGGATTTCACCAATATCAGTGTCACGCAGAACGAGCTCCAGGAGTAGAAAGAAATTTAGACTCAGTGGGATGATGAAGCGAAGCAACTGTTCTATGGTACTTACGGTGACCTGCCTTACCTGCTTGAGGTCAAAATAGACAAGCACTGTTAGAGCAATGACCCGATTACGAATACCGCTTATAGCTGTTTCTCCTTCGGGAAGGTGGATCTGGTTCCCACGGTAGAAGAGTATACGACCTTGCTACATTGCCCAAGAATTCAAGTCGACAAAGCTTATTCCAAAGCGGTTAATGGCCCAACCTTCACGAAGAAGTTGATGAATATCACCGGAATGAGCGAACAGTGGGTCTCGGCTAGAATGCAAAAGAAGGCGGAGGTAAATGCATACCACAGATATGTTTGAGAGACTGATCTGGCGCATCCGATGCAAAGAAAAGATTGGCATCTTGGCCTTGTGTATTTACTGACCGGTAATCTTCAAAAGCTTTAAGGCACATTGATGAAGCGATTATTGATCTCTTCACCGATTAGACAAAGGGTCACACCTGTTCACGCCATCTTAGCCAAACGTTCGGATCATTGGCGCATGTCGGAGAATGGGTAAAGCGGGTTTATTGGATGTCTTGTTTGTTATTGGCTTGGTTCCATAGTCACTTACGGAAAGTGGAGAAAATGTCTGTCGGTTTATGTCGGAGAATTACTCCCGCTAGAAGAGATAGCATCTCGCCTAGAAGAGAGGATGTGTCCGAAGAAAATTGGATCGCGCTCTTACAAAACCTTCAAGAAGATGACATCGGGTGGAATGCTCCGTGGTTGATTACCGACAAAATCCTTTATCGTTGTGGAAGCTTTGACTGGGTTCCCCTATTGGGAATTTGGGCTGCCACTACCTATGTCCCTTTGCTGGTCCTAAGACAGTATAGTTCAAGACAGTTTGTACCAACGACATACGGGCTAGCTCAATGCGAGTTCTTATATGAAGGGGAAAGCTATAAGAAAAGGGTTAAAGAGATTTCTGGTGCCTGAAATCAGATTCACAGAATAAGAAGATTATCCGCAGGCCCGAGGATGACCCTGGAATACAGTGAATGGAGGGCTAGGAGAGTCAATGATAACATTCCCGAGCCAAATCCAAAAGGCGCCCGACCAAGAGAAGAATACTTGCGAGTGATCCCGTCTGAATTAGAGATTGTGAAGCAAGATTTTGAATGGATGAGTTCGAAACTCGGGAAAAGGATAGAAAAATTGGAAGAAGAAAAGATGCTCCTCCAGTTAGAGGTGGACGGTCAAAAATCAGAGGTTGAGAAACTCAGAAAGAAAAAATGGAAGGTAGAGGAAGACCGAGATAACTTGAAGACGGAATACAAAAAGATGCGCTTGACGATAAAAAACGCAGGATTAGGGAAAACTTCGAAGTAGTGGCGACAAGAGGTCCGAGAGGAAAAAGCCAAAGTTAGCAGTTGGGAGAGAAAGTTTCATGAAATGCGAACGCAAAAGGAAGACTTAGAGAAGGGCATGATAGAAGACCAAAATGAGAAAAAGGGATTAAAAGCTAGAATAGCTAAGCTTGGGCGATCTACACCACTATCAAGTCGAGACTCTTGAGGTAGAATAGGAAATGAAAGGTAAGGTTGAAGCAAATCGGCATTTCAAGTCAAGCTCGGATGTAGCAAGTAAAGTCGGAGGAAATGAAAGGTAAGGTTATGAGCTAGATGATGAAGAGCTAATCTCCTTGCTTGGAAAAATCAAAACCTTAGGCCTACACAATAAAGTTTTCTTAGAGTGAGCTGGAAAACAAAAGTAGAAAGAACAGAAACCCAAACGAAGAAGCAGAGAGCAGGAAAGAAAGAAGAAGAGAGAGAAGAAGAAAGGGAGAAAATGGAAGTCGAACTACCTCATGGGTGAAGCAATAATCCAAATTCGAGAGGTAGTTTTTGAACACCTATAAACTAGTGGAAATTAGTTTTAGAACACCTATAAACTTTGGTCATGGGGTTAATCCAGCAAGGACTGAATTGTATGAATTGTGGACATATTGAGCATGAGATATGAAAAATACCAATAATTGTATAAATCTAATTATAAGTTGAGTCATGATCATTTTCATAATTAGCCAAGCGAAGTCAAGCACAGACGAATAGAGGAAATGAAAGGTAAGGTTGAAGAGCTAGAATCGGTATTACACAGTAGTGAGCTTCGGATTGAGCTTCTGGAAACGAGAGAAAGGTGTTGGAAGGAGGAGCTTCGCCATTCTTGCGAGCAAGTTGGAAGTCAGAACTACCTCATGGGTGAAGCAATAATCCAAATTCGAGAGGTAGCTGAACACCTATAAACTAGCTGAACACCTATAAACTTTGGCTGCGGAAGCTGACATATTGAGCATGAGATATGAAATACCACCGGGTCATGATCAATAATTAATCTCCCTGCTTGGAAAAATCAAAACCTTAGGTCTTAGGGCGAGAGCATATTTGTAATCTACTTTATGTAAAGGGTTTTGTCTTCTAATAAAGTTTTCTAAAATAAAGTTGATCAGAATCGATGTCTTCTTCCTGCATTCATGCATTTGCATTGCATCATATTACATGCATTAAAGTTTATAAAAAAAAGCCTAATTGGTTAAGATTATCAGAAACAAGAGAGAGGAAAGAGGAAATCTGGGAACTGAACATTACTACGGGACTCGTGCTAAGACAAAGAAAATGGATCAAAGATTTGAACAGTTCCAAAAAGACCTGCAAGACCAGATGCAAGAGCAAATAGCAAAACTCCAACAAGAGATGAGGGATCAGGTGTTGGAGGCTCAGAATAACATGATGAATCAGTTGGCACAGTTATTGGCCAATGAACGGGAGAAAGGAAAAGGCGTTGCTATGAGTTTGGAAAACGATAATGATGACCCTGTTTACCCTCCGGGTTTTACCCCGCCTAATACCCAAGTGCCACCGGAGGTGCACCCCCAAAGGACGCCTTTTACTATTAGACCACAATATCAAGTTGGTACCGCGATACCAGCCCACCTTCTGACTGGTTCGGGTACTAACCCAAGGGAAAGTCTGGCTAACCCTGTGGTCCCCGATTTCGACGAACTGGCAGAAATGGACAAGGAAAAGATAGATTTGTCAAAGCAACGTAAGAACCATTGCAAGTGGCTAGAAGAAAAGTTTAAATAAATAGAAACAGTTGACCATCGTTACGGGATGGACGTTAAAGACTTAAGTCTAGTCCCGGACTTAGTCCTTCCGCCAAAGTTCAAAACACCAGAGTTCGAGAAATATAACAGGACTAGCTGTCCTGAGGCGCACATCACAATGTTCTGCCGACGGATGGCGGGGCACCTTAATAATGACCAGTTACTGATTCACTGTTTTCAAGACAGTTTGGCCGGGTCTGCCGCCAAATGGTACAACCAGCTTAGTCGTGCCCAAATTAAGACGTGGAAAGACCTGGCACAGGCCTTCATGAAACATTATGGCCATGCAGCTGATATTGCTCCTGATAGAATCACGCTCCAAAATATGGAGAAAAAGTCGGGCGAAAGTTTTAGACAGTATGCCCAGTAATGGAGGGAGGTCGCCATGCAGGTCCAACCACCTCTCTTAGAAAAAGAGACGGCCATGCTCTTTATTAACACCCTGAAGGCCCCTTTCATAACTCATATGATAGGGAGTACGACTAAAAGCTTTGCCAACATAGTAATGGCAGGAGAGATGATCGAACATGCCATAAGGGGCGACAAGATCGAGGCAAGAGAAAGCGCTAGGAGGGTCGCTCCTAAGAAGAAAGACGGTGAAGTAAATAATGTGAACACACACAAGGCGATCACGGTTAATCGGCCAAAGGCAGTCACCTCTAGACAACAAGGCCCGGCAAGACAGGAATCGAGAACCAGACCGAATACTGAAAAAATTCAATTCACGTTAATTCCAATAACGTACAAGGAGCTATACCAGACCTTGTTCAACGAGCATATTGTGTCCCTATTTTATTTGCAACCATTGCAACCTCCATACCCTAAGTGGTACGACCCGAACGCTCAATGCGATTACCATGCAGGGATAGCGGGGCATTCGATAGAGAATTGCCTCGCCTTTAAAAAGGTAGTCGAGAGGCTCATAAAGATGGGGGTCATAACACTCGGTGACTTGGTAAAAAAGGGGAACCCACTACCCAATCACGAGGGTGGAGGAGTAAACACGATTGGCGAGGAGGTGGCGAAAAAGATCAAGAAGGACATCACGGAGGTGAAAACCCCATTGAGAGAGTTTGGGAGGAGATGACAAAGAGAGGATTGACAGAATCAGATCCTGCGGAAAACTAGAGGTATACAAAGAACTACTGCGAATTCCATAAAATAAAAGGGCACGAGATTCAAGAATGTGCCCAGTTTAGAATCATAGTGCAGAACCTTATGGACAACAAGGAACTGGAGTTTTATGAAGAAGGAGTAGAGAAAAGAAATGAATGTGTGACCGAGGAAGAATCGATGAAGCCTAGAGTCAATCACCCAAGAATCATCATCTCGTGAAACACGAAAGGCGGGGTACAGGGAAGGCCGAAGATTATAATTCAGAGACCTGCTTCTTTTCCCTACAAAGACAGTAACTGTGGGACTACAATTGTAATGTGATGATACCGAGGGCAGAAAGCTCCACCAGCATTTCGGAGGAAGGCAAGAATGAGAGGTCCTATACATGTAATGGGAAGCGGTACGACCCTAAGAATAAAGGAGCAGAACCAGTGAAACCAAAGACTGTGCTGACTGGGCCGAAAGAGGAATCTAAAGCCCCAGTCAACGAGCTCGTCAAAGAGAAGGAGGCCAAAGAATTCTTGAAATTCTTGAAACACAGCGAGTACAGCGTGGTAGAGCAACTGCGCAAACAATCAGCTCGCATATCCATGCTAGCCCTGCTGTTAAGCTCGGAAGTACACCGGGAAGCACTGATGAAAGTACTGAATGAAATTTATGTTACTAAGGATATATCCGTTAATAAGTTGGATCGTCTGGTTAGTAACATAAGTGCTGGCAATTTCATTTACTTCAGTGATGATGAAATCCCACCAGGAGGCATGGGATCAACGAAGGCCTTGCACGTAACTACTCGTTGCAAAGGGTACACTCTACCAAGCATGTTAATAGACAATGGATCAGCTTTAAATGTCTTACCTTTGGCTACACTGAGGAGGTTGCCTATAGACAGCTCTCACATGAAAGCATGCCAGAACATAGTGAGAGCATTTGATGGTACTGAAAGAAGAGTGATAGGAAGAATGGATGTGCCCTTATTGATCGGGCCTAACACATATGAAGTAGATTTCCTAGTCATGGACATCAAGCCCTCTTACAACTGCTTGTTGGGAAGGCCTTGGATTCATTCGGTAGGCGCTGTGCCCTCGTCAATGCACCAAAAACTAAAGCTGGTAACAAAAAATCGACTGGTAACTATAAATGCTGAAGAAGATATCATAGCTACTGTTACCAAAGAAGCACCGTATCTGGAAACAAGTGAGGAGGCCGTTGAATGTTCCTTTCGATCCTTAGAGTTTGTCAATGCTACTTTTATCTCGGAGGGAAATGAAGTCCCGGTGCCCAAGCTATCCAAGACTACGATGATGGGCCTACGAATGATGATAGGAAAAGGGGCTCTGCCAAGAAAAGGATTGGGTAAACATCTCCAAGGAAAGTTCGGATCCGTCTTTGAAGAGAAAAGAGACCGCTTTGGCTTAGGTTTCAAATCAGATGCAAAACAAATGAGGAAAGAAATAAAAAAGAAACAAGAAAGAAGATGGGCAAGGTTGAACGGAGAAGACGTCAAGTGGGAATCAATGACATTCCCCCACATATCCCATACCTTCGTGTCAGAAGGAATAATCTACCCGGAGAATCTTCCTCACATCAATGCCATACACGACGAGAAAAGCGATCAAGGAAACACATTGGGCATTCGCCGTCTGAACCGATGGCGTTCTAAACAATTAGGCTGCAGAGGAATTTCACGTAGTTTTTAGAGATTATCTGAGTAATATTGAGCGCACTCATTGTTTTAAGCCTAAAAACAATGAGATTTCTTCGTGAAACAGGCTCATGTTCGGATATTTTGTTACAATGAAATGCATATTTAATTCTAACAAACTTTTTCATTTCTTGTTCCCATTCATATCATGTGAATAGTTATCCTTCAATTCATTTATTCTTTGTACATCCCTTGATACCCATCACAGGTCCCTAGCCATCAATGATATGAGTAACGATACTCTGATTGAGAGGTCCGTTTTGAGCAAGATATGTGTTTAGAGGAATCTCGAGATTTTGAAAATGACGAGAGAATGTGACTTGCCTCCAGATTTGTTGAGAATGGTAGAGCAAGAAGAGAAACATATCCTACCGCATAAAGAGTCAGTGGAAGTGGTGAACCTGGGAGAAGGACAAGAAGTGAAGATCGGAGCTTGTATCACGGCAGAGACCAAGCGATGCCTCATCGAGTTACTCCAAGAATTCAAGGATGTATTCACATGGTCGTATCAAGATATGCCTAGATTAAGCGCTGATATCGCAGTACACCGGTTGCCCATAAAAGAAGAATATAAGCCTGTCCAACAGAAGCTTCGAAGAATGAGACCGGATGTTTTCTTAAAAAAAAAAAGAAGTCGAAAAATAATTCAACGCTGGATTCTTACAAGTGGTTAAGTATTCAGATTGGGTGGCTAATATTGTCCCTGTCCCTAAGAAAAATGGGAAAGTGCGAATGTGTGTAGACTACAGGGATCTAAACAAGGCTAGCCCGAAAGACAATTTCCCGTTGCCTCACATTGACACCTTAATAGACAATACGGCGGGCTATTCATTGTTCTCCTTCATGGATGGCTTCTCAGGATACAACCAAATAAAGATGCATCCTGAAGATATGGATAAGACAACATTTGTGACCATGTGGGGGACATTTTGCTACAAAGTGATGCCGTTTGGGCTAAAAAACGCAGGAGAGACATATCAGAGAGCCATGGTAACCCTATTTCATGACATGATGCACAGAGAAATTGAGGTTTATGTCGACGACATGATCGCCAAGTCCCGCACCGAAGAGGAACATGTGCAGGTCTTAAGGAAACTATTCTTGAGGTTAAGGAAATTCCAACTAAAGCTTAATCCAGCAAAGTGTACCTTCGGAGCTCAGTCTGGAAAGTTGCTTGGATTCGTGGTCAGTAAAAAAGGGATTGAGGTTGACCCAGACAAAGTCAAGGCCATACAAGAGTTGCCTCCACCACGTACCCAAAGAGAAGTTAGAGGTTTCCTAGGGAGGTTAAATTACATCACTCGGTTCATTTCACAACTAACTGAGAAATGTGACCCCATATTCCGTCTTCTTAAGAAATGCAATCCGGGCACGTGGGATGAAGAATGCCATAAGACCTTTGACAAGGTAAAGCAATACCTGTCCAATGCCCCAGTATTGACACCGCCTCATCCGGGTAGACCATTAATCCTTTATTTGACAGTGCTAGATAATTCAATGGGATGCGTGCCTGGTCAGCATGACGATTCAGGAAAAAGAGAGAAGTCAATATACTACCTTAGTAAAAAAATTCACTGAGTGTGAAACAAGGTACTCGCCGATCGAGAAACTATGTTGTGCCTTGATTTGGACAACTCGAAGATTGAGGCAGTATATGCTGTATCATATGACATGGCTCATCTCGAAGCTAGATCCTCTAAATTACATGATGGAGTCTACCACTTTGAACGGGAAGATGGCCAGATGACAGATTCTGCTTTCTGAATTTGACATAGTCTATGTGAACCAAAAGGCAGTAAAAGGGAGTGCTATAGCGGACTTTTTAGCCAGCAGAGCCCTTGAAGATTACGAGCCTTTAGACTTTGATTTCCCTAACGAAAATCTGATGTATGTGGCAAACACTGGAGAGGGTGCCTCAGAAGATCATCCTTGGAAGCTGAATTTTGACGGAGTATCAAATGCTGTGGGCAATGGAATTGGGGCAGTTCTGATATCCCCAAAAGGAGACCATTACCAGTTTACTTGCAAACTGGACTTCGATTGCACTAATAATATGGCTAAATATGAAGCTTGTATCATGGGTCTCCGCGCCGCTATCGAACACAAAATCAGAGTATTGGAAGTGTATGGAGATTTCGCCCTCGTAATCTATCAACTTAAAGGGGAATGGGAAACCAGGGATCCAAAACTGGCCATCTACAAAAGATTGGCCCAAGATTTGATCAGAGGGTTTGACGACGTCACTTTCCGTTATTTACCCAGAGACGAAAACCAGATGGCTGATGCTCTGGCCACCTTAGCCTCCCTGGTCCAAATAAACAAGAATGAGGATATGAAGCCTATACGAATGAGCATTCATCAGGACCCAGCCCATTGCTACAATATTGAGGAAGAAGAGAAAATTGGCCTACTATGGTACCACAATATACTACGGTATGTGAAAAATCGTGAGTACCCAGACCAAGCAACTGAGAACGATAAAAGGACATTGAGAAGACTAGCTTGTGAATACGTCCTGGACGGAGAGGTCCTATACAAGAAAAGGAAGGATCAAGTGCTGCTGAGATGTGTGGATGCCGTCGAAGCTAAGTTAATCCTGGAAGAAGTCCACGAAGGCGTCTGCGGAACTCACGCCAATGGTTTCACAATGGCCAGACAAATAATGAGGTTTAGATATTACTGGTCCACTATGGAAGGAGACTGCATCAGCTATGCCAAAAAATGTCACAAATGCCAGATTTATGGAGACAAGATTCATGTGCCTCCGTCACCTTTACACGTTATGACTTCCCCATGGCCATTTTCCATGTGGGGCATGAATGTCATCGTACCAATCTCACCAAAAGCTTCAAATGGGCATCGGTTCATCTTCGTGGTCATTGACTACTTCACCAAGTGGATAGAAGCTGCCTCATATGCTAACGTCACTAAGTCAGCGGTTAGTAGGTTCTTAAAGAAAGAAATCATTTATCGATATGGAATGCCTGAGAGGATCATATCAGACAATGCATTGAACCTGAACAACAGTACGATAGCGGGAGTTTGCAGCCAATTCAACATCAAACACCACAATTCATCTCCGTATCGTCCAAAAATGAATGGGGCAGTCGAAGCAGCCAACAAAAACGTCAAAAAGATAGTGGGGAAGATGACTGAGACTTACAAGGATTGCCATGAAAAATTACCGTTCGCGCTCTATGCTTATCGAACGTTTGTCCGAACCTCTACTGGGGCAACGCCTTTCTCATTGGTCTATGGGATGGAGGCGGTTCTACCTATTGAAGTGGAAATACCTTCTTTTCGAGTATTGTCAGAAGTGAAGCTGAATGAAGCTGAATGGATCCAGGCTCGATATGATCAGTTGAACTTAATTGAAGAAAAGAGATTGAGGGCTATCCGTCATGGTCAGATGTACCAAAAGCGAATGATGCGAGCTTCGACAAAAGGTTCACCGAGGGAATTGACGAAGGGACCTCGTCTTTGAAAAAGATCCTTCCCATACAAAAGGATCACAGAGGGAAATGGATGCCAAACTGGGAAGGACCGTATGTGGTAAAGAAAGCTTTCTCGGGAGGTGCACTGATTCTGACTGAGATGGACGGGAAAAGCTTACCCAATCCCGTGAACTCAGATGCAGTAAAGAAATACTTTGCTTGAAATAGAAGAGGCCAAGGTGAAAACCCGCAAAGGGCACTTTGAGACTACAAAAAAAACGGAGAGGTCAAGGTGAAAACCCGCAAAAGGGCACCTTGAGACCAAAGGGCTTTTTGAGTTGAAAACCCGTAAAGGGCAGCTCAAATTTTGAATGGACAAGTTACGATCTTGCAGCGCTATAATCAATAGAAAAGGAAGCACGTTACATATCGACAAAATACTTCGAGTCTTCTAAACACATGACAAGCTCAAAGCAGTCTTCTTGAAGTTTGTATATAGAAGCCCAATTGGCGATGTCTAGGGCGTCTGATCCATGTTGTTTATTTTACCATTTTTGGGTTCTTTTCTCAATATGTCCCCAATCAATTTTCTTTGTTTCATAGATAATTCATTTTAATTCTCTTTGAAACCAACCTGCTGTTATCCATCATTAACATGCTGCATTGAAACAATAATTGATGAACTAACGATTTCACAAAGGAAAGTTCCACGTATCACTTTGGAAATCTCTAGATAAAACAGGAAGCCGAAACAGAACATTCGTTTAGAACTTCCATTCGTTTAGAACTTCCACGAACACAAGATAAAGACATTGGAAAAAGGGGGTCTCAATGGAGACCATTTCTTTGAAGTTTCTCACCCGATTCAGTAATTGTGGCAAGGGTGAATAATGTTACTTGGTTACTTAGAAAAGTATGACAGGCTAAGGAAAGATTCAAAAACCCTAAATTGTTGAGGAATGAATCTAAAACAAACCAAGTCGAACATTCTTCAAGTAGAAGTTGTGACTCCCGGGGAAGACAGCTAGAAGTCAAGGCTAGCCCGTGTTCTAAGGCCTAAAATAGGTTTCAAAATTTCCACAGGGGCAAGTTATTCACGCGAAAACGGTCACTGCAAGGGAAACGAAGATAAAACATTGACAGATAAATGAATGATAACACCTTAAATAGGAATCATACTCATAACATTCTGACTCATCATGCTCATGGCATCCTAATCATTAGGTATAAGTATGTACTCATTCTACAGGTTACGTCCTCAAGAGGACAGTACGGTTGAGCATATCTCATCTCCCTGAGCATGCAGTGGAGTCGATCGAAGATAGCAGATTTGACGTTCCTGAAGTTGCAGGAAGCAGATCGAAGACATCAGTCTGGTGGTCCCTGAGTTTGCAGGGATCAGATTGAAGAAAGCAGATTTGATATTCCTGAAGTTGCAGGAAGCAAATCGAAGATACCAGTCTGATGATCCCTGAGTTTGTAGAGATCAGATTGAAGAAAGCAGATTTGACCTTCCTGAAGTTGCAGGAAGCAGATCGAAGATTCAGTCTGGTGATCCTTGAGTTTGCAAGGATCAGATTGAAGAAAACAGATTTGATATTCCTGAAGTTGCAGGAAGCAGATTGAAGAAAGTAGATTTGACCCTCCTGAAGTTGCAGGAAGCAGATCGAAGATTCAATATGGTGATCCCCGAGTTTGCAAGGATTAGATTGAAAATAGCAAGATTTGACCTTCTTGAAGTTGCAGGAAGTAGATCGAAGATATCAGTCTGGTGGTCCCTGAGTTTGCAGGGATCAGATTGAAGAAAGCGGATTTGACGTTCTTGAAGTTGTAGGAAGCAGATCGAAGATATTAGTCTGGTTGTCCCTGAGTTTGCAGGGATCAGATTGAAGAAAGCGGATTTGACGTTCCTGAAGTTACAGGAAGCAGATCGAAGATATCAGTCTGGTGGTCCCTGAGTTTGCAGGGATCAGATTAAAGAAAGCGGATTTGACGTTCCTGAAGTTGCAGGAAGCAGATCGAAGATATCAGTCTAGTGATCCCTGAGTTTGCAGGGATCAAATTGAAAATAGCAAGATTTGACCTTCCTAAGGTTGCAGGAAGCAGATCGAAGACATCGATCTGGTGATCCACGAGTTTGCGAGGATCGATTGAAGATAGCGAGATCTTGTCTCCTTGAAGTTGCAAGATCAGGTTCAAAATAGACCTTATCTCCACGAAGTTGCGGTGGAGTGGGTTGAAGTTGCAAGTCTTATCCCTTAAAGTTGCGGCGGAGCGAGATAGAAGACGATTAAACCTATCTCCACGAGATTGCGGGGAGCAAATTAAAGTTCTGAGTCCTATCTCATTGAAGCAACGGTGGAATAGGATCAAAACGACAAGATGCGGTGGACTGAATGAGGCTACCTGAAGAAAAGAGCACCAAAGAAGTTAAAGCCCACCGAGACCGGGCAAAATGGGTCTTTTCTATGTCTTTGCTCTATTCTCGTTACACGACAATGAGCAAAGAGGGGCAGCTGTACAGACCCATTTCACCCGGCCCATTTTATAAACCAAAACCTAAACCCAAACCCAATTAACCCTAAACCCAAACCCAATTAACCTTAAACCCAAAACCAACCCTAGCCCACTAAAGCCCAATCAGAAAATAAACAAAAAAAAACCTAAAAGTTTGCCTAGCTCCTGCACCATTTCTGCCATCTGCCTTCTGACCCCTAGCCTTCTGACTAGCCACCAGTCTGACGGCGTCTTGTCCACCGCCCTTCCACCGCCTCTGGCCCTGCAAGCAATAAAAGAGAAACGACAGAAAGTAGCAAGTGGTAAAAACACAGGGCTATAAAAGCCGATTCTAAACATTGTAAATGGGAGGTTTTTTTTTTTTTAACCAAATACAAGCAAAAAAGTTCTAGCACCATAACAGATTCACACAAAAAAGAAATAGAGAGCAGCATTTAAACACTAAAAACGCCACAGAAGAAGGCAAAGAAAGAAGCCAAACAGAGGTGATTTCGTTTTTCTCTTTTCGAATCCCCTTTTATTACGCAAAACATACAAATAACACATAGATAATAGTATAATAAAAGGGAAAAAATACAAAAAATTTACCTTTTTAACTTCCACCACCACATGCAGCCGATTTGCCACGACGACAGCGACGATCTGCGGAGATCCCAGGAGACCAACCCCTCAGAGAGAAAAAAACAAAGCAGAAGGTTTTTTGAGTGGCAAATGAAATGAAGGAAAAGGAGAAAATTTTGGTTTTATAAGGATTTCAAAGCGACGTCGTTTAGGGCTGATTCAATGGCCCCAAAGCGACGTCGTTTGACTATATTCCCATGCCAGGCAGACCCGCCTCAGGATCCGCGTGTTTTTTTAATCGATGAGCTAATTGCACAATCAGCCCTTCCACATTTTTTGTTCTTAAAATCAAGTTTTTCATTATTGGACATCGGCCTTGAAATTTGCGCGGTTTTGCGATTTGGTCCTTCCCTAAAATGCTGCGTTTAATTCACTGGGAAAATTGTCCTTTGGTCCCCATCTTTCACGCGCGTTCTTTTGTGACCCCCGAAGCCCGTTTTATTTACAAATTGACCCCGAACTTTGTTTTATTTATCATTTAGCCCCCAAATCACTGTTTTATTTATAATTTGGCCCAAAACTTCCATTTTTTATGCAATTTAGCCCCTTTTTCAACTATTTTGCAATTTTTATTATTATTATCATTTAATATTTTATTTTATCATTATTATTATATTTACTATTGTTATTATTATCATTTATTATTATTCTCATTATTATCATTTTCACTATCATTACTAATGTTTATTATTATTTTATATTATTAATTATTATTATTATTTTTATCATCAATACTACTATAGGTATTTTAAATCAATATTACTATTAGTATTCCCTTCACTATTATATTTTTATCTATATTTATTTTCTTAGTTTAATACTATTATTATTAATTTAATTTTTCTTTATTATATATATATAAATATATATACTTCTATTCCGCTAATATTATTATTATACTTTTATATATTTCTACTCTTGTTCATATATTAATATTATTTTCATTATTACTATTATCATTACTATTATTTTTCTTCTTTCCTTTTTCTCTTAAACTTTCATTTGCTTATAATTCTTTGTTTTCTATTATTTTTAGCTTATTCATTATATTTAATGCATTTTGCTACACATATTAGTATTGTGATTTGTTTTGGCATTTTATCGTTACATTAACCTTTGCCCGATACATCGGTTTTCAAATAACCGATATCTCGTGTTAAAGATTAGAAATCGAGCCCTAACTTCTTGGGTTACGATTTTCCTCGTTCAATATAAACAACGAAATATCCTTCCAAAATCACAAGTCCGGTTTCAAATTGACGTTCAGTATTAGCAATTCGAGTGAATCGAGCCCTAACTCACTGGTTCGATTTCTCCTCGTTTAAAGCTAAACAACGGATGTCTCTTTTAAAATTGCAATTTAAATTTTAAAACAAAATACTTAATCTCGAAAACTCGAAATGTCGCGCCCTAACTTACTAGACTCAACACCTAGATACTTCGAGATAAGTTTCTTTTCTTCCAAAATAGAGGCAATATTTCTAATTTGGATTTTCGGGAAAACGAGTCCTAACTTACTGGGTTCCGATTTCTCGATTCAACAAATGACGGAAGATCCACTTCAAAAGCGAAAATCAAGTTTTAAAAGACGAGCTTAGTTTCGGGAGTCTAAAGTATTGCGCCCTAACTAACTGGGCATGATGCTTTATCTCTTCGAAAATAAGAGAGTCTTAACGTCCTTCCAATTCCTTCAATTTTGAAAATAAAAGCATTGTATTTTGAACCCTTTCAAAGTTTTCAACAAATAGGGCATCAATCAATCGGTTTGGTACCGATTTGAGGCGTGTCGAGGTGCTAATCCTTCCTCGCACGTAATCGACTTCCGAACCCGTTTTCTCAAAGTTCGTGGACCAAAAAGCACTGTTTTAATAAATTAAACATTTTATTAAAACAAAGGTATCCGATCACACCAAATAAAGATCGGTGGCGACTCCCTTCCTTTTCTTTTTTTTCAAAAATCGAGTCGACCGCGTCGTTTACTGTTTCATCAAAAAAAAAATGGTTACGACAACCTTAAAATAAAATAAACATTATGGCATGTTAACAATTACTCTACCGCAACTCAAGCACGGCATATTTGGAGTGATTACAAACATTTAATATGATAAAGAAATTAGCCCAGATGGTCCAAAGCGGTGGGCAAAAATCATCAAAAAAACCAAGCATCCACCAAACTGAAGAGGACTGTGACAAAATCATTCCTAAAATCACTTGAAAATACAAGACTACATTCATAAGTAAGACTAAAAAAGTTCTACAAGAGTAGACAAAAGAGTTTTGCTTATGCATGTAGTCTTTCTTTTGCAAGTAATTTTAGGGATGATTTTGTTATCGTTCTCTTCAATTTGGTGGATGCTCAGTTCTTTTGTTGATTTTTTCCCCCCGCTTTGGAACATCCGAGTTTGATTTTCTTATTGTATTAAGTGTTTGCAATCACTCCAAATATATCGTGCTTGAGTTGTGATAGAGCCAATTGTCAACATGCCATAATGTTCATTTTATGCTGAGCCTAAAACCTTTGTTGTGTTGATGGAGCTTGTCTTTCACCGCATCTAACAAATGTTTGTTATTTTTTTCCCAAATTGTATAGTCTCATTTATAGAATAAATTAATGAATTTCAAATAATAAAATAATTAAATTATAATTTGATATTAATATTTATATATTTTTAATTAAACTTTAAATAAAAATATTTAATTTAAGTTTGAGCCGTGAAAAATGGACTATTCAACTTGTGAATGGATCTATTTAATAGGTGTGTATACATTAGTTAAGTATTATTTATTTATCATTAAAAAGTAACTTTTATATTTAATATATTACCTTTATTGAATTAAAAAAAATAAAGAAGTTTGGCTGAATTTTAGTTTTGTTGATATCAACATTATTATCAATGCGTGTTTTAGTGCTTAAAAATATATTTTATTTAAGAGTTTGAGATGAGATTATAAGTAGTTTTGATGAAAAATCACTTAACTCATAAGGTTTGATGAAAAATCTACCAACTACCCAAAGTTTATTTATTAAATGAATTTCAAATAAAATTATAGATTTATTGTATTTTGTTATCTTCAATCTTTATATTAAAAAATAATTAAAAATAAAAAATATATAATTTTTGAAATTACATGTATAACCACAATTGCTATTATATATAATATAATGTATTCAAATAACTATAACTGAAATTAAATATTATAAAATAAGATGATATTAACAATAAAAACATATCAAACTATTAAGTTAAATGTATTTTACGCTAAACATAAGGGAGTAAATGTCTTTTACCAAAAATGAGCGATGAAATATATTTAATTTTTTTACCTCTAACTATATCATTTTCATGCACCTATATATTGTTTTTCTTTTTGAATTCCGTAATAAATAACTTAATAATAATCTATCTCTACTATAATAAAGTCCGTAATTGAGTTGTTGTCATTTATCAACAAAGCCACAACTCAATTAAAATATTACCAAAATTTCATTCTTTTTACAGAATAAGTAATATTATATAGGAAGAATTTTTAACCAGTTATATTTTTATAAATCAATAAATGTAAATATAATAAGATTTAAACAAACACTTCCATCGTTAACATTTCAACCAAAGCATCATTTAATTTTTACAACAGATATATTTATTAAATATAAAAAACGTTAATTAGTAATAATCGTAGGCTTGCAATATCTGGAACCCTGATGCTTTTATTTGTTAGATGACAAAAAAGGTTGATATGTTCCCAGGGAAAGAACCGTCGGCTGATTTCACATGTTGCACCCTCTTTATAATTTCGCTACTTTAGTGTTTAACAATATCGGGATATTTCATTTTTATGTATGCAATTATCTATGAAGAGAGAGTAAAACATTTCGAATTTCTACTTTTACAATTCTTCCCTTTTTATATATAAAAAAGAAATTAAAAACATTATTTCAAATCACATACTGAATTGCCTTAAACCTTAATTTTTTTGATGTTGTCTGTATATTTAATTTATAAGACTTAATCCAAAACCTCCCCACTTTAGTGTGTTTGATAAAAATGAAAATCTCGATAAATTAAAATTAAGATTTGCAAAAATAAACAGTGGACGTTGGTTGCAGTCTATATCAAAACTTGGTTATTTATTTCATTTTCGTGCAGTAGGTTAAAATTCTTGCAAATAATGGATGATGATGCTGACCCCATTTACCTCTTATCATTTAGTATGCCAAAATAGTAGCAATGAGCAAATGACAAGTGCATAAAAATAAATTAAGCCAGTCGTCTTTCGACACATACTTGACCATTTTCTTCCACACCCAGTTTTTTGTTTTGTTCATTTGATAATACTAACACAAGATGCCTAATCAAGTGTTTAAATAAATCAATAAAAAAGTTCTTTCAATCTTATTGATTACATCACATTTCAATACACAAGTTCTATCTCAAGCTTAATTAAGTGTTTTATATAATAACTTTTTGGCTGAAGGATAATTTCCCTTGTTAGTGAAAATTTCACTATAATTATTAATAGTATGTTTCATGCATTTAATATTTTCTAGATAATTTTTAAATTTTAAAATTTTTTAATAAACAAGCGTTGAATAAAAATAAATATACAAGTATTGGTCAAAAAAGATAAATTATTAGGTTTTGACAAAATAATAATAAGTAGGTAATTATCTTTTAATGTTAAAAATATTATTTTTTATTTTATTTAAAATACTATATTTGAAATAAGTTATATCTTTTAAAATATTCAAATTATCATATTAAATATTTCAAAATAATATAAAATATTATATTAATAAGATTAAAACTAAAACAAATAATTTTTCAAGAACCAATATTTAATTTTATCAAATAATATAATTATATTCAATACTTAATTTTGTTCAATTATCAAACAATTTTCTAACATTATTCATTACTAAATTCAAACAATATCTAGCTTTTCTTTTTTTTTTTTTTTGTTAGTTGCAACCACGTATCCACCACTAACAACAATAGCTAATCCCCTTGAGATAAATAATAGATTATTAAATGTGCTCTATTCTCATAAAAGAGCATGAAACCCCCAATCACATGATTAAAAAATGAAGTAAACAACCACCACCTCTTATAATATCTTGCTTTTCTTACAAAAGTTTTACGGATTGCATTTAAATAGCTAGTCCAAAGATGGGATTAACATGCAGTCCAATAGGCTGGATTTGTAAGGTATGGATTGAGTTTTGAATTTATTTTTCCAGATAATTCAAGTTGATACAACGTGAATTACAGTTTAATAATAAAAATACTTTATTTTATTTAAATTAATTGTAAAATTTATAAATAGTAATGTAGTGGGTTAATTTAGCCCGGGGCCCAATAAGACCCAAACAAAATCAAATAAAAAAAAAACCAAAGTCCAACAGTCCATTTACATCAGCCCAGAATTTAAAGCTCAATCAAGCCTAAGCAAACCCTAGCCCAATACCCAAAAACAGAAAAAACAAAATTAAATCCTAGATGCGCCGCACCTAGGTCTAGCCGCCACTGCCACTGCTGCCTCTGCCATGTCAGCACCACCCCTGTCACATTGGCCACTGCCCTCCACTTGCACCACTACCTGCAACAGAAATGACAAATAGATTAAAAAATAAGTTAAATGGCTATAAAAGCCATCTAAATCCTTTGTAACTTTTTTTACCGAGATTGAATAAAAAAACAGAGATTCAAGCATCAAAAACACATTGATTCAAACACATTCAAATAGAGAAAAATCAAATACAAGAAAACAGAGAGGCTGATTCAAAGTCAAAGGTGTTCTTTTACTCTCTTTTTTATTTGTTATTATTTAAATAAATGAAGAAACGAAATAAAAAAACCCTTATCTTGTCGATTCGCCTCCTCTCACCGTCGATCATCGTCGGTGTCTGAATACCCGAGGCCCATATGGGTTTGATGAAGGTCTAAAAGGGCAGGAAGGGCCGTTTTCATTTGCGTAGTTTTTTTTTTTAAAAATCAAATTTGAAAGTTTTTTTCAAAGGAAAAGAGAAGGATTTAAAAAAGGGATTAAAAAATCCATTCTTGTGCGATTCAAGCCCGATATCTGGCGGGGACCACAGCAGCAGAGACGCACCGGAGTAGGGGCCGACTAAGGGGGATTTTAGAGAAGAAACAAAGGTTTTTTTTTTTTAAAAAAACTCAGTTTCAAATGCTTTTTTTGTTAATTTTTTGCTTATATAGGGGTTAAATACGACGCCATTTTAGGCTTGGTAATCAGACGCACAAAACGACGCCGTTTTGGCCTCTGACATGAGACCCGACCCGCTCAGGCCTAGGATCCGCGTGTTTTTCAACGGAATGGCTAATTGCAACTTTAGCCCTTCCGCTTTTTAAGTGTTTTACAATTAAGTTTCTTCGTCTTTAATTGTGGCCCTATAATTTGTTTCGATTTCAATTTGGTCCGCCTTGAAACTATGTGTTTTGGAGAGTAGGGATTATTTCCCATTTTGGTCCCTCCTTGTTATTCGCCCGTTCAATTTGGTCCTTTTCCTTTCTATTTACTTCTGATTTGCCCCATATTTTTGTTTTAAAATTCAATTTTGTCCTTTTCTTAGTTATTTTTGCTACTTTATTATTAAATTAATTAGTTTAATATTAATATTATTATTATACTTTTTTAATTTACTTATTTGTTTTATTATCATATTATTAAATTAATAATTTTGCAATATTATTATCATTATTATTATATCTTTTATATATATTTATCTACCTAAAATTTTTTTTATATACACACATTTATCTTATTCTATCACTTATCTATTTATATCCTTTTATATAATTTTAAAACTCTTTTTATTTATTTTATATTATTGTTATTATTATTATTATTATTATTATTATTATTATTATTATTATTATTATTATTATTATTATTCTTAAATTGTTTTACACCATATTTATTTATTTATGTAACATTAGGTCTTTAGCTTGAATTTTTAGTTTGTTATTCTTATTATTTGTCATTTTATTCCTGGCTTGTTTATTTTATTTCCGTTCTTGATATTGTCATTTACATTAACATACTTATTATTCTGTCATGCACACAAGCACCGTAACCCGTTTTACATCTCACCACAAAACCACGTCACATTTTACACGATGGATTAAAAATTTTGTTTTTAGAATATGTGACACCCCGTGTTTTTATAAAATTCAAAAGGCCTTTCCCTAACTTACGGGGTTTCGACCTTCTCGATAAATTCGAATAAACAAACGTTTTACAATTTTTAAGTAATCTCGGGGATTACGAAAAAATCGTGTTCTAACTTATGGAACATGGTTTCTTTCAAAAATTGAGATAATTAAATATCTTTCAAAAAAATAATTTACGGTGTTTATTCTCGTTTTGGGGACTTAAGATATTGTGTCCTAACTTACGGACATAATTTTTTTCCTCGATTAACGTAAAATAAGCCATTTTCTCAAAAAAAAATTCTCAATTAAGCGATATTTTAACGAATGATTGTATTTTAAAATTTCTTCAAATTTTCAATCTTCGACACTAAAGACATCAAGTAATCAACTAGGTACCAATTTTTAGGCGAACCGAGGGTGCTAATCCTTCCTCGTGTGTAATCGACTCTCGAACCCATTTTTTGGATTTTATTGACCAAAAATCATCGTTTTAATAAATTTTAACTTTTATTAAAATGATTGAATTACAAGGTGATCCGATCACACCTTAATAAAAAGGATTGTTGGTGACTCCCATTTTCGTTTTTGTTTTCAAAATCAAAGTCGACCCCTTTTTTAAAAAAATGGTTTCGGCAGCTTGCCAACTCCACTGGGGACCAAAATACGAGAGTTAAGCCACGAGTTGATTTTTTTTGTCTTTTGTCAAAAGTTGAAAAAATTGGTTTAAATTTACAATCCATTCGTTGCATTTCATCGGTCTTTTTGTGGTATTTGTCATAATATGTTTGCTTTATTGGTTTGAGCCTTTTGATATATCTTTGCATATTGCATCGCATAAATCGATCGATTTTACCCTTTTAAGTGGGAATGAGAAACTATTCCTTCGTGAGGTCTTCACCTCCGTATAGGATAGTGGATCGCTTTCGAGATACATCCGTACATATGTCTTCGTAAGATTTTCATCTTCGTATAGCCATAGGGAAATGTATTCCCTTGAACTGAACTCGATCTATATGAGCCTATAATGGGTGAGGATCGAGGAATCTGTCGGTTCAGGTACCTTTGCTTTAAAACCAAAGGGCATATAGTGAGCCCTAAGAGCCCACCCTAGGTAGAACTGCACCGAAACCCTAGTGGTCACCCAAATAGGTGCTTTATTTATCATTTCTTGCTTACTTTAGCATTGTACTAACTTGTTTTGTTTTGATTTGATTGTAATTGCATAGCATTTTCATCTCAAAAAAGGTTTTGATTCACATTCGGTTGCTAAATAGATAACTTATCATGGAAAAGGGGTTTCCTGATAAAGTGGAGAATAATGCGGCCGTCCAGATATGGGCCTAGACAATGTAGCAAGAGAAAGGTGATAGTCTTACAGAGAGGTACGTGTCAGAGTTATGGGATTTCACTCGTATCAGCGTAACCCAAAATAATCTTCAAGAGATGAAAGAAATATGGGATCAATAGGATGATGGGATCAAGCAACTTTTCTACTGTAATTACGGTGATTTACCCTATCTACTTGATATCAAAGTGGACAAGCACTTATTCTGAGCTCTCGACCAGTTTTGGAACCCTGCCTATAGTTGTTTTACTTTTAGAAAGGTAGATTTGGTACCTACTGTGGAAGAGTACATGACCTTGCTCTGTTTCTCGAAGATTTAAATTGACAAAGTTTATTCCAGAGTTGCCAACGTCCCAACATTCTTAAAAAAGCTGATGAACATCACGGGAATGAGCGAACAGTGGGTTGCAACCCGAATCAAGCAGAAAGGTGATAATAAGTACATTCCTTGGAGAAATTTGAGAGATTTGATCCTAACACATTCTGATGTGAAAAAAAGGGTTGATATCTTCACATTAAGCATTTACGGATTGGTTATCTTCCCTAAGGCTTTAGGACATATAGACGAGGCAGTCTCTGATTTATTTGACTGACTTGATAAAAGGGTAACACTCGTTCCCACAATTTTCGCCGAAACTTTCAGATCCTTAAACGCATGCCGAAAAGCGGGCAAAGGAAGATTCATTGGATGCGCACAACTCTTACTAGCGTGGTTCCATAGCCATTTTTAGAAAATGGAAAATGTCTCATATCGAATCTTCTTCAAAAACTATTCTCTACTGAAAGAGTTAGTGGCTACACTAAGACGAGATGATGTCACGGAAGAGAAATGGATGATGATTCTCCAAAATCTGCAAAACGAAGATGTTGAATGGAGAGCCCCTTAGATGGTCCCTAACGAGATTTTATATCAGTGTGGTGATTTTGATTGGGTTCCCCTACTTAGAATATGGAAGGCTATCGGGTATGCCCCTCTACTCGTGTTAAGACAGTACAGATCGAGACAGTTTACGCCAGTAACGTAAGGGTTAGTTCATTGCGAGTTTGTGTACAAGGGAGATAATTACAAAAAAAAAAAGGTTTGAGAAATATCAAACGCTTAGAACTGAACTCACAGAATGAAAAGGTTTACTGCCAACCTGATGACAACCCTTGAGTATGATCGATGGTGGGGTCAAAGAATCAACGACAACATCCCTACGTCAGACTAAGAAAACACCCAATTAATAGAAGAACACTTGCAGGTGATTCCTTCTGAGCTAGATATCATCAAACAGGATTTTGAGAAAAAGAGTTTGGAACTAGGAAAAATGATAGAGCAATTGGAGGAGGAGAAAATGCAGTGGGGACTGGATGTTGACATTCAGAAACTAGAAGCTGAGAAGCTGAGAAAGTGGAAGAATAAGGCTGAAGAGGATTTAGACAGTTTGAAAACAGACTACGAGAAGCTATAAGGTCAATAAAAACTGCCAAACTGGGAAAGACATCAGAACAATGGCGGCAAGAGATAAAAGAAGAAAAGAACAGAGCCGATCAATGGGAAAAGGAATGCCAAGATGCCCAGGTTCAAGAAAATACCTTAGAAAGAGACTTATCAGAATGCCAAAATGAAAAGATCAGATTAAAAGCCAGAGTAGCAGAACTAGAAAATTCACTTCATCAGTATCGTAATCGAAACTCCACAATCGAGCTGAAAGCGAGCATAAAAAAGATTGAAGAGCTGAAAAGAAAATAGAAGAGCTCGAGATCGCATTACAAAATTGTGAACTCCGAGTTGAACTCCTTGAAGCAAGTAACGAGCAGTGGAAAGAACAACTTCACCATTCTCAAGGTCAAGTCAGGGATAGAGACTATATTATGGGTGAAGTTGTGGCTCAAGTACGAGAGGTGGCTGATCATTTACAAACTTTAGCAGTCTAGGCTGATGTACTGAGTTTGAAATACGAGTCAGAGTCAGATCGAGGCCGAGAGTTAGCTTGGCTTCTTAGGAAGGTTAATGCCTTAAGTATTAAGGCGAGGCCTTATATGTAATTCGTTTTATGTAAAGAAATTTATTTTTTAGAAAAGTTACTCTAATAAAATTGAATCAGAATCAATGCCTTTTTGTTACGCGCATTTCATGCATTAGCATTACATTGCATCATGTGCATTAAATCTCACAAAAAGACCCTAAAATTATAGTAGTTACCCTGGAACATCGTTACTGTACAAGAGAAAAAACTAAAGTAATGGACCAAAGATTGGAAAGATTAGAGCAAATGCAAAAAGAGATGCAAGATTAATTACAAATACAAATGCAAGAACAATTGGCTAAAATTCAACAAGATGTGAGGGATCAGATGTTAGAATCCCAAAGGAATATGATGAGCCAATTAACCTAGTTGCTGACTGGAGGGCTAGAGAAAGGAAAGAACCCTATAGTCAACCTTGGGAATGATAATGAAACCCTGCTTATCCTCTAGGCTTTACCCCAACAAACACCCAAGCACAACCAAACGCATATCCACAAAGGGTGTCTGTTAACATCAGACCCCAATATTAGACAGGTACCTCGGCACCAACAAGCTTCCCGACAGGTTCAGGCTCCAACCCAGGAGACAATCCAACAAACCTCGTTGTTTTTTATTTAGATGATATGGTAGAATTAGAATAAATAAGAGTGGAGCTGCCAAAGTAACTTGAGGATCGATGTAGATGGCTAGAAGAAAAATTCAGAGCAATGGTAAATACTGATTACCATTGCGAAATCGATGTCAAGGACTTGAGTTTGGTCCCAGATTTAGTACTCCCTCCCAAGTTGAAAACTCTAGAGTTTGAAACGTACAACGAGACTAGTTGCTCTAAAGCTCACATCACAATATTTTGTCGAAGGATGACAGGATATGTCAATAATGATCAACTATTGATCCACGCTTCCAAGACAATCTGATCAGGTCAGCAGCTAAATGGTACAACCAACTAATTAGTGCCAAAATCAATTCGTGGAAGGACTTAGCACAAGCTTTTATGAAGTAATATAGTCATGTGATGGACATGACACCTGACAGAATCACATTGCAGAATATGAAGAAGAAGCAAAATGAGAGCTTCAGGTAATATGTCCGAAGATGGAGAGAAGTGGCAACGCAAGTCCAGCCACCTCTTCTGGAGAAAGAAACTACGATATTTTTCATCAACACTTTGAAAGCCCCATTTATCAACCATATGTTGGAGAGCGCTACTAAGAGTTTTTCGGATATAGTGATGTCTAGTGAAATGATTGAAAATACGGTGAGAAGCGATAAGATAGACGTAGGGGAAAACTCTAAAAGATCGGCTCCAAAGAAGAAGGAAAATGAGGTGAATAATGTAGGCACATACAACAAAGGTTACTCAAAACCAATTACCGTTGGCCCACCAAGGACAGTAACCACTAGTCTTCAGGCCCCCCAAGGCAAGAATCCAACCAAAGGCCAAATACAGAAAGACTTTAATTCACACCTATCCCGATGACGTATAGGGAACTGTATCAGAGCCTATTTGATGTACATGTGGTATCCCCCTTCTACTTGAAGCCCATGCAACCTCCATTCCACAAATGCTATGACGTAAATGTTTAATGCTAGTGCAGGAATTATAGGACATTCAATCAAAAACTGTACTGTATTTACAAAGTTGATCGAAAGGTTCATTAAAATGAGAATTGTAAAGTTCAACGACCCATCAGGACCTAATGTGGCAGCAAACCTGTTACCCAGTCATTCTGATAAAGGGGTAAATGCAATAATCGAGAATGGAAGGAAAAGAACCAAGATGGATGTAGAGGAAGTAAAAACCCCACTGAAATGGGTTAGGAATAAAATGGTAGAAAGTGGATTAATTACACTGGATTTAGGGGAGAAATCCCGAAAAGCAAGGAACTATTGTGAGTTCCATGATGAAGAAGGTCATAAGATTCAAAGATGCAGTGAATTCAGGGCCCTAATTCAAGGTTTGATGGACAATAAGGAGCTAGAATTCCTTGAGTATACCGAAGGCCCAGAAGGAGAAGATGTGTGCGCCTCAGAAGAAAAATCGACAGAGAAGGTCTATAGGGCCAATCACTCGATGGTAATCATCTCACGACCAAGAATCAATAAAGCCGGAGCACAAATTGCACCAAGGGTCATAATCCAGAAACTCGTATCTTTTACCTATAAAGACAGTAAAAGAGTTCCTTGGAATTATGATTGCAATGTAACGATCCCGGAAGAGGAAAACTAAGACAAGATATGGGTTTCTATACACGCAGCGGGAGCCACTATGATACCCCGAACACAAAAGTCAAACTTGCTAAAGGAAAATCCTTAGCAATTGAACAAAAAAAAAAGAGAAGCCGACCAGACTTGAATTGCCTGTTAATGAGCCAGTAACTGAGAAAGAAGGTAAGGAATTCTTAAAATTTCTAAAACATAGCGAGTATAGCGTCGTAGAACAACTACATAAGTAACCAGCTCGCATCTCAGTGCTAGCTTTACTCTTAAGTTCGGAAACACATCGTGATGCGTTAATGAAAGTGCTAAACGAAACTTATGTCACTAACGATATCTGTGTAAACAAGCTGGACCGTCTAGTTAATAATATAAGCATCGACAACTTCATCTTCTTCAATAATGATGAGATACCGCCTGGGGGTATGGGATCTATAAAGGCTTTACACATCACCACCCGCTACAAAGGGTATACATTGCCAGGGGTGTTAATTGATAACGGCTCTGCATTAAATGTCTTACCCTTATCCACCCTGATAGGTTACCTGTGGATAGCTCTCATATGAATACATGTCAAAACATAGTGAGAGCATTCTATAGAACCGAAAGAAGGGTGATGGGAAGGATTAAGATACCCCTCTTGATTAGTCCAAACATGTATGAAGTAGATTTCTTGGCGATGGACATTAAGCCTTCCTATAATTGCTTGTTAGAAGGCCTTGGAGGCCTTGGATTCACACGGTTGGGGCAGTAAAGTTATCACTACATTAGAAGCTAAAGTTGGTAACCGAGGGTCGGCTAGTAATGATAAACATAGAAGAAGACATTATTGCATCTGTAACTTGTAACGCGCCATACGTAGAGACGGACGATGAAGCGATAGAATATTTATTTCGATCATTGGAATTTGTGAATGCAACCTTTATTATCGAAGGGAACAAGATCTCGATGCTCAAAATTTCTCAAACTACAAGGATGGGCCTGCGATTGACGGTCGGGAAAGAGCTTTACCGGGAAAATGACTTGGAAGATACCTACAAGGAAGAGTTGAAGCACCTATGCTGAAGGACAAATGAGACCGCTTTGGTTTAGGATTTAAGCTAGATGCAAGGCAAAGGAATAAGGAGATGGAAAAGAAACAAGAAAGGAGAAAAGCGCGATTAAGCGGGGAAGAGGTCAACTGGGAACCAATGAATTTTCCCTATATATCAGAGCCTTTCGTATCGGGAGGAACTATTCACCCTGAAAGAGGGATGCCAAGAGAAGAGACCACTGAAGAAATATTGGGAAACCTGAACATCAAAGCCATATCTGAAGAAAGGATTTGGGGAGAAATTTTATCAAGCATCTGTGCCTATGTACCTGGAAATGTTTTGAACAACTGGACTGTGGAACAGATTCTTGTAGTTTTTAGAGCCAGTACAGAGTAATGTTCAAAACGCGCGTGTTACTCTAAGCCTAGGAGTAATAAGAATCCTTTTGTGAAATAGGCTATGTCTAATATCTTTATTTCAATAAAATACATATTTGCGTATCATTTTGAGCAAATATCCTTTCATTCTTTCATTTCATTCATAATCATACCATACAGATAGTTATTCTTAGAATATTTTGTTCTTTGGATTTTTCTTCATTTCTATTACAGGTCTCCAGATATCAATGATATGAGCGACGCTGCTACTAACTCAGAATCTCCTTTTGAGCGAAATATGTGTTTAGAGGAAGCTCAGGACTTTAAAGATGACAGAGATTGTAACCTATCTCCTGATTTGTTAAGGATGGTAGAACAAGAGGAGAAACAGATTCTACCTCACAAAGAGTCAGTAGAGATTGTGAGTGTAACATCCATAAATCGGGGTCTTTGTATTTTACTTATCGCATGTAGATAGTAAGGTTGTTGTGCCTATTTAGGGTGTCTTAGGGTCTAGGCTTAGGCCAGAGATAGGCTGGAGCCTTGTGGAAAATTTCATTTTTGGGCTTCTAGTAGAGGGGAGCTGTTTGGGCTAGGTGTTAAGGGAAAGTATTGGAGCGTTTAGACACAAGTATTCCAGTGGTAAAGTGGCAGAGGAGGAGCCACTTAAGCACAAGGGGAGTGACGCCTCATGCAGGTGGGAGAGCCTTGGTTCGAGCTGCAGTAATTCCTTTCTGCTTAATCTTTTTGACGCCAGGACTTGGAGGAGGTGTTCTCAAAATGGACTCTGTTGGATAGCTGTTGAAAAAGTCAATAGATTCAAATGAGATGAGGAGAGAAATTGTAGGAGTTTGACTCATTCAAATCGGTTTGAATGAGTGGCAAGGAGAAAATTGAGGAGATGAACATCGGAGCTAGAGTTGGCCGAATTCTAAACTCTGCATAGGGAAAGGGGAAACGGTTTTTGGGTTGGTAGGGAGTGAGGGTGCCGAATTTGGTTAAGGGATAGGTGGGTTTGGTTCTTTTACTTTCGGCATGTAGAGTTGTCCTTAGAACTCTCTCTCAAAACCCTCTATTTTTTTCTTTGCCAAAAGTTGTCTAGGCACTCTCGATTTTTCTTTTTTTTTTCCCCATCTTAGCCGAAACATAAAAGGGACCATTAGGGTCACCTTGGTACTTTCTTTTCTTTCTCTTATTCAAAAGCCGAAAACGCCATACCCATCCCCTTTTCACTTTTGCTTTCATCTTCTTTTGTAAAACCCTCATTAGTGAACCTCCTCAAAACCGAATCATACTTCTTCTCTTCTCCTATTCAAAACCATTACTCTCTCTCTCTCTCTTTCGATTTCTTGTTCTTCTCTTAATATCTTTTGTGCCGAAATACTTAAACCTTCTCCTCTTCTCTCATCTTTTAGTCATAGCCGAAACTACAAGACCACTTGGGAACCCAAACCTTTTCTCTTCTCTTCAATCCCCAAAATCGAAACCCCCTCCTAAAACCTCTTCTCATTATTTCTCTTTTTACTTCTTTTGTGTTTGGCCGAATACCATCTGCTAAAAGTTTCCCCTTCGATTTCATCTTTCTCTGTGCATAAGTGGAACGCTTCCGGCATTTGGGCGAGTTCTTGGCCTTTGGCTGAATCTCCCTAACTCTCTCATTTCAATTCTTTTTCTCTCTTTTGATTGCTATGGTGTGAAATGCCGAAACCCCTAATCATCCTGGTGATGTTTGTATTTCTATTTTTGGTTTCTTATCAGGTTCTCTCTTGTTCCAAGCCATTGCCGATTCTCGTTAGGGGGTGATCAAATCTGTCAGGTTAAGGTAAGGGGGGAAGCGAACCCTTGTATTTGCGTTATCTCTTTTGGGATTTCTTGATCAAGGCTGAATGGCTATTTGCTTAGTAGTATTATGCTTGGCCGAATGCAGGGAAGTGTGGTGACGTCATCTTGGGTGAACTTTCGGGATTCGTTGGTTGTGAGTTACGCTTATAGCCTCGGGTTTGTGTCGACTTAGGTAAAGGATCTACTTATTCGGGTTAAATCTCTATTTATTGTTAATCTCTGTATTTATCCAATTTAGTGACCAAAGGTGTTATGGACCCTAATGGCAGCCGAACGTTAGGAGGGGTTGTATCTGAGACCCCAGCCCCTAAGTTCAAGAAGAGGGCTGTGTCAGCTGTTCGCGATTGGCCACTTGGGTGTAGACCAGCATCGGAGCAGGAGAGTAGACAGATCGTGGTAGTGTCGATCGACGACAGTACCAACGTAGAGAGCGTCGTATTACGAGTAATCAGGTGTGTACCTCTTACACACTTCATACGTTAATATGTTTTATCGTGTATATTGCCAAAAGTCAAAATAGCGGTTGAAATCGGTATGATACCCTTGTAGGTAGAAAAGCAAAACAAGGACTCCGGATAAGTCCACTTTGATTGACTAGCGTTAGATGCCTGTGTTGAATCTGCATATGCCATACCATGATATTTCTGTATGATAAGCATGATTATTATGCCATGAAAAGTATGTTCATATAAATGGCTGTTGAGAGGAGGGGAAAGGTATAACTTCAGACTGTCACCAGTGGTTTTAACCACACAGTGGGTTGGCCCGCTTATTATAAAATAGTGACTAAGTCTCAGTGGTTTTGACCACCAGTGGTTTTGACCACACATGTATTAATTGTGACCTCGGTCACCAGTGGTTTTGACCACATATATATTATTTGTAACCTCGGTTACCAGTGGTTTTGACCACACGGGGTAGACACAGGAGTTTCGGATGGTTATGTTTTGGGATGCATGATAGGCATATGCACTTATGGAACTGTGTAAGGGCTTATATCTTTGGGATGGGGACTTATACACTGAGTCTTGATGACTCACCCTTTCCTTTCTATTTTGCAGATGATTCTTAGATCACGGATGGGGAGCCGGGACGAACTCAAGGTGGCCATGCACGATATTTCGGGTTTTTATTTTAAATTACTACTTCAGATTTAATTTTCAGTAAATTCGATTTTTGGTTGTAATAAGGCCATTTTAACTATTATTTCGGGATTATCCACTTCGTTAAATATCTTTGCATTTGAGTTAACCACAAAAGCACGTTTTAAATAAGAAAGAATCAATAAAATAGATGTTTTCACAAACCTTAATGGATTCTCGGGATTTTCTAAAACTTTACCATCGGGTAAATAACTAACTTATGATATCAACAAGTTAACTCGATTCTCTTTAAAAAGAAAATTTGAAACGGTTTAAGCTTTTGATTCAAACCAACTTCGGTTTCCAATAAAACAATATGTTTTTTTTTCAACTTAAGGCGACAACTAGTTTATAAAAAACAAGCTTTCTCTGTGACATGCTGGATTCGGTTGTAGTGTGTTGACCGGGTTTGGGGTGCTACAGTGAGCTTGGAAGAAGGAAAAGAAGTGAAAATTGGAGCTTACTTTGTCGTAGAGACAAAGCGAGACCTCATTGAATTACTCCAAGAATTTAAAGATGCCTTCGTATGGTCATATCAAGACATGCCCGGGTTAAGTACTGACATCGTGGTACACCGGCTCCCCACAAAAGGAAGAGTGCAAGCTGATTCAACAGAAGCTCCGAAGGATGAGACCCGATGTTCTGTTGAAGATAAAAAAGGAGGTCAAGAAGCAATTCGATATTGATTTCTTACAAGTGGTTAAATACTCAGAATGGGTAGCCAATATCGTTTCCGTCCCTAAAAAAGATGGGAAAGTGCGAATGTGTGTAGACTACAGGGATTTCAACAAGGCCAGCCTAAAAAAAAATTTCCCATTGCCTCACATTGATACCTTAGTGGACAACATGGCAGGTTACTCATTATTCTCCTTCATAGATGGCTTCTCAAGATACAAATAGATAAAGATGCATCCTGAAGACATGGATAAGACCACATTTGTAACCATGTAGGGAACATTTTGCTACAAGGTGATGCCATTTGGACTGAAAAATGCGGGAGCAACATATCAGAGAGCCATGGTAACCCTGTTCCATGATATGATGCACAAAAAAATTAAAGTTTATGTCGACGACATGATCGCAAAATCCAGAACAGAAGAGGAGCATGTGCAAGTCTTGAGGAAATTATTCTTGAGGTTGAGGAAATTCCTGCTAAAACTCAATCCGGCAAAGTGTACTTTTGGGGCTAGGTCGAGAAAATTGCTAGGATTTGTAGTCAGTGAAAAGGGGATCGAGATTGACCCAGACAAAGTAAAGGTTATACAGCAATTGCTTCCACCACGCGCTCAAAAAGAAGTTTGAGGTTTCCTAAGAAGACTAAATTATATTGCCCGGTTCATTTCACAACTAACTAAAAAATGCGACCCCGTATTCCGTGTCCTTAAGAAACACAACCCAGGCATTTGGGATGAGGAGTGCCAGAAGACTTTCAGTAAGATCAAACATTATTTGTCTAATGCCCAATATTGATGCCACCTAACCCAGATAGGCCGCTGATACTTTACTTGGCAGTATTCGGGAATTCCATGGGATGTGTGTGTGGTCAACATGATGAGTCAGGAATAAAAGAAAGAGCGATATAATATCTCAGTAAGAAATTCACTGAATGTGAAAGAAGATATTCACCAATCAAGAAGTTATGTTGCACCCTAATTTGGACAACCAGTAGATTGAGACAGTACATGTTGTACCATACAACTTGGCTCATCTTAAAGTTGGACCCTCTAAAGTACATGATGGAGTCGACTGCTCTAAATGGAAGAATGGCCCGATGGTAAATTCTACTTTCCGAATTTGACATAGTCTATGTAACCAGAAGGCAGTCAAAGGAAGAGCAATAGCGGATTTTCTAGCAGTAGAGCTCTAGAGGATTACGAGCCTTTGAACTTTGATTTCTTGAATGAAGATCTAATGTATGTTGCAACCACTAAAGAAGACTTTCGAGAAGGTCATCCTTGGAAGCTAAACTCTGACGGAGCCTCAAACGTTGTGGGTAATGAAATTAGGGCAATCCTGGTATCCCCAAACGGACATCATTATCCCTTCACTAGCAAATTGGATTTCAATTGCACGAACAATATGGCAAAATAAGAAGCATGCATCATGGGTATCCGTGCAACCGTAGAATGTGAGATCAAAGTGCTAGAGGTATATGGGGATTTTGCACTAGTAATCTATCAACTCAAGGGAGAATAGGAGATGAGAGATTCCAAGTTAATCAGGTATCAAAAGTTGGTTCTTGAGTTAATTGAGGAGTTTGACGACATCACCTTCTATTACCTCCCACGAGATGAAAATCAGATGGCTGATGCCTTGGCTACCTTGGCTTCGATGGTCAAAATGAACAAACAAGAGGATGTAAAGCCGATCTAGATGAGTATTTATGAGACTCCAGCTAATTGCTACAACATCGAAGAAAAAGAAGAAGAAGAGGAGAAAGACCACCCTTGGTACCACGATATACTATGATATGTGAAGAATTGTGAATATCCTGACCAAGCAACTAAGAATGATAAAAGGACCTTAAGAAGGTTAGCCAGTGACTACGTCCTAGATGGGGAAATCTTATATAAAAGAAGAAAGAACCAAGTGCTATTGAGATGTGTGGATGCCGTTGAGGCTAAGAAAATCTTAGAAGAAGTCCATGATGGTGTCTGTGGAACACATGCTAATGGTTTTACAATGACCAGGAAAATCATGAGATTCGGGTATTATTGGTCCACAATGGAAGTATATTGCATCAATTACGCCAAAAAATGCCACAAGTGTCAAATTTACGGAGATAAAATTCATGTATCTCCCTCACATATTCATGTTATGACTTCTCCGTGGGCTTTCTCTATGTGGGGCAATAATGCCATTGGGCCAATTTCACCCAAAGTTTTTAACGGGCATCGATTCATCTTCGTGGTCATCGATTACTTTACAAAGTGGGTAGAAACCGCTTTATACGCCAATGTCACGAACTCTGCAGTCAGCAAGTTCTTAAAGAAGGAGATCATATGTCAATATGGAATGCCAAAAAGGATCATATCTGGCAATACACTAAATTTGAACAACAGCATGATATCAAAAGTCTACAGTCAGTTAAAGATCAAACACCACAACTCATCACCATATCGCCCAAAAATGAATGGTGCAGTGGAGGCAGCCAATAAGAACATTAAGAAAATTGTGGGGAAAATGACTGAGACATATAAAGATTGGCACGAGAAATTACCTTCTGCACTCTATGCTTATCAAACATCTGTCAAGACCTCAACTAGGGCAACACCTTTCTCTTTGGTTTATGTAATAGAGGATGTTTTACCCATTGAAGTCGAGATTCCTTCTCTCCGAGTTTTGGCAGAATTAAATTTGGATGAAGCATAATGGATCCAATCTCGATGTGATCAGCTAAACTTGATTGAAGAGAAAAGGTTGAAAGCCATCCGTCATGGTCAGATGTATTAAAAACAAATGATGCAAGCTTACAACAGAAAGGTCCATCCCAGAGAAATGCATGAGAGATACTTGGTATTAAAGAAGATCTTTCCCATACAAAAGGACTTCAGAGGAAAATGGATAACAAACTAAGAAGGACCTTATGTGGTAAAGAAGGCCTTTTCGGGAGGAGCGTCAATCTTAACTAAAATGGATAGCAAGTCCTTGCCTAATCCAGTGAATTCGGATTCAGTCAATAAATACTTCACTTAAAAAAAAGTGAGAGGCCAAGGTGAAAACCCGAAAAGGGCACCTTGAGACCAAAGGATTTTTGAATTGAAAACCCGTAAAGTGCAATTCAACTTTTGATCAAAAGATGGGGCATGCGCTAGTCTTACTATGCCTAAATTAACAAGAAGGAGAAAATGCTACGTCTTGGGGCATTAACAAAGTACTCTAGATCTCCCAAACACATGTTGAGCCCAAAATGGTCCTCAAGAAGTTCATGAAGAGAAGCTCATGCTGCGATATTTGGGGCACATATTTTCCTTTTACTCATTTTGTATTTCAGCAATGTTTGCCTTCTTTTATTAATTTACTCTTTTCAAATTTTGTTCCTGAAAAATCTCAGTTCTATCCATCATTATAATCTTTTTCAAGTGTTTTGCATTGAAATAACGATTAATATACTAATAATACTCTCATAAAAAGAGTTTTGCATATTACTCTAAAAGCGTCTAAATAGTATGGAGACCTGAAACAGGACTATTATTTAGAACTAATCAAACCTAAGGGTTGGAGACATTTGAGAAAGAATAGTCTAAATTATGGCTATTTCTTCGAGTTTTCTGTCAAAGATACCAGCTGAGAAAGAAGACAGGGTAATACATCAGTGATAGAACCTTGATAAACAACGAGCAATGACAACCTAAGCATTGAAGAGGGGATCATTCTCGCAAAATGGCATTCTGCATTCATGCGAATATCATTCATACACATCTTGTTAAGAGCATTTGTTTCATTCTGATCATGACATCCTAATCATTTGGCATAAGCATAGGCCCATGAAATGGATTCTACAAGTCTTGTTACCTAAAGAATGGTGTAACATATCGATGGATTGAAGAAGCAAAAAAATCCTATACCTATTAAGTTATAGTAGGTCAGATCAAATCATTATGGCGAATCTTATCTCCCTGAAATTGTAGTGGAGCAAATTGAAGCCACTAATCTTATCTCCCTCAAATCGCAATGGAGCAGATTGAAGATAGTGAATCTTATTTCCCTAGTTGCAGTGGAATAGATTAAAGCTACAAGTCACAAATCCTATACTTCTAAAGTTGCAATAGGTCGGATTAAATCTACCATGGCAAATCTTATCTCCCTAAAGTTGTAGTGGAGCAGATTGAAGATGCGAATCTTATTTCTCTGAAGTTGCAGTGGAATAGATTAAAGCTACAAGTTACAAGTCTTATCTCTCTTAAGTTGCAATGGAGCAGATCGAAGATAGCAAATATTATCTTTTTGATGTTGTAATAAAGCAGATTAAAGCTATAAACCTTATCTCCTAAAGTTATAGTGGAGCAGATCAAAGAAAGCAAATTTTATGTCTCTAAAGTTGTAGTAGAGTGGATTAAAGCTATAAATCTTATCTCCCTAAAGTTGCAATGGAGCAGGTTGAAGTTATAAATCTTATCTCTCTGAAGTTGCAGTGGAGCAGATTGAAGCTACTAATCCTATCTCCCTGAAGTTCCAGTGGAGCAGGATTAAAGTGGCAAACCCTATACCTCTGAAGTTGCAGTAAGTCAGATTAAATCTACTATAACTACAAATCTCATCTCCCTGAAGTTGTAGCGGAGCAGATTGAAGCTACAAGTCTTATCTCTATAAAATTGCGGTGGAGTAGATCAAAGCAACCAGATGAAGTGGACTGGAATGAGGCTACTTGAAGAAGAGAAGCACCAAAAGAAGTCAAGAACTCGACAAGACCATGTAAAATTGACACTTTTTAAAGTTTTTGCTTCATTCCCGTTGCACGACAACGAGCAAAGAGAGGCAGCTGTGGTGGGCCAATTTAGCCCGGGCCTAATAAAACCCAAACAAAACCAAATAAAAAATAAAAAAAACCAAAGTCCAACAGTCCATTTACATCAGCCCAAAATCCAAAGCCCAATCAAGCCTAACCAAACCCTAGGCCAATACCCAAAAACTAGAAAAAACAAAATTAAACCCTAGGTGCACCGCAGCTAGGTCTAGTCGCCATTGCCACTGCTGCCTCTACCATGTCAGTACCACCCTTGTCACATCGGCCACCACCCTCAACTTGCACCGCCACCTGCAACAGAAGTGAGAAATAGATTAAAAAATTAAGTTAAATGGCTATAAAAGCCATCTAAATCCTTTGTAACTTTTTTTACCGAGATTGAATACAAAAAAAAAAAATAGATATTCAAGCACCAAAAACACATTGATTCAGACACATTCAAATACAGAAAAATCAAATACAAGAAAACAGAGAGGTTGATTCAAAGTCAAATGTGTTCTTTTACTCTCTTTTTTATTTGTTATTATTTAAATAAACGAAGAAATGAAATAAAAAAAAACCCTTACCTTATCGATTCGCCTCCTCTCACCATCGATGGTCGTCGGTGTCGAAATACCCGAGGACCATATGGGTCTGATAAAGGTATAAACGGGCAGCAAGGGCCGTTTTCATTTGCGTAGTTTCTTTTTTTTAAAAAAAAAAATCAGATTTGAAAGCTTTTTTCAAAGAAAAAGAGAAGGATTTAAAAAAGGGATTAAAAAATCCATTCTTGTGCGGTTCCGGCCGCGGAATATGGAGGGGCCACGGCAAAGCCGACGGCCAAATATACGACCGGAGTAGGGGCCGACTAAGGGGATTTCAAAGAAGAAACAAAGTTTTTTTTAAAAAACAAACTCAGTTTCAAATGCTTTTTTGTTAATTTGTTTGCTTATATAGGGGTTAAATACGACGCCGTTTTGGGCTTGGTACTCAGATGCACAAAATGACGCCGTTTTGGCCTCTGACCCGAGACCTGACCCGCTCCAGCCTAGGATCCGCGTGTTTTTCAACGGAAGGGCTAATTGCACCTTTAGCCCTTCTGCTTTTTAAGTGTTTTACAATTAAGTTTCATTTGTCTTTAATTTTGGCCCTATAATTTGTTTCGATTTCAATTTGGTCGGCCTTGAATCTGTGCGTTTTGAAGAGTGTGGATTATTTCCCATTTTGGTCCCTCCTTTTTATTCGCGCGTTCAATTTGGTCCTTTTCCTTTCTATTTACTTCTGATTTGCCCTAAATTTTTGTTTTAAAATTCAATTTCATACTTTTCTTAGTTATTTTTGCTACTTTATTATTAAATTAATTAGTTTAATATTATTATTATACTTTCTTTTTTTAAATTTACTTATTTGTTTTATTATCATATTACTAAATTAATTAATTTTGCAATATTATTATCATTATTATTATATTTTTTATATATATTTATCTACCTAAATTTTTTTATATACACACATTTATCTTATTGTATCATTTATCTATTTATATCCTTTTATATAATTTTAAAATTTTTTATTTATTTTATTATTATTAATGTCATCATCATTATTAATATTATTATTATTCTTAAATTGTTTTACACCATATTTATTTATTCATGTAACATTAGGTCTTTAGCTTGAATTTTTAGTTTGTTATTCTTATTATTTGTCATTTTATTTCGGCTTGTTTATTTTATTTCCATTCTTCATATTGTCATTTACATTAACATACTTATTATTCTGTCATGCACACAAACACTTAACCCGTTTTACATTTCACCACAAAATCACGTCACATTTACGCGATGCATTAAAAATTTTGTTTTTAAAATAAGCAATACCCCGTGTTTTTATAAAATTCGAAAGGTCGTTTCTTAACTTACGGGGTTTCGACCTTCTCGATAAATCTGAATAAACGAACGTTTTAAAATTTTTAAGTAATCTCAGGGATTACGAAAAGAATGTGTTCTAACTTACGGAACATGGTTTCTTTCTAAAACCGAGATAATCAAACATCTTTCAAAATAAATAATTTTTGGTGTTTATTCTCGTTTCGGGATTTAAGATATTATGTCCTAACTTACGGTACATAATTATTTTCCTCAATTAACGTAGAATACGCCCTTTTCTCAAAAAAGTTTCTCAATTAAGCGATATTTTAACGAAGGATCGTTTTTTATTTTTAAATTTTCAATCTTCAACACTAAATATATCAACTAATCAACTAGATACCAATTTTTGGGCATACCAAGGGTGTTAATCCTTCCTCGTGCGTAACTGGCTCCCAAACCCGTTTTCTGGATTTTGTAGACCAAAAATCATTATTTTAATAAATTTAAACTTTTATTAAAATGACTGAATTACGAGTTGATCCGATCACACCTAAATAAAAAGGGTTGGTGGCGACTCCGATGTTTGTTTTTATTTTTAAAATCAAAGTCGACCCTTTCTAAGAAAAATGGTTTCGACAAGTAATATAAACATAATTTTATAAGTACTCTATTCAAGTAGATGAAGTCGTTTTCTGTCTTTCAGGGGAGTTGAAACATCATGAAAACGTTTTTGTTTTCCTTTAAACAAAATGACAGCTAGTGTAAATGGGTATGTTTCTTTTAAGACAAATATGGAGCCATTGATGGAGAGCTGTCCCATCGAAAGCTTCAAAACATATTTTTGATTTTAAGTACTCATTTCGGATGCTAATGAAATGTATTTTCTGTAATTTCTCTCTCGGCAATACATGTACAAATGGTTCCATGTTATTAAGACTTATTGAGACAAGGAAAATGGTAGAGGAAGAATTGACTGTTCACGCGGTGGTGAAAGGTTGTGTGGAGAGTCGAGGTAGCTGAGGATAGTTGGGCAGAGTTTGGGTATTCTAGGGGATTCCTAGCCATAATGGTGATGAGAGGGATATTTATAATTGGGTTCGATTACCTGCTATTCTCAAACCTTAACATGTGTGCATGAGGATCTTGTCTAGGTATGCCATTTAGGAGGCAAGATAGTCTCCTAGCCAAGTGGTGATTAGATTAATGGGTACGACGACCAGGCATAATTAAACTTGAATGGACATGGAGTTTCACATGTTATCCATGTAGAAGGGAGGCTCGATACTTGTCTTGGCGAAGTTAATGGGTGAAGCTTCACATGTTAAGTACACTATAAGCCAGCGAGGTTCATGGTCTTAGCAATGTGCAAATCTAAAGTGACTTAGCATTGGGCATAAAAGAAAAACAGTTTCTCTGGATGAGGCTACTGGAGATATGAATATATAACAATTGCCCTCGCTAGTGAGTTGATTGTACGAGGACACGCGTTAGATGTATGTGTGGTGAAAAAGTAACACGTGGTGTGCGGGTGCCTTATGCGTTGCCTGGTCCTTGATTTTGATGTGGTGGTGTGGCTTTCATGTTTGCTTGTGAATTGTTACACAAATCGATGCTTTACACTTGGACAAGTGTCAAGATTTGATAAAAACTAAATCTTTGTACCCTTTGAATAGTGTTTTCTACGCCTTTAGAGAGGTTTTGAAAGGGGTTTGGAGAAGTCTTGTACAAAAACTTCCACTCCCCAGCTTATTAGTTCTAGTATTGTCATAACACTAGGATCTTCGTTTGGTTTTGGTAAGTTCAATCCTCTTTATTTGCTTTTGCTATTTATAGGACATTAGTATAATCTGAATGACTGGTTTGATTTGGAGGTGGAATTTTTTCGAGTTTAATGATTTGTGAATAATAAAATTATTTGTTTTAGATAAATGATCATTGTTAAGGTTTTATTTTCTTAATCCATACAATGCTAATGAGATGATACCATTTATTCTTTCATTGAGCTATGATTTCACTGCGATGAGTGAAGCCATATCATACAAAAGTCATGCACTTACCATACCAAGTTTCGACCCCCTACCATAAGAGCACATGTTTTCAATAGATCAAAGGACATAAGTTACACATACATGGCCATTCACTTTCTTAGGATTTAGAGAAGCTACACCATGTACATCACAAGTGAATAAATCCATAAGAGGATCCAAGATTAATTTAACTTGTATCCTGCCCAATATATTATTAGTCCAGGCAATCACATCTACGTCTCTATCTCTAAAAATCAATCATGCTCCAATAGTTAAGACAAGTTATCTCCCAATTAGACTTATAGACGACATAATAGTCCCTATTATTTGAACCATTTGCTCAATCTGATTCTATGGACCACGAACAATTTAGATTACCTACTAATTTAAATTATCTTCTCGCATAATAATTCATCCACATAATACAACTTAATATTAGTAATCGTAATTTAAAAGAAGTTTACAATAATTAGTCCAAAAAATATTAATTCCATAGAGAAATGAAAATAAATCTAAGAAAATGAAGATATTGTTATAAAATAAAGAAAGATGTAGAGAATAAAAAACAAAGAAAATATGAAAGCAATAAAGAATGTACTTTATTGATCAAAAAGGTGATTACAATACTTCATCAAAGTCTCTATTTATAAAAATAATAAATATAAAAGAAGTAGAGATCTAATTCTAATAACTATTAGAATTTAAAATACATTAAAACTTTATCTTTATCATGATGGACATCCACTTAATAAGATATTCATAACACTCCCCTTTGGATGTCCATTGGTAGATAATGTGTCTCGTTAAAACCTTATTAGGAAAAATCCTATAGGATAAAAACCTAATGAAGGAAAAATAGTACGCAATCTATAATACGCATAATATGCTGCCTCATTAAAAACATTACCAGGAAAACCCAATGGGAAAAAACCTCGATTAAGGGAAAAAGAGTGCAATGCATATTTACTCCCCCTCATGAAAACATCACATATTTTTTCATATTCTACGTATTCAATCTTGAATACTGATTTTTCAAATGACTATTTGAATGTATTTTCTAAGCAATTATATTACTATTCTTTTAAAAATCACAAGTGAAGGAAATTTGGGAAAGTATATTTTGATCTCTTCAGGAGATTCAAAGTAATCATAACAAATTTTAATCATGATTCTTTTACAAAAACACAAATAGGTATTTTGGATCATTTTATAATTCTCATTTCAACTACTATTCACTAAGTCAAATTTACCACATATGTTCAAATTATTTCAATTCATATAAATGAACAATTTCTAGAGAATTTCAACATGTTTCTAGCATCCTAAATCCTTCAAGGATTTTAATATAAACTTTATTGTATAATGATTCATAAAAGTTTGTAACAATAACCATTAGGCACAAGTTAAATCTTTTATGAATTGTCAATTTAATAATATATCTAAAGGTTATTGCATCTACCATAAAAGAATATTATATCTTTTCATAATCAATGTCAGGACTTAGCGAAAAACTTTATATTTTTATTCTGCTTTTGCAAAACTACTTCAATTGCACCCTCATTGGCTTTATACCTTTAGATATTTGATCTACTAGTCCAAAAACTCCACGAATTTAATTGTACTTGAGTTGCGTCTTTATATTTTGATTAATTTATTCTATATATATATATATATATATATATATTTTCTCAATAGATTTATTCAAGATCCTCCTTTTATTTTATTATTTCAATAATAATATTGCATGTAAAATCATTGTCGACTATTTTTAATATTCGGTTCCACATTTTCTCAAATTGACATAACTTATCGAGATCTCTTATTTTTATTATTTTAAAATTCAGTTTTAGGTACCTGAATCTCTTCTGAAGTTTTACTTATTAGTTATATCTTGGGTCTCTTCTGGAGCACTCGCCTCCACTATATGACCATCTAGAATAATTTTTATATTTGGAATTGATCAATCTACTATTTATTCCAACTGGTTGTCCTACTGGGACTTTGATTCAAATTAAAATATTAGATGGTATATAACACTTGATTATTCTCATTAAGTTTTTAAATACATCTAACAATTAACTTGTAGTGAGTTATTCTTATTGAACTTCTGGTTCAAATTATTCTCCCCTTATCTCATTACAAGTTATTATTTCTCTCCCCCTAATGTCAGGAAAACTATCTAATCAAAATTGTAATCACAAATCGTGTCATAATTGAATCTCGAATACATTCAAAACATCTAATAATATAAAGAAACTTGTAATTAATATATATTCCCAACTTTCTTTGAGGATTCACTCATCTTTGTGCGTTGTGGTGGAGCAATTGGAATATATACGCAGATACAAAAATTCAAAGATGAGAAATATTTAGATCTTGATCAAAAACCTATTTTAATGGGGAGTATTTATAACTTATTAGCTTGATGCGTACAACATGTAAATCAACATAATCTCATGTTGAAATAAAAAGTTTAGTTCTCATAAGTAATGGTCTAGACATTAATCAGAGGTGTTTAATCAATAATTTCTCTAAACCATTATGCGCAAAATTTTACAAAAGTTTTTCAAACTCAATCAATAAAATATTGAGATATAAACTCATCAGTATTAGCAAGATGAATTGTCTTAATTGTATGATCTAAAATTAATTATTTAAACAAGCAATCTTGCAAACGATAGGTTGCAAATTGATAACACACATGTGATTATTTTTGTAGATGCATCTACCAAAATCATATAATATCAAAACCATCCACATGGTGGATGAATGGGCTCATATTCTTTTTAAAAATGCAAGATATTAAATCTCAACTTTAGCTAGTGAGTTTCTAAGAATCAATTTTCAGTAAGAACAAACAACAAATGAGAATTCTTTAAATTAAAGAATCTCCTGGTTATTTAATGAATGTCCATATAAATTCTCAATTAATTTTTGCATCATATATGATCCAGGATTGTCTAACTGGTCACGCCAAATAGTAAATGTATTTGTATTAGTAAACTTACGTTTACTTTAACATGTTTTAAATTGTACTAGTAATATAAATTTAAATTTTGACAGTTGATAATTTTATTGTCATTCTTTTTATTTTGTATCCACCTATAAATACTATTGTGACATTTACTCTTGGAAAGGTCTAAATCAATGTGAAGTCTATAATGTCACTAAGTCAATTAATAAATATAATTTTTAAATAATTATATGTAGTATTCGTTTCAGGGAATATGCCAAAATCTTCAAATACCCAAAAATCTATTAATAGCAAACTTTGAGAGTGAATCTTATTTTCCAGGTGTACAACAGGTACATAACCAATAACTTTTCATACATAAGTTTTCTCTCTTGCAAGTTCTCATCAGTAATATTTTACCACATAATTTTAATTGAGAACTTATTCTGAATACTATAGAGCTATACTCACAGTTTTTAAAAAAAACTTGCAACTTTAGATGCATCCAACTATAATAAGCTTTAGATAGAATTATCATATTCCATTACTCATAAGTAGATCTTTCACATTCAAATAGCTTGCTTTCAATCCTTTAATAGGGATGATGACAAAAGAAGATCACAAAGATTATAAAATAAATATAAATTAATAACCCAATCCTTTTTTTATTCACATGAAATATAATATTTTCATCATTCACAATCTCAATATGAGATCCATCACAAATATCTTTTAAAAATAATGCATTAACCATCACTAATTTTGTGCTTTTTAGATATTATATATTAGCTCTTTTGGAGCTTTCAACTAATTTTGTACTATCAAATCTTGTAATAATAGTTATTTGTTTCAGTACCAAATAAAATAAATATTTCCTATTTGTAATGATAAAATTCATTACTACATTCTCATATCCTTCCCTAAAAAATATTAACAGAGACAATATTTGGGCATACATCACATATGTGACCAATAATCTTTCATACCACATTGATAACATAAGTTATCTTTACCCTTTGAAAAGTTATCTTGAAAACTCTCATTGTTCTCTTATTTATTACTATGTTCCCACTTTTAGTGGTCCATGAGTATATCTTTTATTTTCTTTATGTTTACATTCACTTCGAGGAATGCAACAAATCTAGTAGGATGGACTTATAAACATCCCAATAGATTCTTTATTTCATAATCACCATCGCAAATATGCGTGAGATTTCAAATCAAAATCTATCTATTCATGTTGTCATGATTAGTCTCCAATTATAATAAACATGATATAATATAATAAAATATAGTAAAATATATCGAAGATTTTTAACATCATCGTCATCACCTTAACTATTATCACAAGCATTATTACAAGTAGTAAAACAACTTTGTTTTCGTAATAACATTTATAATTTAATAGTAAAAATCATTTAATAAATAATCAAAATTTTTATGTACGATGCTTGAAAATTATTCGATACACATTGTACCAAATTTCAATACCACATATATATTATAAAATCTTATGTTTCTCTAATCAAATATTTATAAATTCAATTTAAAAGATATAATACATTCATTTAACATTAGCAAGTTAATAAAACTCAATAGATCCTATCAAATTTCCCTTTAATCAACAATGGTATGTTAATAACACTTTTCACCATGATTAAAATTTCAAGAATATTTAATAAAAAGAATTTAATAATCAAAACATCTAAATATGATGCATAATATAACTTAATTAAAAAAATTCAAAAAAATGATTTACCAAAAAGAAAAATAGAGAAAACATACCATATTAATAGCAAACATATCTAATCAACAATTATGTCTTTTACATAAAAAAATCTAGAAATGTAAAAATTAAATACCATCGAATGTAAAATTTATGTCAAATAAAAATTAATAATAGTCATACCTTAATTGAAAAGAAAATATGGTGAAATATAAAAGTTTCTTACAAAATCTATACTTTACCCATGCTTGTACAATAAATCAAAGATCGGGAATAAGAACCATAATCCATTCTGACATTGAATCTTTCAACATCCCAAAGAAAAAGTTGTAAGGGTGAAAGTTTAAGGTGAAAAAGAATTTAATCTATGGGAGGACTTCAAAAGATTTTGAAAAAAAAAATAGAAAATCATCGTGTTGATAAGGTGTTATAAAATAAAAAGAGATGTAGAGAAGAAAGAAGAAAGAAAATATGAAAGCAATAGAGAAGGTGCTTTATTGATCAAAAAGAGTGATTACAATGCCTCATCAGAGTCTCTATTTATAAGCATAATAAGTATAAAAAAGTAGAGATCTAATTCTAATAACTATTAGAATAGAATTTAAAGTATATTAAAACTTTATCTTGACCATCATGAACATCCACTTAATAAAATATTTATAACAGATATCCACTTTTATTTTTTTCTTTTTTTTTTTCTGTTTATTATTTGAGGTCCTTCCTTAAAGTTCATTTACCTAATCTCCCTTTCTCTAAAAAAATTCTTAATTACTTTACAGTTGCACCTAATCATCATTTTCTGATATTTTATATATACTTATATACATATATTTGTGGAGTCCATATATAATCTACATTGATAGCTATCAGTATGCTTTATAACCATTTTAAGAATTGCATCACCGTATATGTTAAAGAAAATATTTGGATCTCCTCGTGCATACCTGCCATATCAATTATCCATGAATCTAAAAACTGCACAAGCTAATTTAATCACTTGAGTTGGAAATCAATCTTGCACATAAGTTATATTCAAAATTAGTAAAGACTTGATCAACGAGATTCATAAAATGGGTTAAAGATCAATAAAATCATATTTTATTTTTATTAATTTTGAATTTTGAACAAAACATTGGACTTCTTAATCATGTTTCTGATTCATTTCATTATTAGATTTTTTTTTGAATTTTTTAATAATTATTTTATATTTTCTAAAACATTGGACTTATAAAGGAAAAAAGTTAATGGAGCATCAACTCAAACCAATGATGAATCGAATTGGATGATTTATTGAATCGATAATTTAGTATATTTTAAAGAGTTGATAGAAAAGAAATAAACCAGTTTTTTATTAAATTTATTTTTAAAAGTGATAAGAATATTTTGGATACCAATAAGTGACTCTTTAAGTTGTTATTCATAGAATAAAATGAAATGCCTATTTTATTTAACTAAGTACTATATTTAAAATTACATATTTAGAAGCTATTATTTTAATTTAATAAGTCAACCCCAAATTTCGTAATGATTTGCCCTCCAATTTCAACTTTATTCATCGAATCAAACAACTTATTTACACCTTTTCTTTTGCTTATTGAAAATAATTTTCTTATATTTTTATATTTAATAATTAATTAATTAAATTTAATAATATAAAACTCTTTATGAACATGCAAATGTTAAAATATATTCTTTTTCCTTATTTGCAATTAATATAAACTAAACACGACGAAGTAAATTTAAGTGAAACATTTTTAAACTACTTTTTAATTACGTGTTTAATTTTTAAGCAGTTGTTTAAATATTATATTTTTAATTATTGTAGTTAATGTAAAATAATACTTTTTTATTTAAATTGTCAAAAGTAATCAAGATATATTAATTTATACAAAATTCAAATATTGTAATAAAAATTTTAAATTATAATTAAATCATTTTTAACATATGATTTATTTATATTATATAAAGGAAGGAACAAAAGTACATTAAGTTTTAGGTTAGTTGTTTAAATTCGAAAATATTTTTTTAATTGTATTTAAATTGATCGCGTTTTAGAATTCAGTTTTAAATAATATAAATTAATTACAATTTCCAAATTATTAAACATTTTAAATAACTCTGCTATTCACTTTTTTATTTGCATTATTAATCCCTAATAATCTATTTTGAATTATAATTTATTACTAACACAATTTATAACTAAGTCGATTAATTACCATAGAGGATATTTTTTTTGCTGAAAATAAAGGAAAACAGTACAATTAATTAGACTTGTTCATTGGTCGGATCACCCAGCTTGAAGACCCGTCTGAAAAGTGGGAGGGTTTTGGCAAAAATATAGGCCTAAAAAATGGGTTTGGATAAAAAAAGGCCCATTTAAAAAATAGATCGAGTCTCGGGTATGACATTTTTGCCCTGGGCTTGACTCAGCCCGAATTCACAAAAGGACAAAAAAATATGCTATTTTTTTGTTGTTTTAATGTTATTTTCTTATTGTTTTCTCCTTATTTTGCTACCATTTCACTATTTTGTTGTTATTGTTGGAATATTATATAACAATTGTTTTATTGTTAATTTTGTTATTATTTTAGAGGTATTGGTTTGTTAAGTTACATCTATCTTAGTGTTATTTAAGTATACATATTTTTAAAATTTGTTGGGAAATATTTATTTTAATGTTTTTAGTATTTTTGATGTATTATATATATTTAAATAATATATAATAAAATAATAATTTTTTAAATATATATAATAACACGTAGAACGTCCTCTGTTTCACGGCCACATATTAGACATCTTGCGTCACTACCCACACCACACCTTAGTTGTTCTACTTAAGTAAGCAACTGCTGTTTGAGAGCCAGCCAGAGAAAAACCCAAACCCTTTGAAGACCCTTAACCTTCTATGGAGGCTTCCAAGCTTCCTCCCTAGGATTCCACGAACTCTCCTTAATCTTATGACAAGCACTTTTAATAGAGAACCAACTTGATGAGGTCCCCAACCAAGCTATTCTATAACAGTCCGAAGTCGACCCTAATCGGAACGGTGGTTTCGAGACCACGAATCCGAGTCCAAGAAATATTTAAATAATATATTCCATGCTTATTATATGTGAATTATAATGTGTGAAAGTTTCGTATGAAAATTTGATCGTTTGTGTGTTTAATTTAATAAAAGGATTTAATCACGTAAAATATAAAAGTTGCAAACCATAGTGAAAAGTGTCTAAGTGATAGTGGCTTTTAAATATGAGGTATTAAAAGGGAAAATAGCCCATTTTTAAAGTTAGTGGGTGGCTAAAGTCATCTTTGTCCTTATTATATAAGTTAATAAAATTAAGTAATAAAGGTTATTTTGGTAAAGTAATTATATTATCATGATATGATAAAATAAAACAAAAATAAAGCCACTATCATCTTTTCTTATTCTTGGCCGAATGTGGAGGAAAGAACAAGGGTTTGGTTCCATTGATTTTCGGCAATTATAGTCTCAAATTCAAGGTTGGTTTGATTTCGGTTCTTGATAATTTTTACGTTTTTGAGATCGTTGCTTCGAATATTAGTTGACCCATGTTAGAATTTTTGAATTTGAGCATGCTTGATATTCGGCCATGGTTAGATGTTTATGTTTTATGATGTTGGTGGGAAAATATTAAAAGTATGTTAGAAATTAATATGTTTTGTCTTTGAATTTTTGGTGAATTTGAGTATTTTAGGCTAAATTGCAAAAATAGATTTTTGAGGGGGCTAAAATATAAAATAAATGAAATAAATGGACTTTATAGTCCCTATGAACATTCAGCCCTTAGGTGGTTTAATGAAATTTTGTGTATTTTGTGTTTTGTGCAAATAGGACTAAATTGTAAAAATGTGAAATATTAGGGGAAAATGGTAATTTGCCTATTTAGGTGTTTTTGGATTAAATTGAAATGAAATATACTTGAATGAGCTTATTTTAAATATGTTTAGATCAAGAACAAAGAAAATCGAATTTGGATCGGGGAAAAGCGAAAGTTCACGAATAGCCGGTCTTCGTCGTCCATCGATAGTCGAGGTAAGTCTTTAAGCAAATATATGTTGAAAAGTAATTTATGTAACTTAATGAATGATGAAATTTAAATATTTTGAGGATAAATATATGAGATTGCCAAATGTTGGTGGTGTAATATTGGATTAATATTATTATTTAATGTGATGTGATTAAGCTTATTCGAATTTGATATGTGATAGTATTATGAAATGTATGGGATATATGTGATCTTGGTATTAAGAAAGGTTTATGGAATGGTTAATTACGTTGATACTCGGGCTTCGAGCCTAGCAGGCCTTGTGCCGGTGATCTATATCGGGCTAAATGCCTAGCAGGCCTTGTGCCGGTGAATCTTATCGGGCTTATTGTCTAGCAGGCTAAATGCCAGTGTTTAAATCTCGGACCTTGAGTCTAGTAGGCCTAGTGCCAGTGTGTGTGATTCGGGCTAATGCCTAGCAGGTTCTATACCCGTAAACTGAACTTCCGAGCTCAGAGTAAGTAACAACAAAGTTATGAAACAAATCGAGAAAGTCTAAGCTTTTGAAAATGAATCATGTTAATTCGGCCTTGAGGTATGTGTTTTTCATACTTATATGTTGCATACGATGTTAATGAGTAAATATATGAGGAAGCAAATGTGTTATACATTGGCTAATGGAAATTTTATATATACTATGCCATGTGGAGATTGATTACTCGAAAGCATGAGAGTGATTGAAAATGCTTATGTAAGTATATCTTTACTTATATATGTGTTGGTATATTCAGTGAATGGTGTACTTCGGTAAGAAAATGAAAGTTGTAGGGTTAAATGGAATAATGGTATTCGGCTATAGTGAATTTATAAGTTAGACTATGTATTTTTAATGTCTTGAATTGTCTGTTAAAATGCTTGGATGATTGGTGTTATAATATACTTGCTTAAGAATTACTAAGCTAGTAAGCTTACCTTGTGTGTGTTCATTGTTTCGTTTTTTATATTTTGATCAAGCTACGAGCTCCAAGGATCGTCACTGAAGTCACTCACACTATCGCCTCATGTTGGTACTTATAATATTTAGACTTTTGTTCTTAAGGCATGTATAGGCTAGTATTTATTTTGGATGAATTTTGAATTTGTATATATATATATATATATTAAGCCATGCGAATGTGGCTTGATTATAATATATTAGCTTGAGTGTATTCGATCATGGCTTAAGATTGGTTTGGAAGTGTGTTTTATGCTATAAACTGTATGATGGATGGATGTTTGTTCTGGCAATGTGAAGCATTATGTATGATTTAATAATGTGAATTGGCTATACAGGTTTGAATTTGAATTGATAATTGAGGAAAGTGTTTCAGGTTAATTTTTGCTAGCCAAATTGATGAGAAGCCAGTTGATTTCGTGTGATATTTTGGTACAATGCATAATACGTAGAATAGACATGATTTGATTTGGCATTGTACTTATTAATTTGGATCAATTAGTTGGATTTCATGAATTATATTATAAATATGTTGTATTGGTTCTATGATTACTTAATAAGTCAATTAAATGCATGGTTATATTCGACTAGTAAAAATTTATTTAATAAGTTATGCCTATGAATTCATTGATTGTGAAATGATCAATTTTGATATGATTAGGAAATTGAAAATTTTGTATTTTCTATGTGGTTAACCTTGATAGCTGAACAAATAAGGAAATGGATTTGCTAAATGTGTATAAATTTTGATATGGTAGTTAGCTTATAATGTTATTATGGATAGCTTTGCATTGGACTTTATTATTGATTTGGTAAAATTATTTAGATATAACTTTGACATTAGGAAATACGCGCATGGTGTGATGATAAATTAAGTATGTTTGGTCATGTTTTATATCACCAATGCCACATAAATGAATGAGCAATTTAGTATTTAAATATGATTTGTTTAATGTCTAATTTGTACATGCGCGAAAGCTTTATAATAATAGATTGATATCCAACTAATGAAATAGTTGTTTTGTTTTGTGTTCTCAGATATGATATGTTTGATATATGCTAAAATATGTTTAATTATGAAATGTTATGATTGCTATGACTTTTTAGACTCGATATTTGATTAAGTTATGAGCATTGATATGATTAAACTTCGAGTTGTGAAAAGTAATGATTTTATGTATGAACTGTCGTATGACCGGTAATGCCTCGTAACCCTAATTCGGCGACGGATATGGGTTAGGGATGTTACATTTGATTAGTATCAGAGCTTACGGTTTAGTCGATTCTGGGACTACCGTAGCGCGTGTGAGTCTAGCTATACATGCCTTAATTTTATAATAAGATAGTGTGGTGACTTCTGACATTCAAATTGTGTTTATTATAGTAAATGGATCCCGACAGAGCCGTAGCTGATGATATAGAGAGTGTAGCGCCTGATCTTGTACATGGGTCAACGCCGGTAGACTCTCGACCTATCTCGGGTAGCCATGAGGGGAGGCCAAGCAAGCCTTCTACCAGATGATGAATAAATGGTTTACCTAATTTATCCGGACTAATCTGGCTAAACAACAACCTCCACCCCCGAATAATCCAACTCCGATACCTTCAGCACCTCCGATGATTGATCTGATGAGATCTAGTAGGCCTCCTGTTGATAAAATCAGGAAATATGGGGCAGAGGAATTTAAAGCTAATGATGACGACGATGCGGAACGAGCTGAAATGTGGCTTGATAACACTATCCGGGTGCTTGATGAGCTGTCATGTACTCTAGACGAATGCTTGAAGTGTGCTATATCTTTACTACGGGACACTGCATATCACTGGTGGAATACACTAGTATCGGTGGTCCCGAAAGAAAAAGTAACTTGGGATTTTTTTCAGAACGAGTTCCATAAGAAATATATTAGTCAGAGATTCGTCGATCAAAAACGAAAAAAATTTTTAGATTTGAAACAGGGTTAAATGACTGTGACTGAGTATGAGCGGAAGTTCGTCAGATTGAGCCGATATGACCGAGAGTGTGTGTCAACTGAAGCCATTATGTGCAAAAGGTTCGAAGACGGTCTGAATGAAGATATTAAGTTGCTAGTTGGCATACTCGAGATCAAAGAGTTCGTGGTACTTGTCAAACGAGCTTGCAAAGCTGAAGAACTTGGGAAAGAGAAAAGAAAAGCTGAGATTGAAGCTAGAGACATTCGAAAAAGATCATCGAGTAAGACCTTTCATTCTACATCAAAGAAGTTTAAAGATGACTCCAGTCGACATAAGGTTACTTCAGACTTCTCTAGACGAGATCGACTTCCTGTGGGTTCCCGAGCCACTTCGATGGCTAGTGTCGGTAATATTCAGCAGAGTCAGACTAAGTGCAAGCATTATGGAAAATGGCATTCTAGGAGTTGTAGATTTTGTGATTGGTCCTGTTTTAAATGTGGATCGTCGGACCATTTTATTCGAGAGTGCCCGATGTTAGCCGAACAAAATACTGCTCAGAATATAAGACCGAGCAATGCGTCAGCATGAGGCAGGCCACCCAGACATTCGGGGGATGTAGGTGGCAGTCAGAGAGGAATAAAGGATACTGCAGTTTGATCAGAGACTTGAGCACCTACTAGGGCATATGCTATTTGCACTAGGGAGGATGCTACTTCTCCAAATGTTATTACCGGTACTTTCACACTTTATGATACTACTGTGAATGCATTGATTGATCCGGGTTTGACTCATTCTTATCTGTGTGAAACATTAGTATCCAGTAAGACTCTGCCTGTTGAGTCTACTGAGTTTGTAATTCGAGTATCAAACCCCTTGGGTCGGTGTGTTTTAGTCGACAAAGTGTGTAAAGGTTGTCCATTGATGATTCGGGATTTATGCTTCCCAGCTGATTTAATGTTGTTGCCTTTCGACGAGTTCGATATAATTTTGGGAATGGACTGATTAGTTTTGCACGATGCTATTGTCAATTGCAAGAGAAAGACCATTGATTTGATATGTCAGAGCGGTAAAATTATTCAGATTGAATCTAATGATCTAAATGGGTTACCAGTAGTAATATCTTCGATGCTAGCTTAGAAATATATGAGGAAAGAGTATGAAGCATATTTTGCTTATGTGCTTGATAGTAAAGTGACTGAAAAGCGGATTGAATCCGTACCAGTTGTGTGTGAATATACCGATGTGTTTCCTGAAGAACTACTGGGTTTACCACCTATCCGAGAAATAGAATTTGGTATTGAATTAGTACCGGGGACGACTCCGATTTCAATAGCTCCGTATCAAATGGCACCTACAGAATTAAAAGAGTTGAAAGCACAGTTGCAAGAGTTAACAGATAGGGGCTTTGCACGACGAGCTTCTCTCCTTGGGGTGCACTAGTTTTATTTGTGAAAAAAAAAGATGGGACTATGCGAATGTGTATTGATTATCGGCAGCTGAACAAGGTGACTATAAAGAATAAATACCCGTTACGTCGGATTGATGATTTGTTTGATCAGTTGAAAGGGGCTTTAGTGTTTTCGAAGATAGATTTGAGATCGGGGTACTATCAGTTGAGAGATAGAGATTTTGATGTGCCAAAGACTGCCTTTCGAACGAGGTATGGACACTATAAGTTTTTGGTTATGCCTTTTGGACTCACTAATGCACCTGCTATTTTTATGGATCTGATGAATCAGATTTTCAGTCAGTATTTAGATCGGTTTGTGGTAGTGTTTATAGATGATATTCTGATCTACTCCAGAGATGAAACTGAGCATGCTGAACACCTGAGACTTGTGCTACAAACATTGCGAGATAAACAGTTGTACGCAAAGTTTAGTAAGTGTGAATTCTGGTTGAATAAGGTCAGTTTTCTGGGTCACATTGTTTCTGCATCAGGTATTCAAGTTGATCCAAATAAAATATCGGCTATACTTGATTGGAAGCCACCAAAGAATGTTTCCAAAATTTGAAGCTTTCTAGGACTTGCCGGATATTACAGACGATTCATGAAAGGTTTTTCTATGATAGCTACACCCTTGACAAAGCTATTACAGAAAGATATCAAGTTCGAATGGACGGAAAGTGTCAGAAAAGTTTCGATCAGCTAAAAGCTCTTTTGACCGAAGCTCCAGTGTTAGTCCAACCTGAATCGGGTAAAGAATTTGTCATTTATAGTGATGCTTCTTTGAATGGTTTGGGTTGCATTTTGATGCAGGAGGGCAAAGTCATAGCCTACGCTTCGAGACAGTTGAAGCCGCATGAAAGAAATTACCTGGCGCATGATTTAGAACTCGCAGCCATTGTATTCGCATTAAAGATATGGCTTCATTATCTGTTTGGCGAAAAATGTCATGTTTATTCAGATCACAAGAGTTTAAAGTACTTAATGACGCAAAGAGATTTGAACCTGAGACAGCGTAGATGGTTAGAGTTGTTGAAAGATTACGAGCTTGTGATTGACTATCATCCGGGAAAGGCTAACATTGTTGCAGATGCTTTAAGTCAAAAGTCATTATTTTCTCTTTGTGCGTTGAACGCACATATGGCTATGTCTAGTGATAGTTCGATAGTAGCCGAATTAAAAGCAAGACTGTTGTTTATTCAACAAATTTATGATGCTCAGAAAGTTGACGAAGATTCAATGGCAAGACGGGTTCAGTGTGAAAGTAGTGCAGAGTCAGAGTTTCGAATAGATGAAAATGATTGTTTGAACTTCAAAGGCCGAATCTGTGTTTCGAGGAATGTGGATTTGATTCAGATGTTGTTAAATGAGGCTCATAATAGTCGATTGTCGGTAAATCCGAGTACGAAAATGTATAATAATTTGAAACAGTTCTATTGGTGGCCAGGTATGAAACGGGACATATCTAAATTTGTTTCGAAGTGTTTAGTCTGTCAGCAAGTAAAAATCGAACATCAGATGCCTTCTGGGTTACTTCAGCCGATCATAATACCTGAATGGAAATGGGATAGAATTGCTATGGATTTTGTATCTGGTTTGCCTTCGACACCGAGCAAGAAAGATGCAATCTGGGTTATAATGGATAGACTAACCAAATCAGCTCATTTTATTCCAGTTCGTACGGACTATTCACTCGATAAGCTTGCTGAGTTGTATGTATCTCAAATTGTGAGATTACATGGTGTGCCGATTTCCATTGTTTCGGACAGAGACCCAAGATTCACGTCACAGTTTTGGAAGAAATTGCAAGATGCTTTAGGCACCAAACTACATTTTAGCACAGCTTTTCACCCGCAGACAGATGGTCAGTCTGAGCAAACCATTCAGATACTTGAGGACATGTTGAGATGTTGCGTCCTTGAGTTTGAAGGTACGTGGGAAAGATAGTTACCTTTGATTGAATTTGCTTACAATAATAGCTTTCAATCTAGTATCAAAATGGCACCTTACGAATATCTATATGGCCACAAGTGTCGTACACTGTTGTACTGGACAGAGCTCAGTGAAAACAAGATACACGGGGTTGATTTGATTAAAGAGACTGAACAGAAAGTGGCTGTAATTAGAGATAGTTTGAAAGCTGCATCGGATCGCCAAAAGTCCTACGCTGATTTGAAACGTAAAGACATTGAGTTTCGGGTCAGAGACTGGGTATTTTTGAAAGTTTCTCCGTGGAACAAAGTACTTTGATTTGGTCGGAAAGGCAAACTAAGTCCGAGATTTATTGGACCGTATGAGATCATCGAACGTATTGGGCCTGTTGCTTATAGATTGAAGTTGCCCTCTGAATTAGAAAAGATGCATAACGTATTTCATGTTTCGATGCTTCGTAGATATAGATCAGATCCGTCACATGTGATCACCCTATTTGAGATTGAAATCTGATCCAATATGATGTATGAGGAGGAACCGATCCGTATTTTGGCCTGTGAAATGAAAGAGTTGAGAAACAAGAAAATTCCATTAGAAAAAGTACTATGGAATTGACATGGAGTAGAAAAGGCTACGTGGGAGCTTGAGGATTCAATGAGGCAACAATATCCGACTTTGTTTGACGATAAGATTTTCGGGGACGAAAATCCCTAAGGGGGGGAATTGTAACAGTCCGAAGTCGACCCTAATCGGAACGGTGGTTTTGGGACCATGAATTCGAGTCCCAAAAATATTTAAATAATATATTCCGTGCTTATAATATGTGAATTATAATGTGTGAAAGTTTCGTATGAAAATTTGATCGTTTATGTGTTTAATTTAATAAAAGGATTTAATCGCGTAAAATATAAAAGTTGCAAACCATAGTGAAAAGTGTCTAAGTGATAGTGGCTTTTAAATATGAGGTATTAAAAGGGCAAATAGCCCATTTTTAAAGTTAGTGGGTGGCTAAAGTCATCTTTGTCCTTATTATATAAGTTAATAATATTAAGTAATAAAGGGTATTTTGGTAAAGTAATTATATTATCATGATATGATAAAATAAAACAAAAATAAAGCCACTATCATCTTTTCTTATTCTTGGCCGAATGTGGAGGAAAGAACAAGGGTTTGGTTCCATTGATTTTCGGCAATTATAGTTTCAAATTCAAGGTTGGTTTGATTTCGGTTTGATTTCGGTTCTTGATAATTTTTACGTTTTTGAGATCGTTGCTTCGAATATTAGTTGAACCATGTTAGAATTTTTGAATTTGAGCATGCTTGATATTCGGCCATGGTTAGATGTTTATGTTTTATGATGTTGGTGGGAAAATATTAAAAGTATGTTAGAAATTAATATGTTTTGTCTTTGGATTTTTAGTGAATTTGAGAATTTTGGGCTAAATTGAAAAAATAAATTTTTGAGGGGCTAAAATGTAAAATAAATGAAATAAATGGACTTGTATAGTCCCTATGAACATTCGGCCCTTAGGTGGTGTAATGAAATTTTGTGTGTTTTGTGTTTTGTACAAATAGGACTAAATTATAAAAATATGAAATATTAGGGGCAAAATGGTAATTTGCCTATTTGGGTGTTTTTGGATTAAATTGAAATGAAATGTACTTGAATGAGCTTATTTTAAATATGTTTAGATCAAGAACAAAGAAAATCAGATTTGGATCGGGGAAAAGCGAAAGTTCACGAATAATGGGTCTTCGTCAAATGCATCGATAGTCGAGGTAAGTCTTTAAGCAAATATATGTCGAAAAGTAATTTATGTAACTTAATGAATGATGAAATTTAAATATTTTGAGGATATATATATGAGATTGCCGAATGTTGGTGGTGTAATATTGGATTAATGTTATTATTTAATGTGATGTGATTAAGCTTATTCGAATTTGATATGTGATAGTATTATGAAATGTATGGGATATATGTGATCATGGTATTAAGAAAGGTTTATGGAATGGTTAATTATGTTGATACTTGGGCTTCGAGCCTAACAGGCCTTGTACCGGTGATCTATATCGGGCTAAATGCCTAGCAGGCCTTGTGCCGGTGAATCTTATCGGGCTTATTGCCTAGCAGGCTAAATGCCGATTTTTAAATCTCGGACCTTGAGTCTAGCAGGCCTAGTGCCAGTGTGTGTGATTCGGGCTAATGCCTAGTAGGTTCTATACCGGTGAACTGAACTTCCGAGCTCAGAGTAAGTAACAACAAAGTTATGAAACAAATCGAGAAAGTCTAAGCTTTTGAAAATGAATCATGTTAATTCGGCCTTGAGGTATGTGTTTTTCATACTTATATGTTGCATACGATGTTAATGAGTAAATATATGAAGAAGCAAATGTGTTATACATTGGCTATTGGAAGTTTTATATATACTATGCCATGTGGAGATTGATTACTCGAAAGCATGAGAGTGATTGAAAATGTTTATGTAAGTATATCTTTACTTATATATGTGTTGGTATATTCAGTGAATGGTGCACTTCGGTAAGAAAATGAAAGTTGTAGGGTTAAATGGAATAATGGTATTCGGCTATAGTGAATTTATAAGTTAGACTATGTATTTTTAATGTCTTGAATTGTCTGTTAAAATGCTTGGATGATTGGAGTTATAATATACTTGCTTAAGACTTACTAAGCTAGTAAGCTTACCTTGTGTGTGTTCATTGTTTCATTTTTTATATTTTGATCAAGCTACGAGCTCCAAGGATCGTCACTGAAGTCACTCACACTATCGCCTCACGTTGGTACTTATAATGTTTAGACTTTTGTTCTTAAGGCATGTATAGGCTAGTATTTATTTTGGATGAATTTTTAATTTGTATATATATATATATATATATTAAGCCATGCGAATGTGGCTTGATTATAATATATTAGCTTGAGTGTATTCGATCATGGCTTAAGATTGGTTTGGAAGTGTGTTTTATGCTATAAACTGTGTGATGGATGGATGTTTGTTCTGGCAATGTGAAGCATTATGTATGATTTAATAATGTGAATTGGCTATACAGGTTTGAATTTGAATTGATAATTGAGGAAAGTGTTTCAGGTTAATTTTTGTAGCCGAATTGATGAGAAGCCAGTTGATTTCGTGTGATATTTTGGTACAATGCATAATACGTATAATAGACATGATTTGATTCGGCATTGTACTTATTAATTTGGATGAATTAGTTGGATTTCATGAATTATATTATAAATATGTTGTATTGATTCTATGATTACTTAATAAGTCAATTAAATGCATGGTTATATTCGACTAGTAAAAATTTATTGAATAAGTTATGCCTATGAATTCATTGATTGTGAAATGATCAATTTTGATATGATTAGGAAATTGAAAAATTTGTATTTTCTATGTGGTTAACCTTGATAGCCGAACAAATAAGGAAATGGATTTGCTAAATGTGTATAAATTTTGATATGGCAGTTAGCATATAATGTTATTATGGATAGCTTTGCATTGGACTTTATTATTTATTTGGTAAAATTATTTAGATATATCTTTGGCATTAGGAAATACACGCATGGTGTAATGATAAATTAAGTATGTTTGGTCATGTTTTATATCACCAATGCCGCATAAATGAATGAGCAATTTAGTATTTAAATATGATTTGTTTAATGTCTAATTTGTACATGCGAGAAAGCTTTATAATAATAGATTGATATCCAACTAATGAAATAGTTGTTTTGTTATGTGTTCTGTATATGATATGTTTCGATATATGCTAAAATATGTTTAATTATGAAATGTTATGATTGCTATGACTTTTTAGACTCGATATTTGATTAAGTTATGAGCATTGATATGATTAAACTTCGAGTTGTGAAAAGTAATGATTTTATGTATGAACTGTGGTATGACCGATAATGCCTCGTAACCCTAATTTGGCGACGGATACGGGTTAGGGGTGTTACATTTGATTGGTATCAGAGCTTACGGTTTAGTCGATTCTAGAACTACCGTAGCGCGTGTGAGTCTAGCTATACATGCCTTAATTTTATAATAAGATAGTGTGGTGACTTCTGACATTCAAATCCGTTCTTTTTGTCTTTGTGTCTTTAGCTTAGTAGTTGTTAAACTAGATTAAATCAACCAATCACTCCATATTTTAGGCTAAATAATAAAAAGAAAGAGAGTATTAGTACTTTTAGTTCCTTTGGGTTCGATAATCCGGTCTTGCCTAAGCTATACTACTGTTCGATAGGTACACTTGCCTTTAATTATTGTCAGAGTTAGTCTCAAGGTTCTATCTCATTCATTATAAATTTTAAAGCTCTAATTTTAGCGATCAAGTTTTTGGCGCCGTTTCAGGGGAACTGAAATATTAAGAAAGCTCTATTTTTATTACTTTAGCCAATTTTTTTATTGCAATTTATTATTATTATTTTATTTACTTTGCTAATTTTTTTCCTCTATTTTGCTTTTGGCAGATAATTTTAGTCTATAGAGAAGATGGCACTGAATAATTATTAGTGGCAAGTTATGAGGATAGTGCCAACAAAAGCCGCCAGTGTTTTCAACCTCGACGTGGTCACCAAGTTATCTAACCAGCTAGAGATGATGAATAAAAAGATTGATGGTTTGTATAATCTCTCGCAGGTACACCCAGTAATGCAATATGATTCGAATTTAGGAGCGTGGCGAATATTGAGTACCCACCCCACAGATATGGCATGGAAAACGAGCAAGCTCACTATACTGGTAACTATTCTAGACCACAAAATAATTTTTATAATGACACTTATAATGCAGGTTGGAGTTACCATCCCAATTTCTCGTGGGTGATAAAAGTAGCCAAAGACAGAACTTCCTCCAAATTTTCAACAACCACCTCACCAACAGAAGCAGAGTCGAGTCTTGAGGAGATGTCGACAAAATTCATGGCGACCACGTAAACCGTCCCCAAAAACTGAGACAACATTCGATAATCAACAAGCATCGATCAAAGAGATCAAGAACCAAGTTCAGAAATTTACTAAGTCAGTTGAACAAGTTGCAAAGTTAATGTCCGAACAACCGCAAGGGCGTCTACCAAGCAACACAGAGATTAACCCAAACAAGAAAATTCAAACCGTACCAGCTCATGACAGTGAAGGGTTAGACGAACTAAACCCAAGGGAAGAACCTGTGGTAAGTGAAGGTAAGGTTGAGGTGTGCCATAATATACCAAAACTAGCAATTACAGAGTACCAACCTCGTGTGCCATATCCCGATATAAAGAAAGATCACACAGAGGAAGAATTCGGTTAACTCACACTTCGTGTAGATGACGAAACAATCACTCTTCAAGCTCTTGACTCAGCTAGGACATCGAGTAATAAAGGTACAAACGTTAATCCTATTGATAACCATTTGGATCAACCTTCTTTATAGGAAGCATCACGAAATCACCTAGCTGAGCTAGATATTAGACCTCGTGCCAATAAAGAAGAATTATATGAGGAACGAAGCCTTAGGGTCGACAAACTAGAAGAGTGGAAAACACAATTTAAAGAAGAACCGAAACCACACGAAGTGAAACCGAAGGAAACCCCAGACGAGCTGATAGGAACAACAAATCACTTCAAAATAGGGGATCAGGTATTGTTGAATAAGGAAGACCCTCAAATCACCAATTCAGACCTCAAGACAAACGAAGGAATCACTTTTGAGGTACTTAATGTCTTCCTATATGGCACAGTCGAGGTAGGCAATCCTAAATTCAACACTTTTGAGGTAAACATTACTCGACTTAAACTTTATATCCATAACCGAGTTGATCGCATGAGAAAGGATTTCCACCTCCTCAAACCACCATGATTGTGCGTACAACAGGTAAGTCTAGCTCAAGACTTTAAACGAGTGCTTCTGGGGAGGCAACCCGAGTACTAACCTTACTAATTAGTTTGGTTTTATTTCTTTTCGTATTTAGGCATAGGTTTCTATACCCACACGGCCTTTCACATGGCCGTGGCCGTGGCCGTGTGGACAACACGGCTAGGCACATGGGAGTGGACCTTATCTCTATTTAATTATTTACTTTTATTCATATTTTTATTTTTATTTTTATTTTTATTTTTATTTTTATTTTTATTTCCTTTATTATTTTCTCCTTTTTCTCAATGGCATTTAGATTTAGCTTAGAATACAATAAAACCAAGCCGCTACTTCGAGGATTCAATTTCAAACGGTTCGAGACGCTTCCCCACGTTCACCTCCAATCTTATCCGGTTTCTTTTCATTAACTTCATCCAAAAAATTCAGGAAGTGTTACTTCTCCCCTTCTCTTTTGATTTTATTATTACATAATTGTTTATCTATCTTTGTACATTAAGGGCAATGTACATCTTAAGTGTGGGGGGTAAAAGTACCTAACTTTTTGCGTTATTCCAAATTCCTGAATTTTAGTCTTGTTCGTAAGTAATTTTCTCATATTATCAATTAGGGTGAAATTTCTGATGATTTATGATTTTTATTGATATGTTTTTGAATAAGTCATTGATAATTGTGCATTGATGATTTGTACTTGAAGAATACTAGAGAATCGAGCATGATAAGTCTATTTTTCAAGAATAAAAATTTTCTAGATTGTCGAACTGAATTTGAATATTACCTTGAAGTTTGAAATTTACAGGATTGATGTCAAAAACCCATAATTTTTGTGAGACTTGAGCCTTATAGAGCATATATTATTTTTCATGCTCACTTTATTGATTTTGAGTGTGTCAACACTAAATTGTTATTCTAGAACTTGCCTTGATTATACATGTCGAGACCACATTAATGATTTGATATACTGAGATGATAAAGGCACCTATGTTTTAACCCGTTCACTCCACTAAAAAGCCTACCCACATAATTAACCCCTAGTGAACCCTTTTTAATCCTAACAACCCTTTGTATTGATTTACCTGCTAATATTAACCCGAAAACCCTTTGAATTTTTTATCACCATTCTTTTGACTACCCTTCTATCGAGAATTGATTTGATCAGTTGCCTAATTAGTTTATTTCAGTTGACAAAGTTCTTTCTTTATTATGTAGTTTGTTCGAAAAAAAAAAAAAAAATAAAAAATCAAAGTATATTCAGTATTAGTGAGCTTGTACATTTAAATTTCAATTATCAAAGAAAAAAGCTCATAGTATTATTAGTTTCAAAGTTTCAATTGATGTAATCATTTATTTTCTAGTTCATTATTTTTAGTTAGGTGATTTGTCAAAATCGATCTCGATTCTAACCCTTCTAATTCAGCCTTTATCCACACCTTTAACCCAAGCCCTTCATGTACTCGTTAAAGACCTTTTGAATTGTGTATCATCTCATATTATAGTGGTGGAGATTTGATTTTCAAGCAAGCCTATGGGATTAACTTTTTAGGTTCGACTATTGAGTGCTTAATTGTGAACTTTAAACACTTTGAGTGAATTGAGTGAATCTTTAGCGAGGATGTCAATCCTTATCGGTTTTGAATCAAAGGTAAATATTTAGAAGGGGGGAGACACCTATGTTTTTCGTGCTACAAATATATGACTTAGAATTGTTTGAATCTTTACGAGTCTTTGAGTTAAAATTATCCATGTATGAATTATCTCTGAATTATGATGAGGCATTATTGATAGGAATTAGGAATTGTGGAAAGTTCGTTTTAATTGTAAGTTGAGAATTTTGCTTGAGGACAAGCAAAAGCTTAAGTGTGTGGGTATTTGATAAACTGTAAAAGTAACATATTTTAGGCCCACATTTAGTATGCTTTTGGATGATTTAGCACTTGATTTATGTAAAAAGGTGCTCTTAATCATTTCTTTTCATGTTTTTACTCAGGAAAGCACCCGAGGACGAAAAGAACAATAAACAGGCTTAAAATGGGTCAATTTGGGCTAAAGAGGAAATCGACACAGCCTGGACTTCAAGCCACACAGTCGTGCCTCGACAATTAACTAAAGCACGGCCATGCCACGATTTACACGGCCATGCCCCAATCGACAAAATCAAGACACGGCCTGAAGACTATTTACACAAGTGTGTACCATGGCCGTGTCCCTACCGCAGAAAAGAGCAATTCTACTCGGAATAGGATACTTTGAGGCAAAGAAACATATTCCAAAGCCTATTCAAACACCCGAGTAGGAATTATACTTGAATTAGGATACTTAGGGGCCAAGTAAGGCATCTCAAAATCTATATAAACACCCAAGGGTGCAACTTAAGGGGGAGTTCGGCAGAAGCCTTCTACCAGGGCTTTTGTCCAAGCGATGAGCTAGGCTAAGAAGCCGAGCCAAGAAGATCACGTCTTGTGGGATCACTCGAAGATAGCCAAGTGGATCTATCTCGAAGAGCCAGAATTATACTCAAGACGGAGAATTTCTCCTTCAATTCTTTCAGGGGGTTTTAGGAATTTTCTATGTTTTGTTTTATCTTTTCTCTTGAGATGTTTTCTTTATTTGTTATGAGCTAAACCCTTCAGATACCCGAAGGGGATGAAACCTAGATGAATTTTGTTATTGATTTCTGAATTATATGATAAATACTTAGTTTGTTCTTAATTATGCATGCTTAATCCAAATCTGATGTGCTTAGTTGGAGGAGGAATAGGCCCTGCTTAAGAGTAGATCGAGCATAATTAAGCGGAGTTGATTGCACTCATAGAGATAGGGTGATGAGATTTTGCCAGATTAGGGTGAAACCTAATATGAGAATCCATAGATCGATTTACTGCTATTCTAGGGGGTTATTATAAGCGAGCAAGAGTTCCACTAATTAACTTAGGGTTAGATGTTATTCGCCTCGAGAGAGGGTTTAATATACGTTAGGGAGTCTTACAGATCAAACTAAGTAAATAAATTATATGGTTCAGTATTAAATAACAAGTGAAGTCTAGGTGGATTCTTCCTAAGGGTATCGTCGTGATCAATTGAGTTTTCTTCAAGTTATTTCCCAATTCGTTCTTTTTTTCTTTGCGTCTTTAGCTTAGTTTGTTCTTTAGCTTAGTGCGATGATGAATGTACTTCGATCATGTATATGGCACTGAGTGTGCGATTAAATTAAAAGAATATCAAATGATGATCGACATGTAATATCGAGCATTGTATAGCTTGGAAGTTGAGTAACTATGTGTTAGCTAATGTATGCATTGAACCTTTGTGGTTGACGAGTTTATAGATAAAGCTATGAATGGGTGAATGAGAATTTTAGCTATGGATGATATGGTATGAATGTTAGAAAATTTATCTATGTGATGGTTTATTGTATATATTGGTTTGAATTGATGAGATAATTGTATTATATTTTCGAACTTACTAAGTTTTGAAAAGCTTACTGTGTGATTTGTTTCTCGACTTTGCAGTGTCAGTAAAGCTAGCTCAGATCTAGGGATCGTCAGCATCTCAATCACACTATCGGCTATCTATTTTGGGTACTTTTGAAAAGATGTACATAGTTGAAATATGGCATGTATAAGCTAGTTATTTGAATCATTATTGATGTGTGAAAATAGTCATGTGATGTGGCTGGATATATGTGTTGGCTTTAAGCATGAACGGTATTGAAATATGATGCATATTTTGATATGGCTTATGAGTAAAGAAAATAACTTATGAATGGTAAACTTTGTGCTGGTATGATGCTAGTATGAATTAGAGAATTTGGGAATGAATCATATTGGTGTGAAATGTGTTCAAGTGGTGCAATTTAGTCTATTAGTTAACATGGTTGTGAATGAGTTTGTATGAGATGATATGTTGATTACTTGACATGAAATTGGTTGCTAAATTGTGTGAGTAAACATGCTTAAATGTGCTTGTAGGGTTGACCCTTGTATGGGTGGAAAATTAGCCTTACATATAGCTTATTTTGTCACACGGTTGTGGCACACGAGTGTGCCTAGTGACCGTGGGGCTAAGTCAGTAGCTAGCTTAAGGACACACGACCATGGTACACGGGCGTGCCTAGTAGTTGTGTGAAAAAGTCAGTATATGGCCTATGAGTGCACGGCCTTAGCACACGGGGGTGCTTGGTAACCATGGAGCCAAGTCAGGATCGACCACGGCCAGGGTACATGGACGTGTTTGGTGGCCGTGAAGTTAAGTTAGGTTTGACCACGAGGAGGACACACGGGTGTGTCTAGCAGCCGTGAGAGGCACATGGTTTGCCCACACTAGTGTGTAACCCCTGAAGCTTATAAAATTTTTAAATTTTTAAGAATTTCTGTATGTGTTTTGGTTTAGTCCCGACCCTTCTCTAGCATATGTTTAAGGTCTTTTAGGCCTTAATAAGGGACTATTTGATTTTGTTTTGATGTGTTATGCTAATGATTGACTTTGTATCGTAAATGGGATATGAAATGATTCGATTGTTAGGTAATGCCTCTTAACCCTATTCTGGCGATGATTTTGGGTTAGGGGTGTTACATTTTATTGGTATCAAAGCTACGGTTTTGTCGATTCTTAGACTAACGTAGCGCGTGTGAGTATAGATATACATGCCATATATGAAATTGTGATAGTGTGATGAGTTTTGACAGTTGAAAATGTGTTTTCGTATAGTAATGGATCCTGATCGAGCAGTTGCTGACGACGTAGAAAGTAACGCACCTGTTCCTGCTCACGGGATAGCGCGGCCGTATCTAGGCCGATGATAGTGGTAAAGGAGGAGAGGCTAAGAAAGCCTTCTTCCGAATGATGAGTGAGTGGTTTATGGAGTTCGTTCGAACGAATCCGGCTGCTCCACAACCTCTACCCCTACAAGTACCTGTTGTGCCATATGTTACAGATCTGATTCGATTGAATAAACCCCCTATGGACAAGATTCAGATGTATAGGGCCGAAGAGTTTAGGGCCACATTTGATGACGATGCTGAGCGAGCTGAGTTTTGGCTCAAGAATACTCTTCGAGTATTTGATGAGATGTCGTTAATTCCAGAGAAATGTATAAGATGTATTGTTTCGTTGTTGAAGGATACGACTTATAATTGGTAGAAGACATTGATATCTGTGGTTTTGAGAGAGAGAATCACCTGGGATTTCTTTCAAGTCGAGTTTAGAAAGAAGTATATCAGTCAACGTTTCATTGATCAGAAACGTAAAGAGTTTTTAGGGCTGAAACAAGGCTGTTTGTCCGTTACTGAGTACAAACGGGAATTTGTGAGATTGAGTCAATATGCGAGATAATGTGTTTCGACCGAAGCTACTATGTGGAAACGTTTCATAGAGGGATTGAATGAAGACATTAAATTGTTGGTTGGGATACTTGATATAAATGAATTTGTTGTGCTAGTTGAAAGAGCATGCAAAGCTGAGGAGCTCGGTAAAGAAAAGAAGAAAGCTGATTCTAAAGCTCGTGATGAAAGAAAGAGATCGATGAGTAAGTTTTCTCAACCTTCCACAAAGAGATTTAGAGATGCAAGTAATCGTTCAAATGCTTCATTTAGACATCCAAGTAAAGATCATTCGAGACAAAGTACTGGTTCACAAACTCAAGCTCCGATTGAATCAAGTGTTGGCAGCGTTAAGAATAACAAACCTGAGTGTAGACAGTGTGGAAGACGACATGTGGGAGAATGCTAGGGCAAGTACAACAATAGAGTTTGTTATAAATGTGGATCTCAAAATAGTTTTATTCGAGATTTCCCAAAGATGGTCGAAGAGGAAGATGTTCAGAATGTGAGATCAAGTAATGTATCGATTACGGGTAGACCGCCCAGAAATGTAGGGAATGTGAGTTGAAGTCAAGGAGAGACTACTGACATAACTGTGAGGTCAGAGGCGAGAGCACCTGCCCGAGCTTATGCTATACGTGCACGAGAGGAAGCATCATCTCCAAACGTTATCACCGGTACTTTTACTTTATTTGATACTGATGTCATTGCATTGATAGATCCAAGATCTACTCATTCCTATGTGTGTGTTAATCTAGTATTGAGTAATACTCTATTTGTTGAGTCTACTGAATTTATGGTTAGAGTGTCGAACCCCTTAGGCAAGTGTGTCTTGGTGGATAAGGTGTGCAAGAACTGCCAATTGATGTTTCGGGATGCTTGTTTTTCGGCTAATTTGATGTTGTAACCATTCAATGAGTTTGACAAAATTCTGGGCATGGATTGGCTTACTCTGCATAATGCCATCGTGAATTGTAAAAGAAAGGGTATTGAGTTGAAAAGTCAGAATGGTGAGATAGTTCAAATTGAATCCAGTTACATGAAAGGATTATCAGCTGTTGTATCTGCAATAAAAGCTATGAACTATGTGAAAAAAGGTTGTAAAGCCTATTTGGCATACGTGATTGATACAAAAGTGTCAGAAAAGAAAGTTGAAACTGTGCCTGTGGTATGTGAGTTTCCAGATGTGTTTCCTGAAGAGTTACCGAGATTACCTCCAATTCAAGAAGTCTAATTTGGTATTGAATTAGTGTCGGGGACCACTCCCATTTCGATAGCACCATATAGAATGGCACCAACCGAGTTGAAAGATTTAAAATCTCAGTTTCAAGAGTTAACAGACAAAGGATTTGCACGACCGAGTTTCTCACCCTGGGGAGCTCTTGTGTTATTTGTGAAAAAGAAAGATGGAACTATGAGGATGTGTATTAATTATCGACAGTTGAACAAAGTGATGATAAAGAAAAAATATCTGTTGCCTCGTATTGATGATTTGTTTGATCAGCTGAGAGGAGTTATAGTGTTTTCAAAGATAGACTTGAGATCAGGCTACTATCAGTTAAGAGTTAAAGAATTCGATGTGCCGAAAACTGCTTTCAGAATGAGGTACGGACATTACAAATTCTTAGTGATGCCTTTCGAACTAACAAATGCTCCTGTAATGTTTATGGATCTGATGAATCGGATACTCAGGCCGTATTTGGATCATTTTTTTGTGGTGTTAATTGATGATATTTTGATCTATTCGTGTGATGAGACACAGCATGCCGAGCATTTGAGAACTGTGCTACAAACCCTGCGTGAGAAACAATTGTATGTAAAGTTTAGCAAATGCGAATTTTAGTTACGTGAGGTTGGTTTTCTCAGGCATATTGTATCCGCTGCGGGAATAAGAGTTGATCCGAGCAAAATCTTTGCTATTTTGGAATGGAAGCCTCCGAGAAATGTGTCTGAAGTCCATAGTTTTCTGGGACTAGCAGGATATTATAGACTGTTTGTGAAAGGCTTCTCAATGATTGCGACTCCATTGACAAAGTTGCTACAGAAAGATGTTAGATTCGAGTGGCAAGAAAAATGCCAGTAGAGTTTTGAATAGTTGAAAGTATTATTGAAAGAGGTGCCAGTGTTAGTTCAACCTGAGTCGGGTAAAGAATTTATAGTTCTTAGTGATGCATCGTTGAATGGTTTGGGTTGTGTGCTAATGCAAGAAGGCAAAGTGTAACAGTCCGAATTTGACCCTAATCGAAACGGTGGTTTCGGGACCACAAAATCGAGTCCAAAAAAATTAAAAATTTAAATATTATTTTCTGTGTTAATTATATGTGAATTTGTATGTGTGAAAGTTTCGTATAAAAATTTGATTGTTTGTGTGCTTAATTAAATAAAAGGACTTAATCGCGTAAAGCGTAAAAGTTATAAACTATTGTGTAAAGTGCTAATTTGATAGTGGCGTTTTAATATGGGATCCTTAAAGGGAAATTAGCCCATTTTTGAAGTTAGTGGATGGCATGTTAAAGATTAAGTGATAATATTATGTAAAGTTTTATTATTATAAATGTTTTTATTTATTAAACATTATATTATGCTTAAAATAATAAAAACATAGTATGACAGAGAAACATTTTTCATTCATGCATGTTTTGGCCGAAAGTGAAGAAGAAAGAAAAGAAAGAAACCCAAGCTAGGTTCGGCCAACTTTAAGCTTGATTAAAGGTTAGTTTTAGTTCGGTTTCTGATAATTTTTACGTTTTTGAAATCGTTGGTTCGAATACATCAAGACCCATGCTCTAATTTTTGAGTTTGATGAATATTTTGAGTTGAGCTATTGTTGATAGTTGGTTGTTTATGTTGTTTAAGGATGAATTATGAAATATATATGTTAGATTAATATGTTTTGTCTTTGGATTTTTGATGAATTTGAGCATTTTGGGTTAAATTGCAAAATAAATTTTTTGAGGGACTAAAATGTGAAAAAAATGAAATGGATAGTTTTGTATAAAGTCTATGAACATTCGGCCCTTAAGGTGTGAGAACAAATTTTGTGTATATTGTGTTTTGTGTAATTAGGACTAAATTGTAAAAGTGTGAAACATTAGGGGCAAAATGGTAATTTTCCCATTTAGGTGTCTTTGGATTAAATTGAAATGAAATGTGTTTGAATGAGCTGAAATTGAATATGTTTAGATCAAAAACAAAGAAAAACGGACTTGGATCGGGGAAAAACGAAAGTTAACGAATAGCCTGTTCTTGTTGTCCGACGATATTCGAGGTAAGTCCTTAAGCAAATATATGCTAAAGAATTATTTATGAGTATGACGAATAATGAAACTCGAATAGTTAAAGTGTATTTATAGGCAATAGCCGAATATAGGAGTATGGTATTGAATTGAACTTACTTTGTAAAATGAGAAGTGTATAAGTATGTCCGGATTGGTAAGTGAAAGTAATATGAAGTATATGAATTGTTTGTATTGTTGGTATTATGGAATGAGTGTTGAATTGATGATTATATAAGCTAGGTTAAGTTGTAAACCGATGGTATCTAATTTTGATTATAATGTAGCCATGCGTATTGGCTATTTCTTTTGCTTATACGTTACTTGTGTGTTTCTAGATAAGTTTAAAGCTTAGTTTGAGCGTGTATATATATATATATATATGTTATGATAGTTATCTAGAGTTGTTTATCCATAATTCGGTGGTGCTAGTAGAAATGTTAATGCATATATATTGGAGTCAATCATTGAAGTGTTTAATTGAGGTCCGAATATGTGGTCAATGAATTGGTTATAATTAGGTATTCGGCTAGTTAGAGTGCTCACGTGTTTGATAAGTTTATAATGATATGCATGTATATAATTAGTTCATGTGGCTTTGAGTTGAATGAATGCGAAAATAGGCATTGATTCAGTTGAATGGAATTATATGGAAAATGTGCAGAACTATGATGTATAATTTTTGTACTTATATAGATATGTAATTGGCTTGTGATATTTCTACCGTTGGCTGAGTGTTTGGAATTACAAAACTTGATTTGTGCTATGTGATGAACTAGAAATTTGGTAAATGAAAACTTGTATATTCGGTTTTGTGAAAAAAAGTTTCAAGCCATATGAAATTCGGTCTTATTAGAAAGTTATTATGTATTGACATCCGAATTATGCTTATTTAGGTGTAACTTATATATGTGCACAAGTTATGAAATGTTAAGTTGATGTTCGACTAATGAAATAGATGTATTGACACAATTTGGATATATATATATATATATATACATATATTTTATGTTTAATAGGTAGGTACATTGTTCTTGAAAGACGAATATAGTTTTAATGCATGTTTCATGATTATATGATCCGGTTTATTCCCAAATGTTGTCAATAATATGGTTACGTAAATTTATTAATCATGATTGATTATGGCTTTATCTTTGAGAAATATGCGCATATTGCATTAGTATCATGAACATGTTCAGTTATACTATAGTGTATTAATGTCACATATGTGAACGAATATACAATAGAGTTCTAAGGATTTGTATGTCTTAATAGGAAAATTATATTTATAAGGTGAATGACAAATGCTTGAACATGTATTAAATATTTGAATGACATATATTCGATGATTCAATGGTTTGAAATGTACAAGCATGAATTTAAATTCTTTGGTTTGATAGAAGTATGAATTTTCGAAAAATGACTACGATAATCTGAGTTGGGTTTGGTAATGCCTCATAACCCTAATCTGGCGACAGACATGGGTTAGGGGTGTTACATTTGATTGGTATCAGAGCTTACGATTTAGTCAATTCCAGGACTACTAGCACGTGTGGGTCTAGCTATACATGCCTTATATTATAATGTGATAGTGTGGTGAATTCTGATATCTTAATTGTGATTTTATATTGTAAATGGATCCCGATAGAGCCGTAACAGATGATGTTGAGAGCGTAGCGCATGATCCTGCACATGGGTCAGTGCCGGTAGACTCTCGACCTATTTCGAGTTGTCATGAGGGGGAAGGCTAAGCAAGCCTTCTACCAGATGATGAACAAATGGTGTACTCAATATATTTGGACTAACCCAACTGTGCAACAACCTCCACCCCCGAATAATCCATCTCCGATACCTATGGTACCTCCGATAGTAGATCCGATGAGATTTGGCAGGCCTCCTGTAGATAAAATCAGGAAACACGGGGCCAAAAGAGTTTAAAGCTAATGATGATGATGCGAAACGAGCAGAGTTGTGGCTTGATAACACTATCCGAGTGTTTGATGAGCTATCATGTACTCCAGAGAAATGTTTAAAGAGTGCTATATCGTTATTACAAGACACCGCATATTACTGGTGGAATACACTAGTATCGGTGGTTCCGAAAGAGAAAGTGACCTGGGAATTCTTCCAGATTAAGTCCCATAAGAAGTATATCAGTTAGAGATTCATCGATCAAAAACGTAAAGAATTTTTTTTTGAATTCAAACAGGGTCGAATGACTATTTTTGAGTATGAACTAGAGTTTGTGAGACTGAGTCAGTATGCTCGAGAATGTGTACCCTCCGAAGCTATAATGTGCAAAAGACTCGAAGATGACTTTAATAAAGATATTCGTTTGTTAGTTGGGATTTTGAAAATAGAAGAGTTCATTGTACTCGTTGACCGAGCTTGCAAGCTGAGGCATCCGGGAAGTTGTAGATTTAACGACAAAGCTTGCTTCAGATGTAGATTGTTTGATCATTTTATCTAAGATTATTCTGAGTCTATCGAGCCAGAGATTGTTCAGAATACGAGATTTGATAGTGTACTCGTGAGAGGTAGATCTTTAAAGAATGTCAGAAACGTCGGTGGTAGTCAGAGAACTATGAGAGATAGTGTTGTTAGATACGAAGTTAGAGCGCCTGTCAGAGCATATGTTATTCGAGCTTGAGAGGAAGCTTCATCACCTGATGTAATAATTGGTATTTTTACTTTTTATGGTACTTCTGTAATTGCTTTGATAGACCCTGGTACTACGTATTCATACATGTTCATGAACTTAGTATTTAGTAAGATTTTGCCTGTAGAGTCTACTGAGTTTGCTATAAAAGTATCGAGCTCCTTAGGTAAAAGAGTCCTGGTTGATAAAATATGCAAGAATAGTCCGTTAATGTTTCGAGATATACGTTTCTCTGCTGATTCGATGCTATTGCCACTTGATGAATTCTATATTATTCTGGGTATGGATTAGTTATTTATACATGATGCAGTTGTGAATTGCAAAAGAACAGCGATAGATTTGAGAGGTCTGAATAATGAGATTGTAAGGTTTGAGTTGGGTGATTTGAATGGATTTCCTACTGTAATATGAGTATTGAAAGCTTAAAATTATATGAAAAAGGGTTACGAATCATATTTTTGCTTATGTGATTGATTCAAGGATGCCTGAGAAGAAAGTTGAATGAGTGCATATTGTTTGTGAGTTTTCTGATGTACTTCCTGAAGAGTTACCAGGTTTGCCACCAATTCGTGAAATTGAATTTGTTATTGATATGTTGCATAGTATTACACCTATTTCGATAACTCGGTATAGAATGGCACCAACTGGATTGAAAGAATTAAAGTCACAGTTACAAGAATTGACTAATAGAGGTTTTGTTAGATTGAGTTTCTCGTCTTGGGGTGTTCCTGTTCTGTTTGTGAAAAAGAAAGATAGCAAAATGAGGATGTGTATCGATTATTGTCAGTTAAATAAAGTGTCAATAAAGAACAAATATCCGTAGCCTCGAATAGATGATTGATTTAATCAATAAAAAGGAGCATGCTGAACATTTGAGATATTGAGATATTGAAAGATTATGAGCTAGTGTTAGATTATCATCCGGGTAAAACAAACATTGTGGCTAATGGGTAAGTAGAAAGTCATTGTTTGCATCACATGCTTTGAATGCTCAGTTAGACTTGTCTGATGATAGTTCTGTAATAGAGGAATTGAGAGCAAAACCATTTTTTTACAACAGATATATGAAGCTCAGAAGTCTGATAATGAATTGCTAGCGAAATGAGCCCAGTGGGAAAGGAATTTTGAATCTGAATTTTTAATTGTGGATGATTGTTTGAAATATCGAGATAGTATCTGTGTTCAGAGAAATCCAGGGTTGATTCAATTGATTTTGAATGAAACACATAATAGACATTTATCTGTTCATCTGGGAAGTACTAAAATGTACCATGATTTGAAGCAACACTACTGGTGGTCTGGTATGAAACAAGACATTTCTGACTTTGATTTGAAATGTTTAGTTGTCAGCAAGTGAAAGCTGAACATCAAGTTCCGTATGGATTGCTACATCCGATCCTGGTTTCTGAGTGGAAATGAAATAGAGTAACAATGGACTTTGTTTCTGATTGGCCTTGACTCCGAAAAAGAAAGTTGCGATATGGGTCGTAATTGACTGATTAACTAAATCTGCCAATTTTATTTCGGTTAGGTCTAATTTCTCACTAGAGAGATTGACTTAGTTTTATAACTGAGATTGTGAGATTGCACGGGGTGCCACTATCTATTGTGTCAGATAAAGATACGAGATTCACATCACGATTCTAGAAGAAATTGCAAGGAGCTTTGGGCACGAAAATACATTTTAGTGCAGCCTTTCTTTTGCAAATAGATGGTCAATTTGAACGAACTATTCAGATTCGTGAAGATATGCTAAGGTGCTGTGTATTAGAGTTTAATGGTTCATGGAAACAGTATCTACCATTGATTAAAATTGCAAATAATAGTGGTTTTCAAATGAATATCAAAATGGCACCATATGAAGATTTGTACGGACGTAAAAGTCATATACCTCTGTATTAGACTAAACTCAGTGAGAATAAGTTACACGGGTTTGATTTGATAAAGGATATAGAACAAGAAGTGAAATTGAACTAAGATTGTTTGGAAGCAGCATCTGATCGGCAGTAGTCCTATGTAGACTTGAAATGAAAAGATATAAAATTTGAGATCGACGACAAAGTATTTCATGTTTCAATATTTTGTGGATATCGATCCGACCCGTCACATGTGATTGCTTCATTTGAAATAGAAATCTGATCTGATATGACATATGAAGAAGAGCCGATCTGTATCTTAGCCCGTGAAGTGAAGGAGTTGAGAAATAAGAAAATTCCATTAATAAAGTATTATGGTATCGACATGGAATAGAGCAGGCAACATGGAAGCCTGAGGATTCAATAAGACAACAATATCTAAATATGTTCAGCGGTAAGATTTTCGGGGACGAAAATCCCTAAGGGGGGAGAGTTGTAACAGTCTGAATTTGACCCTAATCGGAACGGTGGTTTCGGGACCACAAATCCGAGTCTGAAAAAAAATTAAAAATTTAAATATTATTTTCCGTTTTAATTATATGTGATTTTGTATGTGTGAAAGTTTCGTATAAAAATTTGATTGTTTGTGTGCTTAATTAAATAAAAGAACTTAATCGCGTAAAGCGTAAAAGTTATAAACTATTGTGTAAAGTGCTAATTTGATAGTGGCCTTTTAATAAGGGATCCCTAAAGGGCAATTAGCCTATTTTTAAATTTAGTGGATGGCATGTTAAAGATTAAGTGATAATATTATGTAAAGTTTTATTATTATAAATGTTTTTATTTATTAAACATTATACTATGCTTAAAATAATAAAAACATAATATGAAAGAGAAACATTTTTCATTCATGCATGTTTTGGCCGAAAGTGAAGAAAAAAGAAAAGAAAGAAACCCAAGCTAGGTTCGGCCAACTTTAAGCTTGATTAAAGGTTAGTTTTAGTTCGTTTTCTGATAATTTTTACATTTTTGAAATCGTTGGTTCGAATACTTCAAGACCCATGCTCTAATTTTTGAGTTTGATGAATATTTTGAGTTGAGCTATTGTTGATAGTTGGTTGTTTATGTTGTTTAAGGATGAATTATGAAATATATATGTTAGATAATATGTTTTGTCTTTGGATTTTGATGAATTTGAGCATTTTGGGTTAAATTGCAAAATAGATTTTTGAGGGACTAAAATGTGAAAAAATGAAATGGATAGTTTTGTATAAAGTCTATGAACATTCGCCCTTAAGGTGTGAGAACAAATTTTGTGTATATTGTGTTTTGTGTAATTAGGACTAAATTGTAAAAGTGTGAAACATTAGGGGCAAAATGGTAATTTTCCCATTTAGGTGTCTTTGGATTAAATTGAAATGAAATGTGTTTGAATGAGCTGAAATTGAATATGTTTAGATCAAAACAAAGAAAACGGACTTGGATCTGGGAAAAGCGAAAGTTAACGAATAGCCGGTTCTTGTTGTCCGACGATATTCGAGGTAAGTCCTTAAGCAAATATATGCTAAAGAATTATTTATGAGTATGATGAATAATGAAACTCGAATAGTTAAAGTGTATTTATAAGCAATAGCCGAATATAGGAGTATGGTATTGAATTGAACTTACTTTGTAAAATGAGAAGTGTATAAGTATGTTCGGATTGGTAAGTGAAAGTAATATGAAGCATATGAGTTGTTTGTATTGTTGGTATTATGGAATGAGTGTTGAATTGATGATTATATCTATATAGGGCTTTAAGCCTAGCAGGCCTCGTGCCGGTGTTACTTATCGGGCTAAATGCCTAGCAGGCCTTGTGCCAGTGATGTAATTCGGGCTTTGAGCCTAGCAGGCCTCGTGCCGATGATGTAATTCCAGCTTTGAGCCTAGCAGGCCTTGTGCTGGTGATGTATATCAAGCTTATTGCCTAACAGGCTAAATGCCGGTGATCAAATTCAGACCTTGGGTCTAACAGGCTTAATGCCGGTGATGTATTATGAACCCTTCACAAGGTGTTCAATAAACAAAATGCTCGGGTAAATATAAAGGTTTATAGATGCAAGGAACAAGGTAAGTGATTATCTTTCCTTTCAAATTACATAAGTGGTAGAATGGTTAAGGATTTTAGTAATGAGTTTTTATGATATGTGCATTTGATTTATTCATTAATGAGTGTGATATGTATATGGAAATATAAGCTTGGTAATATCCTTGAGATTCGGTCAAATGTGCAATTGTTAAAAGTGAAAGTTATCGAAGATGCATATATGTATATATGACTAATTGTATACGATTGAGGTAAATGTTAAACTTGTTAATGGTGGAATATGTGAACACTTAAGGTTTAAAGTGTTTTGGAGGGTTGTATGCTTTTGACGAGGGAAATAATAGATACTAAGTTAAAGAAATGGCAATTCGGCCATAGTGGAATTATTAGTTAAATTATTTGGATTTTAAAGTCATGAATAATTTAATTTATAAATATATATATATATATATATATATGTACTAAATGTTGGAATGTATGATTATTGATTCATAAATGCTTAGGACTTACTAAGCTAGTGAGCTTACTTGTGTGATATGTTCTCCTCTGTTTTATAAATTTGGTTACAGCTACGAGCTCAAGAGGGATCGTCAAGAAAGTCATCTACACTATCAACCTATTTGGTACTTATAAACTTAGTTTTTTTATTAAAAAGGCATGTATAAGCTAGGTTAAGTTGTAAACCGATGGTATCTAATTTTGTTTATAATGTAGCCATGCGTATTGGCTATTTCTTTTGCTTATACGTTACTTGTGTGTTTCTAGATAAGTTTAAAGCTTAGTTTGAGCATGTATATATATATGTTATGATAGTTATCTAAAGTTGTTTATCCATAATTCGGTGGTGCTAGTAGAAATGTAACATCCTAAATATTCGAGTATCATTATGTTGTTAAGTGTTAGCTCGGGTTTACTTGGAATTAGAATAAATATTAGTAAAGTGTACTTTAATGTAAAGAAATTAGGTGACTTTGAAACATAAGTTAATTAAGTACTAAAAGATGGCATAAGATGAGTAATTGGCAAAGTGGTGATGACACCATAAGTTGGACTTGAGGGGAGAGGTTTGAATCACCTAGCATGCAATTAGGGAGTTTTTATTTTTGCTTTATCCTAGCATGTGTCGGCTATGGATAAGATTAGGATGAGTTGGATTATTTTTTTTTTTTAAGAAGACTAAGGATTATGGAAAGCTAAAGATAGGGGATAGAATGGCTTGAATTGGGGGATATTGTCTCACCAACTTAAGGAAAAAGGAGGATGATAAGGCTTAAAAATAGGGAGATGTTTTGGAAACTTCCTAATGGCCTTTTGACCATGTATGTGGACGGCATAGGGGCTAGGGGGGATGGCTGGTTTTGGTTGATTGGTTGGTAAGCTTGGATGTTGGGAGAACATTTTCTTTTTGGTCATTTGGGACTTATTTATCAAATTCTCTACCAAAAGTTTGCTCTCTCCCTAGCCGATTATACCAAAAACCTTGAGGAAACTATAGCAAATTTTACCCTCCTTTCTTCTTGATCATTTGATCATTTTCTTTGCCAACCATTCTTCCTAGTGCTGAAACTATCATCACACAAAGAAGGCCATTCTTTTTCTTTTTCCTTCACAAAACCGAATACACAATTCTCCCAAAACCCAATTCATTTCCTTCCCTTTTTCTTCTCTTTTCTTTCTCTTTTCTTCTCTCTTTCTCTCTTGAAACCGAATCATATCATTCCCATTTTCCCATTCTTTTACTTTCTTCTCAATTGAACTCTCTTCAATATTTTCTCTCATGGCCGAATGTTAATATGCTCTTGTGCCGAATCTTTTTCATTTTCTTTGCTTGATCACAACCGATTTTCCTTAGTCATAAGTATTCCTCTCACTCAATTCGTTTCAACCGTGAACATTAGTGAGATTTTTGGAGGACAGAAACTCAAAGTGTTCTTGAGTACTGTGGATCATTGGAATCGATCTTAAGAGTTAAGGTAAGGAAATTATTCAAGGATTCTCACTTTATTCATTATATTGGTATAGTAGTTTTTTAATCGATTTCGTTATAGGGACGTAATCACTCGATCATTTCTTCGAGGACCAAGATAATCGTGGTAAGCCAATCTCAAATCTTTTAAAATCATTAGCCATATTTCAATAATTATTAATCGGACTAATGATCTTATGTCATTAGAGACATTCAAGATAGGGCAGAAAAAGGCAGTGCATAGTCTTCGAAAGAGGGGTGGTTCCGTTAATCCCCCTAAGTATAAACGAAGGCTGTTTCGGGAATCCGGGATTTTCCACTGGGTTGCGGACGCTCATCCGAGGAGAACCAATTATTTGAAGTCATTCGTACTCCTAAACCTTTGTTCGTTCGTGGATTCTCATCGGGCAACGAACCAACAATCGAGGAGAAACCAAAAATAGAAGTGGTTCGAAATCCAAAGGGTAAAGATTTAGATCGTTTACCAATAGTGTAGTTTTAAAATATGATAGTATTCTAATTATCGTATTACATTTAGGTACTGAAGAGCGGGAAAGTCTAGTACTCATAATATCAAGGTGTGTAACTTCACACTTATCTCGGGTTAGATGTTATATAATAAGTATTGAGAAAATCGTAAAGATGACAAAATCGAAAAAATACGTAATAAATAATATTTTTGTGAAAATACATGAAAACGGTTAAAGTTGTGAAATTTATGAAAACGCCCTCAATGAGTTAGTTGGTAAATTGTAAATTTTATGTCTCATGTGTAAATGGGCCGAAAACTATGCTAGATCGTTAAATGGGCCGAAAACTCTGCTAGATCGTTAAATGGGCCAAAAAGTATGCTAGATCGTTAAATGGGCTGAAAACTATGATAGATCGTTAAATGGGCCGAAAACTTTGCTAGATCGTTAAAAGGGCCAAAAACTATGCTAGAACGTTAAATGGGCCGAAAACTCTGCTAGATCGTTAAATGGGTGAAAACTATGCTAGATCGTTAAATAGGCCGAAAACTATGCTAGATCGTTAAATGGGCCAAAAACTCTACTAGATCGTTAAATGGGCCAAAGTTGCTAGATTGTTAAATGGGCTAAATGTTATTTTGTATTATGGGCCTTAATAAAAACTTGAAATATGGACTCACATGTAAATTGGGCCTTTTACTAAATTATTATATGTATATAGACTATTATGCATACATGTTGCATGGGTTGGGATTAATGATGAAGAGAAGAAAGGCCTGTTGCCAAAAATCTAGTTCGGTGGCTCTGCCATAATTATTTAAATGGCTTATTGCCTCTAGTTCGGTGGCTTTGCCACAATTATTTAAATGGCGTATTGCCTCTAGTTCGGTGACTTTGTCACAATCTAGTTCGGTGGCTCTGCCACAAATATAAAAATGGCTTTATGCCTACGATTGGTGTGCTGGCGGGGTGGGTTGACTTGATCCCCACAAGTGTGATGGTTGGTATGGGTGGTGTGTAGCGGATGGAAATTAGGTTTGGGTGGGAAATTTCATTTTGCATACATTACTGTTATTACATTGCTAAATCTGTTTATGGACTCAAGCCCAAAATTATGACTTGATGATCTGACCCAATGGATATAGTAAATGAGTTATACACTGAGTTCTGAGTAACTCACTCCCTTAAATTTTCCATCTCAGGTAATGGAAATTGACGTGGACTTGGGCCGAGGATGACTTCGTGGAGGCCATACTGCAAACATGGGTTTATAAATCTTGAACTTTTATTAAGTACTTTCTTTAAATTACTATTTTGAATATGATGTAATAAGGCCTCTATTAATATTTTATGGATTTTATGTGTGGATGGATTTAAATTTTGTTTTAGATATTTAATATGGGCTTTTGTTAATCCTATAATGTTTCTTAAAATACTTTGGGTTTTCAAACATATGAGATTCTTTATCTATTCTTATTTTCAAATCCTTTTAAACTCTTTAAAAACTACTTTGAGGTTTTTGATAATTAAATACTAAAATTAAGATTTCAACTAATATTTTTAAATTCATCGTATTTAAATCATTTCTCTTGGTTTTATTAAACTTTATTTTCAAATGGTTTTGTAGTACCGATTCACCTAAATCATTAGAAAGATTAAAAGAATGTTCGATTTGTGTGACAAACTAAATCTCGTCTTGATGCATAGACCTGGTTTGGGGTGTTACATTTAATGGTATCAGAGCTAGTTTCAAAACTTGGTACGTGGTTGGGTTCAACAAATAACTTCAGTATGAAATTATTTCAATTATGTTTTAAAGATTAGTATGGCACCACAAGCATCCGGCACCAAGTCAAGTAAGTATTCGTTACTGAATGATTATTATGATGATGATATGATCATAGAAACACTCTAGAACTTCTAGTTTTAGATGTTGAAAATCGTAGAGATTGAGACTATAGGATGTGTTTGCGAAAAACAAATTTATCTCTCAAATCTCATAAAACATCGTTAATAAACACTGAAATAGTATTCTGATTCATAAAACTTGTAATCAGATTAAATTGAATTAGTCATTATGAACACTAGAGGACGTGGTCGTGGACGCGGTAGACGTGGCCGTGGTAGAGGACGAGGTGTTAGAGGTGCGTCTGAAGCACCAAATCATATGCCGGAAGTGGATGCACCTGTATCACTTGAAAGTGAAACGGGAACACATGATCATATGGAAGAAGATAATGCTTTGACGCAAGCAATGCTTCGAGTACTGGAAAGGGTTGCTGGAATTAGAGTTGGGCCAACAACTCGTGGGTCGATATCGGAACGACTCAAGTCTAATGGTGCAGAAGTTTTTAGAGGAGTTTTCAGTGTAGCTCCGAATGTGGCAGAATATTGGCTCGAAACGGTGGAGCGGATTATGGATGATATGGAATGCACTATCGAGTAGAAACTGAAAGGAGCTGTGTCCTTGCTAAGAGACGAGGCATATCAATGGTGGCTTACTGTTCGAGAGGGCACTGAGGCTACATTGATTACTTGGGAATTCTTCAAAGCTGCCTTCCAAGGGAAGTATGTAGGAACAAGTTATGTGGACGCCCGAAGGAAGGAATTTTTGAATCTAATTCAAGGAAATAAGACAGTGGCAGCGTATGAGGCTGAGTTTTTACGCTTGAGTCGCTATGCTCGGACAATAGTGTCAATGGATCATGAACGTTGTGTATGTTTTGAGGATGGGCAGAATGATGAGTTACGGGTTCTGATTGCCCCACAACAAGTTAGAACTTTTGCCACGCTTGTGAAGAAAGCCAAGATAGCCGAAGAGGCTAAGAACTCAGAACGTCAGAATCTGGAAAGATTTAGAGGCAAGAGGGATATAAAGCATTCGGGCTCTTCAAAAAGGTTTCTGAAGAGGCCACGGAATGATGAACCAGCTCAAGGTAGAGCACTCTGTAGCTAATAATCAGAGTCGAGATTGTGCTGAATGTGGGAAAAAGGCATTCTGAAGAGTGTTGGAGGAAAACGGGTGCTTGTTATAAATGTGGTTCAATGGATCACCAATATAGAAATTGCCCTCGACGTATGGATACGACTCAGGAAGTTCGTAATACTGATGCACAGCCGGCCAGAGGTATTCAGCAGCCACCGAGAGGCCGTGGACCAGGTCGTGGTGGTAATGGGGCTGGATGTGGTCAAGGTGCACCGAGTCGAGGCAATGGTCCTAGAGGTAATACGGATGCAAGACAGCCAGGATTGGTCTATGCAGTTAGACGCCGCGAGGATGGCAATGCACGATGTAATAACTGCACGTTATTCATCCTTGATGTACTATTCTTCGCTTTAATAGATATTGGTTCTACCCACCCGTATGTTGCTAGCGCCATATCTGGAAACTTGAATCTAGAATCTAAAATTACCGATAGTGAGATGACAGTAATTAGTCCTTTAGGACAGTCGGTAATTGTAAATAAACTATTTAGAGACGTGCCTTTAGAGATTCAAGAAGAAGTATTTTTGGCGAATTTGATGGAATTGTCTTTCGACGAGTTCGATCTCATTCTGGGCATGGATTGGTTGGTTAAGCATCGGGCGCATTTGGATTGTGCTGAAAAGCAGATGTCAATAAGAACCTCAGATGATAAGGAAGTAATAATGATAGGTGAACGGAGGAATTACTTGGCAAATGTGGTATCTTCGTTGAAGGCAGAGAAGTTGGTGCGGAAGGGATATGGAGCATTCCTAGCTTTTATTTGTGCTTTGGATGCCAAAGAGTTATCTGTGGATGATGTGAGAACGGTGAAGGAATTTCCAGATGTATTTCTCGATGAACTTTCTGGTATACCTCCAGATCGGGAAGTAGAATTTGGCATTGAGCTTTTGCCCGGAACGGCTCCAGTGTCCATTGCTCCTTATAGAATGGCATCGAAGGAGTTGGCAGAGCTTAAAGCTCAAATTCAAAAATTGTTGGATCGGGGATTTATTCGACCTAGTGTATCTCCGTGGGGAGCACCAGTTTTGTCCGTTAAGAAGAAGGATGGATCGATGCGTATGTGCATTGATTACAGGCAATTGAATAAATTGACGATCAAGAATAGGTATCCTTTGCCGAGAATTGATGACCTGTTTGATCAATTGAAGGGAGCTTCAGTTTTCTCCAAAATTGATTTGAGATCGGGTTATCACCAACTTAAGGTGAAAGAAGCAGATATTTATAAGACGGCATTCAGAACTCGTTATGGACATTATGAGTTTTTGGTGATGCGTTTGGGTTAACCAATGCACCAGCCGCATTTATGGACATGATGAACCGAGTCTTTCAACCATATTTAGACCGGTTTGTGGTAGTGTTCATAGATGACATTTTGGTTTATTCAAGAAATGATGAGGAACATGACACGCATTTGCGTATAGTATTGCAGTTACTTCGTGATAAGCAACTTTATGCCAAATTCAGTAACTATGAATTTTGGCTAAAGGAAGTGACATTCTTGGGTCATGTGGTATCAGATGAGGGAATAAGGGTGGATTCTCGGAAGATTAAAGCTGTACTGGATTGGAAACCACCAAAATCGGTAGCTAAAATTTAGAGTTTCTTAGGATTGGCTGGTTATTATAGACGTTTCGTTGAGGGGTTTTCGTTGATTGCTGCACCCCTAACTAAACTGTTGCGGAAGGGAGTTCCATATATTTGGACTGAAAAACTACAAGAGAGTTTCGAGAAATTGAAGAAGATTCTGACGGAAACACCAGCTTTGATTCAGCCAGAGGCTGAAAAAGAATTTACTATTTATTGTGATGCGTCTCACACGGGTTTGGGTTGTGTGCTGATGAAAAATGGAAAGGTGGTGGCTTATGCTTCTCGACAGTTGAGACCGCACAAAGTAAATTACCTTACTCATGATTTGGAGTTAGCTGCAGTGGTATTTGCTTTAAAGATTTGGAGGCACTATCTCTACGGTGAGAAGTCTATCATTTATACGGATCACAAGAGTCTTAAGTACCTCCTTACTCAAAAGGAGTTGAATTTGAGACAACGGAGATGGGTGGAATTATTAAAGGATTATGATTTCTCAATCGAGTATCATCCTGGAAAGGCTAATGCGGTAGCTGACGCGTTAAGTCGTAAGGCGGTATCTGATTTGAGAGCAATGTTTGCTCATTTGAGTTTGTATGAGGATGGTAGTCTGTTAGCAGAACTTTAGGTGAAGCCTCTGTGGTTAGAACAAATTCAGGAAAAGAAGATATCAGATAAAAAGTTGGGACCCTTATTCCAGCAGGTTGAAAAGGGTGAAATAGAGGATTTTGGTATAAACACGAATGGAGTGCTGTGTTTTCATGGAAGGGTTTGTATGCCTAAAGACTCAGAATTGAGGCAAATGATTCTATGGGAGGCGCATAGTAGCCCTTATGTTATGCATCCCGGAGGAAATAAGATGTATCGAGATCTCCGTGAACAGTATTGGTGGCCAGGGTTGAAGCGTGAGATTTCTGAGTTTGTAGGAAAATGTTTGACTTGTCAACAAGTGATGGTGGAGCATCAATTGCCGTCAGGTTTGTTACAACCAGTAAAGATTCCTCTTTGGAAATGGGAGCGAATAACAATGAATTTTGTTAGTGGGTTACCTTTAACACCTACTAAGAAAAATTTCGTATGGGTAGTAGTTGATCGTTTGATGAAGACTGCTCATTTTCTTCCTGTTCGTACGGATTACTCATTACAGAAATTGGCTAAGTTGTATATATCTGAAATCGTGAGGTTGCATGGGGCACCAGTGTCTATTATATCAGACAGGGATCCTAGATTTACATCACGATTTTGGAAAGCTCTACATGAAGCTTTGGGAATGAAGTTAAACTTTAGTACGGCTTTTCATCCTCACACTGATGGCCAGTCAGAAAGAGTAATTCAGATATTGGAAGACATGTTAAGGGGATGTGTGATTGATTTCAGAGGTAGTTGGGAGGATTTTCTACCATCGGCAAAATTTGCATATAATAATAGCTATCAGTCTAGCATTCAGATGGCACCCTACGAGGCATTGTATGGTCGTAGGTGCCGTACTCCTACTTGTTGGACTGAATTGGGCAAGCGGCAGATGTTGGGTCCTGAATTGATATCTGAAACCGAAGAAAAAGTAAAAGTTATTCAAGCACGGTTAAAGGAAGCTTCGGATAGATAGAAGTCGTATGCAGACCTGAAGCGTAAGGATATTGAGTTTGCAGAGGGAGAGCAGGTCTTCCTGAAGGTCTCACCTTGGAAGAAAATTTTTAGATTCGGAAAGAAGGGCAAGTTGAGCCCTAGGTTCATTGGGCCATATCGTGTGATGAAGCGTGTTGGTCTAGTGGCTTATGAGATTGAATTACCTCCAGAGTTGAGTCAAATTCATAACGTTTTCCATGTTTCCATGCAGAGACGCTATAGATCGGATCCATCTCACATAATACCGGTAGAGGAAGTGGAATTGAAATCAGACTTGTCTTTTGAGGAAGAACCAGTGGAAATTTTGGACCGAGATGTTAAAGTACTAAGAAAGAAGGCCGTGCCATTGGTCAAAGTTTTATGGCGTAATCACAGAGCGGAGGAAGCTACGTGGGAGCCTGAGGATGCAATTCGGTAACAATATCCTCACCTTTTTAATCGTAAAAATTTCGAGGACAAAATTTTCTTTAAGGGGTAGAATTGTAACATCCTAAATATTCGAGTATCATTATGTTGCTAAGTGTTAGCTCGGGTTTACTTGGAATTAGAATAAATATTAGTAAAGTGTACTTTAATGTAAAGAAATTAGGTGACTTTGAAACATAAGTTAATTAAGTACTAAAAGATGGCATAAGATGAGTAATTGGCAAAGTGGTGATGACACCATAAGTTGGACTTGAGGGAGAGGTTGAATCACCTAGCATGCAATTAGGGAGTTTTTATTTTGCTTTATCCTAGCATGTGCCTGGCTATGGATAAGATTAGGATGAGTTGGATTTTTTTTTTTTTTTTTGGTAAGAAGACTAAGGATTATGGAAAGCTAAAGATAGGGGATAGAATGGCTTAAATTGGGGGATATTGTCTCACCAACTTAAGGAAAAAGGAGGATGATAAGGCTTAAGAATAGGGAGATGTTTTGGAAACTTCCTAATGGCCTTTTGACCATGTATGTGGACGGCATAGAGGCTAGGGGGGATGGCCGATTTTGGTTGATTGGTTGGTAAGCTTGGATGTTGGGAGAACATTTTCTTTTTGGTCATTTGGGACTTGTTTATCAAATTCTCTACCAAAAGTTTGCTCTCTCCCTAGCCGATTATACCAAAAACCTTGAGGAAACTATAGCAAATTTTACCATCCTTTCTTCTTGATCATTTGATCATTTTTTTTGCCAACCATTCTTCCTAGTGCCGAAACTATCATCACACAAAGAAGGCCATTCTTTTTCTTTTTCCTTCACAAAATCGAATACACAATTCTCCCAAAACCCAATTTTTTTCCTTCTCTTTTTCTTCTATTTTCTTTCTCTTTTCTTTCTCTTTTCTTCTCTCTTTCTCTCTTGAAACCGAATCATATCATTCCCATTTTCCCATTCTTTTACTTTCTTCTCAATTAAAATCTCTTCAATATTTTCTCTCATGGCCGAATGTTAATACGCTCTTGTGCCGAATCTTTTTCATTTTATTTGCTTGATCACAACCGATTTTCCTTAGTCATAAGTATTCTTCTCACTCAATTTGTTTCAACTGTAAACATTAGTGAGATTTTTGGAGGACAGAAACTCAAAGTGTTCTTGAGTACTGTGGATCGTTGGAATCGATCTTAAGAGTTAAGGTAAGGAAATTATTTAAGGGTTCTCACTTTATTCATTATATTGGTATAGTAGTTATTTAATCGATTTCGTTATAGGGACGTAATCACTCGATCATTTCTTCAAGGAACGAAGATAATCGTGGTAAGCCAATCTCAAATCTTTTAAAATCATTAGCCATATTTCGATAATTATTAATCGGACTAATGATCTTATGTCATTAGAGACATTCAAGATAGGACAAAAAAGGGCAGTGCGTAGTCTTCGAAAGAGGGGTGGTTCCGTTAATCCCCCTAAGTATAAACGAAGAATTTGCTTTGAATTCGAGATTTTCCACGGGTTGGGACCCTCATCCGAGGAGAACCAATTGTTTGAAGTCATTCGTACTCCCGAACCTTTGTTCGTTCGTGGATTCTCATCGGGCAACGAACCAACAATCGAGGAGAAACCAAAAATAGAAGTGGTTCGAAATCCAAAGGGTAAAGATTTAGATCATTTACCAATAGTGTAGTTTTAAAATATGATAGTATTCTAATTATCATATTACATTTAGATACTGAAGAGCGGGAAAGTCTAGTACTCACAATATCAAGGTGTGTAACTTCACACTTATCTCGGGTTAGATGTTATATCGTAAGTATTGAGAAAATCGTAAAGATGACAAAATCAAAAAAAATACGTAATAAATAGTATTTTTGTGAAAATACATGAAAACGGTTAAAGTTGTGAAATTTATGAAAACGCCCTCAATGAGTTAGTTGGTAAATTGTAAATTTTATGTCTCATGTGTAAATGGGCTGAAAACTATGCTAGATCGTTAAATAGGCCAAAAACTCTGCTAGATCGTAAAATGGGCCGAAAAGTATGCTAGATTGTTAAATGGGCCGAAAACTATGCTAGATCGTTAAATGGGCTGAAAACTCTGCTAGATCGTTAAATGGGCCGAAAACTCTGCTAGATCGTTAAATGGGCCGAAAAGTATGCTAGATCGTTAAATGGGCTGAAAAGTATGCTAGATCGTTAAATGGGCTGAAAACTATGCTAGATCGTTAAATAGACTAAAAACTATGCTAGATCGTTAAATGGGCTGAAAACTCTGCTAGATCGTTAAATGGGCCAAAGTTGCTAGATTGTTAAATGGGCTAAATGTTATTTTGTATTATGGGCCTTAATAAAAACTTAAAATATGGACTCACATGTAAATTGGGCCTTTTGCTAAATTATTATATGTATATAGACTATTATGCATACATGTTGCATGGGTTGGGATTAATGATGAAGAGAAGAAAGGCCTATTGCCAAAAATCTAGTTCGGTGGCTCTGCCACAATTATTTAAATGGCTTATTGCCTCTAGTTCGGTGGCTCTGCCACAAATATAAAAATGGCTTATTGCCTCTAGTTCGGTGGCTCTGCCACAATTATTTAAATGGCTTATTGCCTCTAGTTCGGTGGCTCTGCCATAATTATTTAAATGGCTTATTGCCTCTAGTTCAGTGACTTTGTCACAATCTAGTTCGGTGGCTCTGCCACAAATATAAAAATGGCTTTATGCCTACGATTGGTGTGCTGGCGGGGTGGGTTGACTTGATCCCCACAAGTGTGATGGTTGGTACGGGTGGTGTGTAGCGGATGGAAATTAGGTTTGGGTGGGAAATTTCATTTTGCATACATTACTGTTATTACATTGCTAAATCTGTTTATGGACTCAAGCCCAAAATTATGACTTGATGATCTGGCCCAGTGGATATAGTAAGTGAGTAATACACTAAGTTCTGAGTAACTCACTCCCTTAAATTTTCCATCTCAGGTAATGGAAATTGACGTGGACTTGGGCCGAGGATGACTTCGTGGAGGCCATACTGCAAACATGGGTTTATAAACCTTGAACTTTTATTAAGTTCTTTCTTTAAATTACTATTTTGAATATGATGTAATAAGGCCTCTATTAATATTTTATGGATTTTATGTGTGGCTGGATTTAAATTTTGTTTTAGATATTTAATATGGGCTTTTGTTAATCCTATAATGTTTCTTAAAATACTTTGGGTTTTCAAACATATGAGATTCTTTATCTATTCTTATTTTCAAATCCTTTTAAACTCTTTAAAAACTACTTTGAGGTTTTGATAATTAAATACTAAAATTAAGATTTCAACTAATGTTTTTTAAATTCATCGTATTTAAATCATTTCTCTTGGTTTTATTAAACTTTATTTTCAAAAGGTTTTGTAGTACCGATTCACCTAAATCATTAGAAAGATTAAAAGAATGTTCGATCTATGTGACAAACCAAATCTCGTCTTGACGCATAGACCTGGTTTGGGGTGTTACAAGAAATGTTAATGTACATATATTGGAGTCGATCATTGAAGTGTTTAATTGAGGTCCGAATATGTGGTCAATGAATTGGTTATAATTAGGTATTCGGCTAGTTAGAGTGCTCACGTGTTTGGTAAGTTTATAATGATATTTATGTATATAATTAGTTCATGTGGCTTTGAGTTGAATGAATGCGAAAATAGGCATTAATTCAGTTGAATGGAATTATATGGAAAATGTGCAGAACTATGATGTATAATTTTTGTACTTATATAGATATGTAATTGGCTTGTGACATTTCTTACTTTGACTGAGTGTTTGGAATTACAAAACTTGATTTGTGCTATGTGATGAACTAGAAATTTGGTAAATGAAAACTTGTATATTTGGTTATGTGAAAATAAGTTTCAAGTCATATGAAATTCGGTCTTATTAGAAAGTTATTATGTATTGACATCCGAATTATGCTTATTTAGGTGTAACTTATATATGTGCACAAGTTATGAAATGTTAAGTTGATTTTCAACTAATGAAATAGATGTATTGACACAATTTGGATATATATATATTTTATGTTTAATGTAGGTACATTATTCTTGAAAGATGAATATAGTTTTAATGCATGTTTCATGATTATATGATTCGGCTTATTCCCAAATGTTGTCAATAATATGGTTACGTAAATTTATTAATCATGATTGATTATGGCTTTGTCTTTGAGAAATATGCGCATATTGCATTAGTATCATGAACATGTTCAGTTATACTATAGTGTTTTAATGTCCCATATGTGAACGAATATACAATAGAGTTCTAAGGATTTGTATGTCTTAATAGGCAAATTATATTTATAAGGTGAATGATAAATGCTTGAACATATATTAAATATTTGAATGACATATATTCGATGATTCAATGGTTTGAAATGTACAAGCATGAATTTAAATTCTTTGGTTTGATAGAAGTATGAATTTTTGAAAAACGACTACGATAATCTGAGTTGGGTTTGGTAATGCCTCATAACCCTAATCTGGTGACGGACACGGGTTAGGGGTGTTACTCAAAGTGATTGCTTATGCTTCGAGGCAATTAAAGCCGCATGAAAAGAATTACCCGGCGTATGACCTTGAATTGGCTGCGATTGTGTTTGCGTTGAAGATTTGGCGTCACTACTTATTCGGTGTGAAATGCCATATTTATACTGATCATAAGAGTTTGAAGTATTTAATGACTCAGAAAGAATTGAATTTGAGACAGAGGAGATGGTTAGAACTATTGAAAGATTACGAACTTGTGATAGATTACCACCCAGGTAAAGCTAATGTTGTAGCTGATGCTTTGAGTCGAAAATCATTATATGCTTTGTGAGCTATGAGTAATTAGATAGATCTGTGTGATGATAGTGCGGTTATAGCTGAGTTGAAAGTTAAGCTGATGTTTGTACAATAGATTTGTGATGCTTAGAAAAATGATGTTGAAATGATGGCTAAACGAATTCTGTGTGAATCAAATATTGATTCAGAATTTCTAGTTGATAGTGATGATTGTCTGAGATTTAGAGATTAGATTTGTGTTTTGAGAAATTCAGAGTTGGTTTCGATGATTTTGAATGAAGCTCACAATAGTCATTTGACTGTACATTTGGGGAGTACGAAGATGTATAATGATCTGAAACAGTTCTATTGGTGGCATGGTATGAAAAGAGATATTTCTGAATTTGTGTTGAAGTGTTTAGTTTGTCAGCAAGTTAAGGCTGAACATCAAGTTCTGTCCGGTTTGTTGCAACCGATTATGATTCCTGAGTGAAAATGGGAGAGAACTACGACGGACTTTGTGTCGGGTTTGCCCTTATCTCTGAGTAAGAAAGATGCAATCTGGGTGATAGTGGACAGATTGACGAAATCAGCTCATTTCAATCCAGTAAGAACAGATTATTCACTCGATAGATTGGCTAGATTGTATATTGCTGAGGTTGTGAGATTGCACGGAGTACCACTATCTATAGTGTCTGACAGAGATCCGAGGTTTACCTCGCGATTTTGGAGGAAATTACAAGATGCTTTAGGCACAAAATTGCATTTCAGTACTGCGTTTCATCCGCAAACGGATGGTCAATCCGAGCGAATCGTTCAGATTCTCGAAGACATACTAAGGTGTTGCATACTTGAGTTTGAGAATACATGGGAAAAAATTTGCCGTTAATTGAATTCACGTACAATAACAGTTTTCAATCTAGTATCAAAATGGCACCATATGAGGCTCTTTACGGTCGAAAGTGTCAAATTCCATTGTATTGGACTGAGCTGAGTGAGAATAAGATTCACGGGGTTGATCTTATAAAAAAGATTGAGCAGAAAGTGAAAGTAATTCGTGACAGTTTGAAAATGACCTCAGATCGTCAAAAGTCTTATGTAGATTTGAAACGAAAAGATATTAAATTTGAGGTTCGTAATAGAGTGTTTTTGAAAGTATCTCCGTGGAAGAAAATACTTTGATTTGGCCGAAAGGGCAAGCTGAGTCCGAGGTTCATCAGACCATATAAGATTATTGAACGAGTTGGGATGGTTGCTTACAGATTGACGTTGCCACCTGAGTTAGAAAAGATTCATAATGTGTTTCATGTGTCGATGCTTCGACGGTACCGATATGATCCGTCTCATGTGATGCTTCTACTAAGGTTAAGATTCAGCCAGACTTGTCGTATAGTGAAGAACCGATCCAAATTTTGGCATGAGAGATTAAAGAATTGAGGAACAAAAGAATTTCCTTAGTGAAAGTGTTATGGCACAAACACGGAGTTGAAGAGGCTACGTGGGAACTTGAGAACATTATGAGAGAGCAATACCCACAACTATTCACTGGTAAGATTTTCGGGGACGAAAATCCCTAAGGGGGGAGAGTTGTAACAGCCCAGTTTAGACCCTAGTCGGAACAGTGGTTTTGAGACCACAAAAGGTCAAAATAATATTTTAGTGTTATCTTTGGTGTTGATTCTATGTGACATAGTCTGTGTGAAAATTCTATGTGATAATTTTATCAATTGTGTGCTGAATTAAGAGAAAGGACTTAATCGCGTAAAGAGTAAAAGTTATGAGCTGATTTATAAGTATCCAAGTATTGTTATCTTATTAATGTGGAGACCTTACGAGGCAATTAGCCCAAAATTAAGTTAGTGGATGGTTAAAAGACAAAATAACCTTATGGTTTATTTGCCTTATATGTTTAATGAAAGGATAATTTAGTAATTAGATTAATAATATGTTTATTATACAAACAAAAGGTGAAAATAAGATGAATGTGCTCATCTTTTATGCCAAAAATCAAGGAAAGAAAAAGAGAGAACAACACTTAGGTTTCGGTTGATGTTAAGCTTGATTCAAGGTATGCTTGAGCTTGGTTTTTGATAATTTCTACATTTTCGTAATTGTTGCTTTGTGCTTTAGCTAACCCATGTTGAAATTTTGTGAATTGATAATGTTTTTGTAATGAGTTTTTGATGAACACTTGAGCTATGTGTGAGTTGATGGTCGAATATGGAAACTTGGTGTTGGATTAACATAGTTTGTATTAGAAATTTTAGTGAAATTGAATATTTTGGACTTAATTGAGAAAATGAGAAATTGAAGGGTTAAATTGTGAAATAAATTAAATGTATGAGCTTGTATTATTATGGGAAGAATTCGGCTAGCATATGTGCTTTGAAATTATGTGTATTTGATGATTTTATAAATAGAGGACTAAAGTGTCGAAATGTGAAAATGTGAGGGGTATTTTGTAAAATGCCCTAAATGTGTGTATGTGAACTAAATTGAATGAATTGGTGATTGAATGGATTGAATTTGAATGTGTATAGACCAAGAGAGGAGAGGTTAGGATCGAGATTGAGGAAAAGATAAAGTGCTCGATTAATCGACCATTTCGATAGTTCGACATCCGAGGTAAGTTCGAATATAATACATGTTATTAAGATATGTTTTAGTATTATGGAATGAATATGTATATAATTATGAGATTTGAGATGCTATGTGCGAAATTGAATTTGATGGCATTAAGTGTGCGAAATTGAAATTGAAACAGAGATGAATAGCACTGTGTGTGCGATGTTATGAAAGCTACGGCTTTTGATTTGGCACTGTGTATGTGATACCGAGATAAGTCAGTTAAAAGATTAGCCACTAAGAGTGCGATGATGAATGTACTTAGATCATGTATATGGCACTGAGTATGCGATTAAATTAAATGAATATCAGAGGATGATCGACATGTTATATCGAGCATTGAATAGCTTGGAAGTTGAGTAACTATGTGTTAGCTAAGGTATGCATTGAACCTTTGTGGTTGACGAGTTTATAGATAAAGCTATGAATGGGTGAATGAGAATTTTAGCTATGGATGATACGGTATGAATGTTAGAAAATTTATCTATGTGATGGTTTATTGTATACATTGGTTTGAATTGATGAGATAATTGTATTATATTTTCGAACTTACTAACTTTTGAAAAGCTTACTGTGTGATTTGTTTCTCTGCTTTGCAGTGTCAGTAAAGCTAGCTCAGATTTGGGGATCGTCAGCATCTCAATCACACTATCGGTGATCTATTTTGGGTACTTTTGAAAAGATGTACATAGTTGAAATATGGCATGTATAGGCTAGTTATTTGAATCATTATTGAGATGTGAAAATAGTCATGTGATGTGGCTGGATATATGTGTTGGCTTTAAGCATGAATGGTATTGAAATATGATGCATATTTTGATATGGCTTATGAGTAAAGAAATGACTTATGAATGGTAAACTTTGTGTTGGTATGATGCTATTATGAATTAGAGAATTTAGGAATGAATCATATTGGTGTGGAATGTGTTCAAGTGGTGCAATTTAGTCTATTAGTTAACATGGTTGTGAATGAGTTTGTATGAGATGATATGTTAATTACTTGACATGAAATTGGTTGCCAAATTGTATGTGTAAACATGCTTAAATGTGCTTGTGGGGTTGACCCTTGTATGGGTGGCAAATTGGCCTTGCATATGGCCTATTTTGTGACATGGTTGTAGCACACGGGCGTGCCTAGTGACCGTGGGGCTAAGTCAGTAGCTAGCTTAAGGACACAAGGCCATGGTACATGGGCGTGCCTAGTAGCTGTGTGAATAAGCCAGTATATGGCCTATGAGTGCACGGCCTTAACACACGGGGATGTTTGGTAACCATGGAGCCAAGTCAGGATCGACCACGGCCAGGGTACATGGACGTGTTTGGTGGCCATGGAGTTAAGTCAGGTTCGACCACGGGGAGGACACACGGGTGTGTCTAGCAACCGTGGGAGGCACACGGTTTGCCTACACGGGCGTGTAACCCCTGAAACTTAGAAAAGTTTTAATATTCTAAGAATTTCTGTATGTCTTCTGATTTAGTCCCGACCCTTCTCTAACATATGTTTAAGGTCTTGTAGGCCTCAATAAGGGGCTATTTGATTTTGTTTTGATGTGTTATGATAATGATTGACTTTGTGTCGTAAATGTGATGTGAAATGATTCGATTGTTAGGTAATGCCTCTTAACACTATTCTGACGACGTTTTGGGTTAGGGGTGTTACAGGTTTTTCCTTAAATTTATTTTTTGCTACGTTTTCCAAATCTATTTTTCCAAAAACAAGTCCTTAATTAAACTAGCCTGGTTCACATTAGCTTTGTAACACCCTTAACCCCTCTCCATTGCCGAATCAAGGTTACGGAGCATTACCATACAAATTCAAACAACAATCAATTAATATTAATTAAATACAACTTATTACAAACCAATCAAACATATACATTTGGGCATTATATCGAGCCTTTGAGGCCCTAAAATCAGTTTAGAAACAATCTGGGACTAAATCGAAACAAATAAGAAAATTTGGAAAAAAATTGAAAAAATTAAAAACAGGGGTCACACGGCCGTGTGGTCAGGCCGTGTGACATAGCCTAGACCTTGTAACAATCAAACAAAGAGACACAAGGCCGTGTCCCAACTCGTATCTTAAACCGTGTAACTTACTAAGTTAGGTCATACGGCCGTGTCGCAGGCCGTGTGCCAGACCGTGTAACTCTTTGAGTTGTGACACATGGCTGTGTCGTAGGCCGTGTGAAACTTACCCAAAAATAACAAGTGACACACGGTTATGTAAAGTGTGATGGCCCATGTGTGTCACACCCTCTGTGTGACACGACCGTTGACAGCCATTGTTCCAGGTCATGTGCTCCATAATTTAACCCTAAAAACAAGTCATTTCAAGACCAAAACATACTCAATCAACCATTCCACTTGTGCATACATTCAAAAGGCCTAACACCTTTCAATCACATAAAAACATACCATTTCAATCAACCTATTTCACCTAACCAATATGCCATTCAAAGGCACCACATCTATACCAAAACATCATTAACCATAACAAAGCAATCTAGCCATATTTCAAGCGCAAAACCTAGTTCCTTTAATTATCAAATGACATCAATTATAACCATTCACATATTATCATAAACATACCAAAATGATCATATATTACAAGTACTTTAAAGTGGCCAAAAGGCTTAAACTTATCAAGGCATTAAAAGTTCATCAAACAAGATATATACTCCAAAAGCATAGACATACCAATTTGATCATTAACACATTCAAGAACTATCATTATAAAAAAGCCCTATACGTGTCATTTATAACATTGGCCAAAATAACTCAAAAACTGCCAAAATGACTGCTGGATAGTGTGATAGATCTCCGACAAGCTTCCAATCAATCGAGCTTCTGATAATCTATGAAACAAAGGCAAGTAACTATGTAAGCAACTAGTGCTTAGTAAGCTCATATAAACTCAAACATAACTTACGATTCTTAAGATCAATTATAAACTACACATAACATCATTACCATGCTCATAAGCTAAATAAACTCCTATAAAAACCACCAAACTCACAAGTTAGTAAGTTCATACATGATACATATGAGTTCAACCATATCATAAGTAGATTTTCATGTACATATCATTTATCCCATTAACCTTTTCATAAGATCATGAACCATTATCCAATTGTATACATACCATGTCATTAACCCTTACTTACCCGTTGAACCATCTAGAATTACATTGGATACTCGTGAATGCTCACACATAGTGTGTCTTTCCATATAACCGTAACATTTCCTTTTCAATAGTGCTCACACGAGCTGTGAAATGAGTTTACACATATGAGCTGTGGCTCGAAATGTTAGCTACACGATGTTGCTCACATGAGTTATGAAGAATCTGCAACAAATGCAGGACCTCAGCCATCTGTAGGACATTCAAAACCAACACCCGAAACATGAAATCCCTAATGACATGTCATTCGTATCCTAAGAATTCTTAAGGTTCAAATGGGATTACTTATCCATCAAATACTTGAAGCATCGATAAACATGCATTTTCAAGTCAATTTATAACTAATACAATATAACCGGTAATCAATCAAACTATCATTAATAAGATTAATTTATACGAACTTACCTCGATAACTATAGTCGTAGAAGTAGAGTTTGAGACTAATCCAAAGCTGTAGCCTTTCCTTGATTTAAACCCGGTTGTTGTTTATCTTGATCTAAATAGATTAAGTACTTCAAATATTCAATTCAATCATAATTCACATTATCATAAAATTACAAAATTACCCCTGTTATTTTAATTTTTCATAATTTAGTCCTTAAGCTCATAACTTGAAATTTAACAATTTTAACCCTTTATACATGCTAACCAAACTTCTTAGGGACTCATATCAACCCATTTAAATCATCATTTCATAATGTTACCATGAAATTTTACTATTTTCACTAATTATTCCCTACACACAATTTCACCAAAAATCACTTTACAAAACATGTTTGTTTAACAACCAAGGGTAATAATCTATCAATCAACATCAAAATGCATTTAAAATCAACTATGGCAAGTCCCTCAACCTTTCATAGTTTTGAAAATTAACCCCCGGGCTAGATAACTAAGCTAAAATTAGATTAAAAACATAAGAATCACTAAAATCGGGGCTCAAAGACATACCATGCATGAAGAAGGTCAAAATCAAAGCTTCCTCCCCCTTCAATGTCTATTTTTTATTTTAGATGAAGAAGAAAACAAAGATGATATCTGTAGACCCAATTTTATCCAGGTCCAATAACCCAACTGTCAAACCCGAAACAATTGAACAGAAAAGAACAGAATGAAAAAACCCTAGCCTCTGTAGCCACTTACCTCTGCTACACTGCCGCGCCACTTGCTCTGCCACCGTCTTTACCTGCTCTCCTGCAAATCAAGGCAGACATGCAACGAAATAGGAAAATGAACAGCAAAAGCAAAACAGAGGCATGATAAACAAATGTAATTTCCTTTTGGCTATAAAACCCATGAAAAACAAATGGAAAAGGGGGGATTTTAGATTCACAAAAAATTTTCGGAATCAAGAAATATAATAAAAATCCAAATACAAAAAAAAAATCAGAAGATCAATAAGAGTTTCAAGGTGGATTTTCGTTTCTGTTCTTACGTTTTTACTACTGCTTTCGTTCATCTTTTTTTAGTTTTGATTTCTTATTTTAAAATTGTTACAACAATAACAAAAAAAGGGGGAAAGAAAATACCTGAATCGTCTCCGATTGCTAGAACTCCCCGCTCCGGTGTCAAAATCGGACTAAAAGGGATCGATTCGCCCTTTTATTTTCTTTTGTTTTTTAACCAAAAAAGGCTAGATCTTCGAACCAACTCGAAACGGTGCTAGGGCCCATATTTTGCATACATCAGCCAATATCTGACGGTGGTGGTGCGACGGGAAGCAAGTGAACTCACCGGAGAGAGGAAAAAGATTAGAGGAAGAGAGAATCTTTGGTTGGCTGCTGATTTGTTTTAGATTTTAGGGTTAGGAATATGTTTATGCAAAGTGCTTGGGGCTTAAATGCCCTTGATTAAAACGGCGCCGTTTAATACAAAGGGAGACTGTGCATATCCCCACAAAGGGGGTATTTGCGCGATGACCCCTCTCCCTTTTGCTGCGTTTCTGATCTCAGCCGAACTTATTTGTTTTATTTTTACCCCAATATTTCATTTGTGTTTTAAATAAGGACCTTCCAAACGCAGCACATAGAGAATTTGGGATATTTTCCCATTCAGCCCTCGTTATTTTTCTGCACGTTATATTCAGTCCCTTTTTCATTTTGCTTTATTACTATCTTACCCCTTTAATTTTATTTTGATTTCGATTTAGTCATGATATTATCGTATAGTATTATTACTATTTAATTACCATCATTATTTTATAATTAACTTCCCTATTATCATTATTATTATTATTTTCATTATTATCATTGTTTTATTTTATTATTGTTATTATATTATTATTGTCATTATTTTATTTTCATCATTATTTCGTTATTGTCATTATTTTTAATATTTTTCTTTAACATTATTATTATTACACTATACTATTATTATTAGTATTATTACTCTCATTTTACTTATTATTAACATATTTTTATCTTTTTACTTTATTTTATTACTTAATTATTATCACCACCATCATTTTATTTTTATTATTATTATTACTATTCTTATATTATATATATATTGTTCATTATTATTATTTTCGTTATCGCTATTATTATTATCGTTACTATTAGATTGTTAACATATTATTATTATTATTATTATTATTATTATTATTATTTACTATTATTATCCTTATTATCACATTTTTACTTTCATTATCATCATTATTATTATTATATTGTTTTATATGTTACTTATTCATTTATCGGTTTACTATTAAGTTTTTATTTATCCTTATAATTCTTATTCATTTCATTTCTATCTCTTTTATTACTTTTACCTATTATTTCCTTTTAAGTTATATAGCTTGTTTGTTTTATTTCTTCTATTTTTGTCGTTCGTACTACTCGTTTATTATTATTCCGTTATGCTTGTTAATATCATGATTTGTTTCTTTTTACAAATTAATGTTATATTAGTTTTCACCCGATAAATAAATTATCCTTTTATAAAGGCAATATTTCGTATTAAAGATTTGAGGAAATTAAGCCCTAACTTACTGGGTTCTGATTTTTCTCGCTTAAGTTAAACAACGGAATGTCCCTTTCAAAATCACAAATTCCAGTTTTAAATTGACATTCCGTATTAGCAATTCGAGTGAATCGAGCCCTAACTTACTCGGTTCCGATTTTTTCTCGTTTAAAGCTAAACAACGGGATATCTCTTTTGAAATTGCAATTTAAATTTTTATACTTAATCTCGAAAATTTGAAATGTCGCGCCCTAACTTACTGGACTCGACACCTAGATACTTCGGGATAAGTTTCTTTTTCTTCCAAAATAGAGGCATTATTTCTAATTTGGATTTTCGGGAAAACGAGCCCTAACTTACTGGGTTCCGACTTCTCGATTCATCAAATGACGGAAGATCCTCTCCAAAAACAAAAATCAAGTTTTAAAAGATGAGCTTAGTTTCGGGAGTCTAAAGTATTGCACCCTAACTTACTGGACATGATGCTTTATCTCTTCGAAAATAAGAGAGTCTGAACGTCCCTTCCAATTCCTTCAAATTTTGAAAATAAAAAAATATTGTATTTTCGAACCCTTTCAAGTTTTCAACGAATAGGACATCAATCAATCAGTTTGGTACCGATTTCGTGCGTGTCGAGGGTGCTAATCCTTCCTCGCACGTAATCGAATTTCGAACCCATTTTCTCAAAGTTCGTGGACCAAAAAGTACTGTTTTAGTAAATTAAACGATTTATTAAAACAAAGGTGATCCGATCACACCAAATAAAGATCGGTGGCGACTCCATTCCTTTTCTTTTTCAAAAAACCCGAGTCGACAGCGTCGTTTACTGTTTCATCCAAAAAATGGTTATGACAGCTTGGCGACTCCACTGGGGACTGGAGGGTCAGGCCATAGAATGATTGATTTTTGTCCTTTTGATTAAAATGGTTTCGGAATTCATGTTTCTTTAAAAGCACTTTCAATGTTATATTGGATCTCTTGAATACTTTGGCATTGCATTGCATGACCATTGTGGTCACACCTTTAAGTGGGAGCGAGAAGCTATGCCTTCGTGAGGTTTTCACCTCCACATGGGCTAGTGGACTGCTTTCGGGATACATCCGTACCTATGTCTTCGTGAAGTTTTCACTTCAGCATGGCCATAGGGAAATGTATTCCCCTGAACCGAACTCAGTCTGTATGAGCCTATAATGGGTGAGGATCGAAGAATCTGCTGGTTCGGGTACCTCAAACTTTAGAACTAAACCGCATATAGCAAACCCTAGGAGCCCACCTTAGGTAGAGCTATGTCAAACCTTAGTGGTCACCCAGATAGGTGTTTGTTTATTTTACTTGCTTTATATTCCATGGTACTAACTTGTTGTGTTTCATTCTTTTGTGCATATCATTTCATATTTTAAGAGGCATCGATTCACGGTCAGTTTCTGAGTTAGAAAGCTGGTTATGGAAAGCGAATTCCTTGATAAAATAGAAGACAATGCGGCCGCCCGCACATGGTTAGAGCCAAGCCAATTAGAAAATAAGGGACTAAAAGATAGAATAGCTGAGCTTGGGCGGTCTCTACACCACTATCGAAGTCAAGACTCTGAAAGCCAATTGAAGTCAAGCCTGAACAGAATCGAGGAAATGAAAGGTAAGGTTGAAGAGCTAGAATCGGCATTACACAGTAGTGAGCTCCGGATTGAGCTTCTGAAAACGAGAGAAAGGCATTGGGAGGAGGAGTTTCGCCGTTCTTGCGAGCAAGTTGGAAGTCGGGACTACCTCATGGGTGAAGCAATAATCCAGATTCGAGAGGTAGCTGATCACCTACAGACTTTGGCTACGGAAGTGACATATTGAGCATGAGATATGAGCTACCGCCGGGTCATGATCAAGAGCTAACCTCCCTGCTTGGAAAAATCAAAACCTTAGGTCTTAGGGCGAAAGCATATTTGTAATCTGCTTTATGTAAAGGGTTTTGCCTTCTAATAAAGTTTTCTAAAATGAAGTTGATCAGAATCGATGTCTTCTTCCTGCATTCATGCATTTGCATTGCGTCATATTACATGCATTCAAATTTATAAAAAGGAGCCTAATTGGTTAAGATTATCAGAAACAAGAGAGACGAAAGAGGAAATCTGGGAACTGAACATTACTACGGGACTCGTGCTAAGACAAAAAAAATAGATCAAAGATTTGAACAATTCCAGAAAGGCCTGCAAGACCAGATGCAAGAGCAAATGGTAAAACTCCAACAAGAGATGAGGAATCAGATATTGGAGGCTCAAAAGAGCACGATGGCTCAAATGGCCCAAATGTTGAGTGGGGCAATGGACAAAGTTAAAGGTCCCATGGCAATTACAGGGGAAGAAAGCGAAGGCATTCCTTTGGGTTTTACCCACCACATGCGCCAAAGACAAAGATGAAGAGTATCCCCAAAGGCCATCATCACGATTAGGCCTCAACAAAGGCAAAATGATATTAGACCACCCACGAACTCCCACGTTGGCTCAAGATCCAATCCAGGAGATAGCCCAGCCAATTCCGATTTGAATATAGTAGAGAGAGACGGGGCAATAGTTGAATCCTCGAGGCAATTAGAGGATCGTTGTAGATGGTTAGAGGAAAAGTTCAAGGCTTTGGAAAATACTGATCACCACCATGGTATTGATGCAAAAGACTTGAGTCTGGTTCCAGATTTGGTGCTTCCTCATAAGTTTAAGATGCCAGAATTTGAGAAATACAGTGGGACTAGCTGTTCGGAGGCCCACATCACCATGTTCTGCAGGCAAATGGCTAGCTACGTGAACAACGACCAACTCTTAATCCACTGTTTCCAAGAAAGTTTAGTGGGCGCAGCTGCTCGATGGTATAACCAGCTTAGTCGGGCCAACATTAGTTCCTGGAGAAGTCTGGCTCAAGCATTTCTAAAGTATTTTAGCCACGTTACGGACATGGAACCGGATAGAATTACTTTGCAAAGCATGGAAAAAAGACAAAATGAGAGTTTCGGACAATACGCAAGAAATGTGGAGGAGGTCGCCATGCAGTCCAACCACCCTTTTAGAAAAAAAACTACCATGCTCTTCATCAATACCACAAGGCTCCTTTCATAACCCATATGATAGGGAGTACCACTAAGAGCTTTGCCGACATGGTAATGGCAGGGGAAATGATCGAACATGCAATCAGATGCGGCAAGATTGAAGCAGGGGAAACCAGTAGAAGGCCTGCTCCTAGAAAAAAGGATGACGAGGTGAATAATACAAATATGGGGGACCCAAATCAGCCAAAAATGGTGACTACTGAGTATCAAGGTTCATCAAGGAAAGAATCTCGCACAAGGAAAAACATTGAAAAACTCCAATTTACGTCAATCCCTATGACGTATAAGGAGTTGTATCAAAGTTTATTTGATGCACACGTTGTGTCCCCCCAATATCCAAAACCGATGCAACCTCCATACCCAAAATGGTATGACCCAAACACTCAGTGTGAGTACCACGCGGGGATCACAGGCTATTCGATAGAAAATTGCCTCACTTTCTAGAAATTGGTGGAAAATCTCATCAATATGGGTATTGTAAAGTTCGATGACGGAGCAATGGTATACCCGAAGAGAACCGAGGAATAAAAGTTTTTCGAGCATCTACTTTTATGTACTTGGGAGTGTTTTGAACAATGAGACTGTGGAAGAAACATGTATTTTTAAAGCCAATCTAGAGTAATGTGTAAAACACACTTGTTGCTTCAAGCCTGGAAGCAATAAGATTTCTTTTGAGAAGTAGGCTTGTGTCCAGAAATTTTATTTCAATAAAATGCATCTTTCCAAGTAAATATTTTCATTCTTTACATTTCGTACGGAATATTTTTCACTCATGAACATATCATACGAATAATCATCCTTAGGATCATTTATTCTTTGGATTTTTTGCCTTTTCACCAACGATGGGCCCCCAGATATCAATGACATGAGCGACGCTGTTGCTGACTCCCTTTTTAGTGAGATATGTATCTAGAGGGATCTAAGGGCTTTGAAGATGACAAAGATTGCGACTTACTTCCCCAATGTAGATCCTACCGTATGAAGTGTCAGCAGACGCTATGAACTAACGAAGGAGATGAAGATGCAAGCGTAGCTCCTCGTAGGAATAAGGCAATGCATCGTTGAGCTATTTTCAGGAATTGAAGATGTTTTTGCACGATCTTATCAAGGCACTCCAAACTACTAAAACATGGGTATGCTGTTAAGGTTGGGGTTTAAAGAACCCATGTTTTACCACAGCCTAGCTAATCAAGAGGCTCGAGCTATTGGTTCACCAAGAAAGGGAAATTGCATCTGTTATGCCATAAAATGCTAAGTCGAGGAAGATTGTGCCTTCTCCATTTTCCCTATATGAAGCATGGATGTTAACAGGCCAGTCTCCTCAAAAGCTTTTAGCCAACATCAATTCATATTCATGGTCGTTGGTTACCTCACTAAGAGGGTGAAGGTCGCTTCATATGCTAAAATTACAAAGTCTACAAAAAAAAAAAACAAAAAAACAAAAAAACAAAAAACAAAAAAAAAACAAACAAACAAAAACAAAACCAAAAAGCAAAACCAAAAAAACAAAAAAAAAACAAAACATTCAAGATTTTTTTGAAAAAATGGCTGAGACTTGTAAAGGTTGGCATAGAGAAGTACCCATTTACCCTTTAGGTTCCTTGAACGTTGGCCAGGACTTTTGCTGGGGCATCTTTCCCATTGGTTTATGAAAGGGAAGTAATTGTTGGAAGATAAGATTCCTTTTCCCAAGCTTGAATTGAATTAGATGAAGCAGAATGCCTCCAGTAAGCTTGATTGAAAGTATTCAGCAGGGTCAAATGTACCAAAAACGGATACGGGCTTGACAAAAAGGTTCGCTCAAGAGAATTTCAGGAAGAGGACCTAGCATTAAGAGATATTCTTCTTATCTAAAAGAACTCCAAAAAAAAGTAAATGCCTTATACAACAAAGAAGGCTGTTCTAGGAAACATGAGTGTTAACCAAGATGGATGACAAGGACACCCTAATCTGGTGAGTTCAGATTCAATAAAAGTTTTCCAAAAAAAAAAATAGAAAGCGAAAACCAAGAAAAAGAAAAAAGAAAAAGGAGAGGCCAAGGCGAAAACCCGCAAAGGGCGCTTTGAGACCAAAAGGTATTTGAGTTGAAAACCCGAGAAGGGCAGCTCAAAATTTTGATCGAAAATAGGGCATACAGTAGTCTTGCTACGCTCAAAGAAGTATGTTACGTCTTGGGGCATCGACAAAGTACTCTGGATCCCCTAAACACATATTAAGCTCAAAATGGTCCTCAAGAAGTTGGAACAGAGAAGCTCAAGCTGCGATATCTAAGGCACTTAGCTTCTATTTTACCCATTTGTGTTACTTGTGGTTATTTTATTCCTTTCAAAAAACCACCGATAAATTTCCTTCTTAATTGCATTTGCTACCTTTGATTAACTTGTTTGTTTCGAGCTGTGCTCCCAATCAATTTCTTTTTTGTCCATTGTTACAATCTTTTTCAGGCATTTTGCATTGAAATAACGATTAGTGGACTAATAATACTTTCATAAAAGGAGTTTTGCATATTACTCTGGAAGCTTCTAAATAATACAAAGACCTGAAACGGGACTGTGGTTTAGAACTCACTCAGCTCAAGGTTTGGAAATATTGGGGAAAGATGATTATCTCTGTGGACCTTTTATTGGTTGAACAAAAGACAATACATTTCGCCGGTGATACGACCTTGACAGATAACGAGCAATGTCAACCCAGCAGTACAAAGAGATCATTCTGGAGAAAAGAAAAATGATACTCTGCATTCATGCACGTATCAGGCCTACACATTTGGTCATTACACCAGTGAATGGTGTAACAGATCAAATTGATCCTATACCTTGGAGTTACAGCAGGATGGATAGAAGAAACCAAATGTTATTCTCCTAAAGTTGCAGTGAGAGATGCAAACTTTATGTCTCAGAAGATACAGTGGAAGGGACCCTAAAATTACAGCGGGGCAAGCTTGTTGAGCAGAATATGATCATTATTTTTGGGTTTTCTATCAAAGATACTAGCTGAACGAGAAAGCATGATAACGTATCAGTGATAGAACCTTAATGAACTACGAGCAATGACGACCCTAAGCACTTAAAAAGGGATCATTTCATTGTTTAGTTAGGAGCATTCGACTCATTGCATCCTGATCATTGTAAAAGGATCATTCTCATGACATTCTGTATTCATGCAAATGTCATCTATTGTCATTTAGTTAGGAGCATTCGATTCATTCTGATCATTGCATCCTAATCATTGTAAAAAGACCATTCTCACGACATTCTACATTCATATAAGTGTCATCCATATCACACGTAGTCAGGAGCATTTGAGTCATTCCGATCATAGTATCCGCATCCTTTGGCATAAACACAAACATATAAAATCGAGTCTACAGGATATGTCCCTAGAGGACGGTGTAGCAACACTATTGAAGATTACCCTATTACCACCGACCGGCAGTGGAATAGACGTAAGATCGTCTTATTACCACTGACCAGCAGTGAGATAAGTTGAATATTATCCTATTACCATCGACCAGTGGTGGAATGGGTGGTCCTATTGCCATCGACCAGCGGTGGAATAGGTTGAAGATTGTCCTATTGCCACTGACCAGCAGTGGAATGGGTCAAAAATTATAGATCTTATCGCCCTAACCAGTAGTGGGGCAAGATCGAAGGCAAATCTTGGCTCCCTAACCAGTAGGGAACATGATTTAAGCCACCATCCTATTACCATCGACCAGCAGTGGAATGGGTGGTCCTATTGCCATCGACCAGCGGTGGAATAGGTTGAAGATTGTCCTATTGCCACTGACCAGTAGTGGAATAGGTTGAAGATTATCCTATTACCATCGACCAGTGGTGGAATGGGTGGTCCTATTGCCATCGACCAGCAGTGGAATAGGTTGAAGATTGTCCTATTGCCACTGACCAGTAGTGGAATGGGTCAAAAATTGTAGATCTTGTCGCCCTAACCAGTAGTGGGGCAAGATCGAAGGCAAATCTTGGCTCCCTAACCAGTAGGGAACATGATTTAGGCCACCGTTCTATTGCCACACACCAGCAGTGGAATAGGTCAAGAATTGTAGGTCTAGTCGCCCTGACCAATAGTGGGGCAAGACCGAATGCAAATCTTGGCTCCCTAACCAGTAGAAAGCATGGTTAAGCTTTAGTCCTATTACTTTAACTAGCAGTGGAATAGGCTGAAGACCAAAGACCTCATCCCTCGAGATGGTAGTGGAGCAGACTGAAGATTGAAGTCTTCCTGAATATAGTAAGGAAGCACATTGAAAAGTTCAGATTTTGTTCCCTCAAGATGGTAGTAGGGCAGACTGAAGATTGAAGTTTTCCTGAAGATAGTAAGGAAGCAAATTGAAAAATTCAGATTTTGCTCCTTCGAGATGGTAGGGGAGCAGGCTAAAAATTGAAGCCTTCCTGAAGATAGTAAGGAAGCAAATTGAAAAGTTCTGAATTCTCATTTCCTCGACGCTCTAGTGGAGTAGGTTGAGATTACGAATCCCGTCTCCCTGAGTTAACAATGAGGATCAGTCATTATTCCTTTGAAGTTTTAGTAAGAGAAGATGGAGATTACAAATCTCTTCTCCCTGAATTCTTATTTCCTCGAAGTTCCCGTGGAGTAGGTTGAGATTACAAATCTCGTCTCCCTGAGTTAACAATGAGGTTACATCCTTATTTCTTTGAAGTTTTGGTAGAGAAGATGGAGACTATGAATCTCTTCTCCCTGAATTCTTATTTCCTCGAAGTTCCCGTGGAGTACGAAGTAAATCAAAGAAATCAGTCTGGTGATCCCTGAGTTTGCAGGGATCAGATTGAAGAAAGTAGATCTGACATTCCTGAAGTTGCAGGAAGCAGATTGAAGACATCAGTCTGGTGGTCCCTGAGTTTGCAGGGATCAGATTGAAGATAGCAGATTTGACATTCTTGAAGTTGCAGGAAGCAAATCGAAGACATCAGCCTGGCAATCCCTGAATTTGTTGGGATCAGATTGAAGATAATAGATTCGGCGACTCCTGTGGTTATAGGAGTAGATTGAAGTTAGCGAATTAAAACAAAGAGTCCTATACCTCTGAAGTTGCAGCAATGGAGTGGATCAAAGCAACAAGATGCGGTGGACTAGAACGAGGCTATCTGAAGAAAAGAAGCATCGAGAAGTTAAGACTCAGCAAGACCGGCCAAAATTGGCTCTTTTAAAGTCTTTGCTCTATTCTCGTTACACGACAATGAGCAAAGAGGGGCAGTTGTAGACCCAATTTTATCCGGGTCTGAAACAATTGAACAGAAAAGAACAGAATGAAAAAACCCTAGCCTCTGTAGCCACTTGCCTCTGCTACACTGCCGCGCCATTTGCTCTTCCACCGTCTTTACCTGCTCTCTTGCAAATCAACGCAACGAAATAGGAAAATGAACAGCAAAAGAAAAACAGAGGCATGATAAACAAATGTAATTTCCTTTTGGCTATAAAACCCATGAAAAACAAATGGAAAAGGGGGGGATTTTAGATTCACAAAAAATTTTTGGAATCAAGAAATATAATAAAAATCCAAATACAAAAAAAAAATCAGAAGATCAATAAGAGTTTCAAGGTGGATTTTCGTTTCTGTTCTTACGTTTTTACTACTGCTTTCGTTCATCTTTTTTTAGTTTTGATTTCTTATTTTAAAATTGTTACAACAGTAACAAAAAAAGGGGGAAAGAAAATACCTGAATCGTCTCTGATTGCTAGAACTCCCCGCTCCGGTGTCGAAATCGAACTAAAAGGGATCGATTCGCCCTTTTAGTTTCTTTCGTTTTTTAACCAAAAAAGGCTAGATCTTCGAACCAACTCGAAACGGTGGTAGGGCCCATATTTTGCGCCCCGTCGCCCACTGTATGCGGTGGTGGTGCGACGGGAAGCAAGTGAACTCGCCGAAGAGAGGAAAAAGATTAGAGGAAGAGAGAATCTTTGGTTGGCTGCTGATTTGTTTTAGATTTTAGGGTTAGGAATATGTTTATGCAAAGTGCTTGGGGCTTAAATGCCCTTGATTAAAAATGCAATAGATTTAATACAAAGGGAGATGCATATCCCCACAAAGGGGTATTTGCGATGACCCTCTCCTTTTTTGCTTTTGATCTCAAATTAACTTATTTGTTTTATTTTTACCCCAATATTTCATTTGTGTTTTAAATAAGGCCCTTCCAAACGCAACACATAGAGAATTTGGGATATTTTCCCATTCAGCCCTCGTTATTTTTCTGCACGTTATATTCAGTCCCTTTTTCATTTTGCTTTATTACTATCTTACCCCTTTAATTTTATTTTGATTTCGATTTAGTCATAATATTATCGTATAGTATTATTACTATTTAATTACCATCATTATTTTATTATTAACTTCCTATTATCATTATTATTATTATTTTCATTATTATCATTGTTTTATTTTATTATTGTTATTATATTATGATTGTTATTATTTTATTTTCATCATTATTTCATTATTGTCATTATTTTTAATATTTTTCTTTAACATTATTATTATTACACTATACTATTATTATTAGTATTATTACTCTCATTTTACTTATTCTTAACATATTTTTGTCTTTTTACTTTATTTTATTACTTAATTATTATCACCACCATCATTTTATTTATATTATTATTATTACTATTCTTATATTATATATATATATATTGTTCATTATTATTATTTTGTTATCGCTATTATTATTATCGTTACTATTAGATTGTTAACATATTATTATTATTTTTTTTACTATTATTATCCTTATTATCACATTTTTACTTTCATTATCATCATTATTATTATTATTATCTTTGTTTTATATGTTACTTATTCATTTATCGGTTTACTATTAAGTTTTTATTTATCCTTATAATTCTTATTCATTTCATTTCTATCTCTTTTATTACTTTTACCTATTATTTCCTTTTAAGTTATATAGCTTGTTTGTTTTATTTCTTCTATTTTTGTCGTTCGTACTACTCGTTTATTATTATTCCGTTATGCTTGTTAATATCATGATTTGTTTCTTTTTACAAATTAATGTTATATTAGTTTTCACCCGATAAATAAATTATCCTTTTATAAAGGCAATATTTTGTATTAAAGATTTGAGGAAATTAAGCCCTAACTTACTGGGTTCTGATTTTTCTCGCTTAAGTTAAACAACGGAATGTCCCTTTCAAAATCACAAATTCCAGTTTTAAATTGACATTCCGTATTAGCAATTCGAGTGAATCGAGCCCTAACTTACTGGGTTCCGATTTCTTCTCGTTTAAAGCTAAACAACGGGATATCTCTTTTGAAATTGCAATTTAAATTTTTATACTTAATCTCGAAAATTCGAAATGTTGCGCCCTAACTTACTGGACTCGACACCTAGATACTTCGGGATAAGTTTCTTTTTTTTTCCAAAATAGAGGCATTATTCCTAATTTGGATTTTCGGGAAAACGAGCCCTAACTTACTGGGTTCCGACTTCTCGATTCATCAAATGACGGAAGATCCTCTCCAAAAACGAAAATCAAGTTTTAAAAGACGAGCTTAGTTTCGGGAGTCTAAAGTATTGTGCCCTAACTTACTGGACATGATGCTTTATCTCTTCGAAAATAAGAGAGTCTGAACGTCCCTTCCAATTCCTTCAAATTTTGAAAATAAAAAAAAAACATTGTATTTTCGAACCCTTTCAAGTTTTCAACGAATAGGACATCAATCAATCAGTTTGGTATCGATTTCGGGCGTTTCGAGGGTGCTAATCCTTCCTCGCACGTAATCGACTTTCGAACCCGTTTTCTCAAAGTTCGTGGACCAAAAAGTACTGTTTTAGTAAATTAAACGATTTATCAAAACAAAGGTGATCCGATCACACCAAATAAAGATCGGTGGCGACTCCCTTCCTTTTCTTTTTCAAAAAACCCGAGTCGACCGCGTCGTTTACTGTTTCATCCAAAAAATGGTTACGACAATATCTTTCTTTCATCTTTTATTTACTTAATTATTCTTTTATTTGCTAAATTACTACATTGACTTTAAAATTTCATTTAAACTACCATAATACATTTCCATAAACATCCATTAATTTTAAATGTGGTATATTTACCACTTAAGTCCATTGATTTACCTTTGTAAAGGTATTTGGTCCATTTAACTAATAGAATTCAACTTTTGCACTTTTTTCAATTTAGTTCTTTTTACCTAATTAACCATTTAAACTTCGGAATTTCTTAACGAAACTTTAATAAGACCCAAATCCCATAAAATTTAAATAAATATTAAAATAATAACTCACTCGTCGAAATTGTGGTCTCGAAACCACTCTTTCCAACACCACTAAAATTGGGCTGTTACAAGCTTTCCCGAAGATAACAAGGTCATCAGCAAAAACAAGTGAAAGACTGATTGTCTTGACATGGATAAGCAAATGGTAGACCAGAGACCAGATCATATAGATGAATTAATACTGTGACCCAACCATTCCATGCAAAGAACAAATAGATAAGGAGACAGAAGACACCCCTGTCGAATGCCTCTAACTAGACTGAACTTCAGTGTAGGCACCCCATTCTAGAGGATCTGCATAGTTGAGCTTTTGATGGCTGACATAATGACACTTCTAAGGAAATCTGGAATGTTTGTCACTTGGAGGGAGGCGTCTATGAATTTCCAACTGACCCGGTCATAGTCTTTCTCTAAATCAATCTTAATAGTCATCCATTTTATATGTTTGCTTTGCATTGAGTGGATGACTTCTTGGGCCACTAGATGTTGCCTGTGATGTTTTTTTTTCTAGCAATAAAGACAGCCTACTTATTCTCAATAATCTTCATGATCAATTTGTAGAGAACTGAACATAATATTCAAGATTGCGAACCTTAGGGATAGACACAAGCAAAGTATTATTAAGCTCCCTATCAATAATCTGCCCATCAAAGATTTTCCTAACCCAATTGCAAATAGCACTGCCAATCAACTCTCATTGACTCTAAAAAATTAGTGCATGACACCCATCACTGTCGAGCACTTTCAATGGAGCCATGTCAAACATGGAAGCTTTTATCTCTTCATTCGAAACTGCTTTTCTTAAGAAAACCTCATCATTATAATCAAGTTTAGGAAAAGAATTAGCGGGTAGTGAAGTCGTGGAATCCAGAAGCTCACCATATAGGTTCTGAAAAAACTTAACTGCCTCAGACTGGAGACGCTCATCCTCGAAAATCCATTCACCCTCTTCATTATTCAAAACTGAAATTTCGTTGTGATTCTTTCTCTGAATCGTGCGAGAGTGGAAAAATTTAGTATTCCGATCTCCAAATTGCAACCAATCACACCTAGCCTTTTGCTTCGAAAGTAACTCTTCATGATGGGGAACACACTGTCTAAAATTTAGTACCTCTGTCTTTGAAAGTAGTCAAAGATTAAATTTTAAGTAAATTATTGCCATATACAACAATAAATACATTAACAAAATAAGTCTGCTTATTACTGTCGAATTAAAAGTTAATAGAAAAGTTTAATATTGAATACGAAAATTAAGTTAAATATTATAAGAAAAGAATCATACAAATTAAAAATAATTTATATAAAGGAAAATCAGTATTTAAAGTTCATTTTCTTCCTTTCATTTTATGCATGTATGTAGGACTATAAATAGATTCACGGAGAGACGATAAAACACAACAACAATATTATAAAACAATTCAGTTTTTTAACCTTATTTTCCTACTTCAGTTTTTCTTATTTTTACTTTTATATTTTTAAATTCTATTTTGCATTATTTGTTATAACATCATTTATTTTCTCTATTTTTTTATATTACGATCAGGGATGAAGCTAGAATTTTTTTAGGGAGGGCGAAATTAAATTATAAGTTTTACGATAGTAAAATGTAAATTTTAAAAGGTTAAATTAAAATTTTATCATTTTAAGGGCTAAAGTGTAATTTTATTTTTATTAATTTAAAATTTTAAAAATTTTAAAAGACTAAAATAAAAAATTTTCCATTTTAGGAAGTCGAAGCCCCTTCCAGCTCCCTAGATTCACCGCTAATTAAGATTATAAAAGAGAATCATACACTAAAAATTTGAAAAATGATATCGGTGAGAGAGTGATCAAACAACTACAGTGCGAGGTTGAGATGTATATGACACTGTACAACAAACAAATTAAATTTAATGAAAAAATTGTTGAAATGCTTGAAATCAACAATAACATTACAAAGATTTATTAAAATTTTTATTAATTCAACCAATCGGTGAGTTGAACAATATATAATATCTTATACAATGTTTATGCTATATTATTTTATATTATTTGTGAAAATATACAATTTAAAATAAAAATAAAAATAAATTTTAATATATTTTTAATTAGTACATACAACTAACTCTGGCATACCACAGGATAAACTAGTATATATTATAAAAAGAAGCAACAGAAACATATATGAAAATTTTGTGTTCTAGATTAGTTCTTTGAGTTTTAAAATATTTAAAAAATTTTAAACCAAAATACTTAATTATTACCCTTAAATTTTGTCATTTTTCTACCAATATACTTCATTAATTATTACTCTATAATTTTTATTCTTAATTAATAAATTATCCTCAATTAATAATTTACCATATAAAAATTTTGTTAATATTTTATAAAATAATATTTTTCATATTAAATTTATTTTATAAAAGAAATTGTAACACAATATCAATTTTTTTAAAAATGGTAATTCTTTTTATATATTTATAAGTTGTAGCGACCTAAAATTTGCTTGGGCGCTAATTGAGGAAATTATTTGAAAATTTGAAAACAGAGTTTCAATTTTATTTAAAAAAGGGAGTCGCCACCGATCTTTTTTCTAGGTGTGATCGGACACCTAATAAATCCTCTTTTAAAGAAAAATCATTTTTGAATTTTCTTAAAAGGGCGGGTTTAAGTCTGCGTCAAAATTCCAGAAAAATAGGGTTCGGGAGTCGATTCTGTGAGGAAGGTATTAGCACCTCGCGACGCCCAAAATTGGTATCTCGTTAAGCGCGTTGTCTTAATTTTCAAAATACAAGTTCAATTTAATATTTAATCGTGATCCGATTGAGACACGAGAAATTTTTTTTAAAGAGAATTTTAAGACTAGAAATTTTTTTTAAACCGAGAATTTTTGGAAACACGAAAATTTTTTTAAAACCCAAAATTTTGAAAACAATAAATTTTGAAAACACGAAAATTTTAAAACACAAGATTTTTTAAAAAAACATGAAATTTTAAAACCGAAAATTTTGAAAGCGAAATTTTGGAAATCTGAAACTTTGAAAACACGAGAATTTTTTGAAACAGAAATTTTTTTGAAAACACGAAATTTTTTTTAAAACACGGAAATTTTAAAACACAAGAAATTTTTTTTTTTTGGTTTTAAAAACATGAATTTTTTGAGAATACGAAAACTTTGAAAACGCGAAATTTTTTTTTAAAACACGAATTTTTTTGAAAATACGAGAATTTTAAAAATACGAGAATTTTTTGAAACACGAAATTTTTGAAAACACGGAAATTTTAAAACACAAGAATTTTTTTTAAAAAACATGAAATTTTTGAAAACCCGCAAATTTTGAAACGCGAAAATTATTTTTTTTAAAACACGAATTTTTTGAAAATACGAGAATTTTGAAAATACGAGAATTTTTTGAAACATAACATTTTTGAAAATATGAAAATCTTGAAATACGGAAATTTTTGAAAACACGAAAACTTTTAAAACACGAGAATTTCTGAAATACGAGAATTTTTGAAAACACGAATTTTTTTTTAAACACAAAAATTTTGAAAATACGACAATTTTTTTGAAAACACAAAAATTTTTGAAACTATAAATTTTATTTTATTTTTTTAGATTTTTTTATTTTTTTTTAAAAGGGCGTATCGTATTTAACACCAACCGATGATATTCACCCAACATAGCGATGAAATCAACGACGAGTGTTAAAACGATTCGTTATTTATTTATTAAAATTATTAAAATAAAAGTAAAAAATACAAATAAAAATGCTAAAATATCAATAATATTAAAACGAGATGTCATAAAAAATACACAAATTAAATTAAAAGTAGGTAAAGAAATTACCGAAAAGCTTAAAATTACGGACTTGAAGAATATGATATACGACCCATTTTTTCTTTTTTTTCTTTTTTTTTTTTTTCTTTCTTTTTTCTTTTTCTTCTTTTCTTCTTCTTTCTTCTGGCTTTCTTTGCCTTGGGCTCTTCTTGGTTGACTTCTTGGTGGTCATTGGATTAATGACTTGCCCTTTTTGAGCTGCCTTTTTCTTTTTTTTTGGGGGGGGCTTGTTTCTTCTTTCTTTTTTTTTTTTTTTGTTTTTTTTTTTTTGGGGGTTCTTTGTTGGTGGGCTCTGGGTTGGTAGTGGGTCAGACCAGGTCGGGTCATGGTCGGGTCGGGTCGACCCGACTAAGTTTATTATTTTTTTTCTTTTTCTTTTTTTTTCCTTTCTTCTTTTCCTTTTTTTCTTTCTTCTTTTCTTTCTTTTTTTCTTTTTTTTCTTTTCTTTTTTTTCTTCTTCTTCTTCTTCTTCTTCTTCTCCTTTCTTCTTCTTCTCCAATCCACCATTGCCGTCGCTTTTTCCTCCCGGTCGTGCGACACCTCCTCCTCTTCCTCTTCTCTTCTTCTTCTTCTTCTTCTTTCCTCTTCTTTTCCTCTCTTTTTTGTGGGTTTTTTTAAAATGATGGGGTTTGATTTTGGGAAAAATCCCTTTTATAGCGTTTTGTGTGCAGTGGCAGTGGCTAGGGGAAGGAGGCCATCCCTTAGGTGGTGGTAGGAAAATCGGGATGGGTCTTGAAAATCCATGGGATTTTTGGAGATTTTCCATGAAGGACCAGATTACAAACACAATAAAACTTTTGGGGCGAAGTGTAATTTTAAGAAAGATAAGGGTAAAATGTAATTTTGAAAAGTTTTGGGGCCAAAATGTAATTTCAAGAAAGTTTAGGGGTTAAAATGTAATTTTTTAATTTTTTTAAAAAATTTTTAAATAAACCCATAATTAATCCGGACAAAATTTAGTGCTTATAATGCCCTCTTTGCTCATCATTTGTGAAGCGAGGATGAAGCAAAAGACTTAAAAGCTAAATTTTGTTCGATGTCCAATATTTATTCTTTATTGAAAAATAGAAATCGAAAATAGCTCGACATGTGACACGAAGCTCAACTCACTTCTCGGATATGAGTTGATCTTTGAAAAACAAAAATTGAAAATACCTCGGCATGTGACTTGAGGCTCAACTCACCTCTCGCAATGTGAATTGATTTTTGAAAAACAGAAATTGAAAAATACCTCGACGTGTGACCCGAGGCTCAACCCACCTCTCGCATTATGAGTTGATTTTTGAAAAACAGAAATTGAAAATACCTCAGCGTGTGACCTGAGGCTCAACTCACCTCTCGCAATATGAGTTGATTTTTTTGAAAAACGAAAATTGAAAAATACCTCGGCGTGTGACCTGAGGCTCAACTCACCTCTCGCAATATGAGTTGATTTTGAAAAAGCGAAAAAAATACCTCGGCGTGTGACTGAGGCTCAACTCACCTCTCGCAATATGAGTTGATTTTTTGAAAAGCAAATTGAAAAACACCTCGTGTGACTGAGGCTCAACTCACCTCTCGCAATATGAGTTGATTTTGAAAAAGAATTGAAAATACCTCGGCGTGTGACCCGAGGCTCAACTCACCTCTCGCAATATGAGTTGATTTTTGACAAGCGAATTGAAAATACCTCGGTGACTGAGGTTCAACTCACCTCTCGCAATATGAGTTGATTTTTTGAAAAACAGAAATTGAAAATACCTCGGCGTGTGACCCGAGGCTCAACTCACCTCTCGCATTATGAGTTGATTTTTGAAAATAGAAATTGAAAAATACCTCGGCGTGTGACTCGAGGCTCAACTCACCTCTCGCAATATGAGTTGATTTTGAAAACGAAAATTAAAAAATACCTCGGTGTGTGACACGAGGCTCAACTCACCTCTCATAATATGAGTTGATTTTTGAAAAGCGAAATTAAAAATACCTCGGCGTGTGACCCGAGGCTCAACTCACCTCTCGCATTATGAGTTGATTTTTGAAAAGCGAAATTGAAAATACCTCGGTGTGACTGAGGCTCAACTCACCTCTCGCAATATGAGTTGATTTTTTTGAAAAATAAAAATTGAAAAATACCTCGGCGTGTGACCCGAGGCTCAACTCACCTCTCGTATTATGAGTTGATTTTTGAAAAACAGAAATTGAAAAATACCTCGACGTGTGACCCAAGGCTCAACTCACCTCTCGCAATATGAGTTGATTTTGAAAAACGAAAATTAAAAAATACCTCAGCGTGTGACCTGAGGCTCAACTCACCTCTCGCAATATGAGTTGATTTTTTGAAAAACAGAAATTGAAAAATACCTCGGCGTGTGACCCGAGGCTCAACTCACCTCTCGCATTATGAGTTGATTTTTGAAAAACAGAAATTGAAAAATACCTCAGCGTGTGACCTGAGGCTCAACTCACTTCTCGCAATATGAGTTGATTTTGAAAAACAAAATTGAAAAATACCTCAGCGTGTGACCTGAGGCTCAACTCACCTCTCGCCATATGAGTTGATTTTTTTGAAAAACAGAAATGAAATAATTTTAAAAAGTATCAAAATTTCAAAACATATCATCTGGTGGAACCCGAATGTCTTCCTTGTCCTTGGTTCGGTACAGCTATCATCAAAACCTTTTGCTTTATTGGAATACCTGTTTATGTCATGCATGATGTTATCATGATATGCACATGTTTGGTCTTAAATGCTTTTATGCCTACATGATTATGCCATACGCCTTGGGCTTGTTTGCCATATATCTCTTTTCGTTCGACCCTCATGATGATTGCATTCATTGCTTGATTCTTGACTTCCCTTTCGGGTTTTGTACCCATCCTCGAGTAATCTGCGTTTCTCATGTATCACCCTTTTGCCCTTGTTGAACTTTGTCCTTGCTTTGAGGCTCTTGTACTTACCAAATTCTCATCCGTAATACTCAACATTCCTTTTGTTTAGAGTATGTCATTTCACTATTTATCATTTAGACGAACCACATGAGATGCATGAAAATAGGAAAGTAGGTCTGAAAGAAATACCTCACATTCATATTTATTTCAAAAGCAATAAGCAAAGAAAATTTGACAAGGAAAAGCTCAATAAAGAAAACATTATAAAGAAAGGAAAGCGATTCAATTGTCACAAATACTCTAGATATTCAACGCATGAACTTCTCCACATTTCTTCATCCCGGATCTCTTGAGCACGGCTTCTTGTGTAGAAGATTTGAGCTTAAGGGATCGCTTCAAATATTGTAATCTCGCCACATGACTCCCGTTCAAATCGTCTTGCTCCTTTTATGCGAACCTCCTTCATTAGGGCGCCTTTCGTGTTTTCATCCTAATCTTTTGTTTATCAAGACGCCTTTCGAGTTTTCATCTTGATCTTTTTCTTCTCTTTTTTTTTTTATCAAGACGCCTTTTCGGGTTTTCATCTTGATCTTTTTTCTTTTTTATTATTATTTTTTATCAAGACGCCTTTTCGGTTTTCATCTTGATCTTTTTCTTTTTTTCTTTTTTTCTTTTTTATTTATTTTTTCCCTCTTTTTAGGCATAGTACTTTTCACGGCATCCGAGTTCACCGGATTAGGTAACTCCTTCCCATCCATCTCGGTGAGAATCAAAGCTCCACCGAGAAAGCCTTCTTTCGACGTCGGCCCTTCCCAATTTGGTGCCCATTTTCCTCGAAAGTCTTTTTGTATTGGGAGAATCTTTCTCGGTCTGAGTTCCCCTCACGAATTCTCTTGGCCGCACCTTCTTATCATGAGCCGTGATCATTCTCTTCCGTACATCATCCATGACAGATTGCCTTCAGCGTTTTTCTTCGATAAGATTTAGCTGGTCATATCGAGCTTGAATCCATTCTGATTCTTCTAGTTTCGACTCCATCAAGGCTCGTAGAGAGGGGATCTCAACTTCAATGGGCAGCACAGCTTCCATTCCATAGACCAGGGAGAAAGGAGTTGCTCCCGTAGATATCCGCACAGATGTGTGGTATGCATACAAAGCGAATGGTAGCTTCTCGTGCCAATCTTTATATGTCTTGGTCATTTTCCCAATAATCCTCTTAATATTTTTGTTAGCCGCTTCTACTGCTCCGTTCATCTTTGGGCGATAGGGTGAGGAATTATGATGTTTTATTTGAAACTGCTCACACACTTCTTTCATCATCTTGTTGTTCAGATTTAAAGCGTTATCTGAAATAATTTTCTCAGGCAAACCGTATCGACATATGATTTCCTTTTTTAAGAACCTGCAAACTACAGTCTTCGTCACATTAGCAAATGAAGCGGCTTCTACCCATTTTGTGAAGTAATCTATAACCACAAAAATGAACCGGTGGCCATTAGAAGCTTTTGGAGAAATTGGCCCTATAACATCCATGCCCCACATAGAAAAAGGCCACGGAGAAGTCATGACATGAAGGGGCGAAGGGGCTGCATAAATTTTATCACCGTAAATTTGACATTTGTGGCACCTTCGTGCGTAACTAATACAGTCACTTTCCATCGTTAGCCAGTAATAACCGAGTCTCATAATCTGCCTGGCCATAGTGAAACCATTGGCATGCGTCCCACAAATTCCTTTATGGACATCTTCAAGTATTTTTCTGGCCTCAACAGAATCTACGCATCTCAGGAGCACTTGATCTTTTCCTCTTTTGTACAGGATATCCCCATCAAGGACAAATCCCACCGCTATTCTTCTAATTGTTCTTTTGTCGTTCTCATTTGCTTGCTCGGGATACCTTTGATTCTTGACATATTCTAAGATATCATGGAACCACGGCCGCCCATCTGTCTCTTTTTCAATGCTAAAACAATGTGCAGGGACCTCATATATACCTATTTGGAGAGGCATTATTTCGTTTCTCTGTTTGCTTTAAACATTGAAGCCAGGGTGGCTAAGGCATCAGCCAATTGGTTTTCTTCTCGTGGGAAGTAGTTAAAAGTCACTTCTTTGAATTCTTTGACAAGTTCCGCTACGAGATCGCGATATTTAACCAATTTAGAATCTCTCACTTCCCAATCTCCACGAATTTGGTAAATCACCAACGCTGAGTCCCCATATACTTAAGATTTTGATGTTTCGTTCAATAGTTTGACGAAGGCCCATGATGCAAGCCTCATATTCTCGCTACATTATTAGTCTGAAGAAATTTAATCTGGCAGTGAGTGGATAATGGTTCCCTTCTGGTGACACTAAGACTGCTCCAATCCCATGCCCCAATGCATTCGATGCACCATCAAAGCTCATCTTCCATGCTTTCTCTTTTGATGACTCACACTCTTTTTCTGCAATGCATATCAAATCCTCGTCAGAAATCAAATCTCAAAGGCTCATATTCCTCCGTGGCTCGAGTTGCTAAGAAGTCGGCTATTAAGCTCCCTTTATCGACTTTTGACTTACATATACAATGTCGTACTCGATAGTAGGATCGCCATCGTGCCATTCTTCCCGAAAGTGCGGTGATTCCATCATGTATTTTATTGGGTCCACTTTGAAATTAACCACGTCGTATGATACAACATATATTATCCGAGCCTTGAACTACCTGGACTAAAGCACAATAGAATTTTTCAATTGTGGGTATTTTACTTCATATTCATGAACTTCTTGCTGAGGTAGTAAATCGCCCTTTCTCTTTCCCCGACTCATCATGTTGCCCCAAAGATCGCAACCCATTGAATTTTCGAACACGTTAGATACAATATTAACGGTCTTTCGAGAGTTGGCGGTACTAGCACCGGAGGTTAGACAAATCTTGTTTTATCTTGTCAAAAGCCACTTGGCACTCATCATTCCACTCTCCGGATTATGTTTTCGAAGGAGTCGAAAAATTGGGTCCTGCTTGGTTGGTAAGTTGAGCAATGAATCGGCGATGTAGTTCAACCTCCCTAAAAATCCTCGACTTCTTTTTTGTGTGCGAGGTGGTAATTCTTGTATGGCTTTTATCTTATCTGGATCAACCTCAATACCTCTCTCACTAACAATGAAGCCGAGTAATTTTCCGAGGTAGCTCAAAAGTACACTTGGTGGATTAAGCTTCAGCTGGAACTTCCTTAGTCTTTCGAACAATTTCTTGAGGTTTCCAATATGCTCTCTTTCTCCCGAGATTTGGCAATCATATCATCAACATAAACTTCTATCTTTTTGTGCATCATGTCATGGAATAGCATCACCATTGCCCTACGATATGTTGCCCCAAAGATTCTTTAATCCGAGCGGCATCACCTTGTAGCAAAATGTTCCCCACATTGTTACGAAGGTAGTTTTCTCCATATCCTCGGGAGCCATCTTTATCTGATTATAACCCAAAAATCCATCCATGAAAGAAAATAATGAATGTTTTGCTGTGTTATCCACCAACGTATCGATGTGTGGCAAGGGAAAATTATCTTTAGGACTTGCTCGATTTAGATCGCGATAATCCACGCACATTCGTACCTTACCACCTTTCTTCGGTACTGGGACTATGCTAGCTACCCATTCTGGGTATTTGGAGACTTGTAGGAAGCCAGCATCAAATTGTTTCTTGACTTCTTCTTTTATCTTTAACAGCATTTCAGGTCTCATTCGTCTTAGCTTCTGTTGAATAGGTTTGCATTCTGGTTTCAGTGGGAGTCTATGGACTATTACATCCTCGTTTAACCCTGGCATGTCTTGATACGACCATGCAAATACATCTTTATACTCACGAAGCAAGGCGATCAAATCATGTTTGGTGTTGTCTGAAATGGAGGTCCCAATCTTCACTTCTTGCCTCTTCTCTTCATTTCCTAAATTTACTGTCTCAACAGATTCTTGATGGGGTAAAATCTGTTTATCTTCTTGTTCTACCATCCTTAGTAAGTCGAGAGGCGATACATAATCTTGACATTTTCCTCGACTTGAATTCTCCTAAACAAATAGCTTTCTCAAAATCGATTTCAGGACTTGAAACGGGATTGTTCATGTCGTTGGTATCTGAGCACCTGAAAGGTGAATGGAAAAGAAAACTATAGAGGAGCATCAAAGTATTGGAACCAAACAAACATAATGTTATGGCATGATATGAGGTACATGTAAGGACAATTTGTGAGAAGAAGGAATAATTATGAAGTTAACAAGAATGAAAAGGCTATGACAAAATGCATCTCCATTAATGTTCATTTAAATGATAAAGAGCAAACATAAGCTCTTACAAAAGAATCCCACTATTACTTAGGGCACACAAAAGAGAGTTAACATTGAGCATTACTCGGAGAGGACTTAGAAACTACAAGAAGATCTACAAGCGGTCAATTGTTCAAAACGAATCCGGAGGACAAGGCGTATCATTGAAACATCTTCAATTGCATCATCCCTTTGTCAACAACATTTATCTTGACGTTACAAGACCCTTTCAATCCATAACATCGTGCTTTGTGGATTATCTCGCCAGGGTACATCATTCCTGCAGATGTAAATGTTTTTGACAAAGGAGGATACGCTATGGGCTCCCATTCCAATTTCTGACCTGAGGCTCCTGCAAACCTCATTTCTTGATCTTTCTACAACTGTGGATTGTATGGTTTTAGCCTCAGTGAATGATTAGGGTGATATGCACATGCAATGAATGGATAAATGAATAAATGAAAAATGCATGTTAGTCATGAATAAATATGCAAGAATTTGGTGTTGATTTCAAGATAGCCCCATACTTAGGCATTTCATTAATCAAAAGAGTCTATTACAAAACGTTTTGCCATCTTTGATCTAACAGTTACACAAATTTCCTAGCCACATTGCCTTGTTTCTTTACTCGTTCTAGGAATTCTGACATGCTTGATCCTTGTCTCGGAGGGAATTGGTAGCGAGATCTTCGCTTCATCGATAATTGTACAATTTGCACAAATACCCTTGCAATTTCATTAATCAAACCGCCAAGATACATATCTTTTTCTTGGAGAGCTCTTTCGTGAGCACAAATATCTACATCATCTTGGCCATTCTTTTCTTCTAGGGCTCTTGGGAGAGTATCCAAGTGTTCTTGATGAGCTTGCGGTGTATTTTCGAATCTTGTATTTTCCTTCTTAGCTCTTGGCCTTCGGTGACTAGTCATTAGTTCTGCGAGACGCAGCTTTGTATTCAACATTCTTCTTCCTTAACTCTATCATAGTACGAGCAGCTTTTTCCTCTTTCTTCTTCGCTTTCCCTCTCTAGAATTCCATCCCACCTTTGATGTTGCTTAGTTCTTCTTTCCATTCCGTCGATGATTTGCCCAGCCTGCTATTCTTTATGGTGCCTCTTAATTTCTTATTTTCCAAATGAAGATCCTTTAAGTCATTTCTCATGATTTCAGCTTCTTTCTGGACTTTCTCGTTTCTGGATTTTTCAATTTGAACATCAATCTTCAGCTGGTAATTTTCCTCTTGAAGAGAACTAATATCCCGTAACAGACTTGCCTTTTCACGTTCAAATTCATGTCTTGCTATTTCCAGTTCGGATGGCATTTTTTCTGAGAAAGGATTCTGGAAAGTATAATCCATTGGTGAGGTCTGTTGACTATTTACTCGTCTTTGTCTCCATATTTCATAATCTTGAGTGATAGTATCAGCATACAGAGTTAACTCTATTAGGTAGATTTCTTTCCAAGACTTTGCAGTATCTCGGACTTTTTTCATGTAACCTTCACCTGTAAAAGCAAACTCGGTATGCTAATCCTCCGTAGTTGGTATGAACTGTCGTGAAGCAAAGCGCCTTTGAACCATTAACGGTGCATATCCAACTCCTCCCCATAACCCGAGTAAAGGTACCCAATCTTGGCTTCCGCATTTGTATAGCAGAACTGAAGGACGGATCCATGGTGCTCTCCAAGTTATATCTTCGGCGCGGAGGTTCTGAAAAACTGAAACCCAGTACTGTTCAGTGACATCCTTTGGCCAATCTTTCTCAAGGTAAGCTTCCAACGGAGTGAATGTTTTTGAAAACATGTAGAAAGGTGTGCGCTCCACTTTCCAGAAGTGGCTCAGAATCCAAACATTGAGTAGTCAGGCACATCGATAAAACGTCCTTCCCTTTCTCCTACAACAATTTAGAGATCTAAAAGTCTCACTAAGATAGTTGGGGCGGGGTTGATTCCTTGCCTCAACTTTTCAAAGAAATCGACTACATAACTTCTATATGCCCAAGAACTTTTGGGAAGACAATTAATCCGTAAATGGCTAAAGCAAAGCAGATCCACTCTCTTCACAATATCTGGATGGTTTTGAACTAAGTCTCGCAGAGAAAACCATGGAATACAACCGACTTCGTTCTTTTCTTTATCATTTTTCAGCCCATGTATCGACCATTCTGTCAACTTCATTAACTTTTTCTTGAAGGTCATCGGTTTGGGCTCTTTCACATATATCTTCTTGAATTGTGCATTGTTAACGCGAAGCAAGGCGGCATACTTTTCTATGGTGAGTCATATCTTTACGGTTGAAAGTAAAACATTGATAAGTTGGGTCCCGAATTGAACCATGGCTTGAATCAACTGTTCGTCTACATTGACAATGATTAAGTGAGCTATATCCCGTACTTTTCAAAGAAGATGCCCTAGTGTCCGAGTCCCACTGTTTCCGGATCCTAGTCAAGTCTTGAGGTTATTCCGACGAACATTCATGGTCACATGCTCCGGAAGATTGGAGATACATCCTTCTTTTAAACTGTCCCCTTTTGCTTTCTGGGTTTTCAAAGACCAGTCTCGAACCACGGCGTTTTCTCGATTACTTGTGTAATTGACTCCTCCATCGAAACCCGTTTTGGCAACCAATCTCTAATCAACACCTTCCTAACAAGATGTCTATGATGCATGATGAAAAATAAAATGAAGACAAATAACATTGGTTAGAAATTACAACAAATATAAGCGGAGAAAAACTATGGAAAATCTAACAAATTAAGATATTTAATTTTGCATTTTGGTGAAACCGACCTACTCTTTTTTTTTTTACCCCATCATATTTACAAAATAAACTTACCCACATGCTCATCGATAATTTACCTCTCTAAATTATTAAGCGGACCCGATTTGCTTGCATAAAAAGTGTAAATGTAAAAGAAATAAAAGGTAAGCGTTTCTCCTATGTACTTATTTTGGTAACTATTAACAGACGGCGGTTCGGCATGGCTCTAATCGGGTGGCTCATACGGTTCACTATATGCGGTTTGGTTCTAAAAATTTACTCGAATTGTCCGTCTTGTCGCCTACTAAGGCTAGTCTGAGCCTCGGTTATCGCCCATCATAGGCTCGCGAGCTCAATTCGAGGGATTACATTTACTTATGCCTATACGGAGGGACAAGTTAGCTCACGAAAGCATAAGTCATATGTAACCCGGAAGTATTCACTAGCCTGTGCGGAGGGACGAGTTAACTCACGAAGGCATAGCGTTTACTTCCACTTAAGCGGACGGAGCCCGGGTAGAGAGCTCGTGTTATGCAAAAATGCAAGTGCACAGTGTGTGGGGAGAAACTCACAAACCTTTTCGTTTTTATTTTAAAACTAAAAACTAAAACCGTAAAAACTTAGAGCTGAAAAACAAAAAGATAAAACAAGTTAGAAAAATATTTACAACATGATGTAAATGCATGACTTTTCAAAAAACAAAATTTAAGGATCACGACTTAATATTAATTTGAACAAAAAGTTTCGAAAATTTTGACAACACGCGTTTAATTCCGGACTCGACTCTCAAAAAAGGTCCCAATGGAGTCGCCAAATGTAGCGACCTAAAATTTGCTTGGCGCTAATTGAGGAAATTATTTGAAAATTTGAAAGCAGAGTTTCAATTTTATTTAAAAAGGAGTCGCCACCGATCTTTTTCTAGGTGTGATCGGACACCTAATAAATCCTCTTTTAAAGAAAATCATTTTTTGAATTTTCTTAAAAAGGGCCGGGTTTAAGTCTGCGTCAAAATTCCAGAGAAAAATAGGGTTCGGGAGTCGGTTACGCGCGAGGAAGGTATTAGCACCCTCGCGACGCCCAAAATTGGTATCTCGTTAAACGCGCGTTGTCTTAATTTTCAAAAATACAAGTTCAATTTAATATTTAATCGTGATCCGATTGAGACACGAGAAATTTTTTTTTTAAAAGAGAATTTTAAGACTCGAGAAATTTTTTTTAAACCCGAGAATTTTTGGAAACACGAAAATTTTTTTTTTAAAACCCAAAAATTTTGAAAACAATAAATTTTTGAAAACACGAAAATTTTAAAACACAAGATTTTTTTTAAAAAAAAACATGAAATTTTAAAAACCGAAAATTTTGAAAACGCGAAATTTTGGAAATACGGAAACTTTGAAAACACGAGAATTTTTTTTGAAACAGGAAATTTTTTTTTGAAAACACGAATTTTTTTTTTTAAAAACACGGAAATTTTAAAACACAAGAAATTTTTTTTTTTTGGTTTTAAAAACATGAATTTTTTGAGAATCTGAAAACTTTGAAAGCGAAATTTTTTTTAAAACACGAATTTTTTGAAAATACGAGAATTTTAAAAATCGAGAATTTTGAAACACGAAATTTTTGAAAACACGGAAATTTTAAAACACAAGAATTTTTTAAAAACATGAAATTTTGAAAACCCGCAAATTTTGAAACGAAAATTATTTTTTTAAAACACGATTTTTTGAAAATACGAGAATTTTGAAAATCGAGAATTTTTGAAACATAACATTTTGAAAATATGAAAATCTTGAAATCGGAAATTTTGAAAACACGAAAACTTTTAAAACACGAGAATTTACGAAATACGAGAATTTTTGAAAACACGAATTTTTTTAAACACAAAATTTTGAAAATCGACAATTTTTTGAAAACACAAAATTTTTGAAACTATAAATTTTATTTTATTTTTTAGATTTTTTATTTTTTTTTAAAGGCGTGTCGTATTTAACACGAACCGATGATATTCACCCAACATAGCGATGAAATCAACGAGAGTGTTAAAGCGATTCGTTATTTATTTATTAAAATTATTAAAATAAAAGTAAAAAATACAAATAAAAATGCTAAAAATATCAATAATATTAAAGCGAGATGTCATAAAAATACACAAATTAAATTAAAAGTAGGTAAAGAAATTAGAAAAGCTTAAAATTACGGACTTGAAGAATATGATACACGATCCATTTTTTCTTTTTTCTTTCCTTTTTTTTTTTTTTTCTCTTTTCTTCTTCTTTCTTGGGCTTTCTTGCCTTGGGCTCTTCTTAGTGGACTTCTTGGTGGTCATTGGATTAATGACTTGCCCTTTTGAGCTGCCTTTTCTTTTTTTTTTTTGGGGGCTTGTTTCTTCTTTCTTTTTTTTTTTTGTTTTTTTTTTTTTTGGGGTTCTTTGTTGGTGGGCCTACTGGTTGGTAGTGGGTCGAACGGGTCGGTCATGGTCGGGTCGGGTCGACCGACTAAGTTTATTATTTTTTTTCTTTTTCTTTTTTTTTCCTTTCTTCTTTTTCTTTTTTTCTTTCTTCTTTTTCTTTCTTTTTTTTCTTTCTTTTTTTTCTTTTTCTTTTTCTTCTTCCTTCTTCTTCTTGTTCCTTCTTCTTCTCCTTTCTTCTTCTTCTCCAATCACCGCCGCCGTCGCCTTTTCCTCCCCGGTCGTGCGACACCTCCTCCTCTTCCTCTTCTCTTCTTCTTCTTCCTTCTTCTTTCCTCTTCTTTTCCTCTCTTTTTTGTGGGTTTTTTTAAAATGATGGGGGTTTGATTTTTGGGAAAAATCCCCTTTTTATAGCGTTTTTGTGCAGGTAGCAGGTGGCTAGGGAAGGAGGCCATCCCTTAGGTGGTGGTAGGAAAATCGGGGATGGGTCTTGAAATCCATGGGATTTTGGAGATTTTCGACAGAAGGACCAGATTGCAAACACAGTAAAACTTTTGGGGCCGAAGTGTAATTTTAAGAAAGATAAGGGTAAAAATGTAATTTTGAAAAGTTTTGGGGCCAAAATGTAATTTCAAGAAAGTTTAGGGGTTAAAATGTAATTTTTTAATTTTTTTAAAAAATTTTTAAATAAACCCATAATTAATCCGACAAAATTTAGTCTTACATAAGTGTTTTCCATTTTTATAAAATAAATTTTCAGTTGATCTACACAACTAAATTCATGCATAACACATATATGTAAACTAGTTTAATATACAATATAATTTTACTTAGTGTAATTAATGCAAAGCAAAATAATTCTAATTAAGATAGATAACATATATAAATTATTTTGATAATTTAAATATAGTGTTAAAAAATTCACATAATTATTAAAGCTTTTGTAAAATCTAAAACATTTTTTTGATATATTATAAATTAAACCATTCACAATTTAAGTTTTTTCTTAATAGTTAATATAATAATTTTAAATAATATATAATTAATATAAATATAACATATTAGATTATATTATAAAATTTATAAAATTACTATTTAAAACAAATGCAATAGTTTTCTTTTTAATTAATGGAAACATAATAGTTTAATTATAAAATTTAACCTTTTATTTGTTATATAAAATTATTTGATAAAAGTCTTTAATAGAATCGTAATTCATATTTAAAAGTGTGATAAAAAAATTTTGTTAACCAATTATTTTAGTAAAATTAAAATTTTATTTTTAAATGTGTAAATCTTATAAATAATAAAAATTAAAATAATAAACTGAATTTAAAAAAATTCAAACTCGGGTGAAAATATAATGAAAATAAAAGATTGTGATGAGAATGAAATAGCAAAATTGCATTGAATTATGAGGCGTAAAAAGTGGAATTTGCCATGTTTTAAATTCAGTTTAATTTTAATCTCCATAATTTTAGTTTGAAAAGAATTAAAAGTCTTAAATAAGTTTAAATTTTACTTTAATAATTTAAAAAAGGAAGAAATTAAAAGTCGTATAAGTTAAAAGTATCTCGTCTTCTTATTTGGTTAGCAAATTTGCAGTGGTTTTCTTCCCCCTTAAAAGCTCTCTCACAAGTGAAAGAGAGTAAGAAACAAGTTTGCTCACTCCATTTTGAGCTGAATCTCTTTATTTGCAGGTCAAATTATCTAAGCTTCTGTCTTTCCATTTTATGCTCTTCTTTTTGTTAATGGGGATCCTAAGCTCCACCGATTTCGATCGTCGGCGATCGGCGATTGGGATCGTCGGCGATCAAGCGGAAATCTTAGGGGGAGGGGGATTCAGCGATTTTTCGGTAAAACTGGTCGTTGTGCTTAGGTTTGCTCAAGTTTTATAAGTAAAATAAATAAAAATATAAATAAAACAAAGGGTCCCTATCTATTTTTATTCACCCACCTCTTATCAAATTATCAAGCTTTATTCTTTCCGAGAGGAAAATAATATTAATAATATTAATAATTTAGCCCCTCAGATTTCGTTGAACCAGAGGTTGTGATAAGTCAGTTACCATAGTTTAGAGGAAGCTTACGTTTTGTATACATATGGAGAAGAAGAGAAACTCTCACCTCTTCCTTACAAAATCAACATAAAAAAAAAAAAACATTTCTCTACCCTTTTTCTTTTTCTTCTTTAAAATCCCAACCTGAATCTATTTTTCCAAGTCTTGCTAGATAAAACAGAGCAGAGCCTTTTGATTAGAATTCCCCCCCCTTTATTTTTGGGTCGTGATTCTCTTCAATTATTGACAGTTGCTGATGGGTTTTTGAGGAATCATGGGTCTTTATATGTAATTTCATGTCTTTGTTATGCTGCCTTGATCTTTGATGACATATTATTAAACATGTAATTCTGCTCTGTTCTTTGAATTGTCCTTCTTTTTTTTTTTCCTCTGCTTATCAAGGTTTCGTGATCGAGTGTACTTGGCCAATTTTGATTATCTGATGGTTTTGATGATCTGGGTTTCTTAAAAGACGATTTTTTTTAATTAAAAAAAAAACCCTGTTTTGAACGGTGGATGTTAATTTTGCTTGCCTGATTGATTGTGATCAGGTCAATGATCAATCTGACCTTTTTTTTTTTTTTTAATAGAGAGTTTACGTAAACAGGAGTGTCTCCTCTTTGTGTGGGGAATTCTTTGCTTTTCTGGGTGTGGAATATGCTTTTCATGGAGGACTAGTAATCTTCCCTTTAAAATTCTCTTCTTTCGGTGCTTCCTCCTTAAATTTCGTGGTTTAAAACTTCTCTATCTTTTCATTATTTTCTAAGGGCTTTTCTGCCACTGTTGTTCTTTTGCTGTTTTTGGTGTCTCTGTGGTTCCCCATTTTGGCTCTCCACCCTCAATTTGGATCATCCAACCTGCTCTGTTTTTGTTGGCTTTATCCCTCGTTGTATGATCCTACTCTGCACTATTTGGTTTTGGGATAAATTTGCACAAGTGGTTTTTTCTCTTTAAAAATGCCCTCTTGTTTATGATTTGTGAGATGATCACATAGTTTGTGGTGTAAAATGTTTTTTACCCTTTTCTCTTGTGATTTTAAGGAGTTCATATGAAAACCTTTTTCTCTTTTTTTCTTTTGGTTTTTCTATTTGTAGGTTTGAGACTTGAAGTTTGCTGATCCAATCCATTATTTAAGGTAGATATTTTTGGCACTTGTAGATTGAACTAATAAGTCAACACAGGTTTAGTATTTAGGAGGCAGTTTGGATCATTGGAGGGTTTCTTAGTGATTATTGTACCCATGTTTCCTAATTGTCAGCAATTTAGATAATCTTATTTGCCAAGTTTGGGCACTTCAAAAGTTGGGCAGTGCCCATGGATGCCACAACAAGCGGAACCCCTACCGTACAATACCATAACATACCTGATCAGCCAATTACAGCTATTGTTGCTGCCCCTGTTTCTGCATTTCTGCGACAAGTACGCCATTGCTTCGGGGACTCCACTCCTGGAGAATTCCCCTTAGCTGCCAATCCTTCCATTGTTCTTCATGTTCTCACCACATGTAATTTGGATCCTCAAGATCTCGCAAAACTAGAGGCGAGTGGATTTTTCTCTTAACCTTTTGAACATGAAAGTTCTTTTAAATGTTGGAATTGATAATGCTGGCTGATTTGATTTTGTAAATGTGTCTTCCAGGCAACATGCTCCTTTTTTAGGCAGCCGGCAAACTTTGCCCCTGATTATGAATTGTCCATATCAGAGCTTGCTGCTCTTGACATGTGCCAAAGAAGAGCTATATTTAAGCCAATGACTGATGAAGAACGTCAAAGTTTGAAGCATAGATGTGGGGGGTCGTGGAAATTGGTCCTGAGGTTTCTGCTGGCTGGGGAAGCATGTTGCAGGAGAGAGAAATCACAGGCGATTGCAGGGCCTGGTCATAGCATTGCTGTGACATACTCGGGTGCAGTTTACTCTTTTGGCTCTAATAGCTCAGGACAGTTGGGCCATGGCAATACTGAAGAAGACTGGCGGCCTCAGCAAATAAGGTTGCCAATACTTTTGTCTCTGCATATGCCTGATGGTTTAAAAGTATATGCAAAGGGTTAATGGAACTCCACTATTTTGTAGATCTTTGCAAGGCATTCGAATTATCCAAGCAGCTGCTGGGGCTGGCAGAACAATGCTGATTAGTGATGCTGGGAGAGTTTATGCCTTTGGAAAGGATTCCTTTGGCGAAGCAGAATATGGGGTTCAAGGAACTAAATTAGTTACAACTCCCCAGCCTGTTGAGTCGTTGAAAGACATATTTGTGGTTCAAGCTGCAATTGGGAACTTTTTCACAGCTGTGTTATCCAGAGAGGGCAGAGTTTACACATTCTCTTGGGGCAAAGATAGCAAGCTTGGTCACAAAACCGAGCCAAATGATGTGGAGCCCCAGCCCCTATTGGGGGCACTTGAGAACATACCTGTGGTGCAAATTGCAGCTGGATATTGCTACCTTCTTTGCTTAGCTTGTCAACCAAGTGGCATGTTAGTTCATCTAAATACCTTTTCAAAGGCTCCTTAAATTTAATTTTAAAATGGCATGCAAACTGTGCTTTTGATAACTTATTGTCATAAACCTTTGAGATGATGAATGACAGTCCCGAATTCTGAAATTATGATAGTATTGGATTTTTCTAGAATCACAAAATCTGTCTATCCATTAGTTCCATATGTATCATATGTCATTGTTTGTTTATTTGAATGTTTTACAGGAATAATAACTTTTTGGTGTGCCCTCTTTTGGAATAATTAGGTCTGTGTACTCTGTCGGGTGTGGCTTGGGTGGAAAGCTTGGACATGGCTCAAGAACAGATGAAAAGTACCCTCGATTAATTGAACAATTTCAACTTTTGAACCTCCAACCAATGGTGGTTGCTGCTGGTGCTTGGCATGCTGCTGTTGTGGGTCGGGATGGAAGGGTTTGCACATGGGGTTGGGGACGTTATGGGTGCTTAGGTCATGGAAATGAAGAGTGTGAATCAGTTCCCAAGGTCGTAGAGGCATTAAGCGATGTCAAAGCAGTTCATGTTGCTACAGGGGACTACACAACCTTTGTGGTATCTGATGATGGTGATGTATACTCTTTTGGTTGTGGCGAATCTGCCAGCCTCGGACATAATACTGCTGGTGAAGGACAGGTTTGAACTTCCCTTAAACTTTTGTTAGTGATTTAATCATTCTCTTACTTGGTTTACAGAGGATTCTCCTTGGTCTCCTAAATTATCAAATAGAGGCTTTACAGGATGCTTGAGCTAAGTTTAAGCCTCAAACCTGATTAATATTTTTTACCATTTTACCATTTTTTAATAACCAAATGCACATTGGACAACTCCTGAAATAATTTTCTAAAGGAAAAGAAATATCAACCATTTAAATTAGTTTCAAAGTTACAGTACATTTTCAATATTCTTTCTTGTAATGTGATGCATATGTCTCCATTTGTTTGGTTTACCGCATGGAAAATCATTTCTTACTATATTTCATGGCATTGATCGTTATCTGTTTGGTTTTTGAACGCTGAAATGAACACTCCATTTTGATATGCAATTTCACTCCTTCGATGTGCCTTGCTTTTGAGTGTCACCTTTGAGAAATTTTTAGATTTAAAAAAAAAAAAAAAGGGGAAGCAGCATCTCACGTGGACTTGTCAGTTAGGCTGTTTGCATCAAAGAACTGGCATTATCTTTGTTAAGCACAGATAGTTTTAACTGGAAAACTGATATTACAGTGCTGTCCTTGAACATGAAAAATGGAAGGGGCATACGAATTCATTGAGCTGCCAAAGTGAAGTATTTGATCTAGTAACTGTCATCATTTTTGTCTATTGCTTATGTAACAGGGAAACAGGCATGCCAACGTGTTGAGTCCAGAGCTGGTAATGTCATTGAAGCAAGTGAATGAACGGGTGGTACAGATCAGCCTTACAAACTCGATATACTGGAATGCTCATACATTTGCACTCACCGAGTCCGGGAAACTTTATGCATTTGGTGCGGGAGACAAAGGTCAGCTAGGCATAGAGTTAGCTAACAATCAGACAGAAAGAGGAAACCCCGAGCGGGTTGATATCGATCTCAATTAGTAATCCGATGGCTTCTCTTCCCATTTGCATACACCATGGGTGATTCATTAGATTCTGGACAATCATGCATTGCATGTGGTGTTTTAAGTTTCCCTGTTTATTTTGTAAATAGAAACAAGCAAAAAAGAAATTGTGAAGATTTTAAGTTTAGGAGTAGCAAAGGGCCTTAATTTGGTCTCATTTCCCAAGAAAAAATGGTTAGCACATAGGCCTTAAGTTGTTAATAGCTGAAACATCTCTGTTCAGGTTCATTGATTACTTATGTTAAAATTGCATTCTTAAATTCACTGATGTTTAAACTGGTTAAGGTACATCGGAGCAGTCAGGGTTGCTGAAATTTTACCCCCATTTTCTCCCTTGGCAAGTGTATCTGAGTTTTAGAATAATCAAGGGAAATGAATTCTCATTATTACGCTCCTTGACTTCAAATTCAAGGTTTTACCAAACCTTATTTGAGTACAACTGTTTATTTCTTAAAACTTAATTATCAGTGTATGAGCGATTCACTCAACTCATCGATAACAATGTCAACTGAACTCCTTTTTGGGGCGTTCCTTGAAATACATTAATTAAGATTTCTTCACGTGTGTTTGAAGGACTACTTCTAGCATGGAATAGAGGATTTCGCAAACAATACAAGTTGTTTGTAGTGGGGTAGCAATGATGCATGGTTTAGTTGTAGTCCGGCAGATTCAAGCAATGAATTCTACGTATTGGTTCTCAACTCTAATAATTTTTCCGGGTTTTTCCAATTTTATATATAATATCTAAGGTTATTTTGTCATAATTTTAATGGTTTTTCATTAAAATTATTATCTAAAATATTAAACAACCAATGACTTGTTTCTAGTTGTTTAATTTGTTCCTTTCTTGGTGGTGTAAATTTTTTGTCACATATTGTAGTATAAAATTGGAAAATCCTGGTAAAATTATTAGAGTTAGACCATTGATTTATATTAAACAAGATATAAAATAATTTGATATATAAATTAAGGAGTTATTAGATAAAGAATTGATAGAAAAAAATTAAAATCCACATTCTAGTCCAGCCTTTATAAATCATGCATAAATAAAAAGAGATAAAGGTAGGATGGTCATTAATTATAAAAGATTAAATCAAAATATTATTTTTATGGTTATTTTATTCCAAGAAAAGATGTATTAATTAATCAAGCTAAACAAGTAAAATACTTTGGTAAGTTTGATTATAAATCGAGATTCGACAAATCATACTAATAGAAGAATTTAATCCTTTAACAACTTTTAGTGCACCTAATAGACATTACCAATGGAAAGTTACATAATTTGGATTATGTAATGCACCACAAATATTCCAAAATGGATAGATTTTATTTTTAATAAATATAAGAAATTTTGTGTAGTTTATATAGATGATATTTTGATATTTTCAGATACTCTAGAATTACATAGAAAATATTTAAATATTATTTTTAAAATTTATAAAACATGGAATCATATTAAGCCCTAAGAAAATAGAGCTAAAGAAATAGAAATAGAATTTTTAGGATTAAAATTATCTGCAGATGGTCTTAAACTATAAGATCATATTATAGTAAAAATAAAGGAATTTCTAAAAGAATTACAGATAAGAAATAACATTCAACAATTTTTAGGAATTATAAATTATGGAAGGAATTTCTTTCCAAAACTTATAAAAAAATAGGTATGTTATATGATAAATTAAAAAAAGGAAAAATCTTTTACTTGGTCTAAAAAGACTCAAAATTATAAAAAATTAAAATTTAAAATCATTTAGATTCCAAAAGTTTATTTACCTAAATAAGGTAACAAATTAATTTTAGAAATAGATGCCTCTCAAAATTATTGGGATGTATTTTAAAAGCAAGAACAATAAATAATGACGAATTAATATGTGGATAAAGTTCGAAAATTTAAACCAAACGAAATAAATTAGGTCATATTTGGGAAAGAATTATTTGCTATAAAAAAAGAATACAAAATTTTTTATATATGTAGCACCTGAAAAATTTATTATAAAATTTATAATTAGTCGATTAAACATTTCCTTGCTAATAAAAGTTTGGAAACTATACCAAGAAGAAATAGATGGTATAATGAATTATGTACTTTTAATTTTGAGGTTTTATATGTCAAAGGCACTGAAAATATTATTGTTGATCATCTTAGCAAGCTTTATGGATAGAGGTAAATAACCTCTAAAAAAAGTTGGTGAATGAACTACCATTAATAAAAAGCTCAACAAAGGGAACACCTTCAAACCAAAATATCTTAATCAAGGATTTATATCAATACCTTCTCAAGTATCAATTCATCATAATCAAGAATATTATGTTTCATATCCAGTGGTAAAACAACCTCTTAAAATTTCAACTCAATTATCAATTACACCATGGTCGGTAAGTCAACTATCATGGTCCCAACATCCAAATTCAGTGTACCAAGCTAGTTATGCTGAAATTATTCGGGGGGCAAAAAAATTTTGTGCGACAGAAAATTTGCTGAAGCCACGACAAATATAAGAAATAAAATATTTTTATAATCCAGATTTACCTTTAAATTTATATAGTTTTATTAATGAAATATAAAAACTCATATTACTAAGCAAAGAGCAAACTTTATAAGAGCTTTTACTAAGCTTTTACAATTCTTAGTTGAAAAAAAACTAAAGAACAAGAAGTTCATGATTTATTGTTAAAATCCATTTCATATTGTGATTGGAAATAACTAGAAATTAGTTTTTTTATATATATTAAGAAGATAAATAATCTTCTTAATATATCCTAGTATTTTATTAACAAAGGAATAATAAATATGGTTGTAAATAAAATATTTAGATTATATTTATATAATAAAGCTAGAATTATCCTTCATATATAAATATTTTTTTAAAATAAATGGAGCTATTTGTAACTAACAAGCTCGGTTTCAAAAAGCATTTTCGAATATCTTTCACGGGCTTATGTTTTTACAAATTATTTAGATGAAAAATTCCTACTATAAAATTTAAACTTGATCATGAACCATTTGATATAAGTTATATTGAATGAGGGTTTTGTTAAGGAAATAATTGTTCAAAATTTTTCTTTTCATTTATTAAAGATTTTTTAGCTTTTATTAAATCTATGTTATTATATATGGTTAATAAAGATGACTTCTTTTACTATTTTCATCTTGAAATCTGTAGTCTTATTAATATAGCTGAACGTGAAAAATTTTATCAGCCATATCAAATTTGGACTATCTCAAAAATGATCACAGGAAGAAAACTATCTTTAGCTATAGAAAAGGAAGAACACTTGACAAAATGTTGATAAGTGTTATAATAATCCTATTTATTATCAAATTCAAGTAGTAATTGATCTAATCGCCAAAGCCTATAATCTACTTCAACATAAAACTTATTGTAACACCCCAAACCCGGTCTATGCATTGAGACTAGATTTGGTTTATTACATGAATCGAGCTATCTTAAAATCTTCAATAAGTTGAAAACTACAATATTATTTTTATTTACGGGTTTAATAAAAATCGGAAGAGTATTTTAATTTGATGAATATTAGAAAACATTAGTTGAAAAAACATTATTAACATTGTATTATCAAAAACCCTTAGGTAATTTATTTAAGAGTTAACAATAATAAAATATTTATAAAAGAATTTCATATATTTGAAAACCCAAATTTATTTTAATAGAAACATCATATAATCATAGCCCATATTTAAAAGTCCAAAATATAGTTTAAAACCAAACACACATAAAAATCCATAAAATTATTAATAGAGGCCCTTATTACATTAACCCAAAATAGTAAAATGCTTATTAAAAAGTTCAGAGTTTAATAAACCCATGTTTTGCAGTATGGCCTCCACGAAGTCATCCTCGGCTCAAGTCCACGTCAATTTCCATTACCTGGGATGAAAAAAATTTAAGGGGGTGAGTTACTTAGAACTCAGTGTATAACTCACTTACTTGTCCACTGGGCCAGATTTTCAATTTATGGGTTTGGGCCTTGAGCCCATAAGCAAAAATAATATAATGAATAACACAATTAATAGCATGCATGTAAAAATGAATTTTCCCTCCCAAACCTAATTCCATCCGCTACACACCCCGTACCAACCATCACACCTGGGGATCAAGTCAACCCACCCCGCCATCACACCAATCATAGGCATTAAGCCAATTTATATTTTGTGGCATAGCCACCGAACTAGATTGTGACAAAGTCACGAACTAGAGGCATTGAGCCAATTATTATTTTGTGGCGAGCCACCGAACTAGAGGCAAATAGCCATTTATAACTTTTGTGGCGAGCCACCGAACTAGAGGCAAAAAGTCATAATTTTGTGGCGAGCCACCGAACTAGATTTTGGCAACAGCCTTCTTCTCTTCATCATTTCCCAACCCATGCAATATGTATGCAATAGTAAACTATGGTCATACAATAATTTTATTAAAAGGCCCATTAACAAGAGTTAATATTTCCAAATCTTTATTAAGGCCCATAAATAACACTTTGGCCTAATTAACTATTTATCAACTAGGGCCCAAATTTACGATCTAGCAAGAATTGACCCATTTATCGATCTAGCAAGTATTTTAGTCCGTTTAACAATTTAATAGAGTTTACGCCCATTTATCGATCTAGCGAGGATTTCATTAATTTATAATCAAGCAGATTTCGCCCGATTATCAATCTAGCGAGTTTTCGCCCATTTATCGATCTAGCGATTTGTTGATTTACAATCAAGCAGATTTCGCCCGATTATCAATCTAGCGAGTTTTCGCCCATTTATCGATCTAGCATATTTTACGGCCCATTTTCACGAAACATACAATTTACATATTAACAAGTAATTTCTCGAGGCATTTTCGTAATTTTCACAATTTTAGTCGTTTTCATGTATTTTCGTCAAAATATCGGTTATTACGTTTATCCGATCTAGTCATTTTACGATTTTACTTCAATACTGAAATTGATATCCAACCCGAGAAAAAAGTGTGAAGTTACACACCTCGATCTGAGAAGTACTAATCCTTCTCGCTCCTCGACACCTAAAACATATTTCGATCCGTTAGAACACTATTTTGTATAAATATACTTTATCGATAATAGATCCAAAACCTTACCCTCTTGATTTTGAATCATTTCGATTTTCGGTTTCGCCTCGTTTATTGGTTCGTTAGTCGCCGAGAATCCACTAACGTATAAAGGCTCGGAAGTTCGTACCACTTCAAATAATTGACTTCCTTCGGAAGATGGTCCGCAACCCGGTGGAAAATCCCGGACTGCCGAAACCGCTCTTCGTTTAAATGGGGGATTTACGGATCCGCCCCTCTTAATATGACTAAACACCGCCCTTTTCTTCCCTATTTTGAAAGTCTTCAAGATCAAAAGAACATTAATCCAATCTAAAATAATATCGAAATAATACTAGAGGTTTTAAAGGATGTGATTTCCTTACCACAATAAATCGATTCCAACGTTTCTACGATTCTCTCGAACACTTGAGTTCCGATCTTCCGTTATTGCACTATATTATAACAAATAAAGCGTTAATAGAACAAGCGTTTATTTCGATCCAAATGGTCCTTCATGACACCATCAATATTCGACCATATCACTATTAACTAATTGAAAGCGAAAAAGAATCCCTTACCTATATTTCCACGGTTGAAAAGAATCGATTGATAAAGATGTTTGTGATTAAAGAAAGATTCGACTATGTATGATCAAAGAAAAGAAAGAAAGGTTCGGCTATGGGCACTCTAGCATTCGGCCATGAGAGAGTTTAATGGAGAAACTTTGAGTGAAAAGAAATAAAATATGAAAGAAGAGATGGTGATGATGTTGTTTTGATTTCAAAGAGAAGAGAAGAAAAAGATGGGTTTTAGGAGCTAGGTACATTCGGCCATGGTAAAAAGAAAAGAAAAAGAATGGCTTTTGGTATAGTTGATTTCGGCACTCAAAGAAAAGGCACAAAACAAATGCTAAAGCAATAAGCAAAAATGACCAAATGGTCAAAAGATTATAGCTTTACCAAGGTTCAATTTAGGCCAAAGGAAAAAGTTGAGAAGAGGAATGCAAAATTTTGCACAAAGTTGCTAGGAATGACCAAAAAGAAACTTCAATTCTTAGCCAAACTATCACCAAAAATTCAGCTCCCCCTATAGTCCAAATTGCCGTCCCTATGCATGGTCAATTGACCATGATATTGTTTCCATAACTTTTCCTTGATATGTGCCCCATATCTTCATATCCTTCCTTAATTTCTTGATTCCCTTCCTTAAGTTAACAATTTCCTTAATCCTTTGATATGCTAACCAAAAATAACATGGTCAACACTTACCATATATGCTCTTGGCCGACACTTGCTATACATGTGCGAAAAATTAAAAATAAAATTTACCTAGATGCTAAACAAGGATTGAACCTCTCCCTCATGCTACAACTCATGCGCCAACACCACCATGCCATATACTCATTTTATGTCACTTATTAACACTTAATTTAACTTAAGTATTAATGACACTTGCTTCTCTTCAATAAATTCTCAAATATTAAATTTATTCCTTACCCAAATTATGCTATACTCTTCTTTAGGACTTCAATAAACACGAAAATAAAAGTAAGAAATTTTCCTTTAAAATCTAAACACCAAATCATGCAATATAAGAATACTCGGATTTTTAGGGTGTTACAACTCTACCCTCCTTAAAGAAAATTTCGTCCTCGAAATTTACCTGGTTGAAAGAGGTGAGGGTATTGTTGCCGAATTGCATCCTCAGGCTCCCACGTAGCTTCCTCCACTCCGTGGTTACGCCATAGAACTTTGACCAACGGCACGGTTTTCTTTCTTAGCACTTTGACATCTCGGTCTAAGATTTCCACTGGTTCTTCTTCAAAAGAAAAATCTGAATTCAACTCCAATTCTTCTACTGGTATAATGTGCGAAGGATCCGATCTATAACGCCTCAACATGGAAACATGAAAAACATTATGAATTTGATCCAATTTCGGAGGTAACTCAATCTGATAAGCCACTAGACCAACACGCTTCAGCACACGATAAGGTCCAATGTACCTAGGACTTAGCTTGCCCTTCCTTCCAAACCTGAAGATCTTTTTCCAAGGAGAGACCTTCAAGAAAACCTGATCCCCCATATCATACTCGATATCCTTTTGCTTCAGGTCTGCATACGACTTCTGTCTATATGGGGCTTCTTTCAACCGTGCTCGAATAACTTTTACCTTATCCTCTGTTTCAGATATCATCTCAGGACCTAACATCTGTCGTTCACCCAACTCAGTCCAACAAATAGGAGAACGACACTTACGACCATACAATGCCTCGTAAGGTGCCATCTGAATGCTAGGCCGATAGCTATTGTTATCATAAATTCGCGGTGGTAGATAATCCTCCCAACTACCCTCAAGTCGATTACATCCTCTTAACATATCTTCTAATATCTGAATTACTCTCTCGATGACCATTAGGCCGAGGATGAAAAGCCGTCTTGAAATTCAACTTTGTCCCCAAGGCTTCATGCGAGCTTTCGAATCGTGATGTAAATCGGGATCCTGTCGATATAATAGATCTGGTACCCATGCAATCTCACAATTTCGGATCGTCATATTTAGCCAACTTCGCAATGAATAATCCGTCTGAACCGGCAAAAATGGCGGTCTTCGTCAAACAATCAACAATTACCCACACAGAATTTTTCTTAGTAGGTGTTAAAGGTAACCCACTAACAAAATCCATGGTTATCCGTTCCCATTTCCAAAGAGGAATCCTTACCGGTTGTAACAATCCAGACGGTAATTGATGTTCTGCCTTCACTTGCTGACAAGTCAAACATTTTCCCACAAATTCTGAAATCTCACGCTTCAACCTTGGCCACCAATACTGTTCACGGAGATCTCGATACATCTTATTTCCTCCGGGGTGCATAGCATAAGGGCTACTATGCACCTCCCGTAGAATCATTTGCCTCAGATCTGAGTCCTTAGGCATACATACTCTTCCTCGAAGGCACAACACACCCTCCATGTTTATTCCAAAATCCTCGATTTCACCATTTTCAACTTGCCGAAGTAAAGGTCCCAACTTCTCATCGATGTCTTTTTCCTTGATTTGTTCCACCCACGAGGTTTCACTTGAAGTTACGCTAACAAGCGCCATCCTCATCTGAGACTCAAATGGGCAAACAATGCTCTCAAATCGAATCTTGTCTTACGACTTAACGCGTCAGCTACCACGTTAGCCTTTCCAGGATGATATTCGATTGAGAAATCATAATCCTTTAATAATTCTACCCATCTTCTTTGTCTTAAATTCAACTCCTTTTGGGTAAGGAGGTATTTAAGACTCTTGTGATCCATGTAGATGACAGATTTCTCACCGTAGAGATAGTGCCTCCAAATCTTTAGAGCAAAGACCACATCAACTAACTCCAAATCATGCGTAGGGTAGTTTACTTCGTGTGGTCTCAATTGACGAGAAGCATAGGCCACCACCTTTCCATTTTGCATCAACACACAACCTGCACCGTGTGAGACGCATCACAATAAGCAGTGAATTCTTTTCTAGCCTCCTATGAATCAAAGCTGGAGCTTCCGTCGGGATCTTCTTCAATTTCTCAAAACTCTCTTGCTTTTCGGTCAATAATACTGAACTCCCTTTCGCAGCAGTTTAGTTAGGGTGCGACAATCAACGAAAACCCTCTACAAAACGCCTATAGTATCCAAAAAACCCAAGAAACTCCAAATTTTAGCTACCGATGTTGGTGGTTTCCAATCCGAATAGCCTCAATTTTCCGAGGATCCACCCTTATTCCTTGGTGATACTACATGACCAAGGAAAGTCACTTCCTTTAGCCAAAATTCGCATTTACTAAATTTGGCATACAGTTGCTTATCACGAAGTAGCTGTAATACTATCCGCAAATATTTGTCATGCTCCTCCTCATTTCTCGAATAAACCAATATGTCATCTATGAATACTACCACAAACCGGTCTAAATATGGTTGAAAGACTCGGTTCATCATGTCCATAAATGCGGCTGGTGCATTGGTTAATCCAAACGGCATCACTACAAACTCATAATGTCCGTAACGTGTCCAAAATGCCGTCTTATAAATGTCCGCTTCTTTCACCTTAAGCTGGTGATAACCTGACCTCAAATCAATTTTGGAGAAAACTGAAGCTCCTTTTAATTGATCAAACAGGTCGTCAATTCTCGGTAGAGGATACCGATTCTTAATCGTCAATTTATTCAATTGTCTGTAGTCAATGCACATACGCATCGATCCATCCTTCTTCTTGACGAACAAAACTGATGCTCCCCACGGAGACACACTTGGTCGAATAAATCCCCGATCCAACAATTCTTGAATTTGAGCTTTAAGCTCAGCCAACTCCTTCGGTGCCATTCTATAAGGAGCAATGGACACTGGAGCTATCCCAGGCAAAAGCTCAATGCCAAATTCTACTTCCCGATCTGGAGGTATACCAGGAAGTTCTTCGGGAAATACATCGAAAAATTCCTTCACCGTCCTCACATCATTCACAGATAACTCTTTGGCATCCAAAGCACGAGATAAAGGCTAGAATGCTCCATATCCTTTCCAAACAACTTCTCCGCCTTTAATGCGAGATACCACATTTGCCGTGTAGTTCCTTCGCTCACCAATCATTATGACTTCCTTATCATCCGAGGTTCTTCGACATTCGTTTTTCAAGACAATCCAATTCTTAGATGGTTAACCAACCAATCCATGCCGAATGAGATCAAATTTGTCGAAAGGTAGTTCCATCAAGTTTGCTAAGAATACCTCTTCTTGAATTTTCAAGGGCACATCTTTAAACATTTTATTAACAATTACCGACTGTCCTAAAGGACTAATTACTGTCATCTCATTATCGGTAATTTCAGATTCTAAATTCAGGTTTCCAAATATGGCACTAGCTACATATGAATGGGTAGAGCCAATATCTATTAAAGCAATAACATGTACATCGAAGATGAAGAACATACCAGTTATCACATCTGGTGCATTCTTTGTCCTCATGGCGTCTAACTGCATAAACCAGTCCAGGCTGTCTTGCATCTGCGTTCCCTCTGGGACCATTGCCTCGACCCGGTGCACCTTGACCACGTCCAGCCCCATTACCACCACGACCTGGTCCACGACCTCTTGGTGGCTGCTGATTACCTCTGGCCGGTTGTGCATCATTATTACGAACTTCTTGAGTCATATCCATACGTCGAGGACAATTTTTGTACTGATGATCCATTGAACCGCATTTGTAGCATGCGCCCGTTTTCCTCCAACATTCTTCAAAATGTCTTTTCTCACACTCAGTGCAATCTCGACTTCGATTATTTGTTACCGGGGTTTTACCTTGAACTGGTTCATCATTCCGAGGTCTCTTCTGGAATCTCTTTGAAGAACCAGACTGCTGTGTCTCTCTCTTATTTTAGAATCTTTCTCGGTTCTACCATTCTGAATTCTTAGCCTCTTCGGCTATTTTGGCCTTCTCCACAAGAGTGGAAAAATTTCTAACTTGCTGTGGAGCAATCAGAACCCTCAGCTCATCATTAAGTCCATCCTCGAAACGTACACATCGTTCATGATCTGTTGATACAATTGTTCGGGCATAGCGGCTCAGACGTAAAAACTCGACTTCATATCTTGCCACCGTCTTACTTCCTTGGACAAGATTCGAAACTCTTTCCTTGACGTCTACATAACTTCGTTCCAACGTATTTTCCTTGGAAGGCGGCTTTAAAGAATTCCCAATTAATCGGTCGGCTTGGTGCCTTCTCGAACAGTGAGCCACCAGCGTCGCCTCATCTCTTAACAAGGATACAGCTCCTCTCGGTTTTGCTCAACGATTGCATTCCATATCATCCATAATCCGTTCCACGACTTTGAGCGATATTCACCACATTCGAGCTACACCGAGACTCCTCCGAAAACTTCTGCATTATTGGACTTAAGTCATTCTGAAATTGACCCACCAGTTGTTGGCCCAATTCTAGTTCCAGCGACCCTTTCCAAGACTCGCAGCATTGCTTGAGTCAATGCATTATCTTCTTCCATGTGATCGCGTGATCCCGTCTCACTCTCAATTGACGCAGGTGCGTCCATTTCCGGCATATGATTTGGTGCTTCAGTCGTAGCACCTCGGCCTCTACCACGGCCAAGTCTATCGCATCCACGACCACGTCCTCTAGTGCTCATGATAGCTTGTTCGTTTTTATCTGATTACAAGTTTTATGAATCAGAAAATTTGTTTCGGTGTTTATTAACGATGTTTTATGAGATTTGAGATATAAAGTTATTTTTCTCAACATATCCTATAGTCTCAATCTCTACGATTTTTCATATCTAAAACTAGAAGTTCTAGAGTGTTCCTATGATCATCATAGAAATTATTAAGCAATAAATACTTACTTGACTTGTTGCCGGATGCTTGTGGTGCCATACTGATCTTTAAAATATAATTGAACGATTTCATACAGAAATTATTTGCGAACCCAAACCACAGCCGAGTTTTTGAAACTGGCTCTGATACCATTAAATGTAACACCCCAAACTCGGTCTATGCATTGAGACTAGATTTGGTTTGTTACATGAATCGAGCTATCTTAAAATCTTCAATAAGTTGAAAACTACAATATTATTTTTATTTACGGGGTTTAATAAAAATCAGAAGAGTATTTTAATTTGATGAATATTAGAAAACATTAGTTGAAAAAAACATTATTAACATTGTATTGTCAAAACCCTTAGGTAATTTATTTAAGAGTTAACAATAATAAAATATTTATAAAAGAATTTCATATATTTGAAAACCCAAATTTATTTTAATAGAAACATCATATAATCATAGCCCATATTTAAAAGTCCAAAATATAGTTTAAAACCAAACACACATAAAAATCCATAAAATTATTAATAGAGGCCCTTATTACATTAACCCAAAATAGTAAAATACTTATTCAAAAGTTCAGAGTTTAATAAACCCATGTTTTGCAGTATGGCCTCCACGAAGTCATCCTCGGCCCAAGTCCACGTCAATTTCCATTACCTGAGATGAAAAAAATTTAAGGGGGTGAGTTACTTAGAACTCAGTGTATAACTCACTTACTTGTCCACTGGGCCAGATTTTCAATTTATAGGTTTGGGCCTTGAGCCCATAAGCAAAAATAATATAATGAATAACACAATTAATAGCATGCATGTAAAAATGAATTTTCCCTCCCAAACCTAATTCCATCCGCTACACACCCTCGTACCAACCATCACACCTGTGGGGATCAAGTCAACCCACCCCGCCATCACACCAATCATAGGCATTAAGCCAATTTATATTTTGTGGCATAGCCACCGAACTAGATTGTGACAAAGTCACCGAACTAGAGGCATTGAGCCAATTATTATTTTGTGTGAGCCACCAAACTAGAGGCAAATAGCCATTTATAACTTTTGTGGCGAGCCACCGAACTAGAGGCAAAAGCCATAATTTTGTGGCGAGCCACCGAACTAGATTTTGGCAACAGCCTTTTCTCTTCATCATTTCCCAACCCATGCAATATGTATGCAATAGTAAACTATGGTCATACAATAATTTTATTAAAAGGCCCATTAACAAGAGTTAATATTTCCAAATCTTTATTAAGGCCCATAAATAACACTTTGGCCTAATTAACTATTTATCAACTAGGGCCCAAATTTACGATCTAGCAAGAATTCGGCCCATTTATCGATCTAGCAAGTATTTTAGTCCGTTTAACAATTTAATAGATTTTACGGCCCATTTATCGATCTAGCGAGGATTTCGCCCAATTTATAATCAAGCAATTTCGCCCGATTATCAATCTAGCGAGTTTTCACCCATTTATCGATCTAGCAGATTTGTTAATTTACAATCAAACGAGTTTTCGCCCGATTATCGATCTAGCAGAGTTTTCGGCCCATTTATCGATCTAGCAGAGATTTCGGCCCAATTTACAATCAAACAGAGATTTCGGCCCGATTATCAATCTAGCAGAGTTTTCGGCCCATTTATCGATCTAGCATATTTTACGGCCCATTTTCACGAGACATACAATTTACATATTAACAAGTAATTTCTCGAGGGCATTTTCGTAATTTTCACAATTTTAGTCGTTTTCATGTATTTTCGTCAAAATATCAGTTGTTACGTTTTATACCGATCTAGTCGTTTTACGATTTTACTTCAATACTGAAATTGATATCCAACCCGAGAAAAAGTGTGAAGTTACACACCTCGTCTGAGAGTACTAATCCTTCTCGCTCCTCGACACCTAAAACATATTTCGATCCGTTAGAACACTATTTTGTATAAATATACTTTATCGATAATAGATCCAAAACCTTACCCTCTTGATTTTGAATCACTTGATTTTGGTTTCTCCTCGTTTATTGGTTCGTTAGTTGCGAGAATCCACTAACGTATAAAGGCTCGGAAGTTCGTACCACTTCAAATAATTGACTTCCTTGGAAGATGGTCGCAACTTCGGTGGAAAATCCGATTGCCAAACCGCTCTTCGTTTAAATGGGGGATTTACGGATCCGCCCCTCTTAATATGACTAAACACCGCCCTTTTCTTCCCTATTTTGAAAGTCTTCAAGATCAAAAGAACATTAATCCAATCTAAAATAATATCGAAATAATACTAGAGGTTTTAAAGGATGTGATTTCCTTACCACAATAAATCGATTCCAACATTTCTACGATTCTCTCGAACACTTGAGTTCCGATCTTACATTATTGCACTATATTATAACGAATAAAACGTTAATAGAACGAACATTTATTTCGATCCAAATGGTCCTTCATGACACCATCAATATTCGCCATATCACTATTAACTAATTGAAAGCGAAAAGAATCCCTTACCTATATTTCCACGGTTGAAAAGAATCGATTGATAAAGATGTTTGTGATTAAAGAAAGATTCGACTATGTATGATCAAAGAAAAGAAAGAAAGGTTCGGCTATGGGCACTCTAGCATTCGGCCATGAGAGAGTTTAATGGAGAAACTTTGAGTGAAAAGAAATAAAATATGAAAGAAGAGGTGGTGATGATGTTGTTTTGATTTCAAAGAGAAGAGAAGAAAAAGATGGGTTTAGGAGCTAGGTACATTCGGCCATGGTAAAAAGAAAAGAAAAAGAATGGCTTTTGGTATAGTTGATTTCGGCACTCAAAGAAAAGGCACAAAACAAATGCTAAAGCAATAAGCAAAAATGACCAAATGGTCAAAAGATTAGAGCTTTACCAAGGTTCAATTTCGGCCAAAGGAAAAAGTTGAGAAGAGGAATGCAAAATTTTGCACAAAGTTGCTAGGAATGACCAAAAAGAAACTTCAATTCTTAGCCAAACTATCACCAAAAATTCGGCTCCCCTTATAGTCCAAATTGTCGTCCCTATGCATGGTCAATTGACCATGATATGGTTTCCATAACTTTTCCTTGATATGTGCCCCATATCTTCATATCCTTCCTTAATTTCTTGATTCCCTTCCTTAAGTTAACAATTTCCTTAATCCTTTGATATGCTAACCAAAAATAACATGGTCAACACTTACCATATATGCTCTTGGCCAACACTTGCTATACATGTGCAGAAAAATTAAAAATAAAATTTACCTAGATGCTAAACAAAGGATTCGAACCTCTCCCCTCATGCTACAACTCATGCGCCAACACCACCATGCCATATACTCATTTTATGTCACTTATTAACACTTAATTTAACTTAAGTATTAATGACACTTGCTTCTCTTCAATAAATTCTCAAATATTAAATTTATTCCTTACCCAAATTATGCTATACTCTTCTTTAGGACTTCAATAAACACGAAAATAAAAGTAAGAAATTTTCTTTAAAATCTAAACACCAAATCATGCAATATAAAAATACTCGGATTTTTAGGGTGTTACACTTATACATTTTGGACTGATGATCAAAGATTACCGGCATATGATACTGAAAATTACCAAGTTGATATATGTAATACCCCCAACCCGTATCCCTCGCCGGGATTGGGTTATGGAGCATTACCGAAGTTTACCAATCAAACAGACGTAACTTTCAAACATTTCGTATCATTTAATATTCATGTCAAAAACCAATCAAACTCATTCAAATCATGTCAAAATAATCATTCTAGGTGCCTAACTAATGTACCCTCATTGGTACCACATTTATATCATCAATTTATATTATTAAAACATCATTCAAATTCAAATTTAAACATGCCAAAATTCATCAATTTAGCCTATCTCATATATATACTTAAATATTAAGAAAACATATTTTATTAATGTATACATATGTATATTAAATTTACACATGTAATCACTAATACCATCCACTTGTTGAAATAAGGTTTAATTACTTCTCTAGTCCTTTTAATATTTTTCTTTAATCTATAATTCAACTTTTACCCTTTATGCAATTTAGTCCTTATACCTAATTACTCTTAGTTCATGCAAATTCACCTAACCAAAACCTAATTAACTACACAACTAACCTTATGAGTCTAATTTATGGTAACGGAGTCTCGAAAATGTACTTTTCGACACCCGTGACTATCGAGTCATTACAATATAAATGAAGAATCCATTCAACTACTAAAAATGATAGCTAAAATGGAGATTGATGATTTTCCTTCCCACTTCATTGAAGACATAAAAAATACATGGGAAAATTAGAACTCACCATAATTGTCAATTGATTCATTAAATTTAAAAGAAATTGAATAAATGAATTTGGACAATATCCAAGAAAGCTGACACAAAAGACAAAAAAGGAAGCAATGTGAAAGCAACCACAACCAAGAAAAGATAAAAAAAGGGAAGCAACTTGGAAGCAACCACAATCAAGACAAGATGTCATCATTATATTCAACCAAACAAAAGATGACATCATTATCAAGAGACTATGCATAATTCAAATAAAATCAAATTGAACTATGAATCTCTACTATAAAAGGAGGTGTAAGAACCTAAGAGAGGTGTTCGAAGTATATACAGTTTCTCTTAAACAAAAAAGAAAACATCCTTCTCCCTTTTGTAACCTTTAGTCCATTTACTAATAGATTCTTATAATTAATCTTCCCTTCATCCCTTATCTTGCAGTTGGTATCAGAGCTTAGTATAACAGTTTCTGATGAAATAATATCCTAGTATTAATTGTAAGTTCTATCATTTATTTTCACTTCTGTTTATTTCATTGTTATTTATTTTAAAACCCATACATTTGTTATTCTATCCTACTATTGCCTATATATGTCTTGGTTGAGATGATTGACTTTATAAAGTAAGGTTAATTCACAGATATTAAATGATTTTAGGTACCTAAGATAAATTTCATGAAAGAAACTAATTGTCTATACAAGGATAAAAGTTGCAATCATACTATGCATATTGACTCTAAAAACAAAAATAATATTCCTTCAATTAGTAAAGGTTTAAATAGTTTAATAGATATTGTAACACCCAAATCTCCAAAGGTCAACTTAGGCGTTACACAAAAGCAGACTTATACATGATACTATCTTAATTTAGTTGCAATGCATAACAAATTGGGTTGGCTTTAACTGAAAAATATTTTTAAGTAATCAAAGAGAACAAAACAAGTCTACACCATAAGACAGTATAATTGGGTTTGAAAATTTCGTTAAATTCTTTCCTTTAGAATAAAATACCAGTAGTAACGATTTCTTACAAAAATCTTTGGCGTGTACAACTAGAAATCACTTCACAAGTCATAAGTCATAAGACTTTATCTAATCCCTCAAGTGGTAACGTTCAAATAAAACTATAGTTAGATAAAAGGTACTTTATTATAGATTCAAATTCAACACAGAATTATACGTCACCCCAAAAGGTCATAGCATGTTACAAAACAAACATAGGCGAAGTTCACTATAGAGGTCGCTCTTTCTGGCTGAGTCCATTCCATAACCTATGACAGAGTACCACATGGAAGAAGGAAAAAGAAAAGAGGGATAAGTTCATAAGAACTTAGTGAGTTCCAGAAAAGAAAAGACTCAACCTTTTAGATGAAATACATAAGAAAGAATGGTATTACAATTGTAATCTCATGTACAGTGACTAATACACCAACTCTACACGTTGAGACATTCGAGTGGACACTCTCATATCTTTGGCAAATGCTTAACCATGGCGGATAGCATTTCTAGGAGGACTCTAACATCGGGCGCATGCTTTCTTCCTTAACCTCGGGTGTATACTTCCATCCTTACACCAAAGAGAACTTAGACCTTAACAGAGCTGACACTTCCCAATCGAACACAACATTTTCTAACACATGCCTTTGTATTTTAGACATCCCATCCTTCATTAGGGCAGATTTTATGCACCAAATACAAAACTTAACAAATACATTAAGTTTCCAACCCAAAAAATAGGGATCAGAACTTACCACTCAAAATTTAACTTTTCTTTTCTATCAGCAATTATACATAACATTTAACACATACAGACTCCTATTAACTTACTCTTTTTTATACATATCATATATCACATATAGAGTCATACTAACTTACTCTATTCAAATTCTTCCTTGAGTTAAACCTCGGATCCCCCAATCACATATCAGAACATATATCACATCTTTTAACATTCTGAACACATGTGTGTTCCTGTGAGTTCAGGGCTATTTGCCATGATTAACAACTAACATGTCCTATTGTAAGTAGCACCCATATCACTAGACTGGTTGGCAACTATCATGTCCTACCAAACCTAGCACTCAGGCCAACTCGTTAGTAACTAACATACCCTACCAGTGGTTGTCTGCCTAGTTAACAACTAACATGTCCTACTAGTGGCCCAACATACACGCCAATCTGGTTAGCAACTAACATGCCCTACCAGTGGCCCATTACATCTACCATTCTGGTTTGCAACTATCATGCATTACAGGTGACTCTTCATCTCTGGATACCGAGTTTATATCCCAAAGAAGTCGTATTTGTCTCATATTACAAACAAGCACATGCAGATGATTACATGCAGAAACTTACCACACTTTATGATGACATCTCACCTGCACTCTAAGCTATAACAATCAAAACATAGTGATATACTCAAGATAGAGGGATACACAGAGAAGAGTAGTGTAGACTAGATACTCACCGATGATATCAATGAAGTTTGCTACACCATCCTTTTCACTACACGCACAATCCTTTCTTACTATTCGATCACTTGTTGATTCCTCTCCAATGAAAAACTCTTCCTAAACAGGATATTATAGTATAACAGAGCAAGAGAAAAGAAAAGAAAAACGTCAAACAAAAGTCCCACCGATATTTATAGCTTACAACTGTTTCTCTCAGAACTACCACGTGGCTAACATGTAAAGCTAACTCATACTCTATTGTGGCCAACATAATCATTCTAGGTTTATCACAAAATGAAATAATCATTAAACTTTAGTAATTCCTAACTGGATTTTAACAAAGACTTGACTAAAACTAAACAGTAAACATACGTGTTTAAGTAGAAAGCAATCGGGTCCATAATCACACAATCCATTACTGGTGTATACTAATAGAAGGATCTATCACACATCGCCAAAACATAAAACTAGAAACCTAACAATTTGCCAAAAGGTGAACCCATCGATCAAAATCATTACAACCTTACCAAATTAATCAAACAGTCCGCCACTCATAGCACAACAAGCATTACAAAAAAAAAAAAATTAACACTAGCAGATAGAACACCAATAAGCCTTTCTTTAGCTTAATCTTATCCAATTATCCGCCCATACAAACTATCATTTAAGACTATGTCGTGCGGGGTGTTACATATATTACTTGTATATATTTTCATAAGTTATATAATAAAGTTAATAAAATAGAACAACAAATAAATAAATTTAGGAGAAGTAATCGAATTAGATCTGAATAACGAGTCTAAAAATATCTTATCTGAAGTTAATAATAAATTAGAACAAGTTCTTAGTAATAAAATATATAGAACAAGAAATAGACTTAGGCCCTTTATATTATGGTAATAGCAATATAATATTAGCTTTGTTAGAAGAAGGAGACACTTACTCAAGGATCATCTACAAAAGATGAAAAGCATAAAAATCTAAAAAACAAAGAAATTTTACATCTCAACAAAAATATGAGTTTCAATCCTATAAACAACTTATAGAACATTGGAAGAAAAAATTTACTAAGATATTTGATAAAAATGAAAGAATAGAATATTTAAAACTTATATAACAACTTTATGAAAAACATAAAGAATTATTTGTTTTATTTAATTATCATTATATGCTAAACTATTATTCTATAGATAGTAATAGTAGTTCTAATAATTCTATAAACCTAGAAGATATAAAAGTTACAAGTTATAAATCCGATGGAGAAAATTCTTCAACAAATGAAGATGAAAAATATAGATGTACCTAAACCAATCGAAACTAATCAAACAGATCAAGATCCTAATGGAAAAAGAAATTAGATTCGAATCTTTTAAAATATGATTAGTTAATATCCTTTAATAGAAATTGTGAACAAGTTGAAAATGCAACTAGAATGTTTGGTAATCAAATTGAAAAGATTGCTACTAATGAAAGAAAATCTGAAAATTTAGGAGAGCCGTCTACTCAAATGGCTCCACATAAGATAGACGATCTAAACAAAAGATGTAACGCCACAAAATTTTAATTTTTAATTTCGTGCATGTGTGACACACACTGTCTATTTGCTTTAGTGGTTATGTGTTATGGGTGTGTGTGTGTGAGGTCCCAAGTTCAAGCCTTACTTGGGCAAATTTTGGTTTTTTTATAAATAAAGCCTTAACCTTGTGCAAAGGGCTTAAGTTTAATTGTTGATAAGTTTATATCAAAATGGGCCTGCTGGTCTGGTGGTTAAGTGGAGTGTTGGAGTGTTAGAGGTCCTGTGTTCAATTCTCTGTGATGGCGTGGAGACAGTATTTTTGCTCCAATTTTGGCTAACAGTTGTGTTGGGGAAAAATTCTGAGTAGTTGTGTTTTAGTGGGTTAATAGGGAGTGATTTTAGGAGATAATTGGGGAAAGATTATCAGAAAATAATCTGATTATCTTTTTGTTGCAAAAAAAAAAAGAGTAGAGTTTCAGTTTTCTCTCCAATTCCCCAAACTTTTTCTGACGTTTTCTTCTTCTTCTTCTTTTCCCTCCTCTACCTATTTTTTCCCTAGTTGCTATTGAAATTTCCATTATTTTTTTCCCCTTCCGTGTCTTTCTTTATTTTTTTTCCAATTGATTCGGTTGTTCATCATTGGTTGCGTGTTTCGGTAAGTAATAATTTTCTCTATTGTTAATCGTTATTGGTTAATCTATAAAAGAGGGATTCCTTTTTGATGTTTAGGTGTTAATCAAGGGGCTGGTGGTTTTGAATCGACACTGTGATTGTGAGAAGTCATGGTTAATCAAGCGAGGTAAGGGTTTTGCTAGGTGTTTAGTCGAGTTCCTTTCAAAATTGGTTGATTAAAAACGAATTAAGTGATTAATCTAGAGATATGTTGGTCGATTTTTAGGTTCTGGAGGCTTAGGAGTGCTTACGCATCAGAAACGATACCAGGTGCGTACCCGAAACACAGAAAAGAGGATTCGACGAAAAATCGAAATTGCTTGCTATCGAGAAATAAGAGAAATAAGAGAAAATGTTGCGAAAAATTGTAGAGAAAGGAAATAAGGGTGTTATAAACTTGGAAATCAACATTTTGCACTAAAATAGTTTTGGGCAGCAGCAGTAGTCTAACTTTTAAAAATCATCAAAAATAGTGGGAATTGAGTTACAGGTTGAATAAAAAATGAAATTAAATTTTAGAGTCTATTTTTTCATGGAAGAAATAGTGTAAGCAATGGAATTTTAAATCATGAGATATAATAAATTTTGTGAGACAAGTTCAGAATGATTTGAGTTCCCTGCTTACGAATTAGGAAAATCATCAAAATTTAAAAAATAATTAGGGGCTTAAATTTATATTTTAAATCCTTAATTAGTCTATTTTCAATAGAAACAAATAGAAACATCATCTAAATTCCGTACTAAGAGATAAATAATTTTTAGTAAGGAAAGGATGAAGCTGTCAAACAGCAAAATAGGGATAAATTTAAAGATTTTATTGTACTTATTTGATAAACTATAAATTCTGAAAATTTTATGGTAGAAATGTATTTGAGTCTAGTTTCAAAAACATCAAGCGGATCTTAATTTGGAATTCTGTAGCTCAAGATATAAATAATTTAGTGATAATGACTCAAGTAGACAACTTTGAATGAACATATAAGTAAATAGTGAAAACATATAAGAGTATTGAGCTAGCATTGGTTGCTTTAAAAATGGATCACACGGCCAAGGCCAATTTGGGTCAAGTGGGCGACACGGGCAGATCACATGGGCTTGTGGGCCCATTTTTATCGAAATATTTTTAAGGTTGCACTAGTCGCCCAAGTCGACTGTGAACCTATTGTAGGGTCGGTAAGTGCTACTTAGACCCCTAAATGTGTGACATTGACTGAATGATATCTGTACTGGGCATGTTAATATCTGAACTGAATATATATATTGAAATTTCATAATAACATGTCATCTATTGTGTGTTGCATTCCATAGGGTTGGGGGTTGTTATTCGGAAGAAGTGTACTGAAAGGCTTTAAGCCTAATTTACTGGCAGCTCAACTGCAAACTACTATATTGTGCCGCATTCGGTACTACTTGGAGTGTAGGGATGGGTGGGTTGATTATATCCCCACATGGAATGTAGGGTTAGACGGAGATGGTGTGTAGATGCTAGTTGGGTAGGATTTTGCTACTGCATAACTGTTACTGCTACTGATACTATGATGGGCTAAGGCCCTACTGCATTTTTGACACTGTACTAAGATGTGCTGAGGCCCATGTAATAGCCCATTATTGCCCAGGCCCATATCAGCAATGAAAAACCAAAAAACTAAATAAATATAAAAGTCCATAAGTTTTTTTTTTACAATAAACGGGCTTAAAACCCAAGCCCAAATACCACCAGTGACCCAATTACACCCAAAACAGACCCAAATTCACGCGGCCCGAAAGGGCCCAAAACCTAAACAGAAGCAGAGGCTTAGGGTTTCTGGGAAACCCTCGCACCGCTAGCGCCCAACTGTTCCTCGTCCAGTCGCAATCAGCGTGGATAACGCTTCACATCACCGCCGGATTCCTCGACTTTCACCTGCAAAAAGGAAAGAAAAAGCATCAGATATGGCAAGAAACAAATGGGACAAAAACTTTGTATTTTCTTTTTTATTTTCAGGGTTATGTAAACCCCAAAGAAATATGTAAAGACGGAGAGAAATAGATAGGCAAATATACATTAAAAAAATACAGAGAATAATAGAGGTGATTTTCATTTCGTTTTTTTTTCTTTTCGATCTATGCTATTTTTCATACATATAGACATACTGTTAAAAAATAACAAATAAAAAAAACTACCATTGATTCGGCTTCAAAAATAGAGAAATTCGACTCTCCGAACACCGTCTGAGGTAGCATGTAAGGCGGCGCGTACGGCGGTCCGCCACCGAAGCCCAGGTTGGATTCTGGCCTCGGGCAGAGAAGAAGAGAGCGTTTTGGAGCTTTCATTATGTTTTTTTTAAAGGGGTCTGTAAAATGATATTTTTTTGACTGATTTTCGATTTATATAGGCCAAGGAAACGGCACCATTTTGGTGTGGTCAATTAATGACCAAAACGACGTCGCTTTAAGGCCAAACCCGCGCGTTGACCCGATACCCGGGTAAGATCTGCGTGTTTTTATAAAAGGGGCAATTTTCCTGTTTAGTCCCTCCGCAGTTTTATTCTTTGTAGTTTCGTTCAATTTAATTTTTCTTTATTTTTAATTCAGCCCTAAAATTTATATGTTCTTGCAAGTTGGTCCTTGTATTATTTTAAGGCAGGAAGGGGAACGGCGTCGTTTAGGAAATAAGGCATAATTGCCTAAAAGGTCCCTATGATGCAACGCACGTTCTAATTTGGTCCTTTTACATTTTTTACCCTGGATTTTTTTTATTTTTGATTTAATCCTTTGATTTTTTTTATGCTCTTTATTTTCATTCTTATTTTTAATTATTTAGTATTATATATGTGTATTAAATTATTACTATTTATCATTTATACTAGGTTATTTTATTTAGTTTAATATTATTTATATATATTACATTTTATTTTATAATTTGTATATTAGTTATTATATTATATATTTTTAAAATTTTGTATATTATATATATTATATTATATGTATAATTTAAATTATTTTATCTTTTATATTATATAAATCATGTATATTGTATAACATATTATTTGTATTATTTATATTAAATATGTATTTTATGATTATTGTATTATAAACATATTTTTATTTAAAGTTGTATATGTTATTTACTTAAAACTATTTTTATCACGTATTATTGTTTATATTTATATATATCAAATTATTGAATTATATATATATCCCCATTTTTTTATATATACTCTAAGTTTTTAATATTTATTTCTTGAATTTTTATATTTCATGAAGACTTTTAATTCTTCTTGCTTATTTTATATATCATATTTATCTATTTATGTTCTTTTTTCATTTATTATTGCTTTAGCATAGTTCTTTTATTTGTTTATTCATGTTATATTATTCTTTAATTATCTATATTAGTAGTGATTGTTAATATGGTTGGTAGTTATGGTGAATTGTTATTAGATATGTATGTTGTAATGTATTAATGCAATATCTTACTCAAACCATTTTTATAAAAACACATTTTGCTAAATTGACACATTTTATTCAAAGATTTTTTAAATATAGCGATACGTAATATTTGGGGACTTCAAGAAAATTATACCCTAACTTACTGGGTTTTAATTTTTCTCCTGGAACTTAAGGTATCAAGTATCTTTTTTTTTTTTAAAAAAAAACCTATAAATTTCCAATTAAAACTTATTTTCGAAAATGCATAATGTTATATCTTAACTTGTTATATATAATGTTTTGTATCTTGAGGTAAGAATTTTCTACAAAATAAAGGCAAGCTTAGTTTCGAAGTCTTGAGATGTTACATCCTAACTTATTAGGTGTGGCATTTTATTTTTTTGAGATAGGTAAGTTTTAGCTTTCTTTCAAATAAAAGGATCATATTTTAAAATTTTTAAAATCTTCAACATTAGGACACGATTTTATCAATTAGGTACTAATTTTTGGGCGTTACGAAGGTGCTAACCCTTCCTCGCACGTAACCGACTCCCGAAGCTAGTTTATCGAATTTTTGTAGGCCAAAATTAATGTTTTAAATAAAACATGTTTTATAAGGTGATCTGATCACACCTAAGCAAAAAAGATCGGTGGCGACTCCCGTTTTTGTTTTTTAAGTCGATCCCTATTTTTTTTTCAAAACTTTAAAAATGGTTTCGACAGCTTGGCGACTCCGCTGGGGACCAATAAGAGAGTCAAGCCGTAAATTTGATTATTTCCTGTCCTTTTGTCTAAATTTAAAAATTCAATTTGAAAAATTATGATTCTTTTTATTGCATATTGTTCTAATCTTGTAAAGTATTTCTGCATTACATTGCATGACCGTTGTGGTCACACCCTTTTAAATGGGAGTGAGAAGCTACTGCTTCGTGAGGTTTTCACCTCCGTGCATGATAGTGAATCACTTTCGGGATACATCCGTACCTATGTCTTCGTGATATTTTCATCTCCGTGCAGCCATAGGGAAATGCATTCCCTTAAACTGAACTCAATCCATATGAGCCTATAATGGGTGAGAATCGAGGAATCTGCCGGTTCAGGTACCTATGCGTTAGAACTAAACCGCATGTAGGAAGCCCTAAGAGCTTACCCTAGGTAGAACTACTCCGAACCATAGTAATCACCCAGGTAGGTGCTTGATTATTTGTCGTTTGCATTGAATTTTATTTTTGATATGATACTGACTTGTTGTGTTTTGTCGAATTGATTATTTTTTATCGAAAATCAAAATTTGATTTTGATTCTTTCACCGCATGAGTTTGTACCGTGTCATATGTTTGTTGTGGTTTGAGTCTTTTGGGATATTCACGCATCATATTTCATGACCGTTATGGTCATTCCTTTTAAGTGGGAGTGAGAAACTATGCCTTCGTGAGGTTTTCACCTCCGCATGGGCTAGTGGACTGCTTTCGGGATACATCCGTACCTATGTCTTCGTGAGGTTTTCGCCTCCGTATGGCCATAGGGAAATGTATTCCTCTGAACTGAACTCGATCCATATGAGCCTATAATGAGTGAGGATTGAGGAATCCGTTGGTTCAAATATCTTCCCTTTAGAACTAAGCCACATATATTGATCCTTAAGAGCCAACCCTAGATAGAGCTATATTAAACCCTAGTGGTCACCTAGATAGGTGTTCTATGTTGTTTACTTCACCTGTGCTAACGTGTTTTGTTTTGTTTTGGTTGCATTTCATTTACATCATAGAAAAGAGGTGTTGATTCAAATTCGATTGCTAAATAGAAGAGTTTGTCATGAGAAAATGGATTTCTTGATAAAGTGGATTATAATACGGTCGTCCGAATATGGTCCAAAGTAAACACAATGAGAGAAGACTAATAGTTCGTGAAGGAATACAAGACTTTATTACCCAAGGATTCAAGCTGACAAAGACTATTTGAGAATCACCATGTCTCAGCTTTCTTGAAGAGACTAACAAGCATTGCAAGGATAAGTGAGGAATGAGTTGTGGCCCAAGCAAAAAGGAGCTAGTGGAGGCATCTATTAGAAGTTTGCAAGATTTGACCTTTGCGAAGAAAGGGATTGATGTTTTTACCTAGAATAGGAGGGCAATGCCATATATGTAATCCGTTTTATGTAAAGAAATTTGCTGTCTAGAAAAGTTGTTCTAATGGAATTGAATTCAGAATCAATGCCTCTCTTTCTTTTTGCATTCATTTCATGCATTTGCATTACATCGCATCATATGCATTAAAATCCATAGAAGGACCCTAATTAGTTGAAGTTATTATAGAAACTAAACATTGTTACGATACTCACGCTGAAAAATAGATCAAAGACCCGAACAGTTCCAGGGAGACATGTAAGACCAGTTGCAAGATCCAACAAGATATGAGGGAACAAATGATGGAGGCCCAAATAAATATGGTGGCTCAAATGACTCAGCTACTGAATAGGGCAATGGACAAAGGAAAAGGTCTCATGACTAATGTTGGAGAAGATAATGAGGATTACCTCCAGGTTTTACCCCACCGCATGCATAAACACAACTTGAAGCATATCCTCAAAGGCTATCTGCTACAATTAGCCCTCAACAAGGTCAAGCTGATACTGGGGTACCCATGAATTTCCAAATTGGCTCAGGATCTAACCTAGGAGATAACCCTACTAATCCTGTTATCCCTGATTTAGATATAATGGAGAGGGAACCGGGGAACAAAGTTTCCAAGACCTTGCATATTTGGGAGTGTTTTAAATAATGGGACTGTGGAAGCGACCCCTGTATTTTTAGAGCTAATCTAGAGTAATATTCAAAACATGCTTGTTGCCTTAAGCCTAGACGCAATAAGAACCCTTTTGTGAAATAGGCTTGTGTTCAGAATTTTTATTTCAATAAAATGCATATTTTTGAGCAAATATTTTTTTTTTCATTTCATACTATACAAACAATTGTTCTTAGTTTTTTTTCTTTTGTTTGTTCTTTGGACTTTCTTTCAAGTATTCTTTCATTCTTTATAACCATACAAATAATAATTCTTTGAATCATTTATTCTTTGGAATCTTCCTTCGAACCTACAATAGGTCTCTAGATATCAACAATGTGAGCAACACTGCTACTGACTCAGAGTCTCCTTTCAAGTAAGATATGAGTCTAGAGGGATCTCAGGACTTTGAAGATGACAGAGATTGTAACTTATCTTCTGATTTGTTAATAATGGTAGAACAAGATGAAAACCAGACCCTACTCTATAAAGGGTCAGTAGACATTATGAGAGGTGAAGATTGTAGCCTAGCTCACCACAAAAATAAGGCAAGACATCATTGAGTTATTTTTAAAAATTCAAATATGTTTTTGCACAATTATATCAAGACACGCCTTGGAAAATCTTAAAAGAGGCCCATAAGGGTGTTTAGAGAACATGCTAATGGTTTTACAATAGTCAGGCTAATTATAAGGTTCGGGTACTATTGGTCAACCATAAAAGGGAGATTACTTCAGTTATGTCATAAATGCCAAATTGAGGAAGACAAGACTTATGTGCTTCATCTATTTCTTTACAGATTTTCTATATATGGGGAATGGATATTATGTGGCCGAGTCGACATCAATTCATCATTGTAGTCGTCGTTTACTTCACTAAGAGGGTGAAAGTAGCTTCATATGCCAATGTTATAAAGTTGATAGTCATCAAATTCAAAAAAAAAAGAAGAAGAAGAAGATCAGGTGCCGACAAAGAGTGCCAAAAAGAAAAATGTCAAAAGTTTTTAGTCTGTTCAAAGATCAGACGCCATATCATAAAGCAACAAAGGCAACCAAAAAAAAAAACAAGGATTGTAAGAAAGATGACCGAGACTTGTAAAGATTGGCATAAAGAAGTTACTATTTATCTTCTATGATTATCGAACGTTGGCCAGGACTCTTTTCGGGGCAACATCTTACCCATTAGTTTATGGAATGGAAACACTTTTTCCAATTGAACCTAATCGAAGAAAAGGTTAAAAGTTATCCATCACGGTCAGATGATGCAAACTTACGACAAAGATGTTTATCCTAGAGAATTCCATGAGGGGAACCTGATCTTTCTTTTACAAAAGGATTTCAGAGAAAAGCATATGCCAAACTGGGAAGGACCTTATGTTGTAGAAAGGCCTGTTCTGGAGGAGCATTGATATTAACCGAGATGGATGCCAAAGACTTGCCCAATCCAGTGAATTCAGGTTCAGTCAAGAAGTATTTTACCTGAAAGGGGAAAGGCCAAGGTGAAAACCCACAAAGGGCACCTTGAGTTCAAATTCAAATTCAAAAAAAGAAAAATAGAGGAGAGGCCAAGGCGAAAACCCGCAAAGGGCGCTTTGAAACCAAAGGGGTTTTGAGCTGAAATCCTGAAAAGGGCGGCTCAAATTTTGATCAAAGATAGGGCATGTGGTAGTCTTGCTATGCCTGAATTAACAATGAGGAAGTATGCTACGTCTTGGGGCATTGACAAAGTCCTCCGGATCCTCTAAACACGTATTGATCTCAAAATGGTCCACAAGAAGTTTGTACAGAGAAGCTCAGGCTGTGATATCTGGGGCACCTAGCTTCTATCTTACCCATTTTGAATTTGCTATCTTTGATTACTTTATTCTTTTCAAAGATACACCCCAATCAATTTCCTTTTATGGCCTTGGCTATCTTTGCTTACTTTATTTTTTTCAAGATACACCCCAATCAATTTTCTTTTATTGCCTTGGTTATCTTTGATTAACCTATTTGTTTCGAGCTATGCTCCTGATTAATTTCTGTCTCGTCCATTGTTGTGATCTTTTTCAAGCGTTTTATATTAAAATAATGATTAATGTACTAATAATACTTTCATAAAAGGAGTTTCACATATTACTCTAGAAGTTTCTAAATAATATGAGAATCAAAAATAAGACTATTGTTTAGAACTCACTAAGCCTAAGGGTTGGAAATATTGAAAGATGATTATCTCTCTAGATTTTTGTCAAAAAAGAGGGTTGAACAAAAAGATAAGACATTTCATCAGTGATACAACCTCGACAAATAACGAGCAATGTCAACCCCAAGTGTACAAGGGGATCATTCTCAGGAAAAGAAAAGTGATACTTTGCATTCATGCAAATATCAGGCATATACATCTGGTCATTAAACCCAGCGAATGATGTAACATATAAAATTAATCCTACACCTCGGAGTTGCAGTAGGATGGATGGAAGAAACCAAATGTTATTCTCCTGAAGTTGCAGTGGGAGGTACAAACTTTATGTCCCAGAAGATACAGTGGAAGGGACTCTGAAATTACAGTGGGGCAAGCTTGTTGAGCAGATTATGATTATTTCTTTGGGTTTTCTGTCAAAGATACCAGCTGAACGAGAAATCATGGTAACGCATTAGTGATAAAACCTTGATGAACTATGAGCAGTGACAACCCAAACATTAAAAAGGGATTATTCTCATGCATACACTTCCAATTAGGAGCATTTGATTCATTCTGATCATTGTATCCTAATCGTTGTACATAAAAAAAGAGATCATTCTCATGATATTCTGCATTCATGCAAATGTCATATTTAATATCATTTAGTTAGGAGCATTAGATTCATTTCGATCACTGCATCCTAATCATTATACTTTTAAAAAATGGGATCATTCTCATGACATTCTGCATTCATGCAAATGTCGTCCATAATACATTTAGTTATGAGCATTAGATTCATTTCTGATTATAGCATCCTAATCATTTGGCATAAACATAAGCATATAAAGCCGAATCTACAGGATATGTCTCTCAGAGGACGGTGTAGCAACATCGGTAAATTCACCAGTCCTATCTTCCTAACCAGCAGTGAAATAGGTCGAAGGTTGTAGACCTTGTCACCCTAAGTAGTATTGGAACAAGATCGAACGGCAAATCTTATCTTCCTGAAGTTGCAGTGAAGCAGATTGAAGACACCAATCTATTGAAGACACCAATCTATCTCCCTAAAATTATAGTGGAGCTGGTTGAAGTCACAAGTCTTATCTCCCTAAAGTTGCAGTGGAGCAGACTGAAGACAGTTAGTCCCATCTCTCTGAAGTTACAGCGGAGCGGATTAAAATGATGAATCCTATACCTTTGAAGGTACAGTAGGTCGGATTGAATTTACCATAGAAAGCCTACCTCCTTGAAGTTGCAGTGGAGCAAACTGAAGACAGCAGATCTTATCTTCCTGAAGTTATAGGAAGCAGATTAAAGATATTAGCTTGTATCCCTAAAGTTACAGCGGAGCAGACTGAAAACAGCAGATCTTATCTTCCTGAAGTTGCAAGAAACAGATCAAAGATATTAGCCTGTCTCCCTAAAGTTACAGCAGAGAAGACGAAAGACAGAAGATCTTATCTTCATGAAGTTGCAGGAAGCAGATCGAAGATATTAGCCTATCTCACTGAAGTTGCAGCGGAGCAGATTAAAGATAGCAGATCTTATCTTCCTAAATTGCAAGAAGCAGATTGAAGATATTAGACTGTCTCCCTGAAGTTGCAGCGGAGCAGACTGAAGACAATAAATTTTATCTTCCTGAAGTTGCAGGAAGCAAATCGAAGATATTAGCCTGTATCCCTGAAATTACAGCGAAACAGACTGAAGACAGCAGATCTTATCTTCTTGAAGTTGTAGGAAGCAGATTGAAGATACTAGTCTGGCATCCCTAGAGTTGCAGTGGAACAGATTGAAGATAATAGATCTTGTTTTCCTGAGATTGCAGTGAAGCAGGTCAAAGACACTAGTTTGACCTCTTTGAAGTTATAATAGAGCAGACTGAAAATAGCAGATCTTATCTTCCTGAAGTTACAGAAGGCGGATCAAAGATATCAACCTGGCATCCTTGAGTTTGCAGTGAAGCAGACTAAAGATAGTAAATCTCGTCTTCCTGAAGTTGCAGTGGTGCAGATTGAAGATACTAGCTTATCTCCCTGAAGATATAGCCATTTGACAAGACCGGGCAAAATGGGACCTTTTATCATCTTTGCTCTATTCTCGCTACACGATAATGAACAAAGAGGGGCAGCTGTAGTAGCCCATTATTGCCCGAGCCCATATCAGTAATGAAAAACCAAAAAATAAATAAATATAAAATTCCATAAGTTTTTTTTTTACAATAAACAGGCTTAAAACCCAAGCCCAAATACCACCAGTGACTCAATTACACCCAAAACAGACCCAAACTCATGCGGCCCGAAATGACCCAAAACCTAAACAGAAACAGAGGCTTAGGGTTTCTGGGAAACCCTCGCACTGCAAGCACCCAACTGTTCCCTCGTCCAGTCGTAATCAGCGCAGATAACACTCCACATCGCCGTCAGATTCCTCGACTTTCACCTGCAAAAAGGAAAGAAAAAGCATCAGATATGGCAAGAAACAAATGGGACAAAAACTTTGTATTTTCTTTTTTATTTTCGGGGTTATATAAACCCCAAAGAAATCTGTAAAGACAGAGAGAAATAGATAGGAAAATATACATTAAAAAATACAGAGAATAATAGAGGTGATTTTCATTTTGTTTTTTATTCTTTTCGATTTATGTTATTTTTCATACATATAAACATACTATTAAAAAATAACAAATAAAAATAACTACCTTCGATTCGGTTTCAAAAATAGAGAAATTTGACTCTCCGACCACCATCTGAGGTGGCGCGTCGGCCAGCGTGTGGCGGTTCACACCGAGCCAGGCGATTCGGCCTCGAGGCGAAGAAGAAGAGGGTTTTGGAGCTCTCATTTTGTTTTTTTAAAGCGGTTTGTAAAATGATTTTTTTAACTGATTTTTTATTTATATAGGCCAAGGAAACGGCGCCGTTTTGGTGTGGTCAATTAATGACCAAAACGACGTCGCTTTAAGGCCAAACCCGCGCGTTGACCCGATACCCGGGTAGGATCCGCGTGTTTTTGTAAAAGGGGCAATTTGCCTCTTTAGTCCCTCCGCAGTTTTATTCTTTGTAGTTTCGTTCAATTTAATTTTTCTTTATTTTTTAATTCGGCCCTAAAATTTATATGTTCTTGCAAATTGGTCCTTGTATTATTTTAAGGCAGGAAGGGGAACGACGTCGTTTAGGGAATAAGACATAATTGCCTAAAAGGTCCCTATGATGTGGAGCGCGTTCTAATCTAGTCCTTTTACATTTTTTACCCTGGATTTTTTTATTTTTTGATTTAATCCTTTGATTTTTTTATGCTCTTTATTTTCATTCTTATTTTTAATTATTTAGTATTATATATGTGTATTAAATTATTACTATTTATCATTTATACTAGGTTATTTTATTTAGTTTAATATTATTTATGTATACTACATTTTATTTTATAATTTGTATATTAGTTATTATATTATATATTTTAAAATTTTGAATATTATATATTATATTGTATGTATAATTTAAATTATTTCATCTTTTATATTATATAAATCCTGTATATTGTATAATATATTATTTGTATTATTTATATTAAATATGTATTTTATGATTATTGTATTATAAACATATTTTTATTTAAAGTTATGTATGTTATTTACTTAAAACCGTTTTTATCACGTATTGTTGTCTATATTTACATATATCAAATTATTGAATTATATATATATATATATTCCTATTTTTTAATATATACTCTAAGTTTTTAATATTCATTTCTGAAATTTTTATATTTCATGAAGATTTTTAATTGTCATTGCTTATTTTATATCTCATATTTATCTATCTATGTTCTTTTATTCGTTTATTATTGCTTTAGCATAGTTCTTTTATTTGTTTATTCATGTTATATTATTCTTTAATTATCTATATTAGTAGTGATTGCTAATATGATTAGTAGTTATGGTGAATTGTTATTAGATATGTATGTTGTAATGTATTAATGCAATATCTTACTCAAACCATTTTTATAAAAACACATTTTGCTAAATTGACACATTTTATTCAAAGGTTTTTTAAATACAAATGATCGTAATATTTGGAGACTTCGAGAAAATTATACCCTAACTTACTGGGTTTTAATTTTTCTCATGGAACTTAAGGTAGCTGTCGAAACTTTTTTTGAAAAAACGAGGATTGACTTTAAAATGACAAATGGAGTCGCCACCAATCTTTTATTCATGTGTGATCGGATCACCTTAAGGTGGATTATTTTAATAAAACATTTGGATTTATTAAAACAATAATTTTTGGTCTACAAAATATAAGAAAACTGGTTCGGGAGTCGATTACGTGCGAGGAAGGATTAGCACCCTCGCAACGCCCAAAATTGGTACCAAATTGATCAGCTAGTGTCCTTGTGGTGAAAACTTGAAAATGTTTAAGATGTGATACTTTTTAAAGAATGTTAATTAATTTTGAATTGAATCTCAAGATTCACTCGTCCCAAAGGAATAAAAACATCACATCTAGCACGTTAGGATATAACACGTTTATACCTCGACACCGAGATCATCTTTGATATTCAAAATATGCGATTAAAAGGATATTTGGTTACTTGGTCAAACAGAAAACCGAAACCCAGCACGATAGGGCACGATTTCTCAAATTTCCAAACTCGAAATATTGCCTTATTTTGAGAAATTTTTAAATGGGCGATTTTAAAATCAACTCATAATACATTTATTCAATTTGCTCGGGATAAAAATGAAGTATCTAGTAAAAGTTTAAATATATTGGAATTTGAATCACAAAACAATATCGAGAAACACAAGCATAGCATCAAACATTAGATAATATATGAATTCAACATTATACAAATGAATGGTAATGATACAAACGATTTAAATGTACAAATACACAATGGCAATTATTTCACAACATGCTCTATTTCAAAAGATCCGTTTTAATAATCAATGACCAATGAACTAAAAAATAGGTAATCTTACAAAATTCACAAGGCAAATTAATATAAAACAAAATTTGAATGATAACAAATGGATTTAAAATAAATAAAGAGAGGAGTTTGAAACCAACAATTTATAAAACAATTTAGAAAATAAATCGTAATCAATATAATAATTTATAAATGAGTTTATAAAATATTCATTATGTATGAAGAAGTTTAAAATGTATAATGTACAAAATAATCTAAAATCAAATATACTTATCGAAAATGAAAACCTAATAAATAATGTATATGTAAAAATAATATAGACAAGTGTTTGATATGAGTAAAATATAATTTGAAATAAGATCTTTTAAAAAGAACAATTAGGTATATTTATATATAGATTGACAATAAAATATATACATAGATAAATTTAAAATAAAATACATACATAAAATAATATGAAATTAATAATAAATATAATTGTAGTAATAATAATATCAAAAATAACAATGATAATAATAATAATTAATGAAAATAAACAACATGTAAAGAGAAATTTAAAATAAATAGTATCTAGAACAATTTAAAATAAATAATATCTAATATCAATTAAAAAAAGGAAAATAATTAGACAAATTAATAAGCAAATAATTAAATAAATTAACTAGAGGACTGTATTGAAATCAGAAAAAAATTAGGGGACTAAAAAGTAATAAATTAAAAGCTAAAATCGAAAGGGGACAAAAAATAAATGCGCATAAAGGATGAGGGGTCATTGGGGAAATTATTCCCTTTCCCAAAACAGCACCGTTTACTGCAGGACTAAATTAAAACAGAAGAAAATTTAGGGGCAAATTTAAAAATAAAAGAAACTAAATTAAAAAGGGTAAAAATGGTGGAAGGACTATTTGCGCAAATAACCCGTCAAAACCAAAACACGCGGATCCTGGCCGCATTCGGTCGGTCGGACGAATCGACCTTAAATGGCGCTGTTTGAAGAAAAAGAACCATTGCGAAGCACGTCGTTTAAACTCTTTATAAACAAATTTTTTTTAAAAAACTTCATTTCAACTCCTTTCTGAAAAAAAAACAAAATTCTTCTCTCAAAACACTCTCCTCTGGCGATTTTCGGCGATAGCTCCGGCGAGGCTCCAGTGATGGTCGCCGCCGCAGTCGCCACCGTGCACGATGGCCAGAGGTCGAAAGTAGGTGATTTTCCCCCTTATATATATATATATACCTTAGAACTTTTTGTATGTTAAAAGAAAAAGAAACCAGAAAATAGAAGAATAGATTCCCAAAATAAAATAGGATAAAATGCAACCTTCTTTTTTTGATTATCTCAATTTTGTATTGATTTTCTCTTTTTATAAAACGTGAACCCCCTTTACAATTGTTCTTGCTTTGGTTTTTATAACCAAAAAAGAAAAAGACAAATCTCTCTTTTTTTCTACTTTGCTGTCGTTTTTTGTCATTTTTGCAGGTACGATCGTCGTACGGAGGCGCGCGTGGCGTATGGAGGTACAGGTCACGGGGTGACGTGGAGGGGTGCTGCAGCGCACCTTAGCTGCTTAGGGTTAGGTTTTTTTCTATTTTTTGGTTTAGGTAGTGGGATGGTAGGGCTTAGGGTGCTCTTGGGCTAACAGTTTAGTTGGGCCTATTGGGTAGTGAGTTATGTATTGGGCTTGTATTATTTTTTATTCTGGACCGATGGACTGTTATTGGTTTTTTTTTGCTTTTTCTGTTCTGGTTTTATCTTGCTATTGGGCCCCGCGCATAAATTGGGTCCTACAGCTGCCCTTCTTTGCTCATTGTCGTGTAACGAGAATGGAGCAAAGACTTTAAAAAGGCCAATTTTGCCCGGTCTTGCCGAATCTTGACTTCTTTCAGTGCTTTTCTTCTGCGAGTAGCTTTATTCCATCCCACTGCATCTTCAAGGGTATACGACTAGCGTTTCGATCCAATTCTGATGTAATTTTAGGGAGAAGAGATTTGTAGTTTCAATCTACTCCGCTGGAACTTTGAGGAGATAGAAATTCAGAGAGAAGAGATTCGTAACCTCAATCTTCTTTATTGAAACTTCAAAGAAATACAGATTGATCCTCATTGTAAACTCTGGGAGAAGGGATTTGTAGCTTCGACCTACTCCACTGGAACTTCGAGGAGATAGAAATTCACAGAGAAGAGATTCGTAACCTCAATCTTCTTTACTGAAACTTCAAAGAAATACGGATTGATCCTCATTGTAAACTCAGGGAGGATGGATTTGTAGCCTCAACCTACTCCACTGGAACTTCGAGGAGATAGAAATTTGGAGAGAAGAGATTCATAACCTCAATCTTCTCTGCTAAAACTTCAAAGAAATAAAGATTGATCCTCATTGTAAACTCAAGGAGGGGGATTTGTAGCCACTAAAACTTCAAGGAGATAGAAATTCAGAGAGAAGAGATTCGTAACTTCAATCTTCTTTACTGAAACTTCAAAGAAATTCGGATTAATCCTCATTGTAAACTCAGGGAGGAGGGATTTGTAGTTTCGACCTACTCTACTAGAACTTCGAGGAGATAGAAATTCAGAGAGAAGAGATTCGTAACCTCAATTTTCTTTACTGAAACTTCAAAGAAATACAGATTAATCCTCATTGTAAACTCAGGAAGGAGGGATTTTTAGCCTCAACCTACTCCACTAAAACTTCGAGGAGATAGAAATTCAGAGAGAAGAGATTCATAACTTTAATCTTCTTTACTGAAACTTCAAAAAAATAAAGATTTATCCTCATTGTAAACTCAGGGAGGAGGGATTTGTAGCCTCAACCTACTCTATTGGGATTTTGAGGTGATAAGAATTTGTATCTTCGATCCGCTTCGCCCAGGAAGGCAAGATCTTCTATCTTCAATCTGTTCCACTGCAAACTCAGGGACGCCAGACTGGTATCTTCAACCCGCTTCGCTCAGGAAGGCAAGATCTGCTATTTTCAATCTGCTCCACTGCAAACTTAGGGACGCCAGACTGGTATCTTCGATCTGCTTCGCTCAGGAAGGCAAGATCTACTATTTTTAATCTGCTCCACTGCAAACTCAGAGACACCAGACTGGTATCTTTGATCCGCTTCGCTCAATAAGGTAATATATGCTATTTTCAATCTGCTCCACTGCAAACTCAGGGACGCCAGACTAGTATCTTTGATCGGCTTCGCTCAAGAAGGCAAGATCTGTTATCTTCGATCTGCTCCTGCAACTTCAGGCATGCCAGATTTGCTATTTTTTAGTCTGCTCCACTGCAAACTCAAGGATGCCAGACTGGTATCTTCGATCCACTTCGCTTAAGAAGGCAAGATCTACTATTTTCAATCTGCTCCTACAACTTCAGGAATGCCAGATCTGTATCTTTGATCCGCTTCGCTCAAGAAGGCAAGATCTACTATTTTCGATCAGCTCATACAACTTCAGGAATGCCAGATCTGTATCTTTGATCCGCTTCGCTCAAGAAGGCAAGATCTACTACTTTCGATCTGCTCCTGCAACTTCAAGAATGCCATATCTATATCTTTGATCCGCTTCGCTCAAGAAGGCAAGATCTACTATTTTCGATCTACTCCTGCAACTTCAGGAATGCCAGATCTGTATCTTTGATCCGCTTCACTCAAGAAGGCAAGATCTACTATCTTCGATCTACTATCTTCGATCTGCTCCTGCAACTTCAGGAATGTCAGATTGGTATCTTCGATCTGCTTTGCTCAAGAAGGCAAGATCTGCTATCTTCGATCTGCTCTTGCAGCTTCAAGAATGCCAGATTTACTATTTTTTTAGTCTACTCCACTGCAAACTCAGGGATGCCAGACTGGTATCTTCGATCCGCTTCGCTCAAGAAGGCAAGATCTACTACTTTTGATCTGCTCTTGCAACTTCAGGAATGCCAGATCTGTATCTTTGATCCGCTTCGCTCAAGAAGGCAAGATCTGCTATCTTCGATCTATTCCTGCAACTTCAGGAATGCCAGATTGGTATCTTCGATCTTCTTCGCTCAAGAAGGCAAGATCTGCTATTTTCAATCTGCTCTTGCAACTTCAGGTATGCCAGATTTGCTATTTTTTAGTCTGCTCCACTGCAAACTCAAGGATGCCAGACTGGTATATTTGATCCACTTCGCTCAAGAAGGCAAGATCTGCTATCTTTAATCTGCTCCACTGCAAACTCAAGGATGTCAGACTGGTATTTTTTATCTTCTTCACCTCAAACTTAGGAAGACAAGATCTGTGAATTCACTGATGTTGTGACACCGCCCTCTAGGGGACCTATTTTGTAAAATTGGTTTTACATGTTTATGCCTGTGCAAAATGGTTAAGATGCAATGATCAAAATAAATCCAATGCTCCTAACTAAATGTATTATGAAAGACATTTGCATGAATATAGAATGTCATGAGAATGGTCTTTTTACAATGATTAAGATGCAATGATCAGAATAAATCGAATGCTCCTAACTAAATAATTATGGATGACATTTGCATGAATGCAGAATGTCATGAGAATGATCCTTGGTTAAATGTATAAGGATCAGGATGCAATGATCAGAATAGATCAAATGCTCCTAACTGAATGTATTATGAATGATATATACAAAATGTTGTGAGAATGATCATTTTTAATAGTTTAAGGTGTCATCACTCATTGTTTATTAAGGCTTTATTACTGGCGTATTATGTTGTCATCTTGTTCGGCTGGTATTCTTGACAGAAAACCTCTAGAAAATAATTATATCTTGCTCAACAGATTTGCCCCACTGTAACCTCAGGGTTCATCTCATTGTGACTTAGGGGTATAAGATCTGAATCCATCCCACTGCGACTCCAAAATGTAGGATTTGTTTCTTCTTCAATCCATCCCATTGTTATTCAAGGGTACAGGACTTGTATCATTTTCTATCCATACCACCGTAACTCAGGGGTAGAGGACTGTAACTTGTTCAATCAACTGATCACTCCCCAAGTGACCTAACCAAATGTATATGCATGATATTTGCATGGATACAGAATACAATTTTTTCGCGAATGATTCCCCCTTTACACATGGATTAACCCTACCCATTTTCTGTCAAGATTGTATCATCGACGCAATGTCTTGTCATTTTGTTCAATCACCATTTTTTGATAAAAATCCATAGAGATAGTCTCAGTTTAGACTCTTCCTTAAACTTGGTGAGTTTTAAACAAAAGTCATGTTTTAAGTTCTTGTATTATTTAAAAGTTCCCAGAGTAATATGCAAAACTCCTTTTGTGAAAGTGTTATTAGTCCACTAAAACATAACCATGGATAAGAATGAAATTAAGTAGGAGCACTGCTCGAAACAAATAGGTTAATCAAAGCTAGAAAATGCAATTAAAAAGGAAATTTATCGGTAGTGTGATTTGAAACGAATAAAAGAAATTAAAGATACCAAATTTAGAATGGGTAAGATGGAAATTTGGTGCCATAGATATCGCAGCCTGAGCTTCTCTATTCAAACTTCTTGAGGACCATTTTAAACTCAATATGTGTTCAAGGGATCCGGAGTACTTTGTCAATGCCCCAAGACATAACATACTTCTTCATTGTTAATTCAAGTATAGCAAGACTACTATATGCCTTACTTTCAATCAAAATTTGAGCTGCCCTTTTTGGGTTTTCAACTCAAATCCCCATTGGTCTCAATGCGCCCTTTGCGAGTTTTCACCTTGGCCTCTCATTTTCTTTCTTCTTTTTGATTGATTTTTTTTTTGGAGGTCTCAAAGTGCCCCTTTGCGGGTTTTCACCTTCGCCTCTCCTTTTCTATTGAAATATGAATTCACCGGACTGGGCAGGTCCTTGCCATCCATCTCAATCAATATCCATGATTCCCCAGAACAGGCCTTCTTTGTTGTATAAGGTCCTTCCTTGTTTGGCATCTACTTTCTTTTGAAGTCCCTTTTGTATGGGAAAAATCTTCTTCAAAGCCCTATCATGAAATTTTCTGGGGCGAACCTTTTTTGTTGCAAGCTCGCATCATCTGACCGTAACAGATAGCTATTAACTTTTCCTCACAAATTTGATTGATCACATCGAGATTGGATTCATTCTGCCTCATCCAAACTTCAGTTTTGATAGAACTCGAAAAAAGGAATTTCGACTTCAATGGGTGATACCAATGAGAAATGGGTTGCCCCAGTCTTGACCAACATTTGATAAGAATAGAGGGTAAAGAGTGACTTCTGTATGTTAATCTTTACAAGTCTTGGTCTTTTTTAGATCTTTTGTTTTTCCTTTTTAGCTGCCTTTGTTACACTGTGATGTGGCACCTGATTTTTGAATAGACCGCAAACTTTTGACATTGTACGGTTCTGTAACACCCCAAACCCGGCCCATGCGTTAAGGCCAAATCTGACATGTCACATGAGAAAATACTACTAAGTCATTTTTCATAAATAGATCAATAAAAACAACTTCCATTTAAAAATTTTTGATAAAGTATTATTGAATAAAAGATTGATTGATAATTCGATAAATTTAAGATATGAAAATCTTATAAATCGTGACTTTGAAAATATCGGTAATGGTTTGAGAAGAATTTGAAAATAATTTTTGAAAAGTGTTGATGAAAATTTTAAGAGAAATTTTGAGTTAAAAATATGTTTATAAAAGTTTATTATGAAACCCTTTTTTGTTTATTCATTTTAAGAAAATGATTATTTTAGTTTTTAGAAAAATTTTAATTTGAAATACTCAGAGCAATTTATTAATTCATCAAACATAAAACAAAACTAAAAATTTAATCCAGAGGCCTTATTACAACCTTAACTCAAAATAGCAAAGTAATTAAAAGTACTGAAAAGAAATCCAAATTCCAATTTAAATCGTTTTTGTAGTATGACCTCCTCTGAGTCATCCATGGCCCAAGTCTCCATCACTGATCATTACCTGAAAAAGGTAAGGAAAAATGGGGTGAGTTACTAGAACTCAATGTATAACCCCCTTACCGTTGTCCACTGGGCCAAAATCCCATTAAGCAATAATTTGGGCCTAAGCCCATTAACATAAATAATAATGTATCAATTATAACATGTGTATGAAATGCAATTCCCAAACCAAACCTACTAATCCATCCACTACACACCACCCGTACCAACCAACACACCTGTGGGGACCAAGTCAACCCACCCCGCCAACACACCAATCGCAGGCATTAAGCCGTTTATAACAAATTTAATTATGGACAAGCCACCAGAATAACAGAATTTACGTGGCATTGCCACTATACAGATTTGTGGCAGAGCCACCAAAATTATGTGGCAGAGCCACCAGAACTTCTCTTCAATATTATCCTATCCCATGTAAAATCATGTATATAATGCATAACAAATCACAATATAACAACAGTAATTTATTCGGATGTTTATTACAAAATTATGGCCCATTATAACAATTTATCTAATATGCCCACTAAGCAAAATATCAGATTGGCTCATATAGAAAATTATCAGATCGGGTCGTATAACAAATTATTAGATCGGCCCATATAACAAATTATTAGATCGGCCCTTATAGCAAATTATTTCGATTTGGCCCATTAGGGACATTTTCGTAATATTTCACGGTGTTAATACCGATTTTGTCAGTTTTATCAAAATAGTGAGATCTAAGCCAATTTTCTCGGTTCCACCATAACATGATTTTAATCAAGCGGTTTACTACCAATATGATATAAATCTTTAACCCACAGAAAACGGTGTGAGATTACACACCTGATTATGGTAAGCACTAAGCTTTCTTGATCGTCGACACCTAAAATATTATAACGCTCGATTAGTCAACGTACGCGATTTAATAAATCTACTTTAAAACAAACTATCTAAAATTTTACCCTCGAGATCGTGAACGACTATGATTTGTCAGTTTTCCCCGGTTGACGGTCCACAACCCGGTGGAAAATCCCGAATCGCTGAAACCGCCCTTCACTTGAATTTCGGAGTAGGGATCGCTAATCCGCTCCTTTTAAGATCCCCACTCAAGTTTCCATTCGAATCGGTACCACAAGCCTCCATTCGGTTAGATCTTATATAGATCAATATTATGATAAAATATGGATTATCAAAAGGGTAAAGATCGGCTTACCACTAATTCCGAGTGATGAACAGTTGGATAGATCAAGCGATTTAATCCCTAAAATTATAATCGGTTAATCATCACCATTCCAATAGCATCTTAACGAATAAAGAACGATTTATAGAATCCTTTAATAACTCCTTACCTTGAAGATTTCTAGAACCGATTCCCAACTATTATATGATGACTTCGGAAGAATCAAGGTTTCGACCTTCCACTATATCACTACGGAGAAGAAAAAGATCTTGTTTGAGAGAGAATAAGGTGTTGGTCTTGGTCAAAATGACCATCCCAAACCAAAACATAGATTCGGCAATAAGAGAAAGAAAATAAAAAGTTGAAAAGAACACTTGCCGATTGATCAAGGGGTGAGTGACAATTCGAATGAAAAAGAAAGATTAATGAAGAGATGAAAGGTTTCGGCTATGGAGGAATAATGGGCAAAATATTCGGCTATGGTGAAAAGGATTAGAAAAGAAGAGATGCTTGAAGGATTTTGTGAAAAAGAAAAGAAAGAAGAAGAAGAATGTTTGACTAGCTTCGGTTTTCAAGAAAGATGAGTGAACAAATTTTTGGTCTCAATGTTTGTGTACATTCGGCAAGAAGAAAGAAAGGAAGAGAATATGCACCCTCAAAGTTTGTAATTTTGGCAAGGAGGAGAAGGAAAATTTGGAGAGAAAAGAAAAATGACACCAAAGTTGCAAATAGGAATTTGGCCAAAACAACACCAAAACTTTTACCAATTGCCAAAGACAAAATTCGGCTAAGAGAATAGTATTTTGGAGAAAAAAATGGCACACTTGATGCTAAAGGAATTTGACCAACCAAGCACTAAAGCTTTACCAAAACTCCAACAAAATTTCGGCTACCTCTCTTACCCACAAAATCGTCCACATACATGGCCATAATGGTCAAAATTGGCCAACCACACTTTCAATAACACTTCCCTTGAAAAAAGTCACTTGTTCCCCTTACTTTCCCCTTTCTCTTGATTTCTTTCCTCACCTTCATTCTTTCCTATTCTCCTTAGCCATCTTGCCAAAAATAAAAAGTCCACCTTACCTTATTTACATGCTTGGCCGACACTTAAGGAAAGAATGCAAAAATAAAAGTAAAAAATTACACACATTGGGATTCGAACATCTTCCCTCAAGGTACTTCACTTGATGCCATAACCTCTTTTCTAACTGCTCGCTAGCAATTTACTCATTTATTTCCATAAGCTTTAAGGTCACTTACTCTATCTCCTTAAAGTGCTAAATGCCAAAATTTTTACTAGGTCCAAATAGACCTCGAGCCTTCTCAGGACCTCCCTTAGACATACAAAATTAATAATTTAACTAGCTTAGCACCAAAAATAATGCAACACATAAAATTCCAAATGTTAGGACGTTACAGGTTCAATATGATCTTTTCGACATTTTTTTTGTTCTGATGACTATCGACTTTGTAATATTGGCATATGAAGCTTTTGATGCATTGAGCTAGGCTTTGATCTTCATCTCTTTCCTTGGCTCACTGATCGCTACAAAACAGTCTAGTTTTAAAATTTATAAAGAATGATCGAACCTGTAGACTAACTATGACAATGATAGAGGCAAGTGCACCTATCGAATAGTAGTATAGTTAAGGCAATCTTATCGAACCCAAGGAACCTAAAAGTACTACTACTCACTTTATTTCTATTATTTAGCCTGAAATATGGAGTGATTGGTTGATTTATCTAAAACTAATGAAATACTAAAGATAAACGAATAAATTGGGAAAAGACTTTGGAAAAGTCAGTTGATAAAGATGATACCCTCAAGAAGAATCCACCTATGACTTCACTCATTATTTATCCCTAAACCATATGATTTCTATACTTAGCTTGATCCGTGAGACTCCCTAACCTATATTAAACCTTCTCTCGAAGCGAATAACGTCTATCCTTAGGTTAATTAGTGGAACTCTCATTCTCTTATAATAACCCCCTAAGGAAGTAGTAAATCGATCAATGGATTCCCATATTAGGTTTCACCCTAATCCGACAAAATCTTGTAACCCTATCTCTAGGCACCCGATCAACTCCGCTTAATTATGCTAGATCTACTCTTAGGTAGGGTCTATTCCTCCTCCACCTAAGCACATCAGATTAAATTAAGCAACATAATTAAGAACAAACTAAGTATTTATCATATAAATTCAGAAAACAATAACAAAATCCATCACAGTTTCATCCCCTTCAAGTATCTGAAGGGTTTAGTTCATAACTAAATAAGAAAACATCTCAAGAGAAAAGATAAAACAAAACATTAGAAATCCCTAAAACCCCCTGAAGGAATTAAAGGAGAGATCCTCCGTATTGAGTAGAATTCTGACTTTTCGAGATGGATCAACTGGCTATCTTCGAGTAATTCCCTAAATGAATAAAGCTCTGGCAAAAAACTCTGCTAAAACTTAACGCCCCTGAATAGCCGCCTTGGGGTGTTTATTTATACTTTTGGGATGCTTTACTTGGCTCCTAAATACTCATAATTTAAGCATAATCCATTCCTAGGTGTTTAAGTAGACTTAGGATTGCGTTTCTTGGGCTCCAAGCATCCTAATCCAAGTGAAATTACTCTTTCCCGTGGTAGGGGCACGGTCATAGCACGCCCGTGTAAGTCGCCTTCTAGCCCGTGTCTCTATTCTGTTGATTTAGGCACTGTTGTGGCACGGTCGTGCACGTCGAGGTACGGGCCATGGTTTGAGTCTGTCAATTAGGGCATGGTCATGTAAATCGTGGCATGGCCGTGTAAGTGAATGGCAAGGCACGATTGTGTAGCTTGAAGTACAGGCCGTGTCGATTTCTTGGGTTGGCCTAATTTGGTCCGTTTTAAGCCCGTTTTACATTCTTTTTATCCTTAGGTGCTTTCCTGAGCATAAGACACGAAAAGAAAGGATTAAGAGCACCTTTTTACATAAATTGAGGATAAATTCATCCAAAAGCATACTAAATGTGGGATTAAAATATGTTACTTTTACGGTTTATCAAATACCCCCACACTTAAGCTTTTGCTTGTCCTCAAGCAAAATTCTCAACTTATAATTAAAATGAACTTCCCACAATTCATAATTCCTATTGACAATGTCTCATCATAATTCATAGATAATTTATACATGGATAATTTAACTCAAAGAGTCCTAAAGATTCAATTACGATAAGTCATACCTTTGTAGTACGAAAACATAGGTGTCTCCCCTTATCTAAGTAATTACATTTAATTCAAAATTGATAAGGACTGACATCCTCACTAAAGATTCACTCAAATCACTCAAAGGTGTTTAAGGTTCAAGAATAAGCACTCTAAATTGAACCTGAAAAGTTAATCCCATAGGCTTACCTGAAAATCAAATCTCCACCACTGTATATGAGATGATACACAAATCAAAAGGTCTTTAATCAGGGTTGGAACGGGGCTTGGGTTAAAAGGTGTGGATAAAGGCTGAATTAGAAGGTTAGAATCGAGACTGGCTTGACAAATTGTCTAACTAGAAACACTGAACTAAATATGAATATTGACTTCGAATGAAAAACTAATAATATCACTATTGATAATTCCTGTACAATAAGGAGTATTTTGATAATACTTTAATACGAGCTTTTTCAATAATTGGAGTTTAAATGCTCTAAGCTCTTTTGTATACTACTAATATTGAATAAACTTGGATTTTTTTAGAACAAACTAAAACAAACATAATAGAAGGAACTTTGATAATTGAAATAACCTAATTGACAATTGATCAAATCAATTCTCGATAGAGGGTAGTCAAAGAAATGTTGATAACAAATACAAAGGATTTTGGGTTAATATTAGTGGGTGAGTCAATAAAAAGGTTGTTAGGATTCAATGGGGTTCACTAGGGGTTAATTTGTATGGGTAGGTTTTTTAGCAGAGTGAATGGGTTAAAACCTAGGTGCCTTTATCATCTCAGTATATCAAATCATTAATGTGGTCTCGACATGTATAAATGAGGCAAGTTCTAGAATAACAGTTCAAAGTTGACACACTCATAATTAATACAGTGAGCACGAAAAAGAATATCTATGCTCTACAAGGCTCAAAATCTCACAAAAATTATGGGTGTTTTGACATCAATCCTTATAAATTTTGAACTTCAAGGTGATACTCAAATTCAATTCAACGACCCATCAATTTTTTTAATTTTAGAAAGTAGACTTATCATGCTCGATTCTCTAGTATCCTTCAATTTTAATCATCAATGCACAATTAACTATGATTTGCTCTAAAACATGTTAATAAAAATCATAAATCATTAGAAATTTCACCCTAATTAATAATATGAGAAAAATACTTAAGATCAAGACTAAATTCAGGGTTTTGAGAATTATGAAAAAAATTAAGCACTATTACCCCCACACTTAAGATGTACATTGCCCTCAATGTACAAAGATAGATAATGAGATTTATGTGCCAAATTAAAAAGAGAAGTGGGGAAAGTAATACTCCTTAAAATCTGGATGATCCCTGGCGTCTTTGGTGGCAATGATGGTGTTTTCTATGGGCTTGGTGGAGTGGCTACTGAGAAGCAATTTGCTAGATGAAGAAATTGGGTAGCTTGTGAAGATATAGCCAAGAGATCTAGACAAATAATAATAATATACTAATAACAAATTTAAAGATTAAGGAAATAAAAAGAAGGAGACTAAGAAGAAAACTAAAATTGAAAGAAAAGACTAATGGACTAAGGAGTCCTTATCGTTGGATGGTTTGCGAAGTGGGTGTAACCTCGAAGGCTGTGGTATGTGATTCCCTAGGAGCCTTTAGAACCTAAAACCAAGAAACTAATATGAAATAAATTAAATTAAGCAGAAAAGAAGTATAGATAAGAAAAATAAAGGAGACGAGAAAAGAAAAATAGAATCGAAAAGGTTTCTGAGACCCTTGGCATGTCAATTAAGTGAAGCTGCCGGCATGAGCTCATGTTGAGGTCTCCTCTAAGGAGATGATGCTTACATTTCTTCGGCATGATCTTTGTGTTGCTCAAGTGTCTTGGATCTTTTCTATGACTAGGAAGAAAAATTTGAAAGAAAAGAGAAAGAAGGAATAAGAAAGAAGATGGGACAAAGAGGACGAGCTGTGGGAATTTAAATAGGATTTCAAATCTGGCATGTTCCCACACCCGTGTACTGAGGTTGTGTCGATTCACACGGCCGTATTGTGGGGTGTGTTGTCCTTCCACGCCCGTTTTGTTGGTTTGCACGCCCGTTCCTAAAAAGCTAGTATAGGAGCACGGTTGGAATGCACAAGCGTGGTCTACCCGTGCTAAATAAGTCAGTATCTTAGCATGACTGTGAGGCACAGCCGTGCTATTTTTGTCAGTGCCTGTGCTGTGGGTGGTTGGATCCGTGATGTTGGGGAGGCGGTTGGACTGACTTGCACGGCTCTGCTCTGTCAGTGTGGTAGTTCTGGTGGTTCACACGGACACGGGTACGGCTGTGTGTAAGGCTGTGGGGCCTGGAAACCTTCATCTTTTCTTTAATTGTGGATAGAGAAGAGAGAAAAGAAAAGAAAAGAAAAGAAAAATTATTTTGAGAAATAAAAAGTGTTAGCGCTCAGGTTGCCTCCTGAGAAGCGCTTGTTTATAGTCTTAAGCTAGACTGCCCTAGACTTTGAAAATTTTAAGGAGGTTTAAAAGTTTGAATATTTTCCCTCTTACTGACAGTTTTATTTTCGTGACAAAGTTTAGGTCTAGAAGCATTTACCTTGAAATTGCCGAATATTGGATTGCTTACCTCGACTATTTCGTGTGGGAAAACATTGTGTACCTGAAGGAGTATTTCTTCTTTTTCTTCAGGTCTGTTGAAGTGATGTGAGGATCGACTTTGTCTAACAGCACCTTCTCTCCTATTTTAAAGTGATTTGATGTCCCTATGAGCTCTTCTGGTGGTTCTTCAGGTTTTATTTTGTGTGGATCCGATTTTTCTTTGGTGTGTGTCTTCTGCTCTTTTAAATTGTTGATCGTACGATTTTGTGTTGGCTCAGTTTTGATGCTTTGTGATCTTTCCTGCAGTGAAGGTTGAATAATTTGATTATCTATTGGAACGACTTTCTTACCTTCATCTTCTGTGGTTCTGGCTGAGTCAAGAGCTTGAAGATTGACAGATTCATCTCCTACACGAAGTATGAGTTCTCCTGTGGCAACATCAATTTTAGTCTTGGCAGTTGTAAGAAAAAGTGTTCCTAAAATTAAAAGGATTGAATTTTCCTCATCTATGTCTAAAACAACAAAATCTACTGGGAAGATGAATTTATCGATTTTTACTAAAACGTCTTCAATAATGCCCCTAAGAATTCTAACAATTTTATCAGCTAGTTGGATACTTATCCTAGTTTGTTTGGGCTTCCCTAGACCTAGTCGTTTAAACAGTGTATAAGGCATGACATTTATACTTGCCCCTAAATCAGCTAACGCATTATCAATAGTGAAACACCCCAAACCCGGCCCATAAGCCCTGACCGGATCTGGTATGTTCCTCGAGTAAAACTTCAATTAATTCTCATTTTGTTTTATAAGAAAATGTAATGGTTTCGTTATACAATGGATCTACTTAGTGGTCGCGTTGTAAATGGTGTTTATATAAGTTGGTGTCTCATTAAAACGTTATTTTTATGAAAAAGATTATAAGTTAAAAGAAAACCAAATTTAAAACTTATTATTATTGTGAAAACCATAGGTGTTTAAGTGTCAAAACAGTTTAAGTTATTTTTCAAATCATTTAATTATTTAGTAAATATTTGATCGTAGTGATTAAAAATCTAAAACGTAAAAATTTAAGCAGTTCATAGCACCTTATTACAAAAATAACATAACCCAAAATAAATCCTAAATAATAAAAGAAAACGTAGCAAGTTTAATTAAAAGAAAATCTGATATACTGAATTGAGCAATGGCCACCACGTAGTCCTCGTTGACCCGATCCATCACGCTAAGCATCACCTGAAAATATATCCCATAAAGGGTGAGTCAACAGACTCAATGTGTAACATTACACTAAAAGCCCAATCGATCATGGCCGTTAAGCCCATTTAAAACATATTTAGCCATAAGCCCATTTTATAGCAAATCAGATAAAAATCGATTAAATCACATGTATATATAAAAATGAAATGCAATCCCGAGCCCACCTAAAAATCCATCCGCTACACACCACCCGTACCTACTAATCACACTGTGGGGATTACTAAATTGACTCTCCATCCGCTACACACCATTGAAGGCAGTTGCTGCAGTCAACATGCACATCGCCCTTATAACTTTGTGGCATGGCCACGATAATTGTGACCAAGTCCTTTGGATTAATAATATGTGACCAAGTCACGGATTCATATATGTGACCAAGTCACGGATTCATATATGTGATCAAGTCATTTGGATAATGTGGTAAAACCACCTAACACTTCCCTTTATCAATATCACCCATATGCCCATGCACATACATATTATTCGGATTTTATGCAATATACCCCAAAATCATAATAGAGTCATACTTATTTCATATTTATGCTTATAGCATTATTAACAGTATTGGGGGTAAACATACACGAATACCATGTACCACTTGAATGGTACCCATAACCATTATTATACATATTTTTCTTACACTTACAAATCATTAATATTATAGATCTATTAGAAATTTAATATAGTGTTACACACCTTATAACAGTGAGAATTATACTTTCCCGCTCGTCGATACCTAAATATTTATCACACTTGATTAGAACACTAATACTTATAAAACTATACTATTGATGAATAATCAAATTCCTTACCCTCAGAATCTTGAACAACACTTATATGTGATTTTTCTCCTATAGATGGATCAAAACCCGATGACAAACCACAAACAAATAATGGCTCGGGTGTACGTACGACTTCAAATAATCGATCTTCGTTGGCAGAGGGTCCACAACCCGGTGGAAAGTCTCAGATTCCCGATACAACCCTTCGTTTGAAATTTGAGGGTATAGCAGAACCACCCCTCTTCCAAACACTCATTACCGCTCTTTTCGAACCTATTTTGTTTGCCCCAAAATCTTACGTTCACGGGAAAAATAATCGAGCGATAGAGTCCCCTAAAACGAAAGCGATTAGTAGTCTATATAAAACGAAATAATAAGTAATATAAAACTCCTTTACCTTGAATATTTAATTCCCGATGGATCTCTCCGTAATCGTTGGCTACAAAAAGAATCCTGAAATCCTCCTTCAAGGTTTCGGCCAAGGAGAATAAAAGGATTAGATTCCTAAAATCGGCTAATCCAAAAGAAAAAGAAAGAAAAACGATTGACAGTTAATCCTTACGAGTAACACGGAGATTGATTGCACTTTTACTTGAACTATAAAGAGATTCGGCCTTAACAATTAAGAAGAAAAGAAATGGAGTTTAGGGAGATTCGACAATGATGGTGTTTTGGTTTGAAGAGGTTGCGGGCATGGTGAATTTTGGGAGAGAGAGATTCGGCCTAAACACAATGAAAAGAAAAGAAAAAAATAGAAGAGAAAAGAAATGGTAGATTCGGGTTTAACAAAAGAGAAGAGAGAGATGAGAGGTTTAAGGTGTTATGGTTATGGTGAAAATGGAGGATGGTTTCGGCTATTACAAGAGAAAGAAGATGAAAAGAAAAAGATGAAAAATGACCTTAGTGCTATGATGATTTCGGCACTAGAGAGGAAGAAAAGAAAAGAGAAAATGTCTTCAAGGCTTTTGGTGTTTTCGGCAATAGGGGAAAAGAAACTTGAAAGAATAGGCAAATTAAACCAAAATGGTCAAAAATGATAGCCAAAACAAAACAAAACTTTCACCTAATGCCAATGACAATTTCGCTAAGGAGAAAGATTTTGGAGAAAAGGAAAAGATGCACAAATTGCTAAGAGTTTGGCCAACTATCCACCCCTAATCCCATACAACATTCGGCCAACTCACATCCCAACACAATCCCACCTTTTCCTCCTCATTTCCTCCCTATCTTCCCCCTAATCACTTCCATAATTAAGCCAACCCCCCTTAGCCCTTTATGCCGTCTACATTCATGGTCAAATGGCCATAGAAAAACTTCCAAAACATCACCTATTCATCAAGCCTTATGTCCCCTTATCCTTCCATAACACCTTGATTCCATACCTTAACTAATAACTTGCCTTTTTCCTTTGGTCTACTATCCAAAAATGAAAGAAAATCCATCCATACTAAGATAAGGCTTGACCGACACTATACGAAAGAGAACAAAAATAAAAATCCTTCCAATTGCTAGCTAAGGGATTCAAACCTCTCCCCTCATGCATTCACCCATGCGCCAACACCACTTTGCCAATTGACTTGTTGTGATTAAAATCTCATACCAATTTTTCTTAAAGCCTATCTTGCTTAGCTCTATCTTAAGACTTAAAAATTTAATATTTTTCTAAGGCATTCTCTTACATACTGAAGTTCCTAAAACTCCCAAAGCACTTTCAAACCACACATAGGTATGCTACCACATACAATTAAGTTAAAATGCATAACCCCTATATTCCGGATATTACAGTTCTACCCCCCTTAAAAATAATTTTGACCCCGAAATTACCTGGCTAGAACAAGTGAGGGTATTACTGTCGCATTGCTTCCTCCGACTCCCACGAAGCTTCTTCCGATCCATGATTACGCCATAACACTTTGACGAGAGTAACTGACTTCCTCTGTAACACCTTCACATCCCGTTAGAAAATCTGAATCGGCTCCTCCTCGTAGGACAAATCTGGACTTAGCTCAACTTCCTCAACTGACACTACATGAGATGGATTTGACCAGTAACGACGTAGCATTGAAACATGGAACACATCGTGCATTTGCTTCAACTCCGAAGGCAATTCTAACTGATATGCCACTGATCCAACCTGCTTCAAAACCCGATAAGGTCCTATAAACCTGGGACTTAACTTCCCTTTGCGACCAAATCTCATCACCTTCTTCCAAGGTGAAACCTTTAGGAATACTTGATCCCCCACAGCAAACTCTATTTCCTTCCGCTTAAGATCTACGTACGACTTTTGCCTGTCAGATGCTTTCTTTAACCGAGCCCTGATTACCTTAACCTTTTCTTCGGATTCAGCCACCATCTCCGGACCCAAAACTTGACGTTCCCCTAATTCTGTCCAACACGTAGGAGTGCGACACTTCCGTCCATATAGTGCTTCATACGGTGCCATCCGAATACTGGCTTGGTAAGTGTTGTTGTACGCAAATTCTACTAAAGGTAAGAACTCCTCCCAGCTCCCTCTGAAATCTATCACACATCCCCTTAACATATCCTCTAAGACTTGGATTACTCGCTCAGACTGGCCGTCTGACTGTGGATGAAATGCCGTACTGAAGTCTAATCTGGTGCCCAAAGCCTGATGCAATGCTTTCCAAAATCGAGACGTAAAGCTCGGATCCCTATCTGAAATAATCGACATCGGCACTCCATGCAACCACACAATCTCAGCCACATACAACTTCGCCAATTTCTGCAAAGAGTAATCAACCTGTACTGGGATGAAATGTGCAGATTTCGTCAATCGATCCACTATCACCCATACCGAGTCTTTCTTAGTATGCGTAAGAGGAAGCCCACTAACAAAGTCCATGGTGATTCTCTCCCACTTCCACTGCGGAATCTTTATCGACTGAAGTAATCCTGAAGGTACTTGATGTTTAGCCTTGACTTGCTGACACGTTAAGCACTTCCCTACGAATTCTGTAACTTCTCGCTTAAAACCAGGCCACCAAAACTGATCCCGTAAATCTCGGTATAACTTACTTCCTCTAGGATGCATAGCATAAGGGCTACCATGCGACTCCTGAAGAATCCTTTGCCTCAACTCCTGATCCTTCGGCATACAGACCTTACCCTTGAAACACAATACTCCATTGCTGTTAACACCATAATCTTCCAGCTCCCATTCTGCACCTGCCGTAGCTTAGCACTCAAATTATCGTCTACCAACTGTCTTTCTTTCACTTGACTCAACCACGTCGGCTTTACTTGTAATTTTGCTAGCAAGCTTCTGTCGTCATAAAGACTAAGATGTGCAAACATCGCCCTTAGATCTGACACCACTTTCCGACTTAAAGCGTCTGCCACCACATTCGCCTTGCCCGGGTGGTACTCTATAGAACAGTCGTAGTCTTTCAACAACTCCACCCACCTTCGCTGTCTCAAATTCAGCTCCTTCTGAGTCAGCAGATATTTCAGACTCTTGTGGTCCGTATATATCACTGAATTTTCCCCATATAAATAATGCCTCCATACCTTAAGAGCAAAAACTACCGCTGCTAACTCCAAGTCATGCGTCGGATAGTTAACCTCGTGTGGCCTCAATTGTCGAGATACATACGCAACTATGTTCCCGTCCTGCATCAGAACACATCCTAATCCTGTGTGAGAAGCGTCACAATACACCACGAAATCCTTCCCTGCCTCAGGCTGAATCAAAACTGGAGCTTCAGTCAAAACCCTCTTAAGCTTCTTAAAGCTCTCTTGCTGCTTATCTGCCCATACGAAAGGTACCTCCTTTCTCAACAATTTCGTTAAAGGTGCAGCTATCGATGAAAATCCTTCGACGAATCTTCTATAGTAGCCTGCTAATCCCAAGAAACTGCGAATCTCAGCTACAGACTTAGGTGGTTTCCAATCTAACACTGCCTTAACCTTCCGAGGATCCACCCTTATCCCTTCCGCAGACACCACATGGCCTAACAACACAACTTCTTTCAGCCAAAATTCACACTTGCTGAATTTGGCATAAAGCTTCTTCTCCCTTAACACTTGCAACACTATCCGAAGATGCTCATCATGCTCTATCTCTGACTTAGAATACACTAGGATGTCGTCTATGAACACCACGATGAACTGATCCAAGTAGGGTTGAAAAACCCGATTCATCATATCCATGAACGTAACTGGGGCGTTCGTCCATCCAAACGGCATTACCAAAAACTCATAATGCCCATATCTTGTTCGGAAAGCTATCTTATGGATATCCACTTCCTTCACCTTAAGTTGATGATACCCCGACCTTAGATCTATCTTTGAGAATACCGCAGCTCCTTTAAGTTGATCAAACAAATCGTCTATCCTTGGCAAAGGATACTTGTTCTTGATGGTCAGCTTATTCAACTGCCGGTAATCTATACACATCCGTATCGTTCCGTCTTTCTTCTTCACGAACAAGACCGGTGCTCCCCATAAAGACACACTAGGTCGAATAAACCCACGATCAAGCAACTCCTGGATCTGAGCCTTAAGCTCAACCAACTCCTTTGGTGCCATTCTGTACGGAGCGATAGATACTGGCGTCGTACCAGGCAACAAGTCAATCCCAAATTCTACCTCCCGATCCGGAGGCAATCCTGAAAGTTCTTCTGGAAAAACATCCACAAATTCTCTTACAGTCCTGACTCCTTCAACAGTTGCCTCCTTAGCCTTCAAGGCACTAACCAACATCAGAAAAGCTACACATCCCTTTCTAACCATCTTTTCTGCCTTAAGGGCAGATACTACATTTGATAAGTAATTCCGTCTCTTGCCCATCACCACAACTTCTCTGTCATCAATAGTTCTTAATGACATCCGCTTAGCAGCACAATCCACATTTGTACAATATTTCACTAGCCAGTCCATGCCTAAGATCAAGTCAAATTCCCTGAATGGTAACTCCATTAAGTCAGCCGGAAGCTGCGTCCCTTGAACTTATAAAGGCACTTCCTTAAAGAGTTTATCTACTACTACGATCATCCTAAAGGACTAAATACAGATCATCTTCCTAGATACGGTCTCGAAGTCACATGCGAGTTCGGATACTTCACTAGCGATGTATGAATGAGTTGACCCTATATCTATCAAAGCAATAAAGGGCAACCCAAAAATCAAAAACGTACCCGTGATAACATCAGGTGCATCACTATCCTCTTTATGACAAACTGTATATACCAGACCTGGCTGTCTCGTCTCAGTGCTACCACTGCCTCTGCTTGGGGTCCCGCGACCTCTACTAGAACCATTACTTCTTCCATTCCAACCACGACCCCTCATTGGTTGCTGTCCACCTCTGCCAGCCTGATTAACACCCTGACCTGCTGGGCGATTCTTATCTGTATTCATCGGACAATCCTTAATCATATGATCTTTAGACCCGCACTTGAAACATCCCCCAGTCTTTTTCCAACATTCTCCTGGGTGCATCTTCCCACATTGAGCACAAGTACGATATTGTCCTCCCGTAGCAACCTGCTGACCTTGCGGCCCATCAATTCTAGATTTCTTTTGAAAATTCCCGGATGACCCTGAAGACACATTGTTTCTTTTATTCTTATTCTGACCTCGGCCCCGATTCTGTCTCTCAGTCCGTTTAACTTCTTCAGCTATCTGTGCTTTATCCACTAAGACTGCAAAGTCTCTTTCCCGGTGCAGAGCAATCAACACTCGCAGCTCATCTCTTAGTCCGTCCTCGAATCTGACACACCGCTCATAATCAGTAGCTACTATCCCTCTAGCATATCGACTAAGTCACAAGAACTCTGCTTCATACTCAACTATCGACTTATTTCCTTGCACTAAATTCAGAAATGCCTTTCTCTGAGAGTCAATGTAGTTATCTCCAACGTATTTCCCTTCAAACTTAACCTTAAAATATCCCCAATCCACTCGATTCGCAGGGGTACTCTCCTTGACAGTGAGCCACCACTGGTAGGCCCATCACGAAGTAGTGAAACAGCACCTTTCAACTTTTCCTTAATAGTGCAGTCCAAATCGTCCATGATCCTCTCGACTGCCTCTAACCAGTACTCTGCTACATTCGGAGCTACCCCAGATACACCCCTAAAAATTTCCGCTCTGTTTGATCTAAGTCTCTCAGCTACTGACTTTCGAGGCCCATTTCCCATACTAGCCCCCGCTACTCGCTCTAAAACTCGCAAAGATAGCTCATGATCTCACGTCATCTCCTCCAGTTTGCTCTTGAAATTCCACCCCAACAGCCGGTGGCGGAGCTTTATTTTTGGAATCTTGACCAGATCTAATCGGTTCAAACCGACCATTACGCTTCTACCGCATCCACGACGACCACGTCCCCTAGAACTCATGTCTATTACGCGTCTTATCTATTTTTACGAAAAAGTTTTATGCATTAGAGTCTTTTCACTTCTTGTTTAAAGAAAGTTTTATGCAACAGATATTTATTCAGTGGTTTTTCCATAGAAGTACACATATACCTAGGGTCAATGTCTCTAAAGTATAGTTTCCTTAGACTTATCAATTAAAGTACCATACATTCACATCAATTTATCAACAACAGAACTTACCTGATGGACCTGGGCCGAGAACTCGGGTGCCATGCTTCTATAAAACCATTTTAACTAAATAAAATTTTTAAAAAGTCATTTGGGCCTAATTTTGAAAACATTGTGGGCTTCAAAACCCAAGGCCGAGAGTTTAAAACTGGGCTCTGATATCAAGTTGAAACACCCCAAACCCGGCCCATAAGCCCTGACCGGATCTGGTATGTTCCTTGAGTAAAACTTCAATTAATTCTCGTTTTGTTTTATAAGAAAATATAATAGTTTCGTTATACAATAGATCTACTTAGTGGTCGCATTGTAAATGGTGTTTATATAAGTTGGTGTCTCATTAAAACGTTATTTTTATGAAAAAGATTATAAGTTAAAAGAAAACCAAATTTAAAACTTATTATTGTGAAAACCATAGGTGTTTAGGTGTCAAAACAGTTTAAGTTATTTTTCGAAATCATTTAATTATTTAGTAAATATTTGATCGTAGCAGATTAAAAATCTAAAATGTAAAAATTTAAACAGTTCATAGCGGCCTTATTACAAAAATAACATAACCCAAAATAAATCCTAAATAATAAAAGAAAACGTAGCAAGTTTAATTAAAAGAAAATCTGATATACTGAATTGAGCAATGGCCACCACGTAGTCCTCGCTGACCCGATCCATCACGCTAAGCATCACTTGAAAATATATCCCATAAAGGGTGAGTCAACAGACTCAATGTGTAACATTACACTAAAAGCCCAATCGATCATGGCCGTTAAGCCCATTTAAAACATATTTAGCCATAAGCCCATTTTATAGCAAATCGAATAAAAATCGATTAAATCACATGTATATATAAACATGAAATGCAATCCCGAGCCCACCTAAAAATCCATCCGCTACACACCACCCGTACCTACTAATCACACCGTGGGGATTACTAAATTGACCCTCCATCCGCTACACACCATCGAAGGCAGTTGCTGCAGTCAACATGCACATCGCCCTTATAATTTTGTGGCATGGCCACCAGATAATTGTGACCGAAGTCACCGAATTCATAATATGTGACCGAAGTCACCGGATTCATATATATGACCGAAGTCACTGGATTCATATATGTGACCGAAGTCACCGAATAATGTGGTAAAAACCACCGGAACACTTCCCCTTTATCAATATCACCCATATGCCCATGCACATACATATTATTCGGATTTTATGCAATATACCCCAAAATCATAATAGAGTCATACTTATTTCATATTTATGCTTATAGCATTATTAACGAAGTATTGGGGGTAAACATACCTGAATACCATGTACCACTGAATGGTACCCGCAACCATTATTATACATATTTTTCTTACACTTACAAATCATTAATATTATAGATCTATTAGAAATTTAATATAGTGTTACACACCTTATAACAGTGAGAATTATACTTTCCCGCTCGTCGATACCTAAATATTTATCACACTTGATTAGAACACTAATACTTATAAAACTATACTATTGATGAATAATCAAATTCCTTACCCTCAGAATCTCGAACAACAATTATATGTGATTTTTCTCCTATAGATGGATCAAAACCCGATGACAAACCACGAACAAATAATGGCTCAGGTGTACGTAAGACTTCAAATAATCGATCTTCGTTGGCAGAGGGTCCACAACCCGGTGGAAAGTCTCGGATCCCTGATACAGCCCTTCGTTTGAAATTTGAGGGTATAGCAGAACAACCCCTCTTCCAAACACTCCTTACCGCTCTTTTCGAACCTATTTTGTTTGCCCCAAAATCTTACGTTCACGGAAAAATAATCGAGCGATAGAGTCCCCTAAAACGAAAGCGATTAGTAGTCTATCCAAAACGATATAATAAGTAATATAAAACTCTTTTACCTTGAATATTTAATTCCCGATGGATCTCTCCGTAATCGTTGGCTACAAAAAGAATCCTGAAATCCTCCTTCAAGGTTTCGGCCAAGGAGAATAAAAGGATTAGATTCCTAAAATGGGCTAATCCAAAAGAAAAAGAAAGAAAAACGATTGACAGTTAATCCTTACGAGTAACGCGGAGATTGATTGCACCTTTACTTGAACTATAAAGAGATTCGGCCTTAACAATTAAGAAGAAAAGAAATAGAGTTTAGGGAGATTCGGCAATGATGGTGTTTTGGTTTGAAGAGGTTGCGGGCATGGTGAATTTTGGGAGAGAGAGATTCGGCCTAAACACAATGAAAAGAAAAGAATAGAAGAGAAGAGAAAAGAAATAGTAGATTCGGGTTTAACAAAAGAGAAGAGAGAGATGAGAGGTTTAAGGTGTTATGGTTATGGTGAAAATGGAGGATGGTTTCGGCTATTATAAGAGAAAGAAGAAGAAAAGAAAAAGATGAAAAATGACCTTAGTGCTATGATGATTTCGGCACTAGAGAGGAAGAAAAGAAAAGAGAAAATGTCTTCAAGGCTTTTGGTGTTTTCGACAATAGGGGAAAAAAACTTGAGAGAATAGGCAAATTAAACCAAAATGGTCAAAAATGATAGCCAAAACAAAACAAAACTTTCACCTAATGCCAATGCCAATTTCGGCTAAGGAGAAAGATTTTGGAGAAAAGGGAAAAGATGCACAAATTGCTAAGAGTTTGGCCCACTATCCACCCCCTAATCCCATACAACATTCGGCCAACTCACATCCCAACACAATCCCACCTTTTCCTCCTCATTTCCTCCCTATCTTCCCCCTAATCACTTCCACAATTAAGCCAACCCCCCCTTAGCCCTTTATGCCGTTACATTCATGGTCAAATGGCCATAGAAAAACTTTCAAAACATCACCCATTCATCAAGCCTTATGTCCCCTTATCCTTCCATAACACCTTGATTCCATACCTTAACTAATAACTTGCCTTTTTCCTTTGGTCTACTATCCAAAAATGAAAGAAAATCCATCCATACTAAGATAAGGCTTGACCGACACTATAGGAAAGAGAACAAAAATAAAAATCCTTCCAATTGCTAACTAAGGGATTCGAACCTCTCCCCTCATGCATTCACCCATGCGCCAACACCACTTTGCCAATTGACTTGTTGTGATTAAAATCTCATACCAATTTTTCTTAAAGCCTATCTTGCTTGGCTCTATCTTAAGACTTAAAAATTTAAGGCATTCTCTTACATACTGAAGTTCCTAAAACTCCCAAAGCACTCTCAAACCACACATAGGTATGCTACCACATACAATTAAGTTAAAATGCATAACCCCTATATTTCGGATATTACAAACAGTTAAACTACCAATTAAACATGGAATCGTAAAACTCCTTGTATCTTTTAATTTCTGCGGTAGTCGATTTTGTAGCATTGCTGAGCATGTTGCGTTAAGTTCCACATGTTGCTCTTAATCTATTTTGAATTTATTTGTTAAGAGTTGTCTTAAAAATCTCCTTGAGTCGGGCATTTGAAAAAGAGCTTCAAGAAGAGGTAAATTAATGTGTAATTTCTTTAGAAGTTTTAGAAACTTACCGAATTGTTCCTCTGAATCATCTCTTTTCAATGCTTCGGGATAAGGTATTCGAGGGTGGTACTCTTTAATTACCGGTTTTTCTTGTGCTACCTCAATTTTACCTGTTTCTTCCTTGGTTTCTTGTACTGAGGTGGGCTTGTCTACCTTTGTATCCTCTTGAGATGTGATGGCTTGTATCTGTTATTTTGGGTTTATTTTTGTGTTCCTTGGTAGACGTCCTTGTTGACGTTCTGAAACAAGCTTTGTGAGTTGTTCCACTGACCTAGTGATTTCCCCGACTTGTTCCTTGATTTCTTTGATCGATATTCCTTGGTTATCAAGTTTTGTATCAGTTCTTTGGAGACGGGCATCTGTGTCTTCCATGAACTTTTTCAGCATCTCTTCAAGACTCAGCTTCTTTTCCGGTGGATAAAGTTGATTTTGGTAATTTGGAAGAGGATGCTGCCTTTGATTTCCTTGTCCTCCCCATGAAAAATTTGGGTGGTTTCTCCAACCTGGATTGTAAGTGTTACTATAAGGATTATTAATTATTAGATCTGAAATTGTTACCTATATAGTTTGTCTGCTCGTTTTTTGCTTCTGGTTGGTAAGGTGGGTACTCAGAATTTGCCACATTCCCACTTGCTTCGCATTGCATGACTGGATGTACCTGTGAAGAACATAAATTATCAAGCTTTTTATTCATTAACTCCATTTGTGTTGACAACATTGTCACTACGTCTATATTAAAAACTCCGGCTGATTTTGTCAGTTTAACCCTTGTAATTTGCCACTGATAGGTGTTCAATGACATCTCTTCAATAAAATCGTAAGCCACTTCAGGAGTTTTATTATTCAGAGTTCCACCGGTTGATGAATTAATCATTTGCCTAGTTGGAGAATTCACACCATTGTAGAAAGTTTGGACTTGAAGCCACAAAGGTAATCCGTGGTGTGGGCATCTCCTTAGGAGATCCTTATATCTTTCCCATGCATCATATAATGTTTCTGCGTCATTCTACACAAAAGAAGATATATCATTCCTAAAGTTAGCCGTTTTGGCTGGTGGAAAATATTTTAAAAGAAACTTTTTGGTCATTTGATCCCATGTGGTGATTGACCCTCGTGGTAACGAGTTCAACCACTGCTTTGCTTTGTTCCTTAATGAAAAAGGAAATAACCGAAGATGTATGGCATCGTCAGAAACGCCATTTATTTTGAAGGTATAACAAAATTCTAAAAAATTAGATATATGAGTGTTTGGATCCTCATCCTGCAAACCATCAAATTGAACGAATTGTTGAATCATTTGTATTGTGTTAGGCTTTAATTCAAAATTATTAGCAGCTATAGCGGGCCTAACAATACTAGATTCTACTCTTGTCAAATTAGGTTTAGCATAATCATACATAGTATGCGGAGCATTCTGTTCTTGCACATCAGGTGGATTATTTTCGGCCATCCTTTTAGTAGGATTGGATCTTTGCTGTTCTTCTCTTTGATAGTCTAGAGCTCGTCTTATTTCTCTGCGATTTCTGCGAGCAGTTGCCTCAATGTCACTTTCTTATTCTAATGGTCCTTTCGGATTTCTTCTAGTCATAAACTAGAGGAAACTGATATGCAAAGAAAGAAAGAAATTTAGAAAAACAAAAACAAAAATATATGCATAAAAGAGAAATTTAAAAATAAAAATAATGGCTAAAGTAATAGAAATAAAGCTTTCTTAATATTTTAGAGTTCCCCGGCAACGGCGCCAAAAACTTGATCGCTGCAAAACAGTCTAGTTTTAAAATTTATAAAGAATGATCGAACTTGTAGACTAACTATGACAACGATAGAGGCAAGTGCACCTATTGAACAGTAGTATAGTTAAGGCAAGAATATCTTATCAAACCCAAGGAACCTAAAAGTACTACTACTCACTTTCTTTCTATTATTTAGCCTGAAATATGGAGTGATTGGTTGATTTATCTAAAACTAATGAAATACTAAAGATAAACGAATAAATTGGGAAAAGACTTTGGAAAACTCAGTTGATAAAGATGATACCCTCAAGAACAATCCACCTATGACTTCACTCATTATTTATCCCTAAACCATATGATTTCTTTACTTAGCTTGATCTGTGAGACTCCCTAACCTATATTAAACCTTCTCTCGGAGCGAATAACGTCTATCCTTAGGTTAATTAGTGGAACTCTCGTTCTCTTATAATAACCCCCTAAGGAAGTAGTAAATCGATCAATGGATTCCCATATTAGGTTTCACCCTAATCTGACAAAATCTTGTAACCCTATCTCTAGGCGCCTGATCAACCCCGCTTAATTATGCTAGATCTACTCTTAGGCAGGGTCTATTCCTCCTCTACCTAAGCACATCAGATTAAATTAAGCAACATAATTAAGAATAAACTAAGTATTTATCATATAAATTCAGAAAATAATAACAAAATCCATCATAGGTTTCATCCCCTTCAGGTATCTGAAGGGTTTAGTTCATAACTAAATAAGAAAACATCTCAAGAGAAAAGATAAAACAAAACATTAGAAATCCCTAAAACCCCTTGAAGGAATTGAAGGAGAGATCCTCCGTCTTGAGTAGAATTCCAGCTCTTCGAGATGGATCAACTGGCTATCTTCGAGTAATTCCCTAAATGAGTAAAGCTCTGGCAGAAAACTCTGCTAAAACTTGACGCCCCTGAATAGCCGCCTTGGGGTGTTTATATATACTTTTAGGATGCTTTACTTGGCTCCTAAATACTCATAATTTAAGCATAATTCATTCCTAGGTGTTTAAGTAGACTTAGGATTGCGTTTCTTGGGCTCCAAGCATCTTAATCCGAGTGAAATTGCTCTTTTTCGCGACAGGGGCACGGTCTATTCTATTGATTTAAGCACGGTTGTGGCACGATCGTGCACGTCGAGGTACAAGCCGTGCTTCAAGTCTGTCAATTGGGGCATGGCCGTGTAAATCGTGGCATGGCTGTGTAAAGTGAATGGCCGTGTAAATCTGTCAATTGGGGCATGGCCGTGTAAATCATGGCATGGCGTGTAAATCGTGTAGCTTGAAGTCCAGGCCGTGTCGATTTCTTGGGTTGGCCCAATTTGGTCCGTTTTAAGCCCGTTTTACGTTCTTTTTATCCTTAGGTGCTTTCCTGAGCATAAGACACAAAAAGAAAGGATTAAGAGCACCTTTTTACATAAATCGAGGATAAATTCATCCAAAAGCATACTAAATGTGAGATTAAAATATGTTACTTTTACGGTTTATCACTCGCAACGTAGGATCTATTTTTCATCCAGTATTAACAAATCTGAAGATAGATTACAATTTCTATCATCTTCAAAGTCCTGAGATCCTTTAGACCCATATTTCATTCAAAAAGGGAGTCAGTAACAGTGTCGCCCATGTCATTGATATTTGGGGACCCGTTGTGGGTACGAAGGTAAATTCCAGAGAAAAAATGATTTCAAGAACGATTATTTGTATGGTATGATCATTAATAAAGAATGAAAGAATATTTGAACAGTAATCCAAAGTACAAAAGAATCTATAAATAGAAAGAATGGAAAAATATTTGCTCAAAAAGATGCATTTTATTGAAATAAAGATTCTGAACACAAGTCTATTTCATAAAATGACTCTTATTACTTTTAGATTGAAAGCAATAAGCGTGTTTTGAATATTACTCTAGATTAGCCTTGAAAATACATGTCTCTTCCAGAGTCCTATTGTTCAAAACACTCTCAAGTATATAAAGGCAGAAGCTTGGAAAAGTCTATTCCCCAGTTCACTCTTCAGATATATCATTAATGTTCAAAATCGCCAGTATCAGGTTTTGCACTAGAGCCCTGAAATTGATGTACTCCTGATCTCATGCCCCCATTCATCATGGTACTCACAATAGTTATCCTTTTAACAGCATGGTTGAGTAACGGATTTTCTGCACCAGAGGGATTATCGAATCTTATAACTCCTATTTTAATGAATCTTTCGACTAATTTCTTAAAAACGGTGCAGTTTTCTATCGAGTGCCCCGTAATTCCTGCATGGTATTCACATTGGGCGTTTATATCATACTATTTGGGGTATGGGGGTTGCATTAGTTTCAGGTAATAAGGAGCTACAGCATGCATATCAAATAAGCTCTGGTATAACTCCCTATACGTCATTGGAATAGACGTAAATTAGAGTTTTTCAGTGTTCAGTCTTGGATCAGGCTCTTGCCTTGTGAAGACCTGACGGCTGGTAATTACATTCCTTGGCTGGCCCACTGTAATCAGCTCCCATTGACCCTTGTTATACATTCTCATACTATTCGCTTTATTTTCCTTTTTCTTTGAGGCTTTTAAAGTCCACTTTCCCCTTTCCCTTGTTTCTACCAGAACAAACGGTTTGGCTCGATCATCCTCTAGGTTAAAATCTGAGCCCATCGGGAAGTTTAACAGTGCCAAGGTATCAATCTAACATTGGGGTTTGATAATGAAAGGTGCCCCTTGCGGAAGCACATCTGGTTGGGCCAAAACACCTTTTGGAGTAAAACTTGGAGGATAAATGAAGACTTCATTATCATCCTCATTGTTGACCATCGGGCCTTTCATTTTTTCAAGCCCTCCAACTAGTAATTGGGCTAACTGACGCATCATATTCATTTGATCTCGCATATCCTGCTGGATTTCGGCCAATTGCTCCTGCATTTGTATTTGCCTTTGCTCTAATCTCTCCAACCTTCGTTCCATGTTTTCCAGGTTAACTAAAATAATTTCACCTAATTAGGGTCATTTTGTAAAAACTAATGCAAATGATGCAATGTAATGAAAATAGCCTAATGCAAATGATGTAATACACATGTATGCAATGCAAATGTATGGAATAAATGCAAAAAAAAAAGAGAGACGTTGATTATGAATTCAATTCCATTAGAAGAACGTTTTAGAAAATAGATTTCTTTACATAAAATGAATTACATATGTGGCTTTGTCCTCACAGTCCAGGTAAAGACACCAGTCTTTTTCTTCGTATCTGGATGTTATAGTCGTGTCCCGTGAACTTTCTCTATAGATGCCTCTTCTAGCTCTTTGTTGCTTGACCCAGGCCGTGACTATTTACCGCGAAACTCATTAGCTTCTTTAAGAAAGTCGAGACGTGACGGCTTTTAAATAGTTTTTGTCGGTTTGAATCCTCGAGCAAAGTCTTGTACTCTTCTGCAGACTATCAACCTTCTCTCGTTGTTTACCTGGACTATATTCGAATGACCGTATTATAACCCACTTTATCAAGTAATCCATTTCTTTATGACAAACTCTTCTATTTAGCAATCGAATATTAATCAACACATCCTTTCTATGATGATGTAATGCAATGCAATCAAAACAAAAGAAAATACATTAGCGCAAGAGAAAAAAACAAAACAGAACACCTGTTCGGGTGACCACTAGGGTTTGGCGTAGCTCTATCTAAGGTAGGCTCCTAGGGCTGCTATATGCGACTTGGTTCTAAAGAATGGGTACCTGAACCAGCAGATTCCTCAATCCTCACCCATTATAGGCTCATATGGATCGAGTTCAGTTCAGGGGAATACATTTCCCTATGGTCATGCGGAGATGAAAATCTCACGACGCACATAGGTACGGATGTATTCCGGAAGCAGTCCACTAGCCCATGCGGAGGTGAAAACCTCAGGAAAGCATAGTTTCTCACTCCCACTTAAAGGTGTGACCACAACGGTCATGCAATGCAATGCAAAAGTATTTTATGAGACTCGACATTATTGCAAATGCATTAAAAGAAACATGATTTTTCAAAACAATTTTCCAAATTTTCAATCAAATGACAAGAATTAATCAATCTATGGCCTGACTCTCAACCAAGTCCCTAGTGGAGTCGCCAAGTTGTCAAAACTATTTTTTTTGGAAAAAAATGGGGATTGACTTTAAAATGACAAATAGAGTCGCCACCGATCTTTTGTTCATGTGTGATTGGATCACCTTAAGATGGATTATTTTAATAAAAAATTTGGATTTGTTAAAACAAGAATTTTTGGTCTACGAAATATAAGAAAAGAGGTTCAGGAGTCGATTACGTGTGAGGAAGGATTAGCACCCTCGCAACGCCCAAAATTGGTACCAAATTGATTAGCTAGTGTCTTTGTGTTGAAAACTTGAAAATGTTTAAGGTGTGATACTTTTTAAAGAATGTTAATTAATTTTGAATTGAATCTCAATATTCACTCGTCCCAAAGGAATAAAAACATCACATCCAGCACGTTAGGATATGACACGTTTATACCTCGACACCGAGATCATCTTTGATTTTCAAAATATGCGATTAAAAGGATATTTAGTTATTTAGTCAAACAGAAAACCGAAACCCAGCACGATAGGGCAGGATTTCTCAAATTTCCAAACACGAAATATTGCCTTGTTTTGATAAATTTTTAAATGGGCGATTTTAAAATCACCTCATAATACATTTATTCAATTTGCTCAGGATAAAAATGAAGTATCTAGTAAAAGTTTAAATATATTGGAATTTGAATCACAAAATAATATCGAGAAACACAAGCATAGCATCAAACATTAGATAATATACGAATTCAACATTATACAAATGAATGGTAATGATACAAACGATTTAAATGTACAAATACACAATGGCAATTATTTCACAACATGCTCCATTTCAAAAGATCCGTTTTAATAATCAATGACCAATGAACTAAAAAATAGGTAATCTTACAAAATTCACAAGGCAAATTAATATAAAACAAATTTTGAATGCCAACAAATGGATTTAAAATAAATAAAGAGAGAAGTTTGAAACCAATAATTTATAAAACAATTTAGAAATTAAACCGTAATCAATATAATAATTTATAAACGAGTTTATAAAATATTCATTATGTATGAAGAAGTTTAAAATGTATAAAGTACAAAATAATCTAAAATCAAATATACTTATCGAAAATGAAAACCTAATAAATAATGTATATGTAAAAATAATATAGACAAGTGTTTGATATGAGTAAAATATAATTTGAAATAAGATCTTTTAAAGAGAACAATTAGGTATATTTATATATAGATTAACAATAAAATATATACATAGATAAATTTAAAATAAAATACATATATAAAATAATATGAAATTAATAATAAATACAATTGTAGTAATAATAATATCAAAAATAACAATGATAATAATAATAATAATTAATGAAAATAAACAACATGTAAAGAGAAATTTAAAATAAATAGTATCTAGAACAATTTAAAATAAATAATATCCAATATCAATTAAAAAAGGAAAATAATTAGACAAATTAATAAGCAAATGATTAAATAAATTAACTAGAGGACTGTATTGAAATCAGAAAAAAATTAGGGGGCTAAAAAGTAATAAATTAAAAGCTAAAATCGAAAGGGGACAAAAAATTAATGCGCATAAAGGATGAGGGGTCATTGGGGAAATTATTCCCTTTCCCAAAATGGCGGCGTTTGCTGCGGGACTAAATTAAAACAGAAGAAAATTTAGGGGCAAATTTAAAAATAAAAGAAACTAAATTAAAAAGGGTAAAAATGGTGGAAGGACTATTTGCGCAAATAACCTGTCAAAACCAAAACACGCGGATTCTAGCCGCATTCGGGTCGGGTCAGACGGGTCAGCCTTAAACGGTGTCGTTTCAGCAGTAAAAGAACCACTGCGAAACGACGCCGTTTCGCAACTCTTTATAAACAAAAATTTTTTAAAAAACTTCATTTCAACTCCTTTCTAAAAAAAAACAAAAGTCTTCTCTCAAAACACTCTCCTCTGGCGATTTTCGGCGATAGCTCCGACGCCAGTCGTCGCCGTCTGCAATCGCAGTCGCCACCGTGCACGATGACCGGAGGTCGAAAACAGGTGATTTTCCCCATATATATATATATATATACCTTAGAACTTTTTGTATGTTAAAAGAAAAAGAAACCACAAAATAGAAGAATAGATTCGCAAAATAAAATAGGATAAAATGAAACCTTCTTTTTTTTTTATTATCTCTCAATTTTGTATTGATTTTCTCTTTTTATAAAACGTGAACCCCCTTTACATTGTTCTTTCTTTGGTTTTTATAACCGAAAAAGAAAAAAAATACAAATCTTTTTGTTTTTCTGCTTTGTTGTCGTTTTTGTCATTTTCGTAGGTACGATCGTCTTACGGAGGCACGCGTGGCATATGGAGGTGCAGGTCACGGGGTGACATGGAGGGGTGCTACGGCACACCTTAGCTGGTTAGGGTTAGGTTTTTTCTGTTTTTTGGTTTAGGTAGTGGGCTGGTTGGGCTTAGGGTGCTCTTGGGCTAACAGTTTAGTTGGGCCTATTGGGTAGTGAGTTATGTATTGGGCTTGTATTGTTTTTCATTCTAGACTGATGGACTGTTATTGGTTTTTTTTTTTTTTTTGCTTTTTTTGTTCTGGTTTTATCTTACTATTGGGCCTTAGGCATAAATTGGGTGCTACAATCAAGTATCCTTTTTTTAAAAAAAAAAAACCTATAAATTTCCAATTAAAACTTATTTTCGAAAATGTATAATGTTATATCTTAACTTATTAGATATAATGTTTTGTATCTTGAGGTATGGATTTTCTACAAAATAAAGGCAAGCTTAGTTTCGAAGTCTTGAGATGTTACATCCTAACTTATTGGGTGTGACATTTTATTTCTTTGAGATAGGTGAGTTTTAGCTTTCTTTCAAATAAAAGGATCATATTTTAAAATTTTTAAAATCTTCAACATTAGGACACAATTTTATCAATTAGGTACCAATTTTTGGGCGTTACAAAGGTGCTAACCCTTCCTCGTACGTAACTGACTCCCGAACCTAGTTTCTCTAATTTTCGTAGGCCAAAATTAATGTTTTAAATAAAACATGTTTTATAAGGTGATCTGATCACACCTAAGCAAAAAAGATCGGTGGTGACTTCCGTTTTTGTTTTTTAAGTCGATCCCCTATTTTTCAAAACTTTAAAATGGTTTGACATTAAATCCTTGATATTGAAAAGGTCTTAGGCCCAAGACATGCTCAACTGCCTTTCGTGAATCTTGATTGTTTGTTTGTTTCTGCGGGATTACACACTGAGTTTACGTAAACTCACCCTTTTTGTTTAATGTGCACAGGTAATCCCCAGACTTAGACGGATTGGTGCGACGGAGGACTCAGCGGTGACCACAGTAATTTTTGGACGTCGTGATGTTCAATTTACGATTTATGATTTGATTATTATTGATTATTTGGGTTGTAATTTAAGGACCCTCTAGGACTTTGGTTTTAAATTTAGATTTTTATTTATTTATTTTACTTTATGGATTTATACCTGCTGGTCGTAGGAAATTCGGTTTTCAAAAAGTTAAAGTAATTTCTAAACGCATGATCACCTAGACTATTTTGTTAAAGCTTCCGCAACGAGGGATGTTTCAAAACAAATGTTTTAAATGAATAAAGATGACTTCTTAAGTTCTAACAAAGGTTTACTAAAAATAATAACATGGAATGTTTTCATCTTAAGAACGAGGTTTCAAAAACACTATCGTGTGACATTACCAGATATGGCCATAATGACTAGGTTGGGTTTGGGGTGTTACATTTAGTGGTATCAAAGCCAGGTTACAAAACTCGACTATGGATTATGGGTTTTATAAAAAATGGGCTTTCAAAAAATTGATTGATTTCCAAATGATTTGAAATGTTTTTACTGAATAAGTGGTACACCGAGTCTCCGGTGCCGATCCTGTAAGTATTCTGAACTGTGATTTGTTTTAAACTGAAACTATTATGGATAGTATATTTTGAAACTACTATAGGTAGTAAAATGTACTGAAAACACTCTAGTTAGTTTATATTGAAAATTGTAGAGAAATTGAAAAGTGTAGTGAGACTGCGATTTACGAAAATGAACTCTGACTAATCGATATTGTTTTACATAAAACATTTGTTAATAAACACGGGAACTGTAACTGATTCATAAAATTATTAATACAGATAAACATGATTAGACAATAAGCACACAAGGTATCCACTAACGAGGTACTAGAGGCTGAGGTAGAGACCGCAGAGGAGCTCAAGCTGAGTCCACTTCACTGGGTAGCATATCGAATTTGGATACGAGTGAGACGCCAGTGTCGCCTGCTACAGAGAATGGGTCTCAAGATCGCATGGCTGGGGACGACGCATTGTGTAACACCCCAAACCCGGTCTATGCGTTGAGACTAGATTTGGTTTGTTACATGATTCGAACTATTCTTAAATCCTTAATGAGTTGAAAACTACAATATTGTTTACTGAGTTTAAAATTTGTAGAGTATTAAATTTTGAAAAATATTTAAAAAACATTTAGTTGAAAATCATTGTATTATCTAAAACCGTTAGGAAATTTGTTAAAGAGTTAACAAAAAGAATTATTTATAAAAGAATTCCATATACTTTGAAAACCCAAGTTCATTTTAGTAAAGCATGATAAATCACACCCATGATTTAAAAGCCCAAATAAAGTTTAAATTCCAACACACATAAAATCCATAAGTTATTTATAGAGGCCATTTATTACAACATCCCAAAATAGTAAAATAATAATTAAAAGTTCGAATTTAAATAACCCTTATTTAGCAAGATGGCCTCCACGAAGTCATCCTCATTAAAGTCCACATCGGTTTCCATTACGAGATGGAAAGAAATTAAAGGGTGAGTTACTTAGAACTCGATGTGTAACTCACTTACCACCATTATTGGGCCAGTTGTCAAGATATTATCTTTGGGCTTGAGCCCAATTCGAATTCAATAATATATCATGAATTTAAAATAATTAATAATGCATAAAAAAATGTAATTCCCAACCCAAACCTAATATCCATCCGCTAACACCCCGTACCAACCGTCACACTGTGGGATCAAGTCAACCCACCCCGCCATCACACCAATCGTAGGCATTAAGCCTTTTTATAATCGTGGGCGTAGCCATTTAACTAGAGGCAATAAGCGATATTGTGGCGAAACCACCGAACTAGAGGCAATAAGTCGATATTGTGGCGAAACCACCGAACTAGAGGCAATAAGTCGATATTGTGGCGAAACCACCGAACTAGAGGCAATAAGCCGATATTGTGGCAATGGCCATTCTTCTCTTCATAAATCCCACCCATGCAATTATACATGTACTTTAAAAATATAAAATTTATTATCAATACATAACATGGTGGGTTTATCAATGACATTTCATTTGGCCCATAATTATAGCAATTTATCCATTTAGCAATTTAGTGGGCTTTGGCCCATTTACCAAACTAGAGCGTTTTGGCTAAATTTTAACGAACTAGAGTATTTATGGCCCAATTTATCGAACTAGAGTATTTACGGCCCATTTTCACGAACTAGAGTATTTACGGCCCATTTTCACGAACTAGAGTATTTACGGCCCATTTTCACGAACTAGAGTATTTACGGCCCATTTTCACGAACTAGAGTATTTACGGCCCATTTTCACGAACTAGAGTATTTACGGCCCATTTTCACGAACATCAAATTTTCATAATAACAATTAATTTCTTGAGGGCGTTTTCGTAATTTTCACGATTTAGTCGTTTTTACGTATTTCGTCAAAATATCAATTTTTGTGCTTTTACCGATCTAGTCGTTTTTACGATTTTTCTACCATACCGAAATTTGACATACAACCCAAAAATAATGAGGGTGAAATTACACACCTCGATCTGTGAGTATTATCCTTCTCGCTCCTCGGCACCTAAAATATATTTCGATTCGTTAGACAACTAATTCATAAAATAATCTTATTTGTTAATGGATCCAAAATCTTACCCTCTTGATTTTGAATCACTTGATTTTCGGTTTTCCTTCGTTTATCGATTCACTAGCCGTAGAATCCACCAACGATAACGACTCAGAGGTTCGTACTACTTGAATAATGGACTTCTTTGGAAGATGGCCCACAATCCGTGGAAAATCGCGATCGCGAAACGCTCTTCGTTTGAATGGGAATTCTGATCCACCCTCTTACGATAACTAAACACCGCCTTTTCTTCCCTATCTTGATATCTTCAAGATCCAAAAGAATTTAGTTAGATCTAAAATAATATCAATAATACTAGAGATTTAAAGAGATTTGATTTCCTTACCAAAATAAAACGTCTCCAACGTTTCTCCCGATCTCTTGAGTTCCGATCTCGTTATTGCACTAAATAATAACGAAAAAACGTTATTAATATGAATGCCATATCAATCCAAAAAGACCTTCAATAATCTAATGACATTCGGCCATAATATCACTTATTAAAACGAAAAAATGGAAAAGAAAAACCCCTTACCTATGATCCACAATCGAAAAGAAAAGGATGGAGAATGGTGTCTAAATTGATGAAAGATTCGGCTATAAAAGATTAAGAATGGAAAAATAATTTTTGGCTTATAGGCACAATAACATTCGGCCAAGAGAGTGAAGATGGAGAAAATTTTCGATTGAAAAGAAATAGTATAAGAACGAAGGATTGTGGTGATGATGTTTTGATTTTAAAGAGATTAAAAGAAAAAAGAAAGAAAAATATGGACTTAAGGGGTTGGTATATTCGGCCATGGCAAAGAAAAAGAAAGAGATTGATTTTGGTATAGGTGATTTGGCAAGGAGAATACAAAAGAAAGTTAACAAAATGAATAAAAGTGACCAAATGGTCAAGAGATATTAAGCTTAACCAAGTGCAAAATTCGGCCAAAAGGGATATTGAAAGGAGAGGAATAAAATTCTGCACAAAGTGCAAAGGTTAACCAAAGAGAAAAGAATGAGATTTTGCCAAACTAACAAAATTTTGGCTCTCCTCCCCTACCAATATTGTCGTCAGCCTATGGTCAATTGACCATTATTTCTTTCAAATTTTCCCTTGATAAGTGCCTTATGTCCCCCTATCTTTCCTTAAACTTTTGATTTCATACCATATGTTAATTGTTACCTTAATCCTTGATACACTAACCAAAAATACATGGTCAACACCTTCCTTATATGTCCCTTGCCGACACTTCATAGCCATGAGCAGAAAATTAAAACAAAAATTTTATCTAGGTGCTATACAAGGATTCGAACCTCTTCCTCTTACTTGAACCCATGCGCCAATCTCCACCATGCCATATGCTCATTTTATGACACTTTTTAGCACTTAATTTAGCTTAAGTCTTAATCACCTTTGTTTCACTTCCATAAATCTCACTTTAATAAATTTTATTTCTTCTCCAAATTATGCTTTACCTCTCAAGATTTCAATAAACACCAAAATTATGCAAATTTAAATACTCAAATTTTTAGGGTGTTACAACTCTACCCTCCTTAAAGAAAATTTCGTCCTCGAAATTTACAGTTGAAAAAGGTGAGGTATTCTTTGCCAATTGCATCCTCTGGCTCCCACGTAGCTTCTTCCACTCGTGGTTCGCCATAGAACTTTGACCAGCAGTGCAGTTTTCTTCCTTAATACCTTGACATCTCGGTCTAGGATTTCCACCGGTTCTTCTTCAAAGGACAAATCTGGATTCACTCAATTCTTCTACCGGTATAATGTGCAAAGGATCCGATCTATAACGCCTCAACATGGAAACATGAAAGACATTATGAATTTGATCTAACTCCGGAGGTAACTCAATCGATATGCCATCGGACCAACACGCTTCAAAGACACGATAAGGTCCAATATATCTAGGACTTAGCTTGCCCTTCCTTAGAATCAAGATCTTTTTCCAAGGAGATACCTTCAAGAAAACCCGATCTCCCACACTATACTCGATGTCCCTCCGCCCGGATCTGCGTCGACTTACATCTATCGAGGCTTCTTTCAACCGTGCTCGAATAACTTTTACCTTATCCTCGGTCTCGGATATCATCTCGGGACCTAACATCATCTTTTCGCCTTCTCGGTCCAACAAATAGGAGAGCGACACTTACGACCATACAATGCCTCGTAAGGTGCCATCTCGAATGCTAGGCGATAGTTGTTGTTATCGCAAATTACGCGGTGGTAGATAATCCTCCCAACTACCCTCAAGTCGATTACACATCCTCTTAACATATCTTCCAATATCTGAATTACTCTCCGATGACCATCGGTGAGGATGAAAAGCCGTCTTGAAATTCAACTTTGTTCCCAAGGCTTCATGCGAGCTTTCGAATCGTGATGTAAACCTAGGGTCCCTATCCGATATAATAGATCTGGTACCCATGTAACCTCACAATTTCGGATCGTAAAGTTTCGCCAATTTACGCAAAGAATAATCCGTCTGAATCGGCAAGAAATGGCGGTCTTCGTCGGTAGATCAACAATTACCCAAACGGAATTTTTCTTAGTAGGTGTTAACGGTAACCCACTAACAAAATCCATAGTTATCCTCTCCCATTTCCAAAGAGGAATCTTTATCGGTTGTAACAATCCAGGGCGGTAATTGGTGTTACGCCTTCACTTGCGACAAGTCAAACATTTTCCCACGAACTCTGTAATCTCACGCTTCAACCACAGCCACCAATCTCGTTCACGAAGATCTCGATACATCTTATTTCCTCGGGATGCATAGCATAAGGGCTACTATCGCCTCCCGTAGAATCGATTGCCTCAAATCTAGATCCTTAGGCATGCATACTCTCCTCGAAAGCACAACACACCTCGGTGTTTATTCCAAAATCTTCAATTTCACCATTTTCAACTTGCAAGTAAAGGTCCCAACTTCTCATCGATGTACATTTTTCCTTGATTTGTTCCACCACGGAGGCTTCACCAGAGTTACGCTAACAAGCGCCATCCTCGTCTGACTCAAATGGGCAAATAGAGCTCTTAATTCAGATCTGCCCTTACGACTTAACGCGTCGGCTACCACGTTAGCCTTTCCGGGATGGTATTCGATGGAGAAATCATAATCTTTTAACAATTCTACCCATCTTCTTTGTCTTAAATTCAACTCCTTACGGGTAAGGAGGTATTTAAGACTCTTGTGATCCGTGTAGATTATGGACTTCTCACCATAGAGATAGTGCCTCCAAATCTTTAGAGCAAAGACAACGCAGCTAACTCCAAATCATGAGTAGGGTAGTTTACTTCGTGTGGTCTCAATTGGCGAGAAGCATAGGCCACCACCTTTCCATTTGCATCAACACACAACCTGCACCGTGTGAGACGCATCACAATAAGCAGTGAATTCTTTTCCACCTCGGGTTGAATTAAACTGGAGCTTCACAGGATCTTCTTCAATTTTTCAAAACTCTCTTGCTTTGCTTTTCGGTCCGGATGTACGGAGCTCCTTTCGCAATGAGCTTTAGTTAGGGTGCGACAATCAATGAAAACCCCTCTACAAAGCGTCTATAGTATCCACCAAGCCTAAGAAACTCAATTTCACTCACGATGTTGGTGGCTTCCAATCCGAATAGCCTCAATTTTCCGAGGATCCACCCTTATTCCTTGGTGATACTACATGACCAAGGAAAGTCACCTCCTTTAGCCAAAATTCGCATTTACCAAATTTGGCATACAATTGCTTATCACGAAGTAATTGTAATACTATCCGTAAATCTTGGTCATGTTCCTCCTCATTTCTCGAATAAACCAATATATCATCTATGAACACTACCACAAACCGGTCTAAATATGGTTGGAAGACTCGGTTCATCATGTCCATAAATGCATTTGGTGCATTGGTTAATCCAAACGGCATCACTACAAACTCATAGTGTCCGTAGCGTGTCCGAAATGCCGTCTTATAAATGTCCGCTTCTTTTACCTTAAGTTGGTGATAACTTGACCTTAAATCAATTTTGGAAAAGCGAAGCTCCTTCAATTGATCAAGCAGTCGTCAATTCTCGGCAGAGGATACCGATTCTTGATCGTCAATTTATTCAAGCGCACGTAGTCAATGCACATACGCATCGATCCATCCTTCTTCTTGACGAACAAAGCGGTGCTCCCCACGGAGACACACTTGGTCGAATGAATCCCGATCCAAGAATTCTTGAATTTGAGCTTTGAGCTCACCAACTCCTTGATGCCATTCTATAGGGAGCAATGGACCTGGAGCCGCCGAACAAAAGCTCAATGCCAAATTCTACTTCTCGATCCGAGGTATACCAGAAGTTCTTCAGAAATACATCGGAAATTCCTTCACCGTCCTCACATCATTCACGGATAATTCTTTGGCATCCAAAGCACGAGATAAAGGCTAGGAATGCCCGTACCCTTTTCGCACCAACTTCTCCGCTTTTAATGCAGATACCACATTTGCCGATAGTTCTTTCGTTCACCAATCATTATGATTTCCTTATCATCAAGGTCCTTCATGACATTCGTTTTCAAAGCACAATCAATTGCGCCGATGTTTAACCAACCAGTCCATGCCTGAATGAGATCGAACTCGCGAAAGGTAGTTCCATCAAATTTGCTAAGAATACTTCCTCTTGGATTTTTAAGGCACGCGTCTTTAAAATTTTATTAACGATTCTTGGTGTCTAAAGGATGATTCTTGTCATCTCATTTCGATAATTTGATTCTAAATTGATTTCAGATATGGCACTAGATACATATGAATGAGTAGAGCCAATATCTATTAAGGCAATAACGGTACATCAAAATGAAGAACGTCTGGGTTATCACATCAGTGCATTCTTGCGTCTTGCGGCGTAACTAGCATAAACCGATCCAGTATCTTGCATCTGCATTTCCTCTATTACCATTGCCTCGACCGGTGCACCTTGACCACGACCAGCCCCATTACCACCACGACCGGTCCACGACCTCTCGGTGGTCTTGATTACCCGGCCGGTGTGCATCATTATTATGGACTTCTTGAGTCGTATCCATTCGTCGAGGACAACTTTTGTCTTGATGTTCCATTGAACCGCATTTGTAGCATGCACCCGTTTTCCTCGGCATTCCCCAAAATGCCTTTTCCCACACGATGCAATCTCGACTTGATTATTTGCTACCGGGTTACGCCTTGAATCGATTCATCATTTCGGGGTTTCTTCGGAATCTCTTGGAAGAACCAGATCTTTGTCTCTCTCTTGTTTGGGATCTTTCTTGGTTCGCTGCTTCGAGTTCTTAGCCTCTTGGCTATTTTGGCCTTCTCCACAAGAGTCGAAAATTTCTAACTTCTTGCGAACAATCGGAACCCTCACTCATCATTAAGTCCATCCTCAAACGCATACGGCGTTCATGATCTGTTGCTACAATTGTCCCGCATAGCAGGCTCGACGTAAAACTTCGGCTTCATATGCTTGCCACGGTCTTACTTCCTTGGACAAGATTGAAATTCCTTCCTTCGGCATCTACATAGCTCGTTCGACGTATTTTCCTTGGAAGGCGCTTTAAAGAATTCCCGATTAATCGATGCGGCATCGGTGCCTTCTCGAGCAGTGAGCCACCAGTCGACACGCCTCATCTCTCAATAAGGATCTGCCCTCTCGGTTTTGCTCGACCATGCATTCCATATCATCCATAATCATTCCACGACTTGAGCGATGATTCGCCACATTTGGAGCTACACCAGACTCCTCGAAAACTTCGCATTATTCGCCTTAAGTCGCTCTGAAATTGACCCACGAGTTGTTGGCCCAATTCTAGTTCAATGACCCTTTCCAAGACTCGTAGCATTGCTTGAGTCAATGCATGATCTTTTTCCATGTGATCGCGTGATCCGGTCTCACTTTCTATTGGCGCTTGTCGTCCACTTCGCATATGATTTGGTGCTTCACCGTAGCACCTCGGCCTCTACCACGCCCACGTCTCACCGCGTCCACGACCACGTCCTCTTGTACTCATGGTTGCTTGTTCGTTTATCGATTACAAGTTTTATGAATCGTAATTTTGTTTGGTGTTTATTAACGATATTTTATGAGATTTGAGATATAAAGTTGTTTTTATAGCGTGTCCTATAGTCTCAATCTCTCGATTTTCACATCTAAAACTAGAAGTTCTAGAGTGTTCCTATGATCATATCATAGTAATCATTAAGCAATAATACTTACTTGACTTGTTGCGGGATGCTTGTGGTGCCATCTTGATCTTTAAAATATCATTGAACGTTTTCATACGAAATTATTTTGAACCCAAACCACGTACCGAGTTTTTGAAGCTGGGCTCGATACCACTAAATGTAACACCCCAAACCCTGTCTATGCGTTGAGACTAGATTTGGTTTGTTACATGATTCGAACTATTCTTAAATCCTTAATGAGTTGAAAACTACAATATTGTTTACTGAGTTTAAAATTTGTAGAGTATTAAATTTTGAAAAATATTTAAAAAACATTTAGTTGAAAATCATTGTATTATCTAAAACCGTTAGGAAATTTGTTAAAGAGTTAACAAAAAGAATTATTTATAAAAGAATTCCATATACTTTGAAAACCCAAGTTCATTTTAGTAAAGCATGATAAATCACATTACCATGATTTAAAAGCCCAAATAAAGTTTAAATTCCAACACATAAAATCCATAAGTTATTTATAGAGGCCATTTATTACAACATCCCAAAATAGTAAAAATAATAATTAAAAGTTCGAATTTAAATAACCCTTATTTAGCGAAGATGGCCTCCACGAAGTCATCCTCATTGAAGTCCACATCGGTTTCCATTACGAGATGGAAAGAAATTAAAGGGTGAGTTACTTAGAACTCAAAGTGTAACTCACTTACCACCATTATTGGGCGGTTGTTGTCAAGATATTATCTTTGGCTTGAGCCCAATTCGAAATTCAATAATATATCATGAATTTAAAATAATTAATAATGCATAAAAAAATGTAATTCCCAACCCAAACCTAATATCCATCCGCTAACACCCGTACATCAACCGTCACACCTATGGGGATCAAGTCAACCCACCCCGCCATCACACCAATCGTAGGCATTAAGCCTTTTTATAATCGTATGCGTAGCCACCGAACTAGAGGCAATAAGCCGATATTGTGGCGAAACCACCGAACTAGAGGCAATAAGTCGATATTGTGGCGAAACCACCAACTAGAGGCAATAAGCGATATTGTGGCGAAACCACCAACTAGAGGCAATAAGCCGATATTGTGCAATCAAGCCATTCTTCTCTTCATAAATCCCACCCATGCAATTATACATGTACTTTAAAAATATAAAATTTATTATCAATACATAACATGGTGGGTTTATCAATGACATTTCATTTGGCCCATAATTATAGCAATTTATCCATTTAGCAATTTAGTGGCTTTGGCCCATTTACCAAACTAGGCGTTTTGGCTAAATTTTAACGAACTAGAGTATTTATGGCCCAATTTATCGAACTAGAGTATTTACGGCCCATTTTCACGAACTAGAGTATTTACGGCCCATTTTCACGAACTAGAGTATTTACGGCCCATTTTCACGAACTAGAGTATTTACTGCCCATTTTCACGAACTAGAGTATTTACTGCCCATTTTCACGAACTAGAGTATTTACGGCCCATTTTCACGAACATCAAATTTTCATAATAACAATTAATTTCTTGAGGCGTTTTCGTAATTTTCACGATTTAGTCGTTTTACGTATTTCGTCAAAATATCAATTTTGTGCTTTTACCGATCTAGTCGTTTTACGATTTTCTACCATACCGAAATTTGACATACAACCCAAAAATAATGAGGGTGAAATTACACACCTCGATCTGGTGAGTATTATCCCTTCTCGCTCCTCGGCACCTAAAATATATTTCGATTCGTTAGACAACTAATTCATAAAAATAATCTTATTTGTTAATGGATCCAAAATCTTACCCTCTTGATTTTGAATCACTTGATTTTCGGTTTTCCTTCGTTTATCGATTCACTAGCCGTAGAGAATCCACCAACGATAACGGCTCAGAGGTTCGTACTACTTGAATAATGGACTTCTTTCGGAAGATGGCCCACAATCCGTGGAAAATCGCGATCGCGAAATCGCTCTTCGTTTGAATGGGAATTTACGATCCACCCTCTTACGATAACTAAACACCGCCTTTTCTTCCTATCTTGACATCTTCAAGATCCAAAAGAATTTAGTTAGATCTAAAATAATATCAATAATACTAGAGATTTAAAGAGATTTGATTTCCTTACCAAAATAAAACGTCTCCAACGTTTCTCCCGATCTCTTGAGTTCGATCTCCGTTATTGCACTAAATAATAACGAAAGAAAGCGTTATTAATATGAATGCCATATCAATCCAAAAAGACCTTCAATAATCTAATGACATTCGGCCATAATATCACTTATTAAAACGAAAAAAATGGAAAAGAAAAACCCCTTACCTATGATCCACAATCGAAAAGAAAAGGATGGAGAATGGTGTCTAAATTGATGAAAGATTCGGCTATAAAAGATTAAGAATGGAAAAATAATTTTTGGCTTATAGGCACAATAACATTCGCCAAGAGAGTGAAGATGGAGAAAATTTTCGATTGAAAAGAAATAGTATAAGAACGAAAGGATGATGGTGATGATGTTTTGATTTCAAGGAGATTAGAAGAAAAGAAAAGAAAAATATGAACTTAGGTCTTTGGTATATTCGGCCATGGCAAAGAAAAAGAAAGAGATTGATTTTGGTATAGGTGATTTGGCACAAGGAGAATACAAAAGAAAGTTAACAAAATGAATAAAAGTGACCAAATGGTCAAGAGATATTGGCTTAACCAAGTGCAAAATTCGGCCAAAAAGGGATATTGAAAGGAGAGGAATAAAATTCTGCACAAAGTGCAAAGGTTAACCAAAGAGAAAAGAATGAGATTTTTGCCAAACTAACAAAATTTTGGCTCTCCTCCCCTACCAATATTGCCGTCCAGCCTATGGTCAATTGACCATTATTTCTTTCAAATTTTCCCTTGATAAGTGCCTTATGTCCCCCTATCTTTCCTTAAACTTTTGATTTCATACCATATGTTAATTGTTACCTTAATCCTTGATACACTAACCAAAATACATGGTCAACACCTTCCTTATATGTCCCTTGCCGACACTTCATAGCCATGAGCGTAAAATTAAAACAAAAATTTTATCTAGGTGCTATACAAGGGATTCGAACCTCTTCCCTCTTACTTGAACCCATGCGCCAATCTCCACCATGCCATATGCTCATTTTATGACACTTTTTAGCACTTAATTTAGCTTAAGTCTTAATCACCTTTGTTTCACTTCCATAAATCTCACTTTAATAAATTTTATTTCTTCTCCAAATTATGCTTTACCCTCTCAAGATTTCAATAAACACCAAAATTATGCAAATTTAAATACTCAAATTTTTAGGGTGTTACACATTGTCCCAGGATATGCTAAGGATTTTGGAGAAGGTCGTTGGGCCCAATACTGTATCTGGGGGCCGAGGGTCGATTATGGAATGACTCCGGTCCAATGGAAATGAGCTCTTTAGGAGTGTCACTAGAGTTGCCCCTAATGTGGCCGAGTACTGGATTGAGGCCACGGAGAGGATTATGGATGATTTAGATTGCACCCCTGAGTAGAAATTAAAGAGTGCAGTCTCACTACTGCGGGATGAGGCTTATCAGTAGTGGCTTACTGTTAAGGAGGGCACTTAGCTCGAACATCTGACCTGGGAGTTCTTTAATACCACCTTCCAGGGAAAATATGTGGGAGCTAGTTATGTGGACGCTCGTAGGAGGGAGTTTCTGAATTTGGCATAGGGAGATCGATCAGTGGCCGAGTATGAGGTCGAGTTTCTGAGACTGAGTCGCTATGCGCGAGGTATGGTGGTATCGGAGTATGAGTAATGTGTTCACTTTGAAGATGGCCTTCGGGATAACTTGAGGGTTTTGATAGCTCCGCAAAAGGAGAGAGATTTTTTTGCCTTGGTCGAGAAGGTGAAGATCGTTGAGGAGGTTAAGCGCACTAAGTGCCAAAATCGCGATAGAGAGAGAGGTAGAAACAAGAGGGATTCGATCCCTCGAGTTCTATACAGAGGCATAAGAAAAAGGCCAGAGTTGATGGGCCACTTAGAGCTAGGCCGCTTGTTGCTGCTACTGGACAGTAGCCGTGTGTTGATTGTGGTAGACACCACCAGGGCGAGTGTTTGAGGAGGACTAGGGCGTGTCTGAGGTGTGGATCATTGGATCACCATATCAGGGAGTGTCCACTGAGGGCTGATTAGATGCAAGCTTAGGGTACTGGTAATACACAGCCACAGAGGGCAGTACAACAGCCACCAACAGGCCGTGGTCAGGCTAGGGGTGGTAATGGCATAGGCCGTAGGCAGAGAGCACCGGACAAAGGTGCTGGACAAACTGAGGAGAGGCAGTCATCTCTAGTATATGCTGCACATCGCCGAGAGGATGAAGATGCTCTAGACATCATCACAAGTACATTTTTTATTCATGATGTACCTTATATTGCATTGGTAGATATAGGATCCACTAACTCCTATATAGCCTGTACTGTGTTTGAAAACTTAGGGATTTTAGTTGAGAGCACTACGAGTGAGGTTACGATATTGAACCCTTTAGGGAAATCTGTTAGAGTTAGCAAACTGTATAGGGACGTTCTTTTAGAGGTATAAGGGGCAATCTTCCTAGCTGATTTGATAGAGCTTTCATTTGGGGAGTTCGACCTAATTCTGGGGATGGACTAGTTGGTCAAGCATCGTGTTAGCTTGGACTGTGCGACTAAGAGGGTCATACTAAGGACTGAGGAGGATAAGTAGTCATGATTAGAGAATGTCAGAATTACTTATCTAATGTGATCTTTGCACTGATGGCAGAGAAGATGGTTCATAAGAAATGTAAGGCATTCTTGGCCTACGTAAGTGTTTCGGATTCTGGGGATTCTACAGTTAAGGATATCAGAACAGTAAAGGATTTTCCAGACGTCTTTCCTAAGGAGCTACCGAGGTTACCTCTGAATCGTGAGTTGGAATTTAGGATTGAGCTACTTCCAGGTACAGCTTGGTGTCCATCGCTCCTTATCGAATGGCACCAAAGGAGCTTGTAGAGCTTAAGGCTCAGATTCAGGAGCTGTGCTATTGATTTTTTAGGCAGTTGGAGGATTATCTACTACTAACGGAGTTCACCTATAATAACAGTTTCTAGTCTAACATCCAAATGTCACCTTACGAGGCACTATATGGTCGTAAGTGTCGCACTCCTTTATGTTGGACTGAGTTGTTCGAGCGACCTGTTCTGGGTCCTGAGTTGGTTTCTGAGACAGAGGATAAGGTTAGACTGATTAGGGATCGACTAAAAGTGGCTTCTGACAGACAAAAATCCTATGTGGACTTGAAGCGACGTGAGATTAAGTATTCGGTGGGGGACTTTGTATTCCTTAAGGTCTCGCCATGGAAGAAGGTACTGAGGTTTGGTCGTAAGGGCAAGTTGAGCCTTAGGTTTATTGGACCTTATCGTATTTTGAAGTGAGTGGGACCAGTCGCTTATCAGTTGGAGCTACCTCCAGAGTTGGATCGTATCCATGACATGTTCCACGTCTCGATGTTGAGGCGCTACCGCTTTGGTTCTACTCACATCGTTTTCGTTGAAGAGATTGAGGTTAGGCCAGGCTTTACCTTTGAGGAGGAGCCGGTTCAGATTCTAGATCGAAGTATTGATCAGGAAATCTATTCCACTGGTTAAGGTTCTTTGGTGTAATCAGAGCACTGAGGAGGCTACATGGGAGCCTGAGGATACAATGCGTCAACAATATCCTCATCTGTTCTGACCGAGTAAATTTTGAGGACAAAATTTTCTTTTAGGGGTAGGATTGTAACGCCCCAACATTTTAATTTTTGATTTCGTGTATGTGTAACACACAATGTCTATATGCTTTAGTGGTTACGTGTTCTGGGTGTGTGTGAGAGGTCCCAAGTTCAAGCCTTATTGGGCAAATTTTGGTATTTTTATAAATAAAGCCTTAACCTTGTGCAAAGGGCTCAAGTTTAATTGTTGGTAAGTTTATATCAGAATGGGTCTGATTGTCTGGTGGTTAAGTGGAGTGTTGGAGTGTTGGAAGTCCTATGTTCAATTCTCTGTGACGGCATGGAGACAGTATTTTTGCTCCAATTTCGGCTAAGAGTTGTTTTTGGGAAAAATTCTGAGTAGTTGTGTTTTAGTGGGTTAATAGGGAGTGATTTTAGGAGATAATTGGGGAGAGGTTATCATAAAATAATCTGATTATCTTTTTTTTTGCAAAAAAAAAAAATAGAGTTTCGCTTTTCTCTCCAATTCCCAATCTTTTTCTGATGTTTTCTTCTTCTTCTTCTTTTCCCTCCTCTGCCGATTCTTCCCCCTAGTTGCTGCTAAAATTTCCATTATTTTTTCCCTTCCGTTTCTTTCGCTTTTTTTTCCAATTGATTCAGTTGTTCATCGTTGGTTGCACGTGTTCGATAAGTAATAGTTTTGTCTATTGTTAATCGTTCTTGGTTAATCTCTAAAAAGGGGATTCCTTTTTAGTGTTTAGGAGTTAATCAAGGGGCTGGTGATTTTGAATCGATGTTGTAATTGTGCGAAGTCGTGGTTAATCTAGCGAGGTAAGGGTTTTGCTAGGTTTTTAGTCGAGTTTCTTCTGAAATTGGTTGATTAAAAATGAATTAAGTGATTAATCTGGAGATATGTTGGTCGATTTTTAGGTTCTGGAGGCTTAGGAGTGCTTATGCATCAGAAACAATACCAGGCGTGTACCCGAAATGCAGAAAACGGGATTCAGAGAAAATTCAAAATTGCATGCTGTCGAGAAATAAGAGAAATGATGCAAAAAATTGTAGAGAAAGGAAATAAGAGTGTTATAAATTTGGAAATCAATATTTTGCATAAAATAGTTTTGGACAGCAGCAGTAGTCTAACTTTTAAAAATCATCAAAAATAGTGGGAATTGAGTTAGAGATTGAATAAAATATGACATTAAATTTTATTGAGTCTGTTTTTTCATGGAAGAAATAGTGTAAGCAATGGAATTGCAAATCATGAGATATAATAAATTTTGTGAGACAAGTTTAGAATGATTTTTGGTTCCCCTATTCTGACTTAGGAATATCATCAAAAATTGTAAAAAAATAATTATGGGCTTAAATTTATATTCAAGAGAAACAAACGGAAATATCATATAAGTTTCGTATTAAGAGATAAATAATTTTTAGTAAGGAAAGGATAAAGCTGTCAAACAGCAGAATAGGGATAACTTTAAAGATTTTATTGTACTTATTTGATAAACTATAAATTCTTAAAATTTTGTGGTAGAAAGGTATTTGAGTCTAGTTTCAAAAACATCAAGCGGATCTTAATTTGGAATTCTATAACTCAAGATATAAATAATTTAGTGATAATGGCTCAAGTAGACAGCTTTGAATGAACATATAAGTAAATAGTGAAAACATATATGAGTATTGAGCTAGCATTGGTTACTTTAAATATAGATCACACGGCCAAGGCCAATTTGGGCTGAGTGGGCCACACGGGCAGATCAAATGGGTGTGTCGACCCATTTTTACCGAAATGTTCTTAAGGTTGCACAAGTCGCCCAAGTCGACTGTGAACCTACTATAGGGTCGGTAAGCGCTACTTAGACCCCTAAATGTGTGAAATTGACTGAATGTATCTATACTGGGCATGTTAATAACTGAACTGAATATATGTACTGAAATTGCATAATAGCATGTCATCTATTGTGTGTTGCATTGCATTGGGTTGATGGTTATTATTCGGAGGAAGTGTACTTAAAGGCTTTAAGCCTAATTTACTGGCAACTCAGCTGCAAACTACTATATCGTACTGCATTCGGTACTACTTGGAGTGTAGGGATGGGTGGGTTGATTATATCCCCACATGGAGTGTAGGGTTGGACGGAGATGGTGTGTAGAGGCTAGTTGGGTAGGATTTTGCTCTTGCATAATCATATCACTCTCGACATCGTGACGGGCTAAGACCTTACTGCATTTTTGACACTATACTGAGATGGGCTAAGGCCCAAACTGTCACTGATACTGAAAAGGGCTTAGGCCCAAGACTGTTCAACTGTGCACTATGAATACTAATTGTTTGTTTGTTTTGGCGGGATTACACACTGAGTTTACGTAAACTCACCCTTTTTGTTTAATGTGCACAATTAATCCCACATTTAGACGGATCAGTGCGACAGAGGACTCAGCGGTGACCACAGTAATTTTTGAACTTAATGGTTTTCAATTTGCGATTTATGATTTGATTATTATTGATTATTTGGATTGTAATTTAAGGACCCTCTGGGACTTTGGTTTTAAATTTGGGTTTTTATTTATTTATTTTACTTTATGGATTTATACCTGTTGGTCGTAGGAAATTCGGTTTTCAAAAAGTTAAAGTAATTTCTAAACGCATGATCACCCTGACTGTTTTATTAAAGCTTCTGCAACGAGGGATGTTTCATAAAAATGTTTTAAATGAATAAAGACGACTTCCTAAATTCTAACAAAGGTTTACTAAAGATAATAACATGGAATGTTTTCATCGTAACAATAAGGTTTCAAAAACACTATCGTGTGACATTGCCAGATATGGCCATAACGTCTAGGCCGGGTTTGGAGTGTTACAAAAGAAATGTTGCTCAAGGAGGAATAAATTTAAATCTTACAAATATTCCAATAGTTGACTATGAAAAAGCCATAGATGATTGGGCACATTCTATGTCTATAGTTGTAAACAACAATAATTGGTCAAAAGAAAAACTTTTAAATTATTTTGTTGGAACATTTCAAGGAGATGTTTTACAATTTCTAAGAATATGGGAAGAATCAGAAAAAGGAAGTGAACAAAAGGGGCAATTAATCAAAAAAGGAAGTGAACAAAAGGGGCAATTAATCAATCATATTCAAACTCTCAAAGATGTATTAAAAGGATTAACCTATATTCTAAAAACAGAATTTGGTGGTTATACCGATAAAAAGATCAAGATAGTCTATCTAGTTATGTGTTGTCAAAATTAAATTATGTGACATTAGATATTTAGAAGATTTTTCTAAAAATTTCTTCATAAATATCAAAAATTAAAAAATGAAAATATAGAGTTTTGAAAAAAATATTTTCAAAATTACCACTACCATGGAATGAAATTTGCATAAAAAATACTATTCTTATTTAGAAAAACATAGCAAAATATTTGATGTAGATACAAATACTACAGATTCTATAGGAAATATTTAAATTAAATATTTAATAATAATATTTTCAATGGTTTTATTATTCATAACCACACTATGATTTTCGCATTTCGATCATATTTGTTTCATGAATATATTAAATTAAAAAATAACTTATCAAGATTGTGAAGATGCACAATTTTTAATTTTTTTTCATTACATTATACTAAAAATTGATATTGATTAAAAAGTATATGTCGAAACTATTTTTTTGTTTGGAAAAGGGGGTCGACTTTAAAACGAGAATGGAGTCGCCACTAATCTTTTTTTTGAGGTGTGATCGGGTCACCTTGAAATTGATCGTTAAAATATTTTGATTTATTAATGATAATTTTGGCCTACAAAATTCCAAAAAAATAGGTTCGGGAGTCGGTTACGTACGAGGAAGGATTAGCACCCTCGTAACACCCAAAATTAGTACCGAATTGATTAATTAATGCCTTAATGTCAAAAATTTGAAAAGATTTTAAAATATGATCCTCTTTGTTAAAGAAAACTTGAATAAATTAACTTGGATGCTGAGACCCGCTTATCTCGAAGGAGTAAAATATCATATCCAGTAAGTTAGTATACAACATCTCCAATCCTCAAAACTAAGCTTGTCTTTTGACATTTAAAACTCGTACATTTAAATTTAAGAAGGATATTCAGTTATTTGGGTCAAATGAGAAATCGAAACCCAGTAAGTTAGGGCACAATTCCTCAAAATTCCAAACATAGAATATTGCCTTTATTTTTTAGAAATCCTTACTTCGAGATAACAAAATATCATTTCCAGTGAGTTAGGACACAACACCTCGAATTCCTGAAAATAAGCTTTTATTTGAAATTTATACGTTTTGATTTAAAAAGGGTACTCGGTTACTTAGATTCAACAAGGAAAATTGGAACCCAGTAAGTTAGGGCACAATCTTCTCGAAATTCCTAAATACGAGTATTGCCTTATTTTGAAAAAGCTTTTGAATAAAATATAGTAATTAAACGAAATACGTTTTTTATTTAAGACAATGATTTGTTAATAAAACCATTACATCAACAAATTAAAACATGCCAATACTAAAAAAAATACTTCGGGAAAATTACACGACATACTCACCTTCAATGTTAATACAAGCAATTAAAAGAAAGTATTATATCGTAAAATAGCTAATAACACTAACGATTGCAATGACAATAAAATTAATAATGAAAGTGTTAAAACAACTAAATCTAAATCCTAAAAATGAATAATAAAAAACATGAAGTAAATAATTTATAAAATATATAAAATAAAATATCCTAATGAAATAAAAATAAGATGGCATTTTGGGAATAATGAACAAATAAGTCGATTAATTCAATATATATAAGTAGTACTAAATTTAGGTACTTAAAAATATTAACTTGAAGTATTAAAAATAATAATAATAAATGAATGAATATGCTAAACAAATATAGGTGATATGGATAAAATGCAAGACAATAATAATAAATAAATAAATAAACAAAAAGGAAATAAAGAATAAAATAAAAATCCTTGAAAGGCTAAAATTGAATAAATAAAAGACTAATTTGGGAATTAAAATAAAATTTAGAATCTAAATTTAAAAAAAAGGGAAAGGATATAAAAGGACTAAATTTAAACGTAAATAAAATTCTAGTGAAAATTTTTAAACAATAAAAGGGAATAATGGACTAAATCGTAACACGCATGAAGCATTATGGGGCAAAAGGGAAAATATCCCTCCCTCCTTTATACGCAGCGTTTTTATATAGACCAAAATGTAATAAAAATGAAATTTGAGGCCAGATTTAAAAGAATAAAGCTAATAAAAAGGCAATCAGGGACCAAATTGCAATATGCTACAAAAGCGGAGGGGTTGCGCACATAAATATCCCACTCTCAAGCAAAACACGCAGATCCTTGAGGTAAGCGAGTCAGGTCGGACGGGTCAGCGTTGAAACGGCGCCATTTTGGCACTTAAGTGGCCAAAGCAAAACGACGCCATTTTGCTTCTAGTATAAATAATAAAAAAACCTAAAAAAATTTATTTTCAATCTTCCTTAAAAAAACTCAAATTTCTCTCCCTCCCCTCTCTTCCTGGGCAATTTTCGGCCACAGGTCCAATCATCGGTCGCAGTGGCCCGCCGCCATCCGCCCTCGAAAATAAGGTAATTTTTTTCTTTTTTTATAGTTTATTTAAATATATATAGTTTTTTTAAAAAAACGAAAATCTTTAATATGTATGTAGGCAGATTCGAAAGAAAAAATAAAGAAAAAGGAAGAAAAAGAAAGAAAAAGAAAAAAAAACTTTGCTGATCTACTCTGATTTTTGTATTGATATTTTATATTAGTAAAAAAATGTAGCCCTTCACAGATCCTTTCTTCCGGTTTTTAAAGCCGAATATTCGAAATAAAAAATGTACAAAAACCTTTTTCTTTGCTGTCTCCTCTCCTCGCTGTTTTTGCTTCCTTTTTTTGCAAGTGTAACCACCGTACGGAGGCGCGCGTGTAGGGTGACGTGGAGGTTTGCGGCACGTGCATGGGGGCTCGGCCGTTGAGGCATGCGGTGCCAGAAGGTTCCTTAGGGTTTCTTTTGAATTTTTTGATTTGTTTAGGCTTTGGGCTTAGGTTTAATTTGGGCTAGATTTCTTATTGGGTTTAGTATTTGGGCTTTAATGGACTGGTGTTGTAATGGACTGGACATTATTGGATTATTATTATTATTATTATTATTATTATTATTATTATTATTATTATTATTATTATTATCATTATTTGGTCTTTTTATTTTACTGGATGATAGGTATTGGGCCTGGGCAAATTTGGGCCTGTACAGCTGCTCCTCTTTGATTATTGTCGTGTAACGAAAATGGAGTAAAGACTTAAAAAGGGCCAATTTTGCCCGGTCTCGCTGAATCCTGACTTCTTTCGGTGCTTTTCTTCTTCGAGTGGCTTCATTCCATCTCATAGCATCTTCAGGGGCATGAGAACTAGCGCTTCATTTCAATTCAAGAAAATTAGACTTGTAGCTTCAATCTGCTCCACCGTAATTTTAGGGAGATAGGATTTGCTATCTTCAGTCTACTCCACTGCTACTCCAAGGAGATAAGGTTTGGTAAATTTGATCCGACCTACTGCAACTTCAGGGGTATAGGATTTGTAACTTTAGTCTTTTCCACTGCAACTTCAAGGAAATAAGACTTGCTGTCTTTAGTCTGTTTCGCTACAACTTCAGGAAGATAAGGCTGGTGGTTTCAATTTACTCCACTGCAACTTCAGGAAGATAAGATCTGCCGTAATCTGTAGCTTTAATATATTCCACTGCAACACTAGGGAAATAAGATTTGCTGTCTTCGGTACGCTCTGCTACAACTTCAGGGAGATGAGGCTGATGACTTCAATCTACTTCACTGCAACTTCAGGAAATAAGATCCGCCGTAATCTTTAGTTTTAATCTATTCCACTACAACGCCAGGGAAATAAGATTCGTTGTCTTCAATCTGCTTCACTGCAACTTTAGGGAGATGAGGTTGATGGCTTCAATTTACTCCACTACAACTTTAGGAAGATAAGATTTGCCGTAGCTTCAATCTATTCCACTACGTCTTCAAGGAAATAAGATTCACTGTCTTCAATTCGCTCTACTGTAACTTCAGGGAGATAAGGGTAATGGCTTCTATTTGCTCCACTGCAACTTCAGGGAGATGAGATTAGCCATGGTGGATTTGATCCGACCTACTTCAACTTTAGAGGTATAGGACTTGTGGATTTGTAGCTTTAATCTGCTCCACTGCAACTTCAGGAGAATAAGATTCGCTATCTTAACTTCATCCCATTACAACTTCAGAGGTATGGGACTTGTGGATTCATCGATCTTGCTACACTGTCCTCTGGGGGACGTGACCTGTAAAATCGATTTATGGACTTATGTTTATGCATAATGATTAGGATGCTATGTTCGGAATGAATCAAATGCTTCTAACTAAATGTATTATGGATGATATTTGCATGAATGCAGAATGTCATGAGAATGATCCCTATAATGGTTAGGATGCACTGATCAGAATGAATCGAATGCTCCTAATTAAATGTGTTATGGATGATATTTGCATGAATGCAGAATATCATGAGAATGATCCTTATAATGATTAGGATTGTCATTGCTCGTTGTTATTTAAGGTTGTATCACTGAGGTAATATCCTGCCTTCTTACTTAACCGAAATTTTTGACAGAAAGCCTGAAGAAATGGTTACTGTTTAGAGTTTCTTTCTCAAATATTTCCAACCCTTAGGCTTGGTGAGTTCTAAATAATAGTCCTGTTTTAGGTTCTCGTATTATTTAGAAGTTTCCAGAGTAATATGCAAAACTCCTTTTGTGAAAGTATTATTAGTCTATTAATCATTACTTCAATACAAAATGCTTGAAAATGATCATAGTGATTGACAAAGCTGAAATTTATCAGGAACAAAACCTGAAAAGAATGTGTTAATTAAAGAAAGCAAACATTGCTAGAATACAAAATAGTGATGGGAAAAGAAATAGGTGTCCTAGATATCGCAGCTTGAGCTTCTTTGTATGGACTTTCTGAAGCCCATTTTAAGCTCAATATGTGTTTAGGAGATCACGAGTACTTTGTTGATGTCCCAAGACGTAACATATTTTATTCCTCTTAATTTAGGAATAACAAGGTCACTGCATGCCCTGTCTTTGATCACAATTTGAGCCGCCCTTTTCGGGTTTTTGACTCAAAACCCCTTTGGTCTCAAGGCGCCCTTTGTGGGTTTTCACCTTGGCCTTTCAGTTTTTTTTTTTGAGAAGGTCTCAAAGCACCCTTTGCGGGTTTTTACTTTGGCCTCTTTTCCTCTTCAAGTATAGTACTTCTGACTGAATCTGATTTACAGGATTGGACAAGTTTTTTTCATCCATTTCGGTCAAAATCAGTGCTCCTTTGGAGAAAGCCTTTTTAACCACATAAGGTCCTTCCCAATTTGGCATCCATTTCCCTCTGAAATCTTTTTGTATGGGGAGGATCTTTTTCAATACCAGGTCCCCCTTGTGAAATTCTCTTGGGTGAACCTTTTTGTCATAAGCTCAAATCATTCGTTTTTGGTACATCTGACCATGACGAATAGCCCTTAGCCACTTTTCCTCAATCAAGTTCAACTGATCGTATCGAGACTGGATCCATTCTACTTCATCCAACTTCAACTCTGACAAGACTCGAAGGGAATAAATTTCATCTTCGATGGGTAACGCTGCCTCTATTCCATAGACTAATGAGAAAAGAGTTGCCTCGGTAGAAGTTCTGACTAACATTCGATAAGCATAAAGAGTAAATGGTAACTTCTCATGCCAATCTTTATAAGTTTCAGCCATTTTCCCCACAATATTCTTAATGTTTTTATTGGCTGCTTCCACTGCACCATTCATTTTTGGATGATACGGGGATGAATTGTGGTGTCTGATTTTGAATTGACTGCACACCTCTGCTATCGTGCTGTTGTTTAAATTTAAGGCATTGTTAGATATGATCCTCTTAGGCATTCCATATCGACATATGATTTCCTTTTTTACGAATTTGCTGACTGCTGACTTAGTAACACTGGCATATGAAGCCTACCCACTTGGTGAAATAGTCGATGACTACAAAGATGAACCGATGCCCATTTGAAGCTTTTGGAGAGATCGGCCCAATGACATCCATGCCCACATAGAGAAAGGCCATGGAGAAGTCATAACATGCAAAGGCGAAGGAGGTACGTGAATTTTGTCTCCATAAATCTGGCATTTGTGACATCTCTTAGAATAATTGATGCAGTCTCCCTCCATGGTAAACCAATAGTACCCAAATCTCATAATTTGTCTAGCCATTTTGAAACCATTGGCATGTGTTCCACAAACTTCCTCATGGACTTCTTTTAAAATTTTATTAGCTTCAATAGCATCCACACATCTCAATAGTACCTGATCCTTTCTTCTTTTGTACAGGATCTCTCCGTCTAAGACATAGTCACAAGTTTGTCTTCTCAATGTCCTCTTTTTGTTCTTGGTTGCCTGATTAGGGTATTCACGATTCCTCATGTATCGTAATATATCATAGTAGTAGGGGTGATCATCTCTTTCATAGTAGTAGGGGTGATCATCTCTTTCTTCTTCCTCCACGTTGTAACAATGAGTTGGGGCTTCGTAAATACTCATTTGAATGGGTTTTATATCCTCTTGTTTGCTCACTTTGATCATGGAAGCCAAAGTAGCCAAAATATCTGCCATTTGGTTTTTATCTCACGGGAGATAATTGAAAGTAATGTCGTCAAACTCCTCAATTAACTCCAGAACTATCCTTCGATAATTGATCAATTTGGGGTCTCTTGTCTCCTATTCACCCTTCAGTTGGTAGATCACCAGTGTAGAATCTCCATATACTTCCAGCACTCTAATTTTACGCTATATGGCTGCACGGAGTCCCATGATACATACCTCAAACTCTGCCATATTATTTGTACAATCAAATCCATTTTGCACGTGAATGGATAATGATCTCCCTTTGGGGATACCAAGACTGCCCTAATTCTATTACCTACAGCATTTGATGCTCTGTCGAAGTTCAATTTCCAAAGGTGATCTGTTGTAGCGTCTTCTTCAGTAGCTACCACATACATTAGTTCTTCATTGGGGAGTCAAAGTTCAGAGGCTCATACTCTTCTAAAGCTCTACTGGCCAGAAAATCTGCTAATACACTTCTTTTCACGGCTTTTTGGCTCACATAAACTATATCAAATTCAGAGAGCAGAATTTTCCATCTAGTCATCCCTCCATTCAAAGTGGTTGATTTGATCATATATTTTAGAGGGTCCAACTTCGAGATTAGCCAGGTCGTATGATACAACATGTATTGCCTTAACCTCCGAGTGGTTCAAATTAAGGCACAACCCAAATTTTCAATTGGCGAATATCTTATTTCACATTCAGTGAATTTCTTATTGAGGTAGTATATCGCCTTTTCTCTTGTTCCTGAATCATCGTGTTGACCTATCACACATCCCATAGAGTTGCTAAACATTGTCAAATACAAGATTAATGGCCTATCTGGGCAGGGAGGTAACAATACTGGAGGACTTGATAAGTACGGTTTGACTTTATCGAAAGCTTTTTGGCAATCATCATCCCACACACTTGGATTGTGTTTCTTGAGAAGACGAAATATAGGATCACATTTTTCAGTTAATTGTGAAATGAACCAAGTAATGTAATTTAACCTTCCAATGAAATCTCGAACTTATTTTTGAGTGCGCGGAGGCAATTCTTGTATAGCCTGGGCCTTATCTGAGTCAATCTCAATTCCCTTCTCGTTGACTATGAAGCCCAACAATTTTTCTGATCTAGCTCTAAAAGTGCATTTTGTTGGATTGAGTTTTAACTAGAATTTCCTAATTCTCAAGAATAATTTCCTCAAAACTTGGATATGTTCCACTTCTGTTCGGGACTCTGCGATCATATCGTCGACATAAACCTCGATTTCTTTATGCATCATATTATGGAACAAATTCACCATGGCCCTTTGATATGTTGCTCCTGCATTCTTCAGCCAAAATGGCATCACCTTATAACAAAATTTTCCCCACAAGGTTATGAAGGCTGTCTTTTCCATGTCCTCAGAATGTATTTTTATCTGATTGTATCTCGAGAAGCCATCCATGAAGAAAAACAGTGAATAGCCTGCCGTATTGTCCATTAAAGTATCAATATGAGGCAAGGGGAAATTATCTTTCGGACTGGTCTTATTCAGGTCTCTATAATCTACACACATTCATACCTTCCTATCTTTCTTAGGGACAGGTACAATATTGGCTACCCATTCTGAGTATTTGACTTCATGCAAAGATCCGGCATCAAACTGCTTTTTGACTTCCTTTTTTAATTTTAGCAAAATGTCTGCCCTCATTCTTCGGAGCTTTTGATGAACCGATTTGCAATCCTCTTTTATGAAGAGGCGGTGTACAACAATGTCAGTGCTTAACCTAAGCATATCTTGATATGACCACGCGAAGACATCTTTGAATTCTTGAAGTAACTTTACGAGGTCTCGCTTTGTTTCTTCGGTTATCCAAATTCCAATTTTCACTACCTTGCCTTCTTCCAAGGTCACAATATTTACTGTTTCTTCATAAGGTAGAATTTGTTTTTTCTCTTGTTTTACCATTCTTAACAAGTCCGGAGATAAGCTACAGTCTATGTCATCTTCAAAGTTCTGGATCCCTCTAAACACATTTCTTACTCAAAAAGAAGTTCTAACTCCGTAGCAGCATTACTCATGTCATTGATATCCAGGGACCTGTTGTAGGTACAAAAGAATATACAAAGAATGAATAAATTTAAGAATAATTATTTTTATGGTATGATTATGAATGTGATGAAAGAATGATTTGGAAAAAGATCCAAGGAATGAAAGAATCTAACATAATTATTTGTATAGAAAGAATGAAAGAATTTAAAAGAATGAGAGGATATTTATTCAAAATGATCTCAAATATGTATTTCATAATGATGTTTGGACATAAGCCTATTTCACAAAAGAATTCTTATTGCTTCTAGGCTAAAAGCAACAAGTGTGTTTTGAACATTACTCTGTGTAATCTCTAAAAACTATAGGAATTTCTTCTGTAGTCCAGTTATTCAGAACACTCCTAGGTTCATAAGGGCAGAAATCTGAAAAGGTCCCTTCTTCAGTGGTTTCCTCTTGTATGGCATTTATGTGAACATTTTCCAACATTTCTTCAACACTAACTCCTTCATAGAACTCTATCTCTTTATTGTCCATCAGACCTTTACACCAAGGCTCTGGATTCTATGCATTCTTGGATCTCGTGCCCTTCATCATGATGGAACTTACAGTAGTTCCTCGAGTTTTCACAACTTCTTTTAGAATTTGACATGTTCAGCCCCCTTTTTAACATCTCCTTCCAGATCCTTCTCAAAGGAGTTTTTACTTCTGTAATATTGATCTTGATTTTTCTCCCCACCTTTTCGTCTATCGCATTTATCCTATTATTAGTGTGATTGGGTAACGGATTTTCGACACTAGGTGCATAATCAAATTTCACAATGCCCATTTTAATAAGTCTTTCAACAGTTTTCTTAAAGGCAGTACAATTTTCTATTGAATGCCCCAAAATTCCTGCATGGTAGTCACATTGAGCGTTTGCATCGTACCATTTAGGGTATGGGGGCTGTAATGGTGTTAGGTAAAAGGGGGACACCACATGTGCGTCAACTAGGCTTTAATACAACTCCCTGTATGTCATCGGGATTGGTGTAAATTGGAGCTTCTCAGTGTTTTATTTTGTGTCAGACTCCTGCCTTAATGACCCTTATTAACCAGTAGCCACCGTTCTTGGCTGATTTACCGTAATCGATCTTGAGTAACCTTTTATTATATGTGCTTGTGTTGTTCACCTCGTTTTCCTTTTTCCTTGAGCTTGACCTTTTGTTACTCTCTCCGGCATCTATCTTTCCACTCCTTATCTCATTCTCAATCATCTCGCATGTCATCACTTTGTCTGAAAAACTTTTTGTAGCGCTTCCTATCATGTGAGTGATGAACGGGGCTTTCAGGGTGTTGATAAAGAGCATTGTAGTTTATTTCTCTAGGAGCGGCAGCTAAACTTGTATGGAAACTTCCCTCCATCTTTGTGCATATTGCCGAAAACTCTCACTTGGTTTTTTCTCCATATTTTGCAACGTAATTCTATCAGAGGTCATATCTGTCATGTGACTATATTGCTTCATGAATGTTTGAGCTAAGTCCCTCCAAAAACCAATTTTAGTACGGCGCAATTGGTTGTACCATTTGGATGTTGCTCCCGCCAGACTATCTTGGAAGCAATGTATTAGCAATTGGTCATTGTTAACATACCCAGTCATTCGTCTACAAAACATGGTTATGTGAGCTTCGAGGCAACTGGTCCCATTGTATTTTTAGAATTCTAGCATCTTGAACTTGTGGGGAAGCATTAGATCTGGAACCAAACTCAAATCTTTAGCATCGATTCCATGTTGCCTATCAGTGTCTTCCATGGCTCTGAATTTTTCCTTTAGCCATTTACATCGGTCCTCTAACTGCTTTGGCAGTTCTGTCCTTGCCCTTTCCCTTTCTGCCACCTCATCAAGGTTAGGGATAACAACATTAGTTGGCTTATCTCCTAGGTTAGAACCTGATCCCGCTTGGAAGCTCATCGGCATTGCAACACCCCTCCTGAAATTGTTAAGGCTTAATTGTGACGGATGTTCTTCAAGGGTACATCTCAAGATGTGTTGGGGTAAAACCTGGAGGATAGAAAGGTTCCTTATTATCTTCTCCAATGTTAATCGTGGGGGTCTTTCCTTTGTCTATTCCTCTCGTCAGTAGTTAAGTAAACTGAGTCATCATATTCCTTTGTGATTCCATCATTCGATCCATCATATCTTGCTGGATCTTAGCCAATTGCTCTTGTACTTGCAATTGTAGTTTATCTTGTATCTCCTTTTGAATTTTTTCAAGTCTTTCCAGTCTTTGATCCATATCTTTCGTATTTGTTCGTGTACCGTAAGGATGTTTGGTTTTGTTGGTTTCCAGGTTAATTCTGAAATGATTTCAACCAATCAAGGTCGGCCCATGAAATCTAATGCACATGATGTAATGTAATGCTAGTGCATGAAATCAATGCAAAAACGCGTCGATTCTGATTCAATTTCATTTAGAAAAGTTTACTAGACGACAAAATCCTTTACACGAAACATATTACAAATATACAGACAGCCACATTGTCTTCCATTTTATCAAGAAATTCGTTCTTCATGACAAGCTCTCTAATTTAGTAATCAAACGTGAATCGACACTCTTTCAAATATGAAATGACATGTAATGCAATCATAGCCAAAACAAAATGAAACACATTAGTACAAAGTAAAAGCAAGCAAGAAAGAAACAAATAGAGCACTTATTCGGGTGACCACTATGGTTTATCGCAGTACTATCTAGGGTGAGCTCATAGGGTCTTTTACATGCGGTTTGGGTTCTAAAGTTGAGGTACCTAAACCAGCAAATTCCTCGATCCTCACCCATTATAGGCTCATACGGACCGAGTTCAGTTCAGGGGAATACATTTCCCTATGGCTATACGAAGATGAAAATCTCATTAAAACATAGGTACGAATGTATCCCGAAAGCGATCCACTATCCTATACGGAGGTGAATACCTGACGAAGGAATAGTTTCTCACTCCCACTTAAAAAGGTAAGACCAAACGGTCCTTATGCAATATGATGCGAGACTCAAACCACAGTAATCATATGCAATAACAATACGAGAAAATGCAATAATAGGATCATAATTTTTCAAATCAGATTTTCAAATTTTTTGACAACAAGACAGAAAATAATCAATTTTGCGGCTTGACTGTCTTATGTCCCCAGTGGAGTTGCCAAGCTGTCGAAACCATTTTTTTGTTTGGAAAATAGGGTCGACTTTAAAACGAGAATGGAGTCGCCACAAATATTTTTTGGAGGTGTGATCGGGTCACCTTGAAATTGATCGTTACAAAATTTTGATTTATTAACGATAATTTTGGCCTAGAAAATTCAAGAAAATAGGTTCAAGATTCGGTTACGTACGAGGAAGGATTAGCACCCTTATAACGCCCATAATTGGTACTGAATTGATTAATTAATATCTTAATGTCGAAAATTTGAAAAGATTTTAAAATATGATCCTCTTTGTTAAAGAAAACTTGAATAAATTAAGTTGGATGCTGAGACCCGCTTATCTCAAAGGAGTAAAATATCATGTCCAGTAAGTTAGTATACAACATCTCGAATCCTCAAAACTAAGCTTGTCTTTTGACATTTAAAACTCGTACATTTAAATTTAAGAAGGATATTCAGTTATTTGGGTCAAAATTCCAAACATAGAATATTGCCTTTATTTTTTAGAAATCCTTACTTCGAGATACTAAAATGTCATATCCAGTGAGTTAGGACACAACACCTCGAATTCCCGAAAATAAGCTTTTATTTGAAATTTATACGTTTTGATTTAAAAAAGGTACTCGGTTACTTAGATTCAACGAGAAAAATTGGAACCCAGTAAGTTAGGGCACAATCTTCTCGAAATTCCCAAATACGAGTATTGCCTTATTTTGAAAAAGCTTTTGAATAAAATATATTAATTAAACGAAATGCATTTTTTATTTAAGACGATGATTTGTTAATAAAACCATTACATCAACAAATTACAACATGCCGATACTAAAAGAAACACTTCGGGAAAATTACACGACATACTCACCTTCAATGCTAATACAAGCAATTAAAAGAAAGTATTATATCGTAAAATAGCTAATAACACCAACAATGCAATGTCAATAAAAATAATAATGAAAGTGTTAAAACAACTAAATCTAAATCCTAAAAATGAAGAATAAAAAACATGAAGTAAATAATTTATAAAATATATAAAATAAAATATCCTAATGAAATATAGATAAGATGGCATTTTGGGAATAATGAACAAATAAGTCGATTAATTCAATAGATATAAGTAGTACTAAATTTAGGTACGTAAAAAATTATTAACTTGAAGTACTAAAATGATAATAATAAATAAATGAATATCTGAAACAAATATAAGTGATATGGATAAAATGCAAGACAATAATAATAAAGATAAATAAACAATAAGGAAATAAAGAATAAAATAAAAATCCTTAAAAGGCTAAAATTGAATAAATAAAAGATTAATTTGGGAATTAAAATAAAATTTAGAATCTAAATTAAAAAATGGAAAGGATATAAAAGGACTAAATTTAAACGTAAATAAAATTCTAGTGAAAAATTTTAAACAATAAAAGGGAATAATGGACTAAATCATAACACGCCTAAAGCACTGGGGGGCAAAAGGGAAAATATCCCTCCCTCCTTTATGCGCAGCGTTTTGATATAGAACAAAATGTAATAAAAATGAAATTTGCGATCAGATTTAAAAGAATAAAACTAATAAAAAGGCAAGTAGGGACCAAATTGCAATATGTTGCAAAAGCGGAGGGCTTGCGCGCATAAATATCCCACTCTCAGGCAAAACACGCAAATCCTTGAGGTAAGCGCGTCGGGTCGAACGGGTCAGCGTTGAAACAGCGCCATTTTGGCACTTAAATGTCCAAAGCAAAACGACGCCGTTTTGCTTCTAGTATAAATAATAAAAAAAACCTTAAAAAAAAATCATTTTCAACCTTCCTTAAAAAAACTTAGATTTCTCTCCTCCCTCTCTTCTGGGCGCTTTAAACCAGGTTTGGTCATCGGTATCATGATCTGCATCGTGTCGTCGTCGTGCAGTGCATGACTACCAAGCTCGAAAATAAAGTAATTTTTTTATAGTTTATTTAAATATATATAATTTTTTAAAAAACGAAAATCTTTTATATGTATGTAGGCAGATTCGAAAGAAAAAAAAAAGAAAAAGGAAGAAAAATAAAGAAAAAGAAAAAAAACTTTGCTGATCTACTCTGATTTTTGTATTGATATTGTATATTCATAAAAAAAAAAATGTAGCCCTTTACAGATCTTTTCTTTCGATTTTTAAAGCCGAATATTTGAAATAAAAAAAATGTACAAAATCCTTTTTTCTTTGTTGTCTCCTCTCCTCGTTGTTTTTGCTTTCTTTTTTGCATGTGTAACCACCGTACGGAGGCGCGCGTGTAGGGTGACGTGGAAGTTTACGGCACGTGCGTGGGGGCTCGGCCGTTGAGGCATGCGGCGCTAGAAGGTTCCTTAGGGTTTCTTTTGATTTTTTTAATTTGTTAAGGCTTTGGGCTTAGGTTTAATTTGGGCTAGATTTGTTATTGAATTTATTATTTGGGTTTTAATGGACTGGTGTTGTAATAGACTGGATATTATTAGATTTTTATTATTTTTATTTGGTCATTTTATTTTTCTGGATAATTGGTACATGGCCCAAACAAATTTAGGCCCGTACAGTATATTTTAAAAAATATTTATGACAAAAAGAAATATAGATACTTAGTACCACGCAAGTATAACATTAAAAGAAAAAAAGAAGGTTTAAATATATCTAAGTTTTTGTATTCTTTTGAAGTTTTAGTTTGAGACATTGAATGATTATATTTTTTTTTAAATTTAAAATTTTAGTTCTTTTGTAAATTTGTCGTTAGTGGTTGTTATAAAAAAAGTAAAATATTTTTTAATTCTCAATATTTACATTTTTTATATATTTGGTCCTTACTCTTTAAAAGTAAATAAATAAGTTTAAAATTATTTTTCCATATTTTAAATTCAAACATAAAAATTTAAAAATATATTTTTAAAAAATCTAAAATTATGAAAAAAAAACTATTTAATTTTTTTTATAAAAAAAGTCATTTAAAATATATAAAATTTTCAAAATCCAATGTTGTCTAAATCAGACTAGCTGGTTGAATTGGTTAGACCGAAAAAAGGCTAGGTTATTGATTCGGTGGGAGGTAAAAAACCATTTGACCAATGAATTGGTATGAACTGGTTAAATCAAACAAGAAAAACTATTTTTTTTGAAATTTTGGCAATGTGTCTAGAACTAGATTGATGGTTGAACTAGATAAACCAATTAGTTCCCAGTTCAAATGGTCCAACCGGTTCAAAACAAATAAATTATTAAAAAATAAAAAATACAAAATTATAAAAATAGGTTTCAACCGGTTTTCTAGCTCTATTCAACCAGCTCGTACCAGCTTACAGGTCAACCAAGTTTTTACTTCTCATTGGATCGATACCCTAATTGATTTTCAATCCAATCTGGTTTAGATAACATTGAATTTTAGAATTTTTTTTATACTAATTTTATATTATATTTTTATTTAAATAATTTTTATTTTCATAATTTTAGATTTTAAGTATATATTTTAATTTTTATGATTTTATTTAACATATGATAAAATTTTATTTTTATTTTTATTTACTTTAAAGTGTAAGGACTAAATTGATAAAATTGTAAATATTGATGGCTAAAAATATTTTATATTTTTATAAGGGACTGAGATTTTAAATAAAAAGAAAAAGGATTCAATATTTTAAAATTAAAATATAGAGAATAAATTTTAAATTTCAATATTTAAAAGAGAGCGTAAAATTTACAATTCAGAATAAAAATAAAAAGAAATACTTTGCAACAGTGAATTGGAGGATAGACACCAATAACCATGTTTTCCTTTTTTATTTGCTTTCCATTATATATGTAACTTTTCTACTAATTTTTAAGAGAGAATCATTTTCATTATTTGTAGAAGAAAGTAATCACTAAACATTAATCCCATTGTAACAAATTCAATCCCTTCAAAACTACCCTCGTATATTCCTACCAAAACAAACAGATTAGAATATTTTGCTGTTTATTTTTATAAAAAAAATGGTGAACAATAAATAAGGATGAAAGAAGTTGAAAATTAAATTTAAAATTTTAATAGAAAAAGAAAATAGTGATAAATGTAGTTATTTTGCATTCCCAGTAGAAAATGCAAGGCCTTCCCCAAGCTTGGTTATCTGGGCCACTTGTGGGCTTTAAATTTACTTATTATTTTTAGCCATTTCTCTCCCAACCTCCAAATTATTAGTTGGTTATTACCCAGATGAGCTTAAATTAGAATAGTTTAGAACTGAATATGTATATTTTAATGTAAAAAATAACTTAACTTTTGAGTGTAATTAATTATTATTTTTAACTTCCCTAATTTATTTTTTATATAAAATGATATCACATTAGATCAGGAAGATCATGTAGAGATTGAAGAATTTCATCCTAAGGTTGTATGAATGTAACTTTGTCCAAAGGTCTTGAGAATGTCAATTTTACCAAACCATTCGTTACTTTATTGCCTTCTTTAAAAACATGTAGTAAGTGAATAGTACAATCTCGTTAGAGAATCTCTTCGATGAAATGAATCATAAAAGATTTACATTACTCTTTTCCAGATTCTTGAATTGTTTCCTTACTATATGTCTCAAGTATCACTTTTTTCAAATCCCTAAATTTAGTATTTTTTGAATCCAAGAACTCACGCAATACTAACATGATAGTCAAAATGCTTTTATCAGTTGTCACCAAGGATTTGATGTAGTGGGCTCCTTGGCCGTCCGTTAATTCTACAGGACTGTCCATATCCAACTTTATTCACATGAGATTGTTTAAGTCCATAAAATGATGATGCAAGTTAGACAAATGCAATTAAGCAGCACACTAAAATATAAGGATCTTTGGTACAACCAAACAATTAGTTCCAGAAACTACCAATTGAGCCAATCATTAGGAATTGGTTGACTTCTTCTTCCTCTCTAAATTATTCAAGGGAATGTTAGGACTTACATAATTAAAGTTTAGAAAATCAAATATTTAGCAACCCTATTTTATATTTTTAAAAAAAGGGAATAAAGTTGACAAACACGATGTGTTATTTGTTCCTTGCAGTAATTACGTACTTTTTTGGATTCTAGTCAAACAATCAATCTATTAGTATATTGATGTTTAGCATAATAAGAATCATTTTTGGAGTTTTCTTTTCGTATCACCCAAGTTTGATATTTTTGGAGTAAATTTCCGCAACCTAATAGGCTCCTTAATTTTTCATTTAATTTTGTTTTTTGGTACAAGAAAAATTTCAGGCAATTGTAATATAAATGACATGTCAACACTAAAATTTAATAAATAATTTTAATTTTTTAAATTTAAAAATTAATTAGATGTTAATATGTCATCCACATGTATACTACATCAAGAAAGTTAAAAACTTTAAAAATTTCATCTATTGTGAAGTGATTTGATAAAAAATATAAGTTTAAAAGCTAAAAAGATAAAAAAAAATAAATCAAAGGCTAAAATAATTTTTCCTATAAAGTTAAAAGACCAAATAAATTATTATACTAAAATTTAATTAAGTTCAATTAAAATACATTACCCTATTATAAAAAGAAAAATGAAAAGTAAAATTAAGGGTTTGAATAAATAAAGTTTGAGAAAATTAAATCTTATATCCAAGTTGTTGGCGTTTATGGGCTATTTTTTTAATTGGATTAAGAATCCACAAATATTTTTTGTAAATAGAAATTAAAAGGTATAAAATGAAATTTATAATTAGATGTGAAATATAATCATTAAATTTAAGGTCTCATTTGTAGTTAAAAATATATAAATATTTACATAAATAGCCCTAAATAACATTTAACCCTCACAATTTAAATCCAATCTTTTTGCATTTTTATTTGGGGTGTGTGTAAAGGTGACAATTATATGGAATATGATTGTGTGATTGGCATTCACTTAATAAAGTGACGGCGCTGTTAGTTTTCATCATCATTAACGATATCCAGTCCACTTTAGATTCTGCAATCAGTAAAGCTAAAACAGAATTTTTATACTTAATTCTGTTTTGTGGGGAAAATGAAATGACATTAAGCAATTATTAGATTCAATCCAGAATTGGCATTTTAATCTTTTTTACATTTAGCTAGTTGAAATAATAAATGGGAAATGGGAAATGGGAAATGGATCTGGATTCAGCCTGTGCCAATTTATAAGCAAACAGGGAAATAAAGGTGTCATTTTCATGTATTGGGAAGGCACATGGCATGTAGTTCATCCCATGTGATGTTTTGACCTTATTTATTAATTTCATCCATAAATCTACCCTACTCATATATGTATATCATGCGTATAAAGACTATAGACTTTTGCTTTTATTACTAAATCAGAGAAAACATGATGATTAAATAATAAATGAAAACATAATTGTATAGTTATAATGAAAATGCAAAAAAGATGGTGGGATCATCAGCATTAACCAAGACATGTGGAGTGGGATTAAAGTAGTGTTGGTAAAGAGTGGTGAATTGTATTCGACAACATTGCCCTTTTTGTCAGTTTACAAAGTTAAAGAGAGTTGCACCGCATACACCGATGGGATTTAAGAAACCCTGTGAAAATGGGAATGGGGTTGGGTTTTAGAGGTGGAGAATGCGGGGGAACAAGGTTCACATGGGAGAACGTGCTTCCCTACCATCAGTTTCACGGTCGGTACGGTCTTATGCATGTGCCCATTTCTATCTTCAATCTCTAAATACCCACCTATAGACTTAAGAGTAAAAAGTTTGGTCTTGGCATCATTAAAATGATTTTTAAAAAAAAAAAAATTGAATATGTTGAGGATTGGATCTCCAACACGTTAGGTTTTGTATCTCAACCATGTGTAATGTTTACGTTTTCGCTCTATCAACTTATTTTCTCACAGAAAAACAAAACAATACCTGAATCCAATAAATTATTATAAATAATAGGATCTCAATTCTGCATTATTTTCACATTGCAAGTCCCCACTCCATATTCCATGTGTTTGCTTCAAATGTTCACATTTCATTTCATTCATTTTAATGAAACATAGTTTTGTTTCTAATAAATTAAGCAAAGTATTTTCTTTTCATAAAATAAAATTAGCTGTATATAGAATTTGAGGGTTAATTAATTATATATTCAGAACCCACATGTCATTTTGCCAATTTTTTTCCTTTTCTGATGTAACATTTTGCAACATTAAAGGTTAAGTACTTTTTAATATGATATTTTAAAAAATGCATTAAATCATTTATTATTAAATTAATGAAATTTTTCCTTGGATATAAAATTGAAACTACCAACCGCAGTACATAAGTTATAACCACGTTGTTTATCTGATTATACATATGTTGTCCTCATCAATCAGTTATCTCTGCTGAACAAATAATAATAATAATAATAATAATAATAATAATAATAATAATGATCAGTTATCTCTTAACCGACATTGGAATGCTAAACTGACACTGTTGGGAATTGTCACTTTTTATTATTATCTGTTTTATGGAAACATTAATCTAAATTTGCTGGTACTAACAAACTAATAAAGTTCTATATAAAACCATAAATATTATTTTAAGTATTTATATTTTTTATATTTTCATAACTTCAGAAAATGTATAGGTAAATTACACTATTCATTACGGCAAATTTTTCACTCAACTAATAAAATTTATCTTTTTTTATTTCTTTTGTTAAGTGCTTTTAAGTCTACGGTGGATTGATGATGTTGTGATTTTAGATTTTATATAATAATATATTTGATTTATACATGTTATTAATTTAGTTTATAAAGAAATTGATTTTCAACATTTATAAATTATTTTAATTTAGTCCTTGGTTCTAATAAAATTATAAAACTTTTTAATTAAAATTTTAAAATATCATAGCAAAATACATAAAAAAATTCTAAAATTATATTATTATAAAATTTTACAAAAAAGTTCCCACATATTCAAGTTGCAATCTCTCCAAACTTTCATCGATGCTTTTAGTTACTCTCTCAACACTGAAATCAAAATCTTCACGATATCTCTCACATTTTTGTCGAAATTATATATTCACTTCTAGTAACTCCAAGAGCTTTAAGTCCCTTACCAAGCATCTTTTCTGACAATGTACCTCCATAATACCTTCAAATCATTAACCAATACATATAATTCATCAAATTAACCCCCCCCCCAAAAAAAAAAAAAAAACCAATTAGTTAAAAGTGAAGAACTACGGAGAGATGTCGAAGAAGTTTATTATGAGGCGTAAGGCTTTGTGCATGAGGCGACAATATCGCTTCCGAAAACGAGATCAAAGACGCTGTTGATAGGGCAGCTCTGAAGCCCACCCTGCTGAGCTTGAGGCTCATGTTTTCAAGAGGTCTTATTTCTAGTTAAGGAACAACCATATTTATCTAGGGTTTTTATTCAAAGGGTTAACATGTAATTTTTCTATTGATCTTGTCCAGAAGTACTTAATTATTATTTGAACATTTTTTGAACTTATTTGGTATCCAAAAGTATTAACACTGTTAGTTTATATTGACGTGGCACTGATCGTCAATCTAATGGTAGCGTGTAGCAATCTTTCAGTATACTACGTTGTGGATAAAAAATTAAAAATTAAAAATCTTTAAAATATATAAATTAATAAAAAACATATATATTCTTTTAATCTGTACACCAATTTGTCCAGGTTCATTCTAGATATATTTTTAATAAGTTTATATATATATTTTTTATAAAATATCAGGTTATTTATGTCGTAACCATTTTTTGGTTAAACGAAATCGACTTTAGTTTTGAAAACGAAAATAAAAATGGGAGTCGCCACCACATTAGGGCACAGTTTCTCGGATTTCCAATCACAGAATATTACCTTGGTTTATAACGTCTTATCTCGAAATAACGAAATATCACATCCAACACGTTAGGACACAACACATCGAATTCTCGAGAATAAGCTTTTTATTTAAAATGTATTTGTTTTAAAAGGATATTCGTATTTAGATTAAACGAGAAAAATCGAAACCCAATACGTTAGGGCACGACCCTCCCGAATTTCTAAATACAGAATATTACCTTTGTGAAGAAATCAATTTTGTAACAGTCAAATTAACAGTATAAAAACAAATTACAATATTAATGTATGGAATAATAGTAAATGCGTTAATGTGGACGGTGATAACAGGGGACGACAATGAGACGGAATAAGGAAATAAAATGACTAATTACGTAAGAGAAAATAATAAGTAAAACCGAATAAACAAATAAGATAAAAAGAATGCGGTAATAATAATATGAGAAAATGATAAAAATAATAGCAATGGTAACGAAATTAATACTGAACAATCGTGATGAAAAAAAACAAATGCTACTAGTAGTAGTAGTAGTAATAATAATAATAATAATAATAATAATAATAATAATAATAATAATAATAATAATAATAATAATAATAATAATAATAGTAACAATAATGATAATAATAATATTAAAAATGATTGATTAATGATAAAGTGGTTAAAATAGTCAAAAAGGACTAAAATTGAATAAAAAATGAACTTCTGGGAAAATCTGGAATAAAAATAGAAGGGAAGGACCTGTCCGATATACGCGGATAACTTGGGGACTAAAGTGGGTAATAGCCCATTCCCTCCAAAATGCATAGCATCGACAAGGACTTGATTGCAAACCAACTAATATTTCGGGGCAAATTTTTAAAAATTGAAGACCTGGTTGCGATAATATAAAAAGAAGAAGGGGCTAAAAGTGCAATTAGTCCCTCCAATGAAAAACACGCGGATCCTAGGCCGAAGCGGGTCAAGTCGAATTGGGTCATGTCAAACGGCGTCGTTTTGGGGCCACTGAAACAGGCCCTAAACGGCGTCATTTTGGTCCCCTTATAAAAGCAAATTTTTTCCTTTTTTTTCATTTTTGCTGCTTGCTTTTAAAAAAACTAACCCCTTTGTTTTTTTCTCTCTGCAGGTCTAGGGTATTCCGGCCAGTCAGCCGCCGCGCACCGTCATGTCTCCGCCGCGCGGTGGTCGAAAAAGGTAAAATTTAGATTTTTTTCTCCTTTTTTTTTAAAAAATAATATATGTGTATGCTACAAAAGGGGAGAAAGAGAAGAAAAAAAATCTTTCGAAAGAAAAAAAATCTTTCGAAAATGATAAAAGGGTTTTACCTCCTTTCGGTTTCTGTTCATTTGTTCTTAGGAGTTTTTAATATTCTCTGCACTTTCGTGTTTGGATCTCTTGATTTGTGTTGAAATTGCTCGAATCTATTTCTATTTTTTTTGAACCTGTTTCTATTTTTTTTGAATCTGTTTCTTGTATATCTTCCGAAAAAAAAAACCGTCACTACAAAGAAATTTTAATAAGCTTTTATAGCCTAAATTTTTATACACTTTTTACTTTCTGTCGTTTCTCGTTTAATGACCTGCAGGTGGAAGTGGCGGTGGAAGGGCTGTGGTCAAGACCACGGCGTAGGGCAAGTGGCTGTCAGACTGACCAATGGCAGAGGCGGCGGCATTAGCTAGGGTTTTGGTATTTTTTTTCTTTTCTCTGACTTAGGGTTTGTAATGGGCTAATTGGGCTGTTGGGTTGGGTAGGTTTTTATTGGGCTTGGTATTTGGTTTGTAAAATGGGTTTTAATGCTTTGGGGAGTGTAGTTTTTTGCAATTTGGGCATTTGAAATTGGGTTTGGTCATTGGGTTATTTGATTTTGGGAATTGGGTTGTAAAATGGGCCCCAATTTTTAGTCTTATTGGGCTTTAGCGGGCCCGGGCAAAAATTAGGTCGTACAGCTGCCCTTCTTTGTCATTGTTGTGGAACGAGAATGGAGCAAAGACTTTTAAGAAAGACCAATTTTGCCCGGTCTTGCTGAGTCTTGACTTCTTTGGTATTTTTCTTCTTCAAGTAGCCTCATTCTGGTCCACCGCATCTTGTCGCTTCGATCCACTTCACTACTACTTCAGTGAGATAGGACTTGTAGCTTCAATTAGCTCCTGCTATAATTTTGAGGGGATGAGACTTGTTTATTTTAAATTACTCCACTGTGATCTCAGGGAGAAGAGATTTGTATCTTCAACCTTTTCCACTAATGGTCAGGAAGATAGGACGATCATGTTCCACTACTGTTTAGGGCAACACGATCTACAATTTTTGAGCTATTCCATTGCTGGTCAGGGCAATAGGGTGGTGGCTTTAAATCATGTTCCCTACTGTTTAGGGAGCCAAGATTTACCTTCGATCTTGCCCCACTACTGGTTAGGGCGACAAGATCTACAATTTTCAACCTCTTTCATTGCTGGTCAGAGACATAGGACGGTCGCCTAAATAATGTTCCCTACTGTTTATAGAACCAAGACTTTCCTTCGATCTTGCCCCACTACTGTTTAGGGCGACAAGATCTACAATCTTCAACCTATTCCACTGCTGGTCAAGGCAATAGGACGATCTTCAACCTATTCCACTACTGGTCAGTGGCAATAGGACAATCTTCAACCTATTCCACTGCTGGTCAGTGGCAATAGGACAATATTCAACCTATTCTACTGCTGGTTAGTGGCAATAGGATGGTCTTCAACCTATTCCACTGCTGGTCAGTGGCAATAGGACAATCTTCAACCTATTCCATTGCTGGTCAGTGGCAATAGGATGGTCTTCAACCTATGTTCCTACACCATCCTCTAGGGACATATCCTGTAGACTCGGTGTAACATCTTGAATTTGTGGGGCTTTGCATTTGATGTGCTGTGATGTGTTGTTGTGCTTAATATGCTAGTTAGAGTGTTTTAGGGGTCCATAATGGGCTCAGAGTTGGGCTGAGGCCTTAGCAAAAATTTGTTGTTGGGCACATTAGTGGAGAGCCAGCTGGGTTAGGGCTTAAAAGATATTATTTGTGTTTTATGACACAAGAATTGATGTGATAAAGAGGCAGGGAGGCGCCTCTTGGGGCACAGCAAGGTGACGCCACAAGGGAGGTAGGGAGGATGTTTGAGTCACAGCAAGCTCATTTATTTAAATTAATTTTTGGCGTCAGAAGGGGGCAGAGTTGGAGTCGGCTAAGATGCTTAGAAATAGGGAGTTGTGTGAGTTGCATAATGTGGCTGATAAAGGGAAGAAGTGGTGGTGTTATTCATGCCACTTGTGGATGAGTGATCAGATAAGGATAAGGGAGAAAATCTAGGACTTATCTAGGGAGCAAGGTGGTGGCCGAATTTCCAACTCTTTGAGGGAGGAGGCAATCAGTTTTGGTTTGTGCTAGGGGGTGCCGAATTTTCTTTAGCCATAGGACTTAGTGTTTGTTGCTTTTCTGCAAATTTTGGCTTTTGGGGTTGATAGGTGTCGAAATTGGAAATAGTCAGGTGAGGGTCCTCCTCACATTTTCAGCATTTTAAGTTCTTTCATTTTCTTTTCTCATTATTCTGCTAAAGTCGAACCCACCCTAGTCTTGCCAAAATTCTCTTTGTCTCCATACCATTCCTATCACTTCTTCATGTTCTTCTCTCAATTGCTTTTGTCTCTATACCATTCCTATCACTTCTTCATGTTCTTCTCTCAATTGCTTCTTTCTCAAAGGCCGAAACCTTCTAGGAATTGTCGAATCCTCTGTGCTAAGGTAAGTGATGATTTCCTTCATATTTCACCTTTTATTTTTGATTTTTGGCGGCCAAAGCCGAAAGGCTAATTAAAGTGGCAAGGTTATCTTTTGAGTAACGTTTTGACTATTCTTATGTCCTCATCTTGGGGCGACATTTCGAGAATCGAAGTAGATCGGATCATCTAGATCCCAAAAGCTAGAAATCGTTAGTCTCTGAACTCTATCTCTTTTGGGATTTCGAGGTAAGGGTTCTCTTTAGATTTTTGTTAGGTTCGTTTATCGTATTCGTGATCTTAACCCTATGTTATGGATTAACAACCATATGTTATGATGGTAGCAACTGATAAGGTCTTTTGATGGAATCAAATGTCGATCAGGCGAAGGAGGGGATTGGACCCGTAAACCCAACCCCTAAGTTTAAGAAGTGTTCGGTGTCTGCCGTCAGAGATTGGCCACCGAGTTGTGGACCGATTACAGAACAAAATCGTAGGCAGTTAGTAGTCGTATCGGCTACTAACAGTGTCGACATAGAAAGTATCATCTTGTCTGTAATCAGGTGTATAGATCTTTATCATATTAATTTTTTTATATTATACATGTTATGGGCTAAAAAGCCGAAAAAGGCTATATGGACAGTCGAAAAACCCGTAGGGGTTAGGTTAAGGATGCCAGGTACAAAAACATAGCAAATTCTTTATGTGTATCGATGTATGTGATAACCTGTTATCTTGTAGATGGTATGTTGTTCTTGCTTTTGCATGTATGTATGCATGGGATGGGGTTAATATGATAAAGGGGAAGAGCATGCTTAATAGGTCACTTAGTGATCGGTGGTTAAACCACGATATGCTATTTGGGTCACAATAGTGATCGGTGGCTACGCCACGTTAAATTGATCCCTGATTATTACGACTGGCAGCATGGCTGTCGAAATGGCATGTAGCGGTTGGTGGGTTGATTGTAGAAATCCCCGCGGTATGATGGCTGGTAAGGGTTGGTGTGTAGAGGATCGAATTTTAGGTTGGGTTGGGTCATATCGCATGTACTTGTTTTGCTGTCATTATGTGTGGGCTGAGGCCCAGTATACGATTGTGGGCCTCAAGTCGTTTATGTGGTTCAGGGATTTGCACACTGAGTCTTGGTGACTCACCCTTTATTTTTCTCAACCTTTCAGATGAGCAGTAGATCGTGGATACGGGAGCTGAGGCGGGCTCGAGGGGCCATAAAGTCTTTTATTTAAGTAAACTTATTTCCGATTTTTCTTTAGTTTTAAATTTTGGGTTTATTTTCGTTAGCATGTAATAAGGCCTCTTAGTTTAAATTTTTGATTTCTAGTGGCTAATGATTATGGATTATAAATTTATATTTTAAGGACTTAATTATAAGAAGTAATAAAAATGAGAGTTTCAAACACGCTTAACGCAAAACAATAGTTTTTATAAAAAAATCACTTATTTAACGGATATCGGAATAAAACAAACTGAGATCTTCGAACCCAACAAAGTAAAGTTTCCAACACAACGTGCTACTGAAAAGTTACCTTTTTTCCAAATCCATGCTTTCTTCAAAGTAACCAGAGAATTTGAACTTTAACATTTAACCTGTAGCATGCCAGATCTGGTCGTAGCGTTTGGGCTGGGTTGGGGTGTTACCCTCAGTTTTATATGCTTGTGTTTATGCCAAATGATTGGGATGCTGTGATTGGAATGAATCTAACGCTCCTAACTGAATGTATTATGGGCACTATTTGCATGAATGCAGAATGTCATGAGAATGATTCCCCGTATTAGGATGCAATGATCAGAATGAACCAAATGCTCCTAACTAAATGATATTATGGATGATATTTGCATGAATGCAGAATGTCATGAGAATGATCCCTTTTTAAAAACTTAGGGTTATAATTGCTTGTTTGCTCGTCAAGGTCACGTCACGGACGTAATTTCTCATTTTTTCATGTTACTGATATCTTTGACAGAGAATCTGGAGAGATAGTCATGATTTTAAACTCCTCTTTTCTCGAATGTTTCCAACCCCTAGGCATGGTGGTTCTAGACAATAGTCCTGTTTCAGGTTCCTGCGCTGTTTAGAGACTTCCAGAGTAGTAGGCAGAACTCCTTTCATGGAAGCGTTATGGGTCCATCGACCGTTATTTCAATTGCAAATAGCTTAAAAGATTTAAATGATGGATAACACTGAAATTGAAGAATAGAATTGAATTGATCAAAAAAAGCAAACATTATTGGAATACAAAAATAGGTAAATGGAAAAGTAGGTGCCCCAGATATCGCAGTCTAAGCTTCACTATCCAATCTTTTCGAAGATCATTTTGAGCTCAATAGATGTTGGGAGATCTACAGTGCTTTATAGACGTCCTGAGGTGTAACATTCCTCCTTTTTTGCTAATTTTAAGAGAATAAAATCGTCACATACCCCTTCTTTTTTCAGAATTTGAGCCAACCTTGTCGGGTTTTCGACTCAAAACCCATTTGGTCCAAAGCACCCTTCGCGGGTTTTCGCTTTGGCCTCTCCATTTTTTTTAAGGTCTTAAAGCCTCCTTTGTGGATTTTCACTTTAGCCTTTTCCCTCCTTAAGCGTAATACTTCTTGACTGATCCAAATTTATAAGATTGGATAAGTTTTTCCCATCCATCTCGGCCAAGATCAGTGATCCTCCAGAGAAAGCCTTTTTCACCACATAAGGTCCTTCCCAATTTGGCATCCATTTCCCTTTAAAATCCTTTTGTATGGGGAGGATATTTTTCAAAACTAAATCTCCCTCGTGGAATTCTCTTGGGCGCACCTTTTTGTTGTACGCTCGCATCATTCATTTTTGGTACATCTGACCATGACGAATAACTTTCAGCTTCTTCTCTTCAATCAAATTCAACTGATCATATCTAGCTTGGATCCATTCTGCTTCGTCTAATTTCAGTTCGGACAAGACCCGAAGGGACGAAATTTCAACTTTGATGGGTAAAACTGCCTCTATTCCGTAAACTAGTGAGAAAGGAGTTGCCCCGGTGGAGGTTCTGACCGATGTTCGATAGGCAAAAAGGGCAAATGGTAACTTCTCGTGCCAATATTTGTAGGTCTCAGTCATTTTCCCCACTATCCTCTTGATGTTCTTATTAGCTGCTTCTACTACACCATTCATCTTTGGGCGATATGGTGACGAATTGTGATGTCTGATCTTGAATTGCCTGCAGACCTCTGTGATCATACTGTTGTTCAAGTTTAACGCATTATCGGATATGATCCTCTCAGGCATTCCATATCAACATATGATTTCCCTTTTTAAGAACTTGCTGACTGTTGATTTTGTCACATTAGCATATGAAGCGGCTTCTACCCACTTAGTGAAGTAATCGATTACCACGAAGATGAACCGATGTCCATTAGAGGCTTTTAGTGAGATTGGTCCAATGATGTCCATGCCCCACATAGAAAAATGCCATGGGGAGGTCATAACATGTAGAGGTGAAGGTGGTACATGAATCTTGTCCCCATAAATTTGGCACTTATGACATTTCTTAGCATAATCAATGCAATCTCTTTCCATGGTAGACCAATAATACCCGAATCTCATGATTTGCCTAGCCATTGTGAAACCATTGGCATGTGTTCCACAGACACCCTCATGGACTTCTTCTAGGATTTTCTTAGCCTTGGCAGCGTCCATGCATCTCTGTAGTACTTGATCCTTTCTTCTTTTGTATAGGATCTCTCTATCCAAGACATAGTCACAGGCTAGTCTTCTCAGCGTCCTTTTATCATTCTTGGTCGCTTGATCGAGTAATTCATGATTTTTCACGTATTGCAGTATATCGTGGTACCACGAGTGATCATTTTTCTCCTCTTCTTCAACGTTGTAGCAATGGGCCGGGGCCTCATAAATGCTTATTTGTATAGGTTTCATATCCTCATTTTTGTTTGCTCGGACCATGGAAGCCAATGTGGCTAGAGCATTAGCCATCTGATTTTCGTCCCTTGGCAGATAACTGAAAGTGATGTCATCGAACTCTTTGATCAGTTCTTAGACCAATCTTTTGTATTCGACCAACTTGGGATCTCTCATCTCCCATTCTCCTTTAAGTTGATAAATCACCGGTGCAGAATCTATATATACTTCCAGTACCCTAATTTTGCATTCTATAGTGGCACAGATACCTATGATACAAGCTTCATACTTTGCCATATTATTTGTGCAATCAAAATCTAATTTACAAGTAAATGGGTAATGATCTCCGTTTGGGGATACCAGAACTACCCCAATTCCATTGCCCACAGCATTCGATGCCCCGTCGAAATTTAGTTTCCAAGGATGGTCTTCTGGGGTACCTTCTTCAGTGGTTGCAACATACATTAGATCTTCATTAGGGAAATCGAAGTCCAAAGGCTCGTAATCTGCTAGAGCTTTACTGGCTAGAAAATTCGCTATTGCACTCCTTTTCACCGCCTTTTGGTTTACATAAACTATGTCAAACTCAAAAAGTAAAATTTGCCATCGGGCCATCCGTCCATTCAAAGTAGTCGACTCTATCATATATTTCAGAGGGTCTAGCTTTGAGATGAGCCAAGTCGTCTGATACAACATATACTGCCTCAATCTCTGAGTTGTCTAGATTAAGGCACAACGCAGCTTCTCTATTGGAGAGTACTTTGTTTCACATTTAGTAAGCTTTTTACTACCTCACATTCAGTAAACTTTTTACTAAGGTAGTATATTGCCTTCTCTTTCTTTCCTGACTCATCGTGTTGACCAAGAACACATCCCATTGAATTATCAAGTACCGTTAAATAGAGATTAATGGCTTATCTGGATTAGGCGGCGTCAACACTGGGGCATTGGACAAGTATTGATTCACTTTGTCAAAGGTCTTCTGGAATTCATCGTCCCATACACCTGGATTGTGTTTTTTTTAAGAAGATGGAATATGGGGTCACATTTCTCGGTCAGTTGTGAAATAAACCGGGCAATGTAGTTTAATCTTCCTAAGAAACCTCAAACTTCTTTTTGAGTGCGCGACGGAGGCAGTTCTTGTATAGATTTGACCTTGTCTATGTCAACCTCAATCCTCTTTTCACTAACTATAAATCCTAGCAGTTTCCCTGACCTGGCTTCGAAGGTACATTTTGCTGGGTTAAGCTTTAGCTGGAATTTCCTCAACCTCAAGATTAATTTCCTCAAGACTTGGACGTGTTCCATTTCAGTTCGGGATTTGGCGATCATATCGTCAACATAAACTTCAATTTCTTTGTGCATCATATCATGGAATATGGTTACCATGGCTTTCTGATATGTCGCTCCCGCATTCTTCAGCTCAAATGGCATCACCTTATAGCAAAAGGTTCCCCACATGGCTATGAACGTGGTCTTATCCATGTCTTCAGGATACATCTTTTTTTGGTTGTATCCTGAGAAGCCGTCCATGAAGGAGAACAATGAATAACCTGCAGTATTGTCCACTAAGGTGTCGATATGAGGTAACGAGAAATTGTCTTTCGAGCTAGCCTTGTTTAGATCTCTGTAGTTTACACACATTCGTACTTTCCCATCTTTCTTAAGGACGGCGATGATATTGGCTACCCATTTCGAGTATTTAACCACTTGCAAGAAACATGCGTCAAATTCCTTCTTGACCTCTTCTTTTATTTTTAGCAAAACATCTTCATCCTCTGAAGTTTTTGTTGGACTGACTTGCTCTTTTCCTTTATGGGAAACTAGTGTACCACAACATCAATACTTAGCCTAGGCATATCTTGATACGACCACGCGAAGACATCTTTGAATTCTTAGAGTAACTCAATGAGGTCTCGCTTTGTCTCTGCGGTAATACCAGCTCCAATCTTCACTTCTTTCTCTTCTTGTTAGTCTCACAGGTTCACTATTTCCACTGACTCTTTGTGAGCCAGGATCTATTTCTCCTCTTGTTCTACCATCCTTAACAGTTTAGGAGATAGGTCATAACCTTGGTCATCTTCAAAATCCTGAAAATCTTCCGTACCCATATCTTGCTCAAAAGGACATTCTGAGTCATTGGTAGCGTTACTCAAATAATTAATATTTGGAGACCTGTTATGGAAATGAATAAAGATCTATAGAACAAAGGAATCTAAGCATATTTATTGGTATCATGAATGAAGAATGGAATTATTTAAAAGAATCTCTAAAGAATAAAAGAATGATGATGATGAATGAAGAGAAATGGAGGAAGATTTGCTCAAAAGGTAGCGGAGATGCATTTCATTGAAAATAATGATTCTTATACAAAGTCATGCTTCACAAAAGGGGCTCCTATTGCTTCTAGTATTAAAGCAACAAGTGTGTTTCGAATATTACTTTGAATAAGTTCTAAAAGCTACAGGAATCTTATCCGCGGTCCAGTTGTTTATAACGCTGCCTGGCTCAAAGGGGCAGATGCCATTCCAGTTTTCTTCTTCAGTTTTTCCTTCGGATATAGCATTGACGTGCATATTTCCCCATGTTTCTTTCGTGGTTTCCTCATTTTGTGTTCTTCGTCCCGTATAGATAATCCTTCCTGATATAAAAGTCTTACAAATGTGGGGAATTGTCATCGATTCCCAATTATTCTCATCCCCACTCAAACGCGCTTTCCTTCTTTCTTGTTTCTTTTCTAACTCTTTCTTCCTTTGTTTTGTGTTCGGCTTGAATCCAAAGCCGAAGAGGTCTCATTTTTCTTTTAATCTCGGGACCTCGATCTCTCCTTGGAGATACCTCCCAAGTCCTTTCCCAGGTATAGCTCCTTTTCCGACCATTAGTTGCAAACCCATTTTCGTGGTTTTTGTAACACCCTTAACCCACGTTTGTTGTCAAATTAGGGTTACGGGTGTTATCGTGTAAGTTAAAAATTTCAGCTCACTCAATTGACACTTAATCGCTCATCTTTATCAATGTTTTAATAATAATGAACAAACAATTTCACATGTGTAACACATACGTGATACATCAATCTAAGTCATGTACAGTATAATCATCGATGAACTTAAAAAGACTAAACAATGTATACGACAACATTATCACTTAACAATACAGATTTCATGCAATATACTTCCTATTAATAACTATTTCATAAGGCATAAACCTATTTCCATGTAACCGAAAATATGCAACTTATTACACAACACATACATGCTTATAATTTGGCCGAATATACAAGACCTCATTTACAACATTTCATGTTGATTCCCTAGCACAAACTAAGTTTGGAAATTTCATGTACTCAAATTTAATAAGTGACTTCACTAACAAAATATTTATATATCATAGTTATAAACATCTTCTATATTCGACTATGAGCATGAACAAATAATTCATTGAGCATGTTAACTACATTTACAACTATCATCTAGGTTTGGCCAAATGCACCTACCCATTTTATTCAATATATTCCATGCTATTTCAAAACTCCCGAATTTGATACATATCTAGATACCTACTTCACAAGCATATAACTCAAATTCATATTCATATCAATTTCATGAAACTGAAATGCCTAACATCTCTCTTTATTAACCTATCACATATATGCATGATTAAAATATTCTACCTTAATCTATCAAAGTGACCAACAAAGATCAAAATACATATACATGTCATGACATACATCTATTAAACCATTTCATATAATGCCTAAACCACATCCAAACACAAATGATAATTCATGGCATGAGCAAACTATATCATCAAAACACGAAACAAGTTATCCAAAATAGATAGCCATTTTCGCATGGCTAACATATTTACACGATTACAAAACATTAGTTATACTGTTTAGTCTAACCTATACATGCCCTTTTTAATACAAAACTAAGTTATTCAATACCAAAAGAAAGTCGATAGTACGGTTGACTTCTTCCCAGATCCTTCGAGTCCGTAGCTTGAACCTAAATCTATAAAACAAGGGTAAACAAGAATACACACAATAAGCTTGCTAGCTTAGTAAGTCTCAAGCAGTATTTATGACATATACACACATATGTACCATCATAGCCGAATATCAATGTTCATATATAGCGAAACCTTATTCATTGTATATTTAACTTGTAAGACTTATCGAAAGTACCTTGATCGATAAATAAAATCATATGCATTTCCACATACAACCGAATAACATCTTCAATGTACATATAAAATGGTCTCACATAATTGAAAGTATACAAATATATATGTATAAAGCATGACCGAAGCTATATATATATATATATAATAATTTCTCCTATATGCGACAAACCACATCAACTCAATGTCCTTTTTAATCGCATATTTTACATACCGAATGCACCAACACATTTCTATCAACTTACGTATTTGATCAACATCACATATATCATAAACTTGATTCAATACATACCTTTTTGGCCGAACATAATCAATAAAACACAAATATATAATTTGACTTTCATTATTACAAATACATAAATAGGCCAAATCATGTATTTGTTCAAATAGGTTAGCACATAATTCATATTTACATAACCATTTATTATTTCAAATAATCCACTTACCTTGTCACTTACCAATATAATAAGCTAATTTCTTTTTTTTCTCTTTTTAGAGCTTATAGCTCAATCTACTATGTATATACATCTCCAATTCTCTGTTTTAACTTATCACCGGCAAAAAGCCTGCTAAGCATTAAAGCCCGAATTAAGTCACCGGCACGCGGCCTGCTAGGCAGTAAGCCTGAAATGAATCACCGGTACAAGGCACGCTAGGCACAAAGCGACATATAGCACCAAGACAAAGCACGCTAGGCATTAAAGCTCGAAATGAATCAAGCACAAGGCACTGCTAGGCACAAAGCCTGAAATAAGTCACCGGCACTAGGCCTACTAGGCTTAAAGCCCGAGATATCATCATTTTCAACATTTCAATGAACATTTCAATTGTATCATAACCACTTATCACTTAAATTTCATAATTCTATCACATTTCCAATCCAACTAAGCTTATTCACTTTTCACAAATAAAACTATTATAACTTTGTTTAATAAAACATATTCGATTCAATGTAATATTACTACATTCGCTATCACATGAAAATATACCCAAATTTATCAAAATTGTCATTTAATACTTTCATAATGCATTCTTTAATATAATCCAAACAAGGACTTACCTCTACTGTCGATAGATCGTCTTGAATCGGCTTATTCGAGAACCTTCGTCTTTCCCCGATCTAAACTGTTTTCTTTGCTCTTGATCTAAAACACAATAAAATTTAACTCATTCAAGTACATTTCATCTCAATTTAGTCCCTAAGCACATAAATAGGTAATTTACCATTTTACCCCTACTATTTCAAATTTTTACAATTTAGTCCTATTTGCCTAAAACACAAAATACACCAAATTTCTCAATACCCCTTAAGGGCCGAATATGTATAGGGGCTATACAAGCCCTTTTCTTTCAATTATTTAGCAAATAAGTCCCTCTAAAATTTTACTTTTACAAATTAGCCCTAAATACTAAAATTCACTAAAATTTCTAATACAAAACATATCAATCCTTAACATATCTTTAATTTAAAATCATCAAACATCAAAAACCTCAAGAATTCATCAATGGCCGAATCATATATACACACTAATCTTAGAAATTCTAGCATGGGTCGGGTAATATACTAAGCAACGATCTCAAAAACGTAAAAATTAACAAAAATCGAGCTAGATTTCTTACCTAATAAAGCTTGAATAAGGCCGAATGTTTCAAAGCTTTTCTCCCCTTTTGTTTCTCTTTTCTTTCGACAAGATAAGCATGCAATGGCTTTATTTTATGAATTGTTTAACTAATAATAACATAATTTAATTATTACCATTTTAACCTTATGTTATAAAATATTAAACATTATAAACTAAGGTTAGTTATGTACTTGGCCGGCCACTTACTATAGAATTTGGCTATTTGTCCTTTTAGGACTTCAATTTAAAAAGCCACTATCACATTAGGACTTTTCACTATAATTTACAACTTTTGCACTTTGCTCGATTAAGTCCTTTTTTTCAAATTAAGTGCTTAAATGATAAAATTTTTCTACGAAACTTTCACACACATTAATTCACATATAATAAACACATAATATAATATTTAAAAAATTTTTAGACTTGGATTCGTGGTCTCGAAACCACCGTTCCGATTAGGGTCAAATTCGATCTGTTACAACTCTCCCCCTTAAGGATTTTCGTCCCCGAAAATCTTACCGTTAAATAACGTCGGATATTGTTGCCTCATTGAGTCCTCAGGCTCCCACGTAGCCTCTTCAACTCCGTGCCTTTTCCACATTACTTTTACTAATGGAATTTTCTTGTTTCTTAACTCTTTCTTTTCCCGAGCTAAAATACGAATCGGTTCTTCCTCATACGTCATATCGGGTCAGATTTCAATCTCAGACTGTGTAATCACATGGGACGGATCTGATCTGTACTTACGAAGCATCGAAACATGAAATACGTCATGTATCTTTTCTATTTCAGAAGACAACTTCAATCTATAAGCAACAGGCCCAATACGTTTAGTAATTTCATAAGGTCCGATGAATCTCGGACTAAGTTTGCCTTTCCGACCAAATCGGAGTACCTTTTTCCACGGAGAAATTTTCAAGAATACTCGATCTCCAACTTGAAATTCAATGTCTTTACATTTCAAATCAGCATAAGACTTTCGATGATCCGAGGCAGCTTTTAAATTGTCTCTAATAATAGCTACTTTCTGTTCGGTTTCTTTAATCAAATCAACCCCGTGTATCTTATTCTCACTGAGCTCAGTCCAGTATAATGGTGTTCGACACCTTTGCCCGTACAAGGCTTCATAGGGCGCCATTTTGATACTAGATTGAAAACTGTTATTATAGGCAAATTTAATCAGAGGTAGGTATCGTTCCCAAGTACCTTCAAACTCGAGAATGCAACATCTCAACATGTCCTCAAGTATCTGAATAGTTCTCTCGGATTGTCCATCCGTCTGAGGATAAAAGGCTGTACTAAAATGAAGTTTAGTACCTAAAGCATCTTGCAGCTTCTTCCAAAATCGTGATGTGAATCTCGGGTCTTTGTCCAAAACAATGAAACTCGGCACACCATGCAACCTCACAATTTGTGATATATACAATTCAGCAAGTTTATCAAGTGAGTAGTTCGTTCGAATTGGTACAAAATGAGCTAATTTGGTCAATCTATCAACTATAACCCAGACTGCATCTTTCTTGCTCGGTGTCATAGGTAAACCAGATACAAAATCCATAGTGATTCTATCCCATTTCCATTCAGGTATCATGATCGGCTCAAGCAACCCGAAGGCACTTGATGCTCGGCTTTTACTTGCGACAAATTAAGCACTTTGAAACAAATTCGATATATCTCGTTTCATACCGTGCCACCAAGAGAACCGCTTCAAGTCATTATACATTTTGTGCTACCGGATGTATCGACATCCGACTATTATGAGCTTCTTTCAATAACATCCTGAATCAAATCCACGTCCCTCGGTACACACATTCGGCCTTTGTAGTTCAAGCAGTCATTTTCATCAATTCGAAATTCTGACTCTGCATTATTTCCACAATCGAGCACATTTAATACCATATCTTTGTCGACTTTTATGCATCACAAATTTGCTGAATAAACATCGGTCTTGCTTTTAACTCGGCTATGATTGAACTATCATCTGACATCACCATCTGTGTGTTCAATGCACGAAGAGCAAGCAATGATTTTCGACTTAATGCATCTACAACAACGTTAGCTTTCCCCGGATGGTAGTCAATCACTAACTCATAATCTTTCAACAGTTCTAACCATCTACGTTGTCTCAAGTTCAACTCTTTTTGAGTCATCAAATATTTATGACTTTTGTGATCCAAGTAAACATGACATTTCTCACCGTATAAATAATGACGCCAAATTTTCAATGCGAACACAATAGCTGCTAGTTCTAAATCATGCGTCGGATAGTTTCTTTCATGCGGCTTCAATTGTCTTGAAGCGTAGGCTACAACTTTGCCTTCCTGTATCAAAACGCAGCCCAAGCCATTTAAGGAAGCATCAGAATACACAACAAATTTTTTACCCTATTCAGGCTGAGCTAACACCGGAGCTTCCGTCAAAAGGGCTTTCAACTGATTGAAACTTTTCTGACAATTTTTCGACCACTCAAACTTGACATCTTTCTGTAGTAGCTTTGTCAAAGGTGTAGCTATTACAGAAAAACCTTTCACAAACCGTCTATAGTAGCCCGCAAGTCCCAGAAAACTTCGAATCTCAGAAACACTTTTTGGTGGTTTCCAATCAAGTATAGCCGATATTTTGTTCGGATCAACTCGAATGCTTGATGCTGAAACAACATGTCCCAAAAAGCTGACCTCTTTCATCTAGAACTCACACTTACTAAACTTCGCATACAACTGCTGATTCCGCAAAGTTTGTAGCACTAATCTCAAATGCTCAGTATGCTCGATTTCATTTTTGGAGTAGATCAATATATCATCAATAAACACTACTACAAATTGATCCAAAAACTGTCTAAAAACTCGATTCATCAAATCCATAAAAACAGCAGGTGCATTAGTAAGCCCAAAAGGCATAACCAAAAACTCAAAATGTCCGTACCTCATTCGGAATGCAGTCTTTGGCACATCTGTATCTCGACTCATGAATCGATAATAACCCAATCTCAAATCTATCTTCGAAAATACTGAAGCCCCTTTCAACTGATCAAACAAATCATCAATCCGAGGTAATGCGTACTTATTCTTTATAGTTACCTTATTCAGTTGCCGATAATCAATACACATTCGCATCGTTCCATCTTTCTTTTTCACAAAAAGAACTGGTGCGCCCCAAGGAGAGAAACTTGGTCGTGCAAAACCCCTATCTGTTAACTCTTGCAATCGTGCTTTCAACTCTTTTAGCTCAAGAGGTGCCATCCGATATGGAGCTATTGAGATCGGAGTCGTTCGGTGCTAATTCAATGCCAAACTCAATCTCTCGTCTTTGGGGTAAACCCGGTAGTTCTTCAGAAACACATCCGGTATTCACATACAATCGATGCAGATTCAATGCTTTCTCGACAATTTATTATCCAATTACATAAGCCAAATAAGCTTCGCACCCTTTTCTCACATACTTCCGGCTAACATCGAGGATATAATCAGAGGAAACCCACTTAAATCATTGGATTCAATTCTAATGATCTCACCATTCTGATGTCTCAAATCAATAAGCTTTCTTTTGTAATTCACCACTGCATCATGCGAAGTTAACCAGTCCATTCCCAAAATTATATCAAACTCATTGAAAGGCAACAGCATTAAATCTACTGGGAAGCAAAAATCCCGAATCATCAATGGGCAACCTTTACACACTTTATTAACAAACACACATCTACCCAAAGGGTTGGATACGCGAATCACAAACTCAGTAGACTCAATTGGCAGAGTCTTTCTGAATACCAGAGTTTCACATACATATGAATGGGTCGAACCAGGATCAATCAATGCAATCACAGTAGTATCATAAAGGGTGAAAGTACCGGTAATGACATCTGGAGAAGCAGCATCCTCTCTAGCTCGAGTTGCATAAGCTCTAGCTGGAGCTCTAGCCTCAGATCGAACTGCTGTGTTCTTCGTCCCTCTCTGGCTACCACCTACATTGCCAGAATGCCTAGGTGGTTTGCCCCGTGTTGATGCACTACTCGGTCTAGAGTTATGTGCCGATTACCTTTCACTAACATCGTGCACTCTCGAATAAAATGGTCTCGAGGATCCACATTTAAAGCAGGACTGATCACGAACTCTACAACTCCCAGAATGCCATTTTCCACAATGTTTGCATTCAACTCGATCCTGTGGAATGTTACCAACACTGGCCATCGAGGTAGCTCGAGAGCCCACTGGAGGTCGATCACGTCTAGGTGAATCTGAAGTAACTTTATGTCGGTTGAAATCATCTCTGAACTTCTTAGATATGGAATGGAAAGTCTTACCCGACGACCTCTTACGAATGTCTCTAGCTTCTGTCTCAGCCTTTCTTTTCTCTTTCCCGAGCTCTTCAGCTTTGCAAGCTCGCTCAACTAGAGTCACAAATTCTTGAATTTCAAGAATGCCAATAAGCAACTTTATTTCTTCATTCAGACCGTCTTCAAACCTTTTACACATAATGGCTTCAGTTGATACACACTCTCTAGCATATCTGCTAAGCCTGACAAATTTCCGTTCATATTCTGTCACGATCATTCTTCCCTGTTTCAGTTCAAGAAATTCTTTTCGTTTTTGATCAATGAATCTTTGACTGATATATTTCTTACAGAATTCATTCTGGAAGAAATCCCACGTCACTTTTCTTTCGAACCACCGATACTAGTGTATTCCACCGGTGATATGCAAGGTGTCCAAGTAAAGATATAGCACATTTCAGGCATTAAATGCAGAGTACAAGATAGCTCATCTAGTACCGAATAGTGTTATCAAGCCACATTTTGGCTCGCTCTGCGTCATCATCATCATTGGCCTTGAATTCTTCAGCCCCAAATTTCCTGATTTTATCAACTGCAGGCCTACTAGATCTCATCGGATCTATCATCGGGGGTGCTGAAGGTATCGGAGTTGGATTATTTGGGGGTGGAGGTTGGTGTACAGCCGGGTTAGTCTGGATAAACTAGGTAAACCACTCGTTCATCATCTGATAGAAGGCTTGTTTAGCCTCCCCCTCGTGGCTATCCGAAACTGGTTGAGAGTCTACCGGCACTGATCTGTGTACATGATAAGGCGCTACACTCTCCACATCATCCGCTACGGCTCTTTCAGGATCAGTGTCCATTTACTATATAAAACACAGTTCAGAATATCAGAAGTCACCACACTATCGATATATAATAAAGGCATGTATAGCTAGACTCACACGTGCTACGGTAGTCTTAGAATCGACTAAACCGTAAGCTCTGATACCAAACAAATGTAACACCCTTAACCCACGTTTGTTGTCGAATTAGGGTTACGGGTGTTATCGTGTAAGTTAAAAACTTCAGCTCACTCAATTGAAACTTAATTGCTCATCTTTATCAATGTTTTAATAATAATGAACAAACAATTTCACATGCGTAACACATACGTGATACATCAATCTAAGTCATGTACAGTATAATCATCGATGAACTTAAAAAGACTAAACAATGTATACGACAACATTATCACTTAACAATACAGATTTCATGCAATATACTTCCTATTAATAACTATTTCATAAGGCATAAACCTATTTCAATGTAATCGAAAATATGCAACTTATTACACAACACATACATGCTTATAATTTGGCCGAATATACAAGACCTCATTTACAACATTTCATGTTGATTCCCTAGCACAAACTAAGTTTGGCAATTTCATGTACTCAAATTTAATAAGTGACTTCACTAACAAAATATTTATATATCATATTTATAAACATCTTCTATATTCGACTATAAGCATGAACAAATAATTCATTAAGCATGTTAACTACATTTACAACTATCATCTAGGTTTGGCCAAATGCACCTACCCATTTTATTCAATATACTCCATGCTATTTCAAAACTCCCGAATTTGATACATATCTAGATACCTACTTCACAAGCATATAACTCAAATTCATATTCATATCAATTTCATGAAACTGAAATGCCTAACATCTCTCTTTATTAACCTATCACATATATGCATGATTAAAATATTCTACCTTAATCTATCAAAGTGACCAACAAAGATCAAAATACATATACATGTCATGACATACATCTATTAAACCATTTCATATAATGCCTAAACCACATCCAAACACAAATGATAATTCATGGCATGAGCAAACTATATCATCAAAACACGAAACAAGTTATCCAAAATAGATAGCCATTTTCGCATGGCTAACGTATTTACACGATTACAAAACATTAGTTATACTGTATAGTCTAACCTATACATGCCCTTTTTAATACAAAACTAAGTTATTCAATACCAAAAGAAAGTCGATAGTACGGTTGACTTCTTCCCAGATCCTTCGAGTCCATAGCTTGAACCTAAATCTATAAATCAAGGGTAAACAAGAATACACACAATAAGCTTGCTAGCTTAGTAAGTCTCAAGCAGTATTTATGACATATACACACATATGTACCATCATAGCTGAATATCAATGTTCATATATAGCGAAACCTTATTCATTGTATATTTAACTTGTAAGACTTATCGAAAGTACCTTGATCGATAAATAAAATCATATGCATTTCCACATACAACCGAATAACATCTTTAATGTACATTTAAAATGATCTCACATAATTGAAAGTATACAAATATATATGTATAAAGCATGACCGAAACTATATATATATAATAATTTCTCCTATATGCGACAAACCACATCAACTCAATGTCCTTTTTAATCGCATATTTTACATACCGAATGCACCAACACATTTCTATCAACTTATGTATTTGATCAACATCACATATATCATAAACTTGATTCAATACATACCTTTTTGGCCGAACATAATCAATCAAATACAAATATATAATTTGACTTTCATTATTACAAATACATAAATAGGCCAAATCATGTATTTGTTCAAATAGGTTAGCACATAATTCATATTTACATAACCATTTATCATTTCAAATAATCCACTTACCTTGTCACTTACCAATATAATAAGCTAATTTCTTTTTTTTTCTTTTTAGAGCTTATAGCTCAATCTACTATGTATATACATCTCCAATTCTCTGTTTTAACTTATCACCTAAAAAAGCACGCTAGGCATTAAAGCCGAATTAAGTCATCGACACGAGGCACGCTAGGCGATAAGTTTGAAATGAATCACCAAGACAAGGCACGCTAGGCACAAAGCGACATATATAGCACCCAAGCACAAAGCACGCTAGGCATTAAAGCCTAAAATGAATCAAAGCACAAGGCACGCTAGGCACAAAGCACGAAATAAGTCACCAAGACTAGGCACGCTAGGCTTAAAGCCCGAGATATCATCATTTTCAACATTTCAATGAACATTTCAATTGTATCATAACCACTTATCACTTAAAGTTCATAATTCTATCACATTTCCAATCCAACTAAGCTTATTCACTTTTCACAAATAAAACTATTATAACTTTGTTTAATAAAACATATTCGATTCAATGTAATATTACTACATTCGGCTATCACATGAAAATATACCCAAATTTATCAAAAATTGTCATTTAATACTTTCATAATGCATTCTTTAATATAATCCAGCTTAAGGACTTACCTCGGCTGTCGATAGACCGTGCGAATTGGCTATTCGAGAACCTTTATCTTTCCCCGATCTAAATCCGTTTTTCTTTGCTCTTGATCTAAAACACATTAAAATTTAACTCATTCAAGTACATTTCATCTCAATTTAGTCCCTAAGCACATAAATAGGCAATTTACCATTTTACCCCTACTATTTCAAATTTTTACAATTTAGTCCTATTTGCCTAAAACACAAAATACACCAAATTTCTCAATACCCCTTAAGGGCCGAATATGTATAAGGGCTATACAAGCCCTTTTATTTCAATTATTTAGCAAATAAGTCCCTCTAAAATTTTACTTTTACAAATTAGCCCTAAATACTAAAATTCACTAAAATTTCTAATACAAAACATATCAATCCTTAACATATCTTTAATTTAAAATCATCAAACATCAAAAACCTCAAGAATTCATCAATGGCTGAATCATATATACACACTAATCTTAGAAATTCTAGCATGGGTCGGGTAATATACTAAGCAACGATCTCAAAAACGTAAAAATTAACAAAAACCGAGCTAGATTTCTTACCTAATTAAGCTTGAATAAGGCCGAATGTTTCAAAGCTTTTCTCCCCTTTTGTTTCTCTTTTCTTTCGGCAAAATAAGCATGCAATGGCTTTATTTTATGAATTGTTTAACTAATAATAACATAATTTAATTATTACCATTTTAACCTTATGTTATAAAATATTAAACATTATAAACTAAGGTGAGTTATGTACTTGGCCGGCCACTTACTATAGAATTTGGATATTTGTCCTTTTAGGACTTCAATTTATAAAGCCACTATCACATTAGGACTTTTCACTATAATTTGCAACTTTTGCACTTTGCGTGATTAAGTCCCTTTTATCAAATTAAGTGCTTAAACGATAAAATTTTTCAACGAAACTTTCACACACATTAATTCACATATAATAAACACATAATATAATATTTAAAAATTTTTTAGACTCGAATTCACGGTCCCGAAACCATCGTTTCGATTAGGGTCAAATTCGGTCTGTTACAGTTTTGGATATTTGAGGCACTAGGATCTTGTTCCCCTCGATGATGAATGTTGCGTTGACAATTCCAAAGAACAGAAGGAACACTTAGTCGCTTCGTCGTTTGCTTCTAAATATGGTGCACCTTTAGTTACAATCGCCATGATGTCCTCTTCAGCATTTATTGACACCAGACGACATTTTATGACTAATTTTAACTTTTGGTGCAATGACGAGGGTACTGCTCCCCGCTGAGTGTATCCAAGGTCTCCCCAGCAAGCAATTATAGGACGACCTGATATCTATTACTATTAAATCTACTTCATATGTACCTCGGCCAATTAAAAGAGGTACTTCGATCCTCCCCATGACTTTCCTTTCAGTTCCATCGAATGCCCTTACTACATTGTGGCAGGCCTTCATGTGAGAGCTATCAATGGGTAATCGATTCAGCATCGATAGTGGCAAGATATTGAGTGCCGATCCATTATCGACCAGTACCTCTGGTAGTGTGTATCCTTTGCACCGTTTCGTAATGTGGAGAGCTTTGATGGAACCCATACCTCCCGGCGGGATCTCATCATCATTAAAAAAACTGAAGTTATCGGCACTTATATTGCTAATAAGGCGATCCCAATTGTTAACGGAGATATCATTAGCAATATAAGTTTCATTCAATACTTTCATCAGTGCATTGCGGTACGCTTCTGAGCTTAATAGTAAGTCAAGCACAGATATGCAAGCCGACTATTTACGCAGCTACTCCACAATACTGTACTCACTATGTTTTAAGAATTTTAAGAATTCCTTAGCCTCTTCTTCCTTCACTAGCTCGTTTATAGGCGATTCCTGTTTGGTCACCATTTCCTTCTTTTGTTCACCCACTAAGGTTTTCTCTTTTGTAAGCTCTATTCGCGTGTTTGTCACATCGTAGCGCTTTTCACTACGCGTATAGGAGCCCACCTCCTGATTTCCCATTGTAATGCTGGATGAGTCCCCCTTCCCAGGGATCATCACATTGCAGTCATAGTTCCAGGGAACCTTTTTGTTATCTTCATATAAAAAAATTACAGGTTTTTAAATCACGACCTTCGGTGTTATCTTTACCCCAACTCCATTGTTCTTTGGCTGCGAGATGATGACCAAAGGATAGTTAATTTTTGAAGCCTTTGCTGCTGATTCATCTTCCAATGCGCAGATGCTTTTTCTTCTTGGCATTCATCACTTTCATAAAATTCCAGCTCTTTATCGTCCATTAGCCTTTGCACCAGAATTCTGAACTCAATACAGTTCTAGATCTCGTGCCCCTCTATGTTATGAAACTCACAGCCCTTTCTCGTTCCTTTATACTTTCCCACCGGATCTGATACAACTAATCCCCTTTTCATCATTTCCTTTAAAACCTATCTCTTCGGAGTTTTCACTTCAGTAATATCCGTTTTAACTCTTTTTCCCACATTCTCACCTATCATACTAACCCCATGATTAGGTAGTGGGTGCTCCGCGCTATGGGTATCGTCTAATTTTACAACGCCTATCTGGATGAGTCTTTCTACGAATTTCTTGAAAGCGAGACAATGCTCTATTGAATGCCCCACAATCCCCGCATGGTACTTGCACTGTGTATTCGCGTTATACCATTTAGGGTATGGGGGCTATAGGGGTTTTAAGTAATGAGGGGAAACAGCATGTGCATCGAATAAGTTTCAGTACATTTCCTTGTACGTGATTGGGATCGGCGTGAATTCGATTTTTTTTATATTTTGCTTTGCATTGGATTCCTGTCTAGATGGGCTCTGATGATCGGTGATTACGGTCCTAGGCTGGTTTACAGTGATAGGCTTTGAATAAATTTTGTCACGGTGCTTATGTAGTTTATATTATTCTCTATTTTCTTTGGGATCGTCTTTCTAGCACGTTGCGCTGCCTCTATCTTGCCACATCTGATTGCATTTTCTATCATTTTTTCTGACATCACGATATCTAAAAAACTTTTAGTAGCGCTCCCCAGCATGAGATTGATGAAAGGAGCCTTCAAAGTATTGATGAAAAGTAAGGTTATTTCCTTCTCTAAGAGAGGTGGCTGAACTTGTGTTGCTACCTCTCTCCATCGCTGGGCGTATTGTCTGAAGCTCTCGCTCGGCTTTTTCTCCATGTTTTGCAACGTGATCCTATCAGGCGCTATGTCTACCATGTGACCGTATTGTTTCATGAAGGCCTGTGCCAGATCCTTCCATGTCTTAATCTGGGCACAACTTAGCTGATTGTACCACCTGGCCGCAGACCTGGCCAAACTGTCTTGAAAGCAATGAATCAACAATTAGTTATTATTAACGTGTCTCGCCATTCTTTGACAGAATATCGTGATGTGCGCTTTGAGACAACTAGTCCTGTTGTATTTTTCAAATTTCAGTGTTTTAAACTTTGGCAGAAGTACCAAGTCTGGGACCAAACTTAAGTCCTTAGCATCTACCCCGTAATGGTAGTCAGCGGTCTCCATTACTTTAAACTTCTCTTCTAACCACTTGCAACGGTCTTCAAGTTGCTTTGGCAGGTCCACTTTTACCTTGTCCATTTCTGCCATTTCGTCGAGATCGGGGGCCACAGGGTTAGCTGGACTATCTCTTGGGTTGGAACTTGAGCTGGTCGGGAGGTGCGTCAGTATTGCGGTACCAACCTGATACTGCGGCCTAATAATAACAGGTGTCCTTTGGGGGTACATGTCTGGTGGTGCTTGGGTGTTTGGTGGGGTAAAGCCTGGAGGGTAAACAGGGTCGTCATTATCGTTTCCTAAGCTAGTATCGACACCTTTTTCCTTCTTGCGTTCTTTAGCCAGCAACTGTGCCAGCTGGCTTATCATTTTATTTTGGGATTCTTGCATCCGCTCTATTATGTCTTGTTGTATCTTGGCTAATCATTCTTGCATTTGATCCTGCATGTCTTTTTGCATTTGCTCTAATCTTTCTATTCTTTGGTCCATTACTTTCATTTTGCCTTGTGTACCGTAGTGGTGTTCCAGGGTAACTGCCATGATTTAGGGTCCCTTTTGTGAGATTTAATGCGCATGATGCAATGTAATGCTAATGCATGAAATGTATGCAACAAAAAGGCATTGCTTCTGATTCAATTTCCGTTAGAATAACTTTTCTAGAAAACCAATTTCTTCACATAAAATGGATTACATATAAGGCCTCGCCCTAATACTTAAGGCCTTGACTTTCTCAAGAAGCTAAGCTAACTCTTGGCCTCGCTCTGACTTTGACTCGTACATTAAACTTAGTACATCAGCTCGGTCTGCTAAGGTTTGTAAATGATCCGCCACCTCTCGCACTTGAGCCACGGCTTCCCCCATAATGTAATCCCGGTCTCTGACTTGGCTCTAAGAGTGGTGAAGTTGTTCCTTCCAACGCTCTTTATTGACTTAAAGAAACTCCACCCGAAGCTCACAACCGTGTAAAGTAGACTCTAGCTCTTCTATTCTTCCTTTCATTTCTTCAATTTTGCTCAGACTAGCCTTTAATTCGACTACAGAATTACAGCTACGATACTAATACAATGATCTTTCCAATTCTGGCACCCGAGCCTTTAATTCTTCCTTCTCGTTCTGACTTTCTACCAAACTTCTTTTCAGAGTATCTTCTCAAACTTGAGTATCTTGGAGTTTCCTTTCCCATTGACTGACTCTATTCTTTTCCTCTCTAATTTTTTGACGCCATTGCTCTGACATCTTTCCCAATCCAACAATTTTCATCGACCTTCCCAGCTTCTTGTAGTCTATTTTCAAGCTGCCCAAATTTTTTTCAGCCTTATTTTTCCCTTTTCTCAGCTTCTTGGCTTCCAGTTTCTGAACGTCAACTTCCAATCCCAGTTGTATTTTCTCTTCTTCTAATTGTTCTATCCTTTTCCCTAATTCCAGATTCTTTCTTTCAAAGTCCTATTTGATGATTTCGAGCTCCGAGGGGATCACCTGCAAGTGTTATTCCAGTGATCGGGTGTTTTCTTGGCCTGATGTGGGGATGTTGTCATTGATTCTCTGACTCCACCACCAGTTATACTCAGGGGTTGTCATTGGGTTAGCAACAAATTGTTTCATTCTGTGAGTTCAGCTCCAAGCACTCGATATTTCACGAACTCTCCTATTGTAATTATCCCCTTTATATTCAAACTCATACTGAATTAACCCTTGTGTCACTGGCATAAATTGTCTCGATCTATACTATCTTAACACGGGGAGAGGAGCGTATCCGACAGCTCTCCATATTCCTGGCAGAGAAACCCAGTCAAAATCTCCACATTGATATAAGATCTCGTCAGGAACCATCAAAGGAGCTCTCTATCCTATATCTTCTTCTTACAGATTTTACAGGATCATCATCCAGTTTTCTTCTGTAAGATCGTCTCGTCTTGGTGTGGCTGCTAACTCTTTCAGCGGAGAATAGTCCTCGGAGAAGATTTGATACGATACCTTTTCTGCTTTCCAAAAGTGTCTGTGGAACCATGCTAGTAAGAGTTGTGCGCAACCAATGAATCTTCCTTCACCTACTCTTCGACACGTGCTTAGGGACCTGAAGGTTTCAGCTAGAATTGTAGGAACAGGTGTGACTCTTCTATCTAGTCTATCAAATAAGTCAGAGATCGCCTCGTCTATATACCCTAGAGCTTTAGGGAAGATAATCAGTCCATAGATGCTCAAGGAAAAAATGTCAATCCTTTTCTTCACATCAGGATGCGCTATGATCAAATCCCTTAAATTTCTCCAAGGAATGCACTTACAATCTCCTTTTTGTTTCATTCGGGCTGTAACCCACTGCTCGCTCATCCCCGTAATATTAATCAGCTTCTTTAAGAATATGGGGACATTAACAGCTCTAACATAAGCCTTGCCAGTTTGAATCTTTGGGCAACGGAGCAGAGCTATGTACTCTTCTATTGTAGGTACTAGATCCACTTTCCCGAAAGTAAAGCAACTATAAGCAGGGTTCCAAAACTGGGCTATAGCTTGGAATAAGTGCGGGTCTACCTTGATATCAAGCAGATAAGGCAGATCACCATAATGACAGTAGAATAGTTGCTTGATCTCATCGTCCCATTGATTCCATATTTCTTTCACTCTTGAAGATTATTTTGGGTTACGCTGATGCGTGTGAAATCCCACAATTCTGATATATGCCCTTCTGTGAGACTATCACCTTTCTCTTGCTGCATTGTCTCGGCCTATATTCGGATGGCCGCATTGTCCTCCACTTTAATAAGAAACCGCTTTTCCATGACAAGCTATCTATTTAGCAATCAAATGTGAATCAACACCTTTTTGATGAATATACCATGCAAAAATGAAAATGAAGCAAGTCAGTATTTCATACACAGTAAGCAGAGAATAAAATACCTAACCGGGCAACCACTAGGGTTTGTCATGGCTCTACCTAGGGTAGCTCTTAAGACTTGCTATATAGGGTTCGGTTCTAGAGTAAAAGTACCTGAACCAGCAGATTCCTCGATCCTCACCCATTATAGGCTGATACGGGCCGAGTTCAGTTCAGGGGAATACATTTCCCTATGGCTGCATGGAGATGAAAATCTCACGAAGACATAGGTACGGATGTATCCCGAAAGTACGAAGGTGAAAACCTCATGAAGGAGTAGCTTCTCACTCCCACTTAAAAGGGTATATCCTAGTGGACATGTAATACAATGCATAGAGACATCAAAAAAAAAATCAAACCAGAAAAGTGAACCAAAATGATAAAAGTCGTAACAAAGATGAATGACTTGTAACGAAAGGATCGTATATTTAAAACAAATTTTCAATTTTCGACAAAAAGACAAAAATTAATCAACTTGTGGCTTGACTCTCTTATTTAAAAGTCTCTAGCGGAGTCGCCAAGCTGTCGTAAACATTTTTTGGTAAAACGAAATTTCGACTTTGGTTTTGAAAACAAAAATAAAAATGGGAGTCCCCACCAATCTTTTTTGATGAGGTGTGATCGGGTCACCTCGTAAAATGGTTATTTTTAATAAACAGTTTGATTTATCAAAACAACGATTTTGGTCTCTGAAAATTGGAAAGACGAGTTCGGGAGTTGGTTACGCACGAGGAAGGGTTAGCACCCTCGATACGCCCAAAATTGGTACCTAATTGATTAGTTAACGTCTTGATGTCGAAAATTTGAAAAGATTTTAAAATACGAATCCTTAGGAAAATGTTTGGATAATTCGAATTGGATATCAAAATTCTCTTGTTCCGAAAAGATGAAATACCACTTCCAGCACGTTAGGACACGATGTTTCAACCCTCGATACCAAAGTCATTTAACGACTTCCAAAATTCATGCATTGAAAATATTAAAAGGATGTTCATTGATTTGGCCAAACGAAGACTGAAACCCAGCACGTTAGGGCACAGTTTCTCGGATTTCCAATCACAGAATATTACCTTGGTTTATAATGTCTTATCTCGAAATAACGAAATGTCACATACAACACGTTAGGACACAACACATCAAATTCTCGAGAATAAGCTTTTTATTTAAAATGTATTTGTTTTAAAAGGATATTCAGTTATTTAGAGTAAACGAGAAAAATCGAAACCGAATACGTTAGGGCACGACCCTCCCGAATTTCTAAATACGGAATATTACCTTTGTTAAAGAAATCAATTTTGTAACAGTTAAATTAACACTATAAAAACAAATTACAATGTTAATGTATGGAATAATAGTAAATGCGTTAATATGGATGGTGATAACAGAGGACAGCAATGAGACGGAATAAGGAAATAAAACGGACTAATTACAGAAGAGAAAAATAATAAGTAAAATTGAATAAAGAAATAAGATAAAAAAGAATGCAGGTAATAATAAAATGAGAAAATGATAAAAATAATAGCAATGGTAACGAAATTGATACGAACAATCGTGATGAAAAAAAGAAGCAAATGCTAGTAATAGCAATAACAACAACAACAAAAAACAACAACAACAACAACAACAACAACAACAACAACAACAACAACAACAACAACAACAACAATAACAACAACAACAACTGTAACATCCTAGATTAGGGGTTATGCGTTTGTGCATAATTCATGAGTAGTAGGTTTTGGCAGTGTTTGAAAGTGAATTAAGGGTTTTTAAAATCCTAGGATGGAAGAGAAAGCTTTGGACAATTATTGGTTTTTAAGTTAAAAACAAGAAGTGATGTGGAAAAGTGGCAAGGGACGCCACCTAAGGTGCAAGGGTTATGGCATCAAGTGAAGTACTTTGAGGGAATAGGTTCAAATCCCATTGTGTGCATTTTTGCTTAATTTTATGAAATAGCATGTTTACTATGATATGGATGTGTGGTGTGCATTTTTAGAACCTAGGAAATATAAGGAAATGTAAGGAAATGAAAGGAAATGAAAGAAAATGAAAGGAAATGTAAGGAAATGAAAGGAAATGTAAGGAAATGTAAGGAAATGTAAGGAAACTTGGAAATGATTTAGAAATGTTAAGTTTCAAAAGGAGGAAAGTAAACATTTTGGAAATCTAAGCTAAAAGAGGAAAGTAAACATTTTGGAAACTTAAGTTAAAAGAGGAAAGTGAACATTTTGGAAACCTAGGAAACGTCAAGCTTAAAGAGCCAAACGAAAATTTTTGGAAACTTATAAATGACCTAGAAATGTCGAGTTTTAAAGTTTAAAAGAGGAAATTAAGGCAAGGTGGCCTTAAGAGAAAAAGCATGTGAAAATTGACACACAACCAGGCTTGGAAAAGTGGCTTGAAGATGCCACTTAGGGCCTCTGGTAATGGCGCCACATGCGAGTGCATTTGGGCCAGGGATCGAGTCACTTAGGAAGCAAATAAAAGAAGTTTAATTTTGCTACAAAGAGCAGAGAGGTGGACGGCATGTGGGCTCTTAAAAGAGGAGTTTTATTTCCTTTAGAATTTAGGCTAATTAGGAGATAATTGTTGGATTAATTCTTTTGATAAAGTGATAATTATCACATAGGAAAAGTGGTGGCCAAGTAGGGGACTCTAGCCTAGTAATTTCGGCTATAAAAGGGAAAGAAGGCCATTCATTCATTCATTCACTCTTCCTTTGTCAAATTTCTTAAGCGATTCTCCTCTCTCTTGAAATTCCTACAGCTTCTATTCTTCCTTCTCTTTTCTTTCTAATCCTCCAAAAGCCAAAAGTTGTGAGAGCATCATTTAGCCATAGCAAATCTCGAAGGTTGAAGTGAAGGTGCAATCGATTCCTTCAAATAAGGGTAAGATCCAAGTTTAGTTTCCATTCTTTTATATTTTAGACTTATCGAAATTTAGGGACTAATTTCGATTATTAATCTTAGTAGAATCATGGAAGGAGAATTTCTTTTCCGAAGGTACACCATAGGCCGATGTTCCTTAGTTATTCTAAGTGAATTTGGGATTTAAGATCCTTAAGGTAAGTGACTATGAATATTCGGCCAAGACCCTATTTTTGTAGTAGATCTATTTTTATGTATTTTAAGCTGAAAACTAACCGATTCATAGAATCTAGTGATTAACCGACTTCAAAGGAGAAGAATACAAGTTTTTGGGATTTGATTTTTAATTCAATCAGCAACAAGGTAAGTTTTGCTGCACAAATCCTACTAGGATTTGGATTTATGGTCAAATGGCTCTTTACTAAGTATTAAGTGATTGAATAAATGTAGAGATCTAAGATCTAAGGCATTAGATCAAGCTTTTCGGGATCTCAAGGAATTGCTAAGCGAATCAGGTGTGTACCCTACCCTAAGTTTTAATACGTTCATGGCTATGTTTTAAATTAAATGTGTTAATATGAAAGTGTAAGAACATGGCTAAGGTACCGTGTGTACCCCACACTAATCTTAATAGATTTATGGCTTAAACTTGATACATGTGTTAATATGAAAGTGTAAGAACGTGGCTAAGGTACCATGTTATGGTACAAAGTACTCAGGTACGTTTTCCTACTCCTACTAGGATTACGAAATATGTTATACTTAACATGTGAAAAGTGACACGAATGTGAATTTAAGTATGATATGCATGATATGAATAATATGGGGCATTGGGTTATTTGAGAAAGGGAAGTGAATGTGATGACTTCACTCACTATCCAATGTGGTGACTTGGTCACATTATCTCGAATGTGGTGACTTGGTCACATTATCTCGAATGTGGTAACCGGTTACATTATCGAATGTGGTGTCTCATGACACAATTATCCGAGTGGCTATGCCACGAATTTTATATAGGCGATGAGCACGCCGATATGCTTGACGCCTTCGATGGTGTGTAGCGGATGGAGGGTTGACTTAGTAGTCCCCACAAAGGTGCGATGGTACGGTGGAGTGTAGCGGATGGCATATAGGTTTGGGTTCGGGTTTGCATCATTATCTTGAATCATTAAATGTGAAATTGTGATACGTATGATTATGATTTGTTATGCCTGAATTTGTTAAGCCTTAGTGTTTGTGTACACATTGAGTCTATTTGACTCACCCCGTTGTGGGAACATGTTTCAAGTGACGATCAGTGATGGACCGGGTTCGGCAGAAGCTTAGGGATGGCCATGCACAGTAAGAAATTTACGACTTGGACTTTTATTTTATTTTAAGTAATTTAAAGTTTATTTTGGTTTTAATTTTGGGAAATTATTTGATGTAATAAGGCCGTAGTAGCATTTACTTTACTTTTATTTATTGAGCATACGATCTTTATATTTATTAAAAGATTAACTAAAATTAATTTAATTCAAAGCCCAAACGCTTTGTCACCTAAATCAAAAGGATTTTTAATAACGAAATAAACCTGTTTTCAACTCAAGCCCAACCCAAAACAAACTTTCCCTCAAAATGCTCAAGTTTTTCCTAAATACAAAAGAAATTGAAATGGTTTTCACCGGGGAACATACCAGATCCGGTCAAGGCTCGTGGGCCAGGTTTGGGGTGTTTTAGTTTGGTATTAGAGCCCAGTTTTAAACTCTCGGCCTTGGGTTTAAGGCCCAAAACGTTTTCCAAAGTAAGCCCAAAAGGAATTTTCTGAAAAATTTTCAGGTTTTTCTGGCATGGCCCACTAAGTCTCCGACCCGCAGTCCACCAGGTAAGTACTTCTGACTTCTAAAGTGATTTGAATATGTGAAATGTATGGGCGTCTATGGCAACGTAGATTAGTGAACTAGGATCTGTTGAACCCTAGGACTCGTCTACTCAAAAACATAAGTACATAAGACTTAAGGACCATTAGACAAACCTGTGATTAAGTCGTAGAGCTAGGGTGTGGTAATTGTTGTGCGATGTTCAGGAGTGGATTCAAGAAGAGCTTGGTATTTAAGCGCCCTAGCGACTCACCTCCTCCCACTCGAATCCTACAGGTGCATAGCCTCGGTTCACCCTAACCAAGAGGACTTATACACTGCTAAACCCCAACTAAAACCCGAAAGGGACTAGCCGTATTTTATGGAAACCCTAGTTTTAAAATTTCTAAATTACCTTTTGATTTGAAAAGATTATTTTTATAAATTTTCCTGAAATATTTCCGATTTACAAAATTACCTAAATACCTTTAGTCGTAAAATTACTAAAATGCCCTTGGTTTTTAAAATTACCATATTACCCTCAATTTTAGTGAAATTTCTCTATTTTGCAAAAGTGTCCAAAAACTCTATTTTACGAAAAATTCAAGGTACTTTGATTTGGAAAAATTACTAAAATGCCTCTGTGTTGTAAATTAATAAAATACCATTAGTTTTTAAGATTTTCAAAAAAATACCCTCGACTTTTGCTAAAATGTTTCTACTTTACAAAATACCAGAAACTTTTGTTTTACAAATATCAAGATACCGTGATTTGGAGAATTTACGAAAATGCCCCTGACTTCCAAAATTACCGAAATAACCCCGATTTCTGAAATTTTTGCAACAACACTGATTTGGAAAATAAATTCTCAAAAACAACCTCAAGTTTTGTAAATTCCAAAATATTCTTGATTTGTTAAGATTTACACATTCACCCGAGTTAATTACCAAAATACCCTCGGATTTCAAAATCTTCCAAGATACCCCGAGAATGAAAAATTACCATAATACCCTTATTTACCAAATCACCAAGGAACTTTATTTTGACAAATTATGAAAATACCCCTGTAGGACAAATTACAAAAATACCCCCGGGTAGTGGAAAAACAACAACAATGGAAACTATAATATTTCTCTGAATGAACGAAAGTTCATAATTGATTGATGGAGGTATGAATGTAAAGACTGTGTGCATGTATGAATACGAAAGAACCACTTCTAAAAATTCTTTCCATAAAACTTCTTCATGTTAATCGGTGAAACACAATTTTTTAATACATAAAACTTCTTAATCAGTTAAATCGCGATGTTAGAAATGAGTTCTAAGGGCGTGAACTTAGAGATTATGCCCGGAAAGTATGATGGTTCTATTAAGATCAGTCTTGTGAGTAAGCATAAGTGCGATGAGAAGGATTGTACGACTGTTAGTAAGTAATTTCGAGGACGAAATTATTTTTAAGGAGGGTAGAACTGTAACATCCTAGATTAGGGGTTATCGTTTGTGCATAATTCATGAGTAGTAGGTTTTGGCGGTGTTTGGAAGTGAATTAAGGGTTTTAAAATCCTAGGATGGAAGAGAAAGCTTTGGACAATTATTGGTTTTAAGTTAAAACAAGAAGTGATGTGGAAAAGTGGCAAGGGCGCCACCTAAGGTGCAAAGGTTATGGCATCAAGTGAAGTACTTTGAGGGAAGAGGTTCGAATCCCATTGTGTGCATTTTTGCTTAATTTTATGAAATAGCATGTTTACTGTGATATGGATGTGTGGTGTGCATTTTTAGAACCTAGGAAATATAAGGAAATGTAAGGAAATGAAAGGAAATGAAAGAAAATGTAAGGAAATGAAAGGAAATGAAAGGAAATGTAAGGAAATGAAAGGAAATGTAAGGAAATGTAAGGAAACTTAGAAATGATTTAGAAATGTTAAGTTTCAAAAGGAGGAAAGTAAACATTTTGGAAACCTAAGCTAAAAGAGGAAAGTAAACATTTTGGAAACTTAAGTTAAAAGAGGAAAGTGAACATTTTGGAAACCTAGGAAATGTCAAGCTTAAAGAGCCAAACGAAAATTTTTGGAAACTTAGAAATGACCTAGAAATGTCGAGTTTTAAAGTTTAAAAGAGGAAATTAAGGCAAGGTGGCCTTAAGTGAAAAAGCATGTGAAAATTGACACACAAACAGGCTTGGAAAAGTGGCCTGAAGATGCCACTTAGGGCCTCTGGAAATGGCGCCACATGCGAGTGTATTTGGGCCAGGGATCGAGTCATTTAGGAAGCAAATAAAAGAAGTTTTATTTTGCTACAAAGAGCAGAGAGGTGGACGGCATGTGGGCTCTTAAAAGAGGAGTTTTATTTCCTTTAGAATTTCGGCTAATTAGGAGATAATTGTTGGATTAATTCTTTTGATAAAGTGATAATTATCACATAGGAAGAGTGGTGGCCAAGTAGGGGACTCTAGCCTAGTAATTTCGGCTATAAAAGGGAAAGAAGGCCATTCATTCATTCATTCACTCTTCCTTTGCCGAATTTCTTAAGCAGATTCTCCTCTCTCTGTCGAAATTCCTACAGTTCTATTCTTCCTTCTCTTTTCTTTCTAATCCCTCCAAAAGCCGAAAGTTGTGAGAGCATCATTTAGCCATAGCTGAATCTCTGAAGGTTGAAGTGAAGGTGCAATCGATTCCTTCAAATAAGGGTAAGATCCAAGTTTAGTTTCCATTCTTTTTATATTTTGGACTTATCAAAATTTAGGGACTAATTTCGATTATTAATCTTGGCCGAATCATGGAAGGAGAAGTTCTTTTCCCGAAGGTACATCATAGGTCAGCGTGTTCCTAGTTATTCGTGAATTTCGAGATTTAAGATCCTTAAGGTAAGTGACTATGAATATTCGGCCAAGACCCTATTTTTGTAGTAGATCTATTATTATGTGTTTTAAGCTGAAAACTAATCGATTCAAGGGATCTAGTGATTAGCCGACTTCAAAGGAGAAGAATATAAGTTTTCGGGATTTGATTTTTAATTCAATCGGCAACAAGGTAAGTTTTAGTGTACAAATCGTACTAGGATTTGGATTTATAGTCAAATGGCTCTTTACTAAGTATTAAGTGATTGAATAAATGTAGAGATCTAAGATCTAAGGCATTAGATCAAGCTTTTCGGGATCTCAAGGAATTGCTAAGTGAATCAGGTGTGTACCCTGCCCTAAGTTTTAATACGTTCATGGCTATGTTTTAAATTAAATGTGTTAATATGAAAGTGTAAGAACATGGCTACGGTATCGTGTGTACCCCACACTAATCTTAATAGATTTATGGCTTAAACTTGATATATGTGTTAATATGAAAGTGTAAGAATGTGGCTAAAGTACCATGTTATGGTACAAAGTACTCAGGTACGTTTTCCTACTCCTACTAGGATTACGAAATATGTTATACTTAACATGTGAAAAGTGACACGAATGTGAATTTAAGTATGATATGCATGATATGAATAATATGGGGCATTCGGGTTATTTGAGAAAGGGAAGTGAATGTGATGACTTGGTCTCACTATCTGAATGTGGTGACTTGGTCACATTATCCGAATGTGGTGACTTGATCACATTATCCGAATGTGGTAACCGGTTACATTATCTCAATGTGGTGTCTCATGACACAATTATCTGAGTGGCTATGCCACGAATTTTATATAGGCGATGAGCACGTCGATCGCAGCCGATCGCCTTCGATGGTGTGTAGCGGATGGAGGGTTGACTTAGTAGTCCCTACGGTGTGCGGGATGGTGCGGGTGGAGTGTAGCGGATGGCATATAGGTTTGGGTTCGGTTTGCATCATTATCTTGAATCATTAAATGTGAAATTGTGATACGTATGATTATGATTTGTTATGCCTGAATTTGTTAAGCCTTAGTGTTTGTGTACACATTGAGTCTGTTTGACTCACCCCGTTGTGGGAACATGTTTCAGGTGACGATCAGTGATGGATCGGGTTCGGCAGAAGCTTAGGGATGGCCATGCACAGCAATAAATTTAAGACTTGGACTTTTGTTTTATTTTAAGTAATTTAAAGTTTATTTTGGTTTTAATTTTGGGAAATTATTTGATGTAATAAGGCCATAGTAGCGTTTACTTTACTTTTATTTATTGAGCATACGATCTTTATATTTATTAAAAGATTAAGTAAAATTAATTTAATTCAAAGCCCAAATGGTTTGTCACCTAAATCAAAAGGATTTTTAATAACGAAATAAACCTATTTTCAACTCAAGCCCAACCCAAAACAAACTTTCCCTCAAAACGCTCAAGTTTTTCCTAAATACAAAAAAAATTGAAATGGTTTTCACCGGGGAACATACCAGATCCGGTCAAGGCTCGTGGGCCAGGTTTGGGGTGTTTCAACAACAACAACAACAACAACAACAACAACAACAACAATAATAATAATAATAGTAACAATAATGATAATAATAATATTATTAAAAATGATTGATTTAATGATAAAGTGGTTAAAATAGTCAAAAAGGACTAAAATTGAATAAAAAACGGGCTTCTGGGAAAATATAGAATAAAAATAGAAAGGAAGGACCTGTCCGATATACGCGGATAACTTGGGGACTAAAGTGGGCTATAGCCTATTCCCTCCAAAACACATAGCATCGATAAGGACCTGATTGCAAACCAACTAAGCTTTCGGGGTAAATTTTTTAAAATTGAAGACTTGATTGCGATAATATAAAAAGGCGGAGGGGCTAAAAGTGCAATTAGCCCCTCCAATGAAAAACATGCGAATCCTAGGCCGGAGTGGGTTGGGTCAAATCGGGTCATGTCAAACGGCGCCGTTTTGGGGCCACTGAAATAGGCCCTAAACGGCGTCGTTTTGGTCCCCTTATAAAAGCAAATTTTTTCCTTTTCTTTTTCATTTCTGCTGCTTTCTTTTAAAAAAACTAACCCTTTTTTTTCTCTCTGCAGGTCTGGGGTCTCCGGCCAGTCAGCCGCCACGCACCATCGTGTCTTCGCCGTGCGGTGGCTGGAAAAGGTACAATTTAGATTTTTTCCTCCTTTTTTTAAAAAAAAAAATAATAAATGTGTATGCTACAAAAGGGGAGAAAGAGAAGAAAAAAAAAGCTTTCGAAAATGATAAAAGGGTTTTACCTCCTTTCAGTTTCTGTTTGTTTTTTCTTTGTAGTTTTTAATATTTTCTGCATTTTCATGTTTGGATCTCTTGATTTGTGTTGAAATTGCTCGAATCTGTTTCTATTTTTTTTGAATCTGTTTCTTGTATATCTTCCAAAAAAAAACCGTCCTTACAAAGAAATTTTAATAGGCTTTTATAGCCTAAATTTTTATACACTTTTTACTTTCTGTCGTTTCTCGTTTAATGACCTGCAGGTGGAAGTGGCGGTGGAAGGGCGGTGGACAAGACCATGGCGCAGGGCAAGTGGCTGTCAGACTGACCAATGGCAGAGGCGGCGGCATTAGATAGGGTTTTGGTATTTTTTTCTTTTTTCTGACTTAGGGTTTGTAATGGGCTAATTGGGCTGTTGGGTTGGGTAGGTTTTTATTGGGCTTAATATTTGGTTTGTAAAATGGGTTTTAATGCTTTGGGGAGTGTAGTTTTTTGTAATTGGGTTTGGGCATTTGAAATTGGGTTTGGTCATTGGGTTATTTGATTTTGGGAAATGGGTTGTAAAATGGGCCCCGATTTTTAGTCTTGTTGGGCTTTAGTGGGCCCGGGCAAAAATTAGGTCGTACAATTTATATTATTTTTTTAAGTTAAAATATATAAAATTTTAAATAATTTTAAAATACATAAATTAAAAAAAATAAAAACGTTTTTTACATCAAGAATGATCCTAGTTTCATTGTAGATGTGCATTTTAATTCTTTTATATATTTATATATTGAGTAAGTATTTGGTACATTGACAATTGTACTTTTTTTATCCCACAAAAAACCTTAAAAATTAATATGTGTCTCTTTTTTAAATATTTATGTTTTAATATTTTACTATACCTCAGAGGACACTTGTCAAACCCTTGACCATGCTGACAGTGTACCAAATAAATTTCCTTAGATATTTTTATATAACTTTTAAAATTTTAAATTTATGTATTACAAAGTTTTATATATATTTTAAAATATTATAGGTGTTATAAAATAAAAAGAGATGGAGAGAATAAAGAGCAAAGAAAATATGAAAGCAATAGAGAATGTACTTTATTGATCAAAAGGGATATTACAATGCTTTATCAAAGTCTCTATTATAGGCATAAGAAGAATAAAAGAAGTAAAGATCTAATTCTAATAACTATTAGAGTTTAAAGTACATTAAAACTTTGTCTTGATCATGATAGGCATCTACTTAATAAGATATTCATAACACTCCCCTTTGGATGTCCATTTGTAGATAATGTGCCTCGTAGGAAAAAGGAGTACACAATCTTTTATTACAAGCTGCCTCGTTAAAAACCTTTACTAGGAAAACCTAATGGGACAAAACCTTGGTTAAAGGAAAAGAGTACAACTTGTTTTTAGAATCCCCCTGATGGCAACAAAACATTACATCTTTGAGTTGACGCATTCCAATCTTATGTAATAGTCTTTCAAATGTTGAAGTTAACAATGCCTTAGTAAAAAGATCTGCTAAATTCTCACTAGAGTGAATTTGTTGAACATTTATATCACCTCTTTTCTCAAGATCATGGGTGAAGAATAATTTTGGTGAAATATATTTCGTTCTGTCACCTTTAATAAAACCACCCTTCAATTGAGCTATATGATGTGTCTCTAACTAACTACGATCACAATAAAGGTAAGCGCACCTATCGTTCAATAGTATAGTTATGGTAAGACCGGTAATATCATATCCACAAGGACCAAGAGTACTAGTAATTACTATCTTTTTATTATCTACCCTAAGAATTAGAGTGATTTCTTTTAGACTAAAACTTAATTAAAAACACGACAGAGAACGAATTTGGAAAATACTTTAGACAACTTTATGAGATAGGCAATACCTAAGGAAGAATCCACCTAGACTTCACTTATTACTTTTGATTCATATGATTTATTCACTTGACTTAATCCGTAGAAATCCTTGATTTATGTTAATATCTTTTTCAAGACTAAAAACAACTAACTCTAGGTTGATTAATTGAAATTTCTTTCTAATTAAAACCCCTATTGTCGCATTAACTCGATCTATGGATTCTCTTATTAGATTTGACTCTAATCCGGCAGATTTTCATCGTCCTATTTCTAGGGTTGCAATCAACTCCTCTTAATTGTGTTGATCTACTCTTAATCTCTCGAGTGTAAAACAGGACTTTTGCTCCTCTTTCTTTGCATGTCTTGAATAAGCACATTCGACTTGAATCAATAACTTTATTTGGTAAATTGTTGTACAAGAATTATCAAAACAAGAATAAGAACTCACAATTAAGAATAAGAATAAGTATTTTCTTATAAATCAAATAATAATAACCTTTTCTTTGAATAAGTATTTCTTTTCTTCTTTTGTTCTCCTTAAGGCCGATTGCTTGTGAACCCACCCTTCTCTTATTTGCAAACTAGTCCCTCTCTTTCCTTCTTGATAGTCCTCTCTCCTTCTTCTTGAAACACCATCTTCCAAAACTCCATCCTCCATCTCTTTTTCTTTAAACCGAAAGCACCCCTCCATATCTTCAATCTCTTTTCTTTTTTTTCCAAAACCATTTTTAGCCGAACCTTACTACAACCCTTGCCGATTTCTTCTTTGTTTTTTTTAAACTTTTCTCTTCTTGGTTAAGGGTGCTAGCCGAATCTTCTCTTTCTTCCTATAGTTTCTTTATTGCCGTATATCAAAGGAGGAGTGTGACCTTGTTGGAGTCTTGTTCAATCGATCTAACAAGAAGGTAAGTGTTGGTCGAATGGCCAATTCTCCTCTTTCTTGTACCTTGCCGATTTTTAGTGAGTTTTAGGGCAGATTTCGGTATCTGTTAAAAGGAGTAACGTTCAGTTTTGGTAATCGTTTTTCGTATAGGGCCTTTGGAGTTCGAAATCGAGCAAGGAGAGCCTTCTTACTCTGTTAAGCACTCGGTAAGTGGTGGTAAGAGATTGCTTTAATGGTTTCTTTAGAGTTGTTAAGCCAAAGTTTGATGAGACTAATGGTTTGTGTTTTAGAGGGGAGGCCGATTATTAGAAGGAACCAGTGTTGGTTCGGGATTGGTTGGAAACCGAACCATTTGCAAAGGTAAGGTTTAACGCAACCCCTTTGGGTTATCTATTTTTGGCCGAATGGTTTAAGTGTTAACCCCTTGTTGGCCGAATGTAGGATCAGGGTTGTTGAGGTGATCAAGGGACTTAGACCGGTTCTTTGGATTAAAACCTTCGCTATACCGGTGTATACGCTAACACACTAATTTCTTAGCAATAAGTTAATAACCTGTGTTGTAACAAGTGAAAGCAGTGATGATGGTCTTGATACCGATAGGTATATTCACGATTCGTAAGTCCGTAGCATTACGAGTTCTATTGTTGATACATTGAATATTATGATGCATGATATATGTGCTATGAGATGCGATATTGGGCATGTTGGCATGAATTCCATGATTTGCATATTGTGCATTAGTCAAGATGACATGTATGGGTAATCCGAGAGGAGGGGAGTATGATATCCGTGTCTTTGGGACATTTGTGTCTTTGGGACACGGAGGTTTGGCACCTCAATGGTTTGGTACCACATATTTTGTTACTTTGGGTCACGGAGGTTTGGCACCTCATCCTCGTCCCAAAGGCTTAGTACCACGGTGGGTTGGCCCCACGCTTGATTATACGGATTGACGCCGGTGATTTGGTATCACACGATGGGTTGGCCCCATCATCGGATTTGTGATCATGGTCACCAGTGATTTGGTATCACACTGTGTCTTTGGGACACCGAGGTTTGGCACCTCATTGCGACTCGCCCCGTGGTTTGACACCACCGTGGGTTGGCCCCACTTATGAGATACGGGATTGTCGCTAGTGATTTGGTATCACACGATGGGTTGGCCCCATCATTGGATTATTCGTGACTTGGTCACCAAAGGTTTGGCACCACATTATGGATATCGTGACTTTAGGTCACCAAAGGTTTGGTACCACACGGGGTAGAGAAGGTGTAATGGATGGTTAGGAACGGGTGCATTAATTGTATTGCTTTGCTATGATGTGTGTTAGCATGTTGTATTGTCGGGAGGGGGATTTACACACTGAGTCTTACGACTCACTCTCTCTCCTTTGATATTTCAGGTGACACTTAGACGCGGATATGGAGCCGGGATGGACTCGAGGCGCTCATGCCATGCTTAAATAAGGATTTGCTCAGACTTTATAAAATTTGGTACATTAGCCTATTTATTACTATTTGGTTTTATTTTGGGTTTGTAAAAGGCCTTTTAAAATTATGTTTTGCTATGTTCATGCTTAAAGTAGATTTTTTTAATATGCCTTAACAAATTAATTGGGTTAAAATGTGCTAAAACTTGGAAAGACAACGATTTCAAAACTACAAAAGCGACATTTTAAACTATACCATCGGGTATCACACTAAGATTTGGAATAAAGGGGACTCAAATGTTTTTCTAACTTAAACTCGATTTTTTACTAAGTCAAAATGTTATAGTAATAATAAGAAACAGCTTAAACTTCTAAATGAGATAAATTAGTTTTACCTACACATCTGATTAAGTTTTCAAAATTTCTGGGTTTTCAAATACACCATCAGATTTTAATCAAGCCTACTCGAGTTTTTCTTCAAATACACAATTTCGCGAAGTGTTTTCATCAAACATCTAAACTTAAACCTATTTTCTCAAAATCCTTTTTCCCTGTAACATACCAAATTCGGTGGTGGTGTGTTGACCTGGTTTGGGGTGTTACAATTGTGGTATCAGAGCCAAGTTCAAAGGCTCGGCTGTGGACCTGAGGCCCAAAAGGTTTTCAAAAGTCTGTTTTAAGTATTATGTTTTAAAAAGTATGGTGTGAAAGGCATGGCACCGAGTCTCCCAAGACCAATCCGCCTGTAAGTACCCTTACTATTGGTTGTGATAATGATATTGATGAGATGTGATTGGATGGCTAGAGATAGTAAGACTACTTTAGAAACTAAAACTGATAGGACTGAGTGGACTCGCGAAAACAAAGCTCCTTTAATATTCATAAGACTTTGCTTTAAAATAGTGGAATAATTACTGATGCATAAAATTCTTTAAATCAGACGAGATTTAGTCATGAGTACCCGAGGTGGACGTGGTCGTGGACGAGGTCATGGTAGGATGACAGTTTCTGAACCCGTAGGATCTGGTCAGGGGTCAGAGAATGAGATACTGGGATTACGCTACCACCGGAGGTGGTGAGTTTCAAGAGCGGTCGGGATGACGCAGATGTCACAAAGCGATCTTCTGAGTGTTAGAAAGGGTAGCTGGAGTAGGTGGGGGCGCAGGAGTTAGGAAATCATGCTTGAGCGACTTCGGGCAAACGGGGCAATTCTTTCGGGGTGTCTCGGGTGTTACTCCTAGCACTGCTGAATATTGGCTGGAAGCGACAGAGCGGATAATGGACGATCTAGACCTCGATCAAGAAAAGTTAAAGGGGATAGTATCACTTCTCCGAGATGAGTCATACCAGTGGTGGCTCACGGTTCGAGACAGCACTGCAGCGGAAGATCTGACTTGGGACTATTTTAGGGCTGCTTATCAGAAAAAGTACGTTGGAGCTAATTACATTAGTGAGCAACGGAAAGCATTTCTGAGGTTAGTTCAGGGGAGCAAATCTGTGTCAGAGTACGAGGCAGAGTTTCTGAGGCTGAGTCGGTATGCCAGGGGTATGGTAGCTACTGAACACGAGAGGTGTGTTCGTTTTGAAGATGGCCTGCGAGACGAATTAAGATTGTTGATTGCGCCTCAGCAGGAGCGTAAATTTGCTATTCTGGTTGAAAAGGCGAAGGTGGCTGAGGGTATTAAAGAGTCTGTGAGGCAAGGCATGGATAGGAACCGACATAAGAGGAGTTTTGGATCTTCTGGGTCGTCAGGTAATCCGCAGAAAAGGGCTAGACCGAGTGGGCGAATCGATCGGTAGGTTTGTTGTTTGCTAGGCGTGGACCGCCGCAGATGTAACTTAATGGGAAAGCTCATTGGGGAGGATGTTGGACCGGTGGAAAAGGTTGTTTTGAGTGTGGCTCGCTGGATCACCGTGTGAGGGACTGTCCGCGCAAGTTGGCTAGGATTCAATCCGAGAGTCAGGGCCGTACCCAGTACAGGAATAACGGACTACCACCGCAGAGGGGCCGAGGTAATGGCAGAGGAGGTAATGGTTCTAGTCGGGGCCGTGGAGCACCGGGCAGAGGTGCAGGTAGTTCTGAGGCCAGATAGCCGGGGCTAGTGTATACGGCGAAGCGCCGAGAGGAGGGCGACGCACCAGACGTCATCACCGGTACGTTTTTAATCTTTGGTTCTCCATTTACTGCTTTGATTGATGTGGGTTCAACACATTCATATGTTGCAAGTAGCATAGTGAAGACCATGGATTTAGACTCTGAACCGTAATAAGCCCTTTAGGTCACTCTGTAGTTGTAGATAAGTTGTATAGAGACGTACCTCTAGAACTCCAAGGGGTAGTGTTTGTGGCTGATCTGATGGAACTGCCATTTGGGGAGTTCGATCTGATTCTCGGGATGGACTGGCTGGTTAAGTACCAGGCGAAGTTGGATTGCGCGACTAAGTGCATGATTCTGAAAACAGCTAAGGGTAATGAGGTAGTCCTGATCGGTAATAGGAGAAATTATCTGTCCAATATGGTATCTGCTTTAAAAGCCGAGAAGATGGTCAGAAAGGGCTGTGAAGCATATGTGGTTCATGTGTATGCCTTGGAGGCTAAAGAGTCTCACGTGGAGACGGTTCGGACGATTAAGGAATTTGTTGATGTGTTTCTGAGGAGCTTCGTGTTTGCCACCGGATCGTGAGGTAGAGTTCGGGATAGATCATTATCCTAATCGCGCCTGTATCTATTGTCCGCATGTAATGGCGCCTAAAGAGTTAGTGGAGCTTAAGGCTCAGATCCAGGAATTGTTGGACCGAGGCTTTATCAGGCCAAGTGTTTCGCCTTGGGGAGCGCCGGTACTCTTTGTCACGAAGAAAGATGGTACTATGCGGATGTGTATAGACTACCGCCAATTGAATAAGCTGACGATCAAAAATAAGTATCCGCTGCCTCGGATAGATGACTTGTTTGATCAGCTGAAGGGTGCGTCGATTTTCTCGAAGATTGATTTAAGGTCTGAGTATCACCAGTTAAAGGTGAAGGAGGCAGATATCTGCAAGACGGCATTTCGTACTCGGTATGGGCACTTTGAGTTCTTATTTATGCCGTTTGGGTTGACTAACGCGCCGGCAGCCTTCATGGATATGATGAATAGGGTGTTCCAATAGTATTTAGATCAGTTCGTAGTGGTTTTTATCGACGACATCTTGGTATATTCAAGGACTGAGGAGGAGCATGATGCGATTTATGGGTGGTATTACGATTCGAGGGAGAAATGCTTTTCTGTCGAAGTTCAAGAAATGCGAATTCGCTTAGGGAGGTGACGTTCTTGGGTCATGTAGTATCGGCTGAGGGGATTAGAGTGGATCCTCGAAAGATTGAGGCGATTTTGGTTGGAAGCCGCCTAGGTCAGTAGCTGAGATTCGGAGTTTTTTGGGTTTGGCAGGATACTACCGAAGATTTGTAGAGGGGTTTTCGTTGATCGCAGCGTCGATGACTAAATTATTAAGAAAATGGGTTCCGTTCATTTGGACTGAGAAGCAGCAGAAGAGCTTCGACAAGTTGAAGAAGATTTTGACTGAAGCTCCGGTTCTGATTCAACCTGAGGCTGGTAAGGAATTCACAGTGTACTGCGATGCATCACATACGGGTTTGGGTTGTGTGCTGATGCAAGAAGGGAAGGTTGTGGCTTACGCGTCCCGGCAGCTGAGGCCACATGAGGTAAATTATCCAACGCACGATCTGGAGTTAGCGGCTGTAGTTTTTGCCTTGAAGATATGGAGGCATTACTTGTACGGAGAGAGATTGATAGTCTACACGGATCATAAGAATCTGAAGTACCTTCTGACTCAGAAAGACTTGAATCGAGACAGTAGCAGATGGATTGAGTCATTGAAGACTACGATTGCTTAATTGAGTATCATCCGGCAAGGCTAACGCCAGGCGTACGCGTTGAGCCGTAAGGTTGTTTCGGATCTAAGAGCGATGTTCGCCCACTTGAGTTTGTATGACGACGGAGTATTCTCGGCAGAGCTGCGTGTTCACCTACTTGGGTTGAGCAGATCGAGAAAAAGCAGTTGATGGATGAGGTTTTGAGTGCGCAGAGGACACAAGTGCAGAATGATGGTTTGGAGGGTTACAGTTTGTCTAGTGATGGGGTGTCTTTGTGTTTTCAGGGGAAGGCTTGTATGCCGAGAGACACTGAGTTAAGGCAAAAGATTCTTCAAGATGCATATAGCACCCCTACGCTATGCATCCGGAGGTAGTAAGATGTATAGGGATCTCGAGATCGCCTTACGTGGCCGAGTCTCAAAAAGGAAGTGACGAGTTTGTAGGGAAGTGTCGACATGTCGCCAGGTCAAGGTCGAGCATCGCTTGTCACGGGGTTGCTTGACCAAAGAAGATTCCACAATGGAAGTGGGAAAGGATAACTATGGATTTCGTCGGTGGATTACCGCTACACCAAGCAAGAAGGATTCATTTGGGTAATTATGGATTGACCGACTAAATCACTCACTTTATTCCTGTGAGGTGGATTACTCACTTCGAGGTTGGCGGTTATGTGTCGAGATTGTGAGATCGCACGAGGTGCCGTGACGATCATCTCGAATAGGGATCCCGATTTACGCTAAGGTTCGGAGAGCGTTGCATCGAGCTCTGGCACGCGGTTGGATTTCAAAGACGGCATTTCATCCGCAGATCGACGGGCAATGAAAAGGGTTATACTGATCTTAGAGGACATGTTACGAGGTTGTGTTTTGGACTTCAGGGGTAGTTGGGAGGAGTATCTACCGTTAGCTGAGTTCGCCTACAACAACAGTTACCAAGCAAGCATCAAGATGGCACCATATGAGGCATTGTATGGTAGGAGTGTCGCTCACCTACTTGTTGGATAGAGTTAAGTGAACGTCAGTTGTTGGGGCCAGAGTTGGTTGCTGAGATCGAAGACAAGGTTAAGTTGATTCAGGCTCGGTTGAAGGAAGCTTCGGACTGGCAAAAGTCCTATGCCGATCTTAAGCGGAGAGATATTGAATTTGCTGTGGGAGATCAAGTTTTTCTGAAGGTCTCACCGTGGAAGAAAGTGTTAAGGTTCGGGAGGAAAGGCAAGCTAAGTCCGAGGTTTATTGGGCCGTATAAGGTATTGAGACGAGTGGGACCAGTTGCATATCAGCTCGAGTTGCCAGCAGAGTTAAGTCAGATTCATGACGTGTTCTACGTTTCGATGCTTAGGCGATATCGTTCCGATCCATCGCACGTGGTGGCAGTGGAAGAGATCGAGGTAAACCCAGATTTGACCATGGAGGAAGAGCCTGTACAGATTTTAGATCGGGATGTGAAGGTTCTGCGAAGGAAGTCTGTGCCTTTGGTTAAGGTTCTTTGGCGAAATCATGGCGTGGAAGAAGCTACGTGGGAACCCGAGGATCTGATGAGACAACAATACCATCAACTCTTCTGATCAGGTAATTTCGAGGCCGAAATTATTTTAAGGGGGTAGAACTGTAATATCCCGGGTTAAGGGCTATTTTATTTTGGCTTTGCTGCATGTGCTTGATGTGTTATGTTGCTATTTCGATAATGTTGGGGCTTAGTTATAAGCTAGGTGTAAGCTTGGGTGATAGGAAAATTTTTGTTTTTGGGCTTTATGTGATAGGGGCTGAAGGAGCTGGGTCTTATGTACTTTATTTGGTAAATTGTTGCACAAGTGAAGAGCTAGCAAAGTGGCAAAGCATGCGCCACTTGGAGCTTGTGTGTGTGGCGTCAAGTGCAAGGGAGGAGGTCTTGTGTTCAAGCTGCGAAAATCCTACATTTTTTGTTTCATTTTGACGGCATGGAGGGGAGGAGTTGTTGGTAGTTCAAACTCTACTATGGACTATGTCAACTCATTCAAACGGTGGGTGGAGAGCAAATTATGGAGGAAGACTTGGTCTTAGTAATTTGAATTAGTGGCTTGGGAGTGTTTGGGGGGAGTTTGGCCGGTTTTGGAAGAGTTTGGGGGAGAGAAATGAGTGGCCGATTTTGGTGTAGTAGAGGTGTGCCGAATTTGGCTTTGGCAAATGTGCATTTTTCGGTCACAAATTATTCTTTGGTAAGCCGATTTTTTTTAGTCAAGCTAGCTAAAAACTTCAAGTTTAATTCTTCTTTTGTTCTCCTTAAGCCGAAAGTCCAAGGTTTCTTTTGCCAAAAGGGTTGCCTCGTTTTCTTTTGATTCTCTTTGGTAGCCGAATGATTGTTTCCACCCTTCTCTTATTTGCATCTTGTGTAAGCCGAAATTTGTAACATTTTCTCTTCATACATTATTTCCCATCTTCCAAGTTGTTGCCGAACTTGCATACTCCATTTCTTTTGTCCATTGCTTGTGAACCGAAACTAGTCCATCTCTCCCTTCTTGATCGAAACACCATCTTCCAAAAACTCCATCCTCCATCTCTTTTTCTTTAAACCGAAAGCACCCCTCCATATCTTCAATCTCTTTTCTTTTTTTTTCCAAAACCATTTTTAGCCGAACCTTACTACAACCCTTGCCGATTTCTTCTTTGTTTTTTTTAAACTTTTCTCTTCTTGGTTAAGGGTGCTAGCCGAATCTTCTCTTTCTTCCTATAGTTTCTTTATTGCCGTATATCAAAGGAGGAGTGTGACCTTGTTGGAGCCTTGTTCAATCGGTCTAACAAGAAGGTAAGTGTTGGCCGAATGGCCATTTCTCCTCTTTCTTGTACCTTGCCAATTTTTAGTGAGTTTTAGGGAAGATTTCGGTATCTGTTAAAAGGAGTAACGTTCGGTTTTGGTAATCATTTTTCGTATAGGGCCTTTGGAGTTCGAAATCAAGCAAGGAGAGCCTTCTTACTCTGTTAAGCACTCGGTAAGTGGTGGTAAGAGATTGCTTTAATGGTTTCTTTAGAGTTGTTAAGCCAAAGTTTGATGAGACTAATGGTTTGTGTTTTAGAGGGGAGGCCGATTATCAGAAGGAACCAGTGTTGGTTCGGGATTGGTTGGAAACCGAACCATTTTCAAAGGTAGGGTTTAACGCAACCCCTTTGGGTTATCTATTTTTGGCCGAATGGTTTAAGTGTTAACCCCTTGTTGGCCGAATGTAGGATCAGGGTTGTTGAGGTGATCAAGGGACTTAGACCGGTTCTTAGGATTAAAACCTTCGCTATACCAGGTGTGTACGCTAACACACTAATTTCTTTGTAATAAGTTAATAACCTGTGTTGTAACAAGTGAAACAATGATGATGGTCTTGATACCCGATAGGGTATATTCACGGATTCGGGTAAGTCCGTAGCATTACGAGTTCTATTGTTGATACATTGAATATTATGATGCATGATATATGTGCTATGAGATGCGATATTGGGCATGTTGGCATGAATTCCATGATTTGCATATTGTGCATGAGTCAGTATGACATGTATGGGTAATCTGAGAGGAGGGGGAGTATGATATCCGTGTCTTTGGGACACTGTGTCTTTGGGACACCAGAGGTTTGGCACCTCCACAGTGGTTTGGTACCACATATTTTGTGACTTTGGGTCACCAGAGGTTTGGCACCTCGGCGTCGTCTCGATGGGCTTAGTACCACGGTGGGTTGGCCCCACAGCTTGATTATACGGGATTGACGCCATGATTTGGTATCATACGATGGGTTGGCCCCATCATCGGATTTGGATCGCGGTCACCAAAGATTTGGTATCACACTGTGTCTTTGGGACACCGAGGTTTGGCACCTCATTGTGACTCATCCACGTGGTTTGACACCACCGTGGGTTGGCCCCACTTATGAGATACTGGATTGTCGCTAGTGATTTGGTATCACACGATGGGTTGGCCCCATCATTGGATTATTCGTGACTTTGGGTCACCAAAGTGGTTTGGCACCACATTATGGATATCGTGACTTTGGGTCACCAAGTGGTTTGGCACCACCAAGTGGTTTGGTACCACACGGGTAGAGAAGGTGTAATGGATGGTTAGGAACGGGTGCATTAATTGTATTGCTTTGCTATGATGTGTGTTAGCATGTTGTATTGTCGGGAGGGGGATTTACACACTGAGTCTTGCGACTCACTCTCTCTACTTTGATATTTCAGGTGACACTTAGACGCGGATATGGAGCCGGGATGGACTCGAGGTGCTCATGCCATGCTTAAATAAGGATTTGCTCAGACTTTATAAAATTTGGTACATTAGCCTATTTATTACTATTTGGTTTTATTTTGGGTTTGTAAAAAGCCTTTTAAAATTATGTTTTGCTATGTTCATGCTTAAAGTAGATTTTTTTAATATGCCTTAACAAATTAATTGGGTTAAAATGTGCTAAAACTTGGAAAGACAACGATTTCAAAACTACAAAAGCGACATTTTAAACTATACCATCGGGTATCACACTAAGATTTGGAATAAAGGGGACTCAAATGTTTTTCTAACTTAAACTCGATTTTCTACTAAGTCAAAATGTTATAGTAATAATAAGAAACAGCTTAAACTTCTAAATGAGATAAATTAGTTTTACCTACACATCTGATTAAGTTTTCAAAATTTCCGGGTTTTCAAATACACCATCAGATTTTAATCAAGCCTACTCGAGTTTTTCTTCAAATACACAATTTCGCGAAGTGTTTTCATCAAACATCTAAACTTAAACCTATTTTCTCAAAATCCTTTTTCCCTGTAACATACCAGATTCGGTCGTGGTGTGTTGACCGGGTTTGGGGTGTTACATGGGGTTAAAATATGTATGAATTATGGTTTATCAAATATCCCCACACTTAAGCCTTTGCTTGTTCTCAAGCAAAATCCTCAACTCACAATTAAAATTAAACTTCATCAAATCATAATTCTCATCAATAATGTCTCATCATAATTCATAAATAATTCATACATGGATAATTTAACTTAAAGAGTCCTAAAGATTCAAACAATCTAAGTCACAAATTTTTTGTAGCACGAAAACATAAGTGTTTCCCCTTATCTAAATAATTACCTTTGATCCAAAATCGACAAGAAGTGACATCCTCACAAAGGATTCACTCAAATCACTCAAAGTGTTTAAGGTTCATGATAAAGCACTCAAAAGTCAAACATGAAAAGTTATTACCCTAGGCTTGCATAAAAATAAAATCTCCACCACTATCAAATGAGATGATACATAAATCAAAAGGTCTTTAAAAGGGTTGTAATGGGGCTTGGGTTAAAGATGTGGATAAAGGCTGAATTAAATGGTTAAAATCGAGATTGAATTGATGAATTACCTAACTAGAAAAAATAAACTAATACTGAATAATTACATCAATTGAAAACTTATTAATAACATGAGCTTCTTCTCAAAATATGAAATTAACTACTTAAGCTCAAATAATCATATAACTAATAATGAATATATTACAACTTTTTTTTTAAGAATAAGAACATACAATGATAAGAAAGAATTTAACAACTGAAATAAAGAACATAGTTAGGCAACTGTTCAAATCAATTCTCAACAAAAAGGGGTTAATTCAATGCGGAAAATTCTTTAATGAATCAAAAAGAGTGAGTCTTGGGTTAATATTAAGGGTAAATCAAGAAATGGTTTATTAATATTCAAAGGGGTTCACTAGGGGTTAATTATGAAGGCAGGCTTTTTATGGAGTGGATGGGTTAAATCCTAGGTGCATTTATCATCTCAGTATATCAAATCAAAAGTGTGGTCTCGACATGCATAATCGAAGCAAGTTCTAGAATAACAAGTCAGTATTGACACACTCATAACCAATAAAGTGAGCAAGAAAAGTATATGCTCTAAAGGCTTAAAATCTCACAAAAATTATGGTTTTTGATGTCAATCTTGCAAATTTCAAACTTCAAAGTAATATTTAAATTTAGGAAAACAACATAACCAAAATTTTAATTCTGAAAATAGACTTATCATGCTTGATTCTCTAATGTCTTAAAGTTTAAATCATCAATGCACAATTACCTATGACTTAATCCAAAACATATCAATAAAAATCATAAGTCAATAGAAATTTTGTTCTAAATAGTGATAGGAGAAAATTTACTTAAGAATAAGACAAAATTCATGGATTTTTCTGGTAATGAAATCAATAGCCTCCCCACACTTAAGATGTACATTGTCCTCAATGTACAAAGATAAATAATGACAATATAGTAGGAAAATCATAAGAGAGGGAAAGAAGTCAAACCTCCTGAATTTTGGATGGAGTCAAAGAAAAGAAACGGTAAAGTTGGGTAGAGGTGAATGTGGGGGAGGATACTGCAACACCCCAAACCCGGCCCATGCTTTATGATCGAATCTGACATGTCACATGAGAAAACATGTTAAATCCTTTTTATTCATACTAACATAGGTATTGATTTGTTAAAATCAAGAAAACAAGTTTGATTTGAAATATTTGATAAAATACTACTAACCTCGAAGATTGATTGAGAAATCGATAAATTGAACTAGAGATTTTATAAACCGTGACTTTTGAAAAATATTGATGAAAATTTGAAAGAAAGTTTCCAAGTTAAAAATATTTATATAAGTTTATTATAAAACCATTTGTGTATCCATTTTAGAAAATCTTTATTTAAGTTTTTAGAAAAATCCCATTTAAAGTAATTTGAGCAAAATATAAGTACGTCAAACATAAAGAAAAATGAAATAATCCAGAGGCCTTATTACATCATTTAACTCAAAATAGTAAAGTAATAAAGGGAACGAAATAGCAATCTAAAGTCCAAATAAAACCATTTCTGAAGTATGGCCCCCACCAAGTCATCCATGGCCCAAGTCCACGTCACTGAGCATTACCTGCAAGGATTAAGAAAGAAGGGGGGTGAGTTACAAGAACTCAATGCATAATCCTCTTACCGTCATCCACTGGATCTGAACCCGAAAGAAACATCTTGGGCCTGAGCCCATATAGCATAATCTTGGGCCGAAGCCCATTTACATAACAATATATATATGTGCAATGTATGCAACCCAACCCATCCTAGTAATCCATCCGCTACACACCACCCGTACCATCCCATCACACCTGTGGGGATCAAGTCAACCCACCCCGCCAAACACACCAATCGTAGGCAAGTTGCCATTTATAATATTTGTGGCTGAGCCACCAGAAACGTTGCAGTCAAACTGCTTTTTATAATATTTGTGGCTGAGCCACCAGAGTATCATATACGGTAATATAATCAGCACACAAGCTTGGGTAAATACATTTAGCATAAATCCATAATCACAATGGCACAAAGCCATATTTAGGTTGGCACAAAGCCATTATCAGAATTTGTGGCAAAGCCATCAGAATTAGAATGTGGCAGAGCCACCAGGCTACACTTCTCTTCATTCAGATTCCCACCCCATGCAACATGATAAAATGCATCATTCATCACAATATACATATATAAAAACATAATATAATCATACATGTGTTACCAGACGATATCAAAGATAAAACAGACAGTCAACCCAACAAGGGTATTTTGGTAATTCGGCCCAACGAGCGCATTTCTATAAATCGACCCACTAAGGCATTCTAGCCAATCGACCCATAGGGGCATTTTAGTAAGTCAGTAATCTCGCAACATAGGGGTATTTCGGTAATTTATCATCCAAGGGTATTTTCGTAATTTCGCAACCCCAGACTTAACTACTAATTTGGGGCATTAAAATTGAAACTGTCCATCTGCGTCACATTGACTAAATTGACTCTAACTCGAGTTAGGAAACTCAAAATTTAGATCTGTAAATTTTCTTTGAATCTAGACTCATATATCTTCTTACTACAATTTTTCTAGAATTTTTGGCTTAGCCATTTAGTATAGTTTATTCATTAAAGCATCCCCTGTATCACTGACAAACGATTCTGACCTCTCTTACCTTAAATCCAAATATCTCATTGTACAGTTTCCATATATTTCTCTCACTTGTTTCTATTGAAAATAGACTCACTAAGGAATCTATACATATAAATTATAACTCATAATTCACTTTTTACAATTTTGAATGATTTTTCCAAGATAGAATAGGGAACCATGAAGTCATTCAGAACCAGTCTCACTAAAATTAAAATATCACAGAATAAAAAATACCTCTTCCTACTCTGTTTCTTTCATATGAAAATAGACACAATAAGCTTTAATTCTATATCTTATTTACTTTCTAATTTTCTTTCTCCTATTTTTTGTGATTTTTCAAATTCACATCACTAGTGCTAACCAAAAACTGTTTCATTGCAAAATATGGTTACCACTACGAACATACGCACGCCCGAGTGGTCACAGATGCCGGTTTTCGATTTCCTTCAGTATTTCGACCGAATCACAGAACATTTCATGCAAACATTTAGAGAGGTGTGAGATTATACACCATTTCAAACATGTATTCGAAAGGGTACGGGATTACACACCTGATTACGGTAAGTACTAGGCCTTATTGATCGTTGACACCTAAAATATCATAACACTCGATTAATCGACATATGTGATTTATTAATCTAACTCTAAAATAATCGATCTAAAGTGTTTACCCTTAGAATTATGAATGACCATGATTTGTCGATTCTCCCTGGATGATGGTCCACAACCCGATGGAAAATCCCGAACTGCCGATATTGCCCTTCGTATGAATTTAGGAATAGGGATCGCAAATCTGCTCCTTTTGCGATCTCCAATCGCTTTTCCTTTCAATTTGATTCCACTAGCCTCCATCGGATAAAATCTTAGTCCGAACGATATTATGATAAATATATCGATTGTCTAAGGAGAAAGGGTTCGGCTTACCATGATAATCGTATGATCACAATTCGATAGATCGAGCGATTTTTGTCCCTAAAACATATAGTCGATTATTCCAAATTATTATTCCATTAGCAACTAATTGAATATTAAATAATATCTATAATCCATAAATAACTCCTTACCTTATCGATATTGGATCCGATTTTCACCGTTCAATATAAGGCTACAATGATGTTCGGCCTCCCACTAGAATACTACAAAAGGGAAATGATCACCTTTTGAGAGTAAAAGAAAATGATGATTTCGGTTAATAGAACCGTCCCATGACAAGAGCATATACTCGGCATTAAAAGAAAAGATTGAAAAGAAAATTATTACTCACCGATTCGTTAAGAAGATAGTGTCCAACATGAAGGAAAAAGAGATAGTGAGGAGATAAGTGGTTATTAGATTCGGCTATGGAGAGAATGAATAAAAAAGAATTCGATCAAAATGAAATTTTGATTTTAAGAAGTGAAAGAAGGATTGAAGAGATGATTAAAAAGAAAAGAAAGGGGGAGAAAGGGTGCTTAACTAATTTCAGTTTTCAAGAGAAGATGAGTGAAACAATTGGTCACAATGGTTAGGTGTTTTCGGCAAGACAATAAAGAAAGAGAAAAATGCTCATTATAGTCTTGAAGTTTCGGCAAAGAGAAGAAAAAGTTTGGAGAGAAACAAAAAATGACACAAAATAATGCAAAAAGTAATTTTGGCCTAACAAGCACCAAAGTTTCTACCAAAACACAAGAGAAAAATTCGGCTACCCTCTCCCTATACCAAAACCGTCCAACCCTGGCAATAAGGTCAAAAAATTGGCCAACCAAAACTTTCCAAAACACTTTCCTCTCTTTGGGCCAACATGTTCCCTTCTCTTACCTTTTTCCTTTTGATTCTTTCCTTCATTTTCCCTTGTTTTCCTCCTTACCATATTCCTTAGCCTCCTTTCCACCAATAAAAAGTCTTCCCTTACCATATATAAAGCTTGGCTGACACTTACCTTAAAGCACCAAAAATATTAATCCAAAATAAGTGCACTAGGTGGGATTCGAACCCAAGCTCTCCCCTTTGCCATTCACGCCACTTGCCACTAAGCCACAAGCTCCTCTTGTGCTAGCCAGTTGCCCAATTATTCCCTTATGCTAGATGCCACTTGCCTTCTCCCCTTTAAATGCTTCAACACTAAAATTTTCCTATGCCTAACTTGAACCCGAAACTTCCTAGAAACCCTGTAACTTTCCAAAATCACTGTCTTAGTAAGTCCAACTTGAAATAATGCCATTCTCTTGTTCTCCAAAAATTTTAATTGCTTCCGTGCTCAAGGCCCAATGGGCCCAATTCTACTAAGCCTAATTTCAGGTCGTTACAATTCTACCCCCTTAAAGAAATTTCTTTCTCGAAATTTCTAACCAACTACTAAACGCACCGCTCAAGTCACACCACTATGCTTTCGCTGCGCACTCTGATCTTAATAACACTAATTCGCTTTCTATCTTAATCTTGGAATCTCTTCACATCATCAAATATCTAATCCTCAGAAGCAAACAGTTATTTATCACTCATTCATAAAATTTTCTACATTCAACCAAAACATACCCGTCTTAATGGTGATGGAACAATCTCAAGCCTTATGCTCCTTAGACCCGTATCTCAAACATGCTCCTGACCTCCTCTAGCACTCACCCGGATGACGCCTTCTGTAATAATCGCAAGCCAGAAAGTTTAGAGTGCCTTAACACGCTTCATAGAATGAGATTGCGACCTTGAAGAACTGCAAGCCTTTTTCTTCTTACAGTCTATGCCCTCTTGTCAAAATGCCTCACCGATTCCCCTAACGTCCTCTAAAACCTCCCTAACCAACTGAGTCAGCACATCAGCCCCAGCTCCATCATGAGGCCCCGTCTCAGCCACTGGCGATGCCGACGCCTCCCTTTCAGGTACATGCCTCGGTGCTGAAGATCCAGCTCTAGCACCTCGGCCTCTACCACGTCCATGTTTACCGCGTCTATGCGCTCATGTTTGCTAAATCGATTTAATCTTATTACAAGTCTTATGAATCAGTATATTATTCAATGTTTATTAAATAATGTTTTATGGAGTATAGGAAATAGAGTTGTTTTCGCAAAATGTATCCTAAAGTCTCAATCTCTACTATTTTAGCTCCTAAAGCTAAAAGTTCTAGAGTATTTCTACAGTCATACAACAATAATCATAAAATGAAAACATAAACTTACTTGACTTGGTGCCGGATACCCGTGGTGCCATACTTCTTTTAGAACATGCATGTATAAATAAAAATTTTAAACAACTTTGAGAAAAAGCTTTTGAACCCAAACCATAGCTGGGTTTTGCAACCGGGCTCTGATACCATAAAATGTAACACCCCAAACCCGGCCCATGTGTTATGACTAAATCTGACATGTCACATGAGAACATGTTAAATCCTTTTTATTCGTACTAACATAGGTATCGATTTGTTAAAATCAAGAAAACAAGTTTGATTTGAAATATTCGATAAAATACTACTAACCTCGAAGATTGATTGAGAAATCGATAAATTGAACTAGAGATTTTATAAACCGTGACTTTTGAAAAATATTAATGAAAATTTGAGAGAACGTTTCCGGGTTAAAAATATTTATATAATTTTATTATAAAAACCATTTGTATATCCAATTTAGAAAATCTTTATTTAAGTTTTTAGAAAAATCCCATTTAAAGTAATTTGAGCAAAATATAAATACGTCAAACATAAAGCAAAATAAAATAATCTAGAGGCCTTATTACATCATTTAACTCAAAATAGTAAAGTAATAAAGGGAACGAAATAGCAATCTAAAGTCCAAATAAAACCATTTCTGAAGTATGACCCCCACCAAGTCATCCATGGCCCAAGTTCACGTCACTGAGCATTACCTGCAAGGATTAAGAAAGAAGGGGCTGAGTTATAAGAACTCAGTGCATAATCCTCTTACCGTCATCCACTGGATCTGAACCCGAAAGAAACATCTTGGGCCTGAGCCCATATAGCATAATCTTGGGTCGAAGCCCATTTACATAACAATATATATATGTGCAATGTATGCAACCCAAACCATCCTAGTAATCCATTCGCTACACACCACCCGTACCATCCCATCACACCTGTGGGGATCAAGTCAACCCACCCCGTCAAACACACCAATCGCAAGTAAGTTGCCATTTATAATATTTGTGGCTGAGCTACCAAAAACGCTGCAGTCAAACTGCTTTTTATAATATTTGTGGCTGAGCCACCAGAGTATCATATACGGTAATATAATCAGCACACAGCCTTGGGTAAATACATTTAGCACAAAGCGATAATCACAATGGCAGTGTAACACCCCAAACCCAGTCCAAACACTACAACCGAATCTGGCGTGCCACAGAAAAGAAAACGTTTGGAAATCGGTTTGTTTAAGAAAAAAACCGTTGTAAGATTTTTGAGAAAACATCGATGTATTTTTTACTGTGTAAAACATGTTGAAACTTGGTTTGGAGAAACTTAGTTGTCATATTGTTACTCCGTATTAATTACTTAGTCTTTGTATACAAAAAAAAAAAACAAGTATTTATTTAGCTTTTGAAAACATCCATTTCATAGCTTAATCAACATATTAAATAGAAACTCTAAAATCAACTAAATAAAAGAACCCAAATAAAACTTAAGCGGCCTTATTACAGAACTGAAAACCAAAATTTAATAAAATAGCTAAGTCCGAATGGAAAACTTTGAAATAAACCAAATGCTGTGCATGGCCACCTCGAGTCCGCTCCGGCTCTATATCCACGATCTAGGTCTGATCTGCAAAATGTAACGTAAGGGGTGAGTCGTCTAGACTCGGTACAAATCCCCATCCCAATGAAGTTATGCTCTTACACAAATTCATACACTAATATGCAAGTCATGCAACCCATCCAACCTAAGCATCCATCCGGTCTCCCAAATCTACCCTTGTGGTACCAAACCACCGGTGGTGCCAAACCACCGGTAACCGAAGTTACAAAATATTATATGTGGTACCAAACCACCGTAACCGGGTTACAAAATATCATATGTGGTACCAAACCACCGGTGGTGCCAAACCACCGAGACTTAGTCACAATTTTTAATATGTGGGCCAACCCAATCGTGTGATACCAAATCATCGGTGACAATCGATAAATCATACTCCCCTCCTCTCATCACCCATAACACATATTTATGGTAACAATATCAGATGATCATGCTTAACATACGAAAATCATGCATACAAAATATCATGCTCTCATAGATCACAATCAACACGAGAAACAAGAATAACTTACCCAAGATCCTTGCTTTTACCCACAAGGGTAATTTAGTAACCATTGCCATCATTCCGCTTTTAACAACACACAACATTTACATATTAAGTATAGAAAGTGTGTAAGAGTTACACACCTGGTTTTCGTACTAACGTTTTTACTGCTTCTATGCTACTATCACTCGACACTACCACTATCGGCCTACAATCTACTTCCGATGTCAGCCCACACTCCAAAGGCCAATCTCGCACTCCTGATACTGATCGTTTCTCGTACTTTGGTGTTGGGTTTACAGATCCAACCCCTACTACTTGACTTTTAATATTGTCCATGATAACTCCTTGGTCACTAAACTAATCAACCCGATGAGATCTAATAAATAAACACAGTGTTTAAACGAAATCCTTACCTAGCTTTTAGATTCCGAAAGTCTTTACGAAAACGTCACCACCAACCCACCTACATTCGGCCAACACCCATATATTAAATCAATCCCTGAAATGCAACCAATTGAGTACCATAACACATTCGACCAAAGGGGAAAGAACAAGAAAGGCCATTTGGCCGAACCTACCACCACCTACCTTTGACTTTTTCACCAAATCGGCACCTCTGACTATAGCAAGACAGGATTCGGCTTTTAGGGGCAGAGAGTGAAGTCGACAGGGCCTTTGGAACAAACGATTTGAATTAGAACTTGATAAAAATAAAGAAATCGCAGAGAAGCAAAATCCCGAAACTCACCAGATTAAAGAGGAGTATTCGGCTTATGGTGCACCTTCAGGAAAAAGAACCCACTCTTGTAGATTCGACTATGGAGGAAAATGATGGGGACCGGGGTATTCAGCTTTGAAAGAAAAGACTGAAGAGAAAAAGAAAGTGTTGGAGAGTGGTGGCAAAGAAAATTTGAGACAATAGGAGGAGAGGATTTTCGGCTAGCAGAGTAGGTGAGAAAGATTAGAAAAGAAAAAGATTAAAGAAAGATGAACACTTTGGCTTACAAAATTCAGCTACACATGCACACACCTCAGAGTTGGAGTTTCGACCAACTCTCCCCTCTCCTGATAGCCTTTATCCCTTATCTCATCCATCTATTATCACATCCCTTATCTTACCTTTAGAAGAGCCCACCTTAAAACCACCTCTTCCCCCTTAATTATCAGCTTTTAACACTTAAAATAAAAGAAATAAAGCTCCTAAAATGCAACCTCTATGCCGTCCACCCCTTCCCCCTTGAAGTGTCAAAATTTGACCCATCAATTTGGGCCCCAAGCGGCCACACCAGGCCCAAACTCCTCCCCCTTGTGACGCCACCCTCATGTCCACTTAAAGCACCTCCAAATTTTGGGCCACAAGCCCATCTTGCAACTAAACATAATAATTTACAAATAAATTACTACTAGCACTATTTTTAATCAATTTAACCCAAATTTAAGCCCAAACCTGAGCCCAATACACACCTCAAAGCCTTTAACCTACTAACTTATCCATGCAACATACCAAAAGCACAGACCCACCAAAATCAGGATATTACAGTTCTACCCCCTTAAAAATAAATTTTGGCTTCGAAATTTACCTGGTCAAAAGAGTTGAGGGTATTGCTATCGCATAATATCTTCCGGCTCCCATGTCGCTTCCTCTGATCCATGGTTCCGCCATAATACCTTCACCAAAGGAACTGATTTTCTACATAAAACCTTAACATCCCGATCCAGGATCTACACTGGTTCCTCCTCAAAAGACAAGTATGGGCTCACCTCAATCTCCTCCACTGGCACAACATGCGACGGATCTGAGCGATAGCGTCTAAGCATAGAAACATGAAACACATCGTGGATTTGACTCAACTCTAGTGGCAACTCAAGCTGGTAAGCCACTGGTCCTACTCGCTTCAACACCCGATAAGGCTCGATAAACCTAGGGCTCAACTTGCCTTTCCTACCGAGCCTCAGAACCTTCTTCCACGGCGACACCTTCAAGAAAACCTTGTCACCTTCTGCAAACTCTATATCCTTTTGTTTAAGATCGGTATAAGACTTTTGCCTGTCTGCCGCTTCTTTCAACCGAGCTCGAATCACTTTCACCTTATCTTCTGTCTCAGCAACCAACTTCGGACCCAACAACTGCCGCTCCCCCAACTCCGTCCAACATGTAGGGGTAGGACACTTCTGACCATATAACGCTTCGTATGGTGCCATCCGAATACTTGCCTAATAACTATTGTTATACGCAAATTCTGCCAACGATAAGAATTCTTCACAATTGCCTTTGAAATCCAAGACACAACCCCTTACCATGTCCTCCAAAACTTGAATCACCCTATCCGATTATCCATCTGACTGGGGATGAAATGTCGTACTAAAATCCAATCTTGTGCCTGGTGCCTGGTGCAAAGCCTTCCAGAATCTTGACGTAAATCTAGGGTCTCTATCCGAAATAATCGACACTGGCACCCCGTACAACCTCACAATCTCTGCTACATATAGTCTTGCTAACTTCTGAAGAGAGTAATCTATACGCACAGGTACGAAACGAGCAGACTTCGTCAGACAGTCCACAATCACCCAAATTGAATCCTTCTTGGTAGGCGTAAGGGGTAGCCCATTCACAAAATCCATTGTAATCCTTTCCCACTTCCATTGTGGAATCTTAATCAGTTGCAGCAGACCTAACGGCAACTGATGTTTAGCCTTGACTTGCTGACATGTCAGACATTTACCCACAAATTTCATTACCTCCTGCATAAGGCCCGGCTACCAAAACTGCTCTCGTAAATTTCGGTACATCTTACTACCTCCGGATGCATAGCATATGGACTGCTATGTGCCTCCTGCAAAATCTTCTGCCTTAACTCCACATCCTTAGGCATACACACTTTTCCTCGAAAACATAACACTCCATCGCCGCTCAGACTATACCCCTCCAATCCATCATTCTGCACTTGTAACCTTCATGCGCTCAAAACTTCATCCACTAATTATTTTTCCTTAACCTCATTAATCCATGTTGGCATCACTTGCAATTCCGCTAGCAGGCTTCCATCATCATACAGACTAAGGTGAGCAAATATGGCTCTTAACTCTGCCACCACCTTATGACTCAAGGCGTTCGCTACCATATTAGCCTTTCCCGGGTGGTACTCAATCGAGCAGTCATAGTCCTTTAATAGCTCAATCCACCTTCTCTACCTCAAATTTAACTCCTTTTGCGTAAGAAGATACTTCAAACTCTTGTGGTCCGTATACACGATAGACTTTTCTCTATACAAGTAATGTCGCCAAATTTTTAGGGCAAAAACCACTACAGCCAATTCCAGATCATGCGTCGGGTAGTTTACTTCGTGAGGTCTTAACTGCCGAGAAGTATACGCTACTACTTTCCCCTCTTGCATCAGCACACATCCCAATCCTGTATGGGACGCATCACAATAAATCGTAAACTCCTTCTCGGCTTTCGGTTGAATTAACACTGGAGCTTCTGTCAAAATCCTTTTCAACTTCTCAAAACTTTCTTGTTGCTTATCCGACCACACAAATGAAACCCCTTTCCTCAGTAACTTGGTTAATGGTGCCGCAATCAAAGAAAACCCTTCCACAAACCTTCGGTAATACCCTGCTAAACCCAGAAAACTCTAAATCTTCGCCACAGACTTTGGTGGCTTCCAATCCAAAACTGCATTAATCTTTCGAGGGTCCACTCTAATCCCCTTAGCTGACACCACATGACCCAAAAAGGTAACTTCCTTCAACCAGAACTCGCACTTACTAAACTTGGCGTATAACTACTTCTCCCTAAGAATCTGCAACACCACTCGCAAATGCGCGTCATGCTCCTCCTCTGATTTTGAGTACACTAAAATATCATCTATAAATACTACCACAAACTGATCCAAATACAGCTGAAACACCCGGTTCATCATATCCATAAATGATGCTGGTGCATTCGTCAACCCAAACGGTATTACCAAAAATTTATAGTGCCCGTATCGAGTACGAAACGCCGTCTTATGGATATCCACCTCCTTTACCTTAAGTTGGTGATACCCTAACCTCAAATCTATCTTGGAAAAGACTGATGCTCCCTTAAACTGGTCGAACAAGTCATCTATCCTAGGCAAAGGATACTTGTTCTTAATCGTCAATTTATTCAACTGACGATAGTCTATGCACATCTGCATCGACCAGTCCTTCTTCTTAACAAAAAGCACAGGCGCTCGCCAAGGTGAAACACTTGGCCGGATAAAACCCCGATCCAGCAACTCCTGAATCTGTGCTTTCAACTCCACCAATTCCTTCGGCGCCATCCTATACAGAGTAATTGACACTGGCGTAGTTCCCAGTAGAAGGTCTATATTGAACTCTATTTCTTGATCCGGGGGCAAACCTCGAAGCTCTTCCAAAAAGACATTAATAAACTCATTCACTGTTCAAACACTTCTTTAGCCGGTTCCTTACCTTCCAAAGTACAAACATAAACAAAAATACCTCACATCCTTTCCTTACCATCTTCTCCGCTTTCAGTGCAGACACCACATTAAATAGGTAATTCCTTCTCTCACCATCATTACCACCTCTACACCCTCGACCGTTTTCAACACCATGCGCTTAGCTACACAGTCTAGTTCTGCCTGGTACTTAACCAACCAATCCATTCCTAAGATTAAATCGAACTCCCCAAAGGGTAGTTCCATCAAATCCGCTTGAAACATGACCCATTGAAGTTCTAGGGGTACATCCCTATATAGTTTGTCTACCACCACAGAGTGTCCTAGAGGGCTAACTACTGTCATCTTCCTAGTAGATATCTCATAGGCTAAGTTCAAAGTTCCCACATCGAGCACACTATGGTGGCCACTGAGCAGCAGTAGGCTTTGCAGCTCGATCTGACCCACCAAATCTAGCCTTTTTTGAGCACTTCCACCAGACCCTGATGGCCCAAAACTCCTTTTATCCTTGCCCCTATCCTGATTTCGTTTCTCGGTCTACTTCACCTCCTCAGCTATTTTGGCCTTTTCCACAAAAACGGTAAATTCCCTTTCACGCTGAGGTGCAATCAACACCCGCAGCTCATCTCTTAGCCCGTCCTTGAACCTAACACAACGCTCATGTTTCGTAGCCACCAACCTTAAAAATTTAGCCTCGTACTCGGGTACCGACATATTCTCTTGCACCAAATTCAAGAAAGCCCTACGTTGCCCATCAGTATAACCAGCCCCCACATACTTTCTCTGATAGCCTGCCCTAAAATAATCCCAGGTGATATCACCGGCCACTGCACCACCCCTGACCATGAGCAACCACTGGTACGACTCATCCCGAAAAAGAGATACTATCCCCTTCAACTTCTCCTCAGCCGAGAAGTCTAAGTCATCCATTATCTGCTCTATTGTCTCTAAGCAGTACTCAGCTGTGTTGGGAACCACACCAGAAACTCCCCTAAATACTTCTGTTCTATTTGCCCGGAGTAGCTCAGCCACAAAATTTTAGGCTCTCGCACCTGCGTACGCTTGGCAACTCTTTCCAAAACTCGTATCTCGCTCGAGATCTCGTGATCGTTACCACCCGTCTAATCCTAAAACTCAGCTTCCACCACCGGCAGATCCGGCATCATATTTTCGGACCCATGGCCAGACCCTGTTGGCTCTAACAAGGCCATCCTACCCCTACCCCGGCCACGCGGCGGACGTCCTTGACCTTTTGTACTCATCTCCTCGTTCGCGTTTATCTGATTAAGAATTTTATGAATTATTATCTATTTTCACTATTTATCCACGAATAATTTTATAAAAATAGTTTTTAAAGTGATTCTTTCGAATTCGAATCTATCTAAAGTTTCATTTTCAAGCTTATCTCCTAGTTCTAAGTATATTCATCACACAAACAACATCCACAGACCACATTCCATGAACATGGGTATTTTCGTCATTTCACTACTTGGGCGTATTTTCGTAATTTTAACCTATAGGGGTATTTTCATAATTTTCCAAAATAAAATTTCAGGTGTTTTTTTTTCAAAATAAGGGTATTTTGGTAATTTTGTAAAGTAGGGGTATTTTGTTAATTTTGTAACTCGGGGGTATTTCGGTAACTTTGTAAGTTAAGGGTAATTTGGAAATTTTACAAACTAGGGGTACTTTGGTCATTTTCCAAATCTAAGGTAGTTTTCACAAATCCTGGGGTAATTTGGTAATTTCAAAACTAGAGTTTTTACAAAACAAGGTGGCTGGTCCCTTTCGGGTTTTAATTATCAGATTTAGCCTGTGAACAAGTCCTCATGGTTAGGGTGAACAGTTACTACGCACCAGGTAGGATTCGAACGAAGAGGAGGTGAGTCACTGGGACTGCTTAAATACCAAGCTCTCCTTGAATCCAATCGTAGACATGCGTATGGCTGTTGCCACACCCTAACTCAGCGACTTACTCCCAAGTTTGTTCAATTATGCTTAAATCTTATTTAATTAAGAAGTTGTATAACTAGCCCTATGGTCCATTAGTACTATCATGCTTAACTACGTCTAAAGCCCACAAAGCCCAACATATATATCACAACAAGAGTTAGGGTACTTACCTGGGTGGATCAGTGCCAAAGACTCAGGTGCCATGCTTTTGGAAAATGATCATTTCACAAACTTTTACAACATATTTTGGGCCCTAAACCCACAACCGAGCTTTTGAACTGGGCTCTGATACCAAAATGTAACACCCCAAACCCGGTCTAAACACTACAATCGAATCTAGCGTGCCACAGAAAAGAAAACATTTGGAAATCGATTTGTTTAAGAAAAAATCGTTGTAAGATTTCTGAGAAAACGTCGATGTATTTTGTATCGTGTAAAACATGTTGAAACTTGGTTTGGAGAAACTTAGTTGTCATATTGTTACTCCGTATTAATTACTTAGTCTTTGTATACAAAAAAACAAGTATTTATTTAGCTTTTGAAAACATCCATTTCATAGCTTAATCAACATATTAAATAGAAACTTTAAAATCAACTAAAAAAAAGAACCCAAATAAAACTTAAGCGGCCTTATTACAGAACTAAAAACCAAAATTTAATAAAATAGCTAAGTCCGAATGAAAAACTTTGAAATAAACCAAATGCTGTGCATGGCCACCTCGAGTTCGCTCCGGCTCCATATCCACGATCTAGGTCTGATCTGCAAAATGTAACGGAAGGGGTGAGTCATCTAGACTCAGTATACAAATCCCCATCCCAACAGAAGTTATACTCTTACACAAATTCATACACTAATATGCAAGTCATGTAACCCATCCAACCTAAGCATCCATCCGGGTCTCCCAAATCTACCCCTTGTGGTACCAAACCACTGGTGGTGCCAAACCACTGGTAACCAAAGTTACAAAAATATCATATATGGTACCAAACCACTGGTAACCGAAGTTACAAAAATATCATATGTGGTACCAAACCACTGGTGGTGCCAAACCACTGAGACTTAGTCACAATTTTTAATATGTGGGGCCAACCCACTGTGTGATAACAAATCACTGGTGACAGTTTGATAAATCATACTCCCCATCCTCTCATCACCCATAACACATATTTATGGTAAAAATATCAGTATGATCATGCTTAACATACAAAAATCATGCATACAAAATATCATGCTCTCATATATCACAATCAACGCGAGAAACAGTAACAACTTACTCGGCATCCTCGCTTTTACCCACAAGGGTAATTTAGTAACCATTGCCGTCATTCCGGCTTTTGACAACACACAACATTTACATATTAAGTATAGAAAGTGTGTAAGAGTTACACACCTGGTTTTCCTACTAACGTTTTTACTGCTTCTACGCTACTGTCACTCGACACTACCACTATCGGCCTACGATCTACTTCTGATGTCGGCCCACACTCCAAAGGCCAATCTCGCACTCTCGATACTGATCGTTTCTTGTACTTTGGCATTGGGTTTACAGATCCAACCCCTACTGCTTGACTGTAGGTTTATGCCATGTTTGCATGCTAGTGTGAAAGTTTCATGAAGCAATTTTGTTAAATTGAGGTTGAATGGTCCATTCGGACTAAATTGCAAAAGTTGCAAAATATGAGTTTCTAGAAGCTTTTTGTATGAAATAGCTTTAGAATATTAATTAGAAGTCCTTAAATGGCAATTTGTCCAAATTATAATTTTTGGACAAAAATGGACATGAGATAGTAATTTGTAAAAATTTAGAGAGAAGGGTATTTTGGTCATTTATCTATTAAATGATTAAAATAGGAAAAAGATGATAAAAATTATTCTCATCTTCTTCCCCAAGTGCCAAAAATTTGAAGGAAGCCATAGCTAGGGTTCTTCAATTTTTCAAGCTTGCTAGTAAGTTCATCTTAGCCACGTTTTTAATATTCTTCGTATTTTTAAAGTTCTCGTATGATGAATTAGCTATTTTTAGCTATAAAATGAGCTAAGATGCATGTTCAAAAATCTACCCATGAATGATATGCTTGTAAAATGATATTTTAAGGAAGTTTATGAGAGTTTGATGTTAGATAAACATCTTTTCCTAAGTGAATTTTATGAAAAATGTTGGTATGGATTAATTTGTAATAGTTATAAAATTTTTCATTCATATTAGAAATAGTGATAATTCGATATTACTATAGTTGAGATTATTAATCAGCTCAGCATGAAGTTTAAGAAAGTTGAATGAAAATCACTTTACGAGCCTTGGGGGTAAAAGTGTAATTATGAGAAAGTTTAGGGGCAAAATGGTAATGTTGCCATAGTAGGATTTATTAGTCCATTTAGTTATTATGAGTATTAAATGAGTTAAATTATTATTATAGATCAAGAAAAGTGAAGCCCGAATTAGAATCGAGGCAAGAACAAAGTCGAGGACTAAATTGCATATCTACGTACATGTTGTACATTGAGGTAAGTTTGTATGATTTCTAAGCTTTATGATTTATATCATTGAAATGCTTAGTGTAATGTATGATAGTATCATGAAAAATTTTAATGTTATGTTAAACAATGAAATTAATGAGATTAAGCATGGGAAAGTCCCGATTGAAGATGAATTACCTAGGATACTCGATCTACCACATGAAATGAGAAAGTCCGTATAAGACCAAGCCCAGGCATGGCATCGGCAATCAAGCAAGTTATCATGTAAGACCAAGACAAGTCTTGGCATTAAAGAGTTATTATGAGATGAAGACCCATGAAAGTCCAAGCCAAGGCATGGCATTGGTGAGTATCAAGGAAGACCCATGTAAGTCCAAGCCAAGGTATGGCATTGGTGAGTAACAAGAAAGATTTCATGTAAGACCAAGCCAAGGCTCGACATTGATTAGTTCATGAGCAAAGATACCAAGTAAGACCATGTCAAGACATGGAAATGGTAAGTTCCCAAGAGAACACAAGAGAAAGACTTCGTATAAGTCCATGTCAAGACATGGCCTCGACACCAAGATGGGAAATTCCATGTAAGATCGTATCTAGCATATGGCTTTGGCATCAAGTCATATATGGGTCGAGATCTAGTATCCTCAGTTATTGACATAAATTCATGGGGCAAACGAGTAAAGCTCAAATGAGATAATATGAAAGCTAAGTAAGTAAAGCTACTGTTAAGTTGGAAATGAGTATTGCCATGTTATGAATGATGAATGAAATATTATGATTATCATGTTAAAGTATACTAATCAATGTGATCAAGTGATACAGATACCTTATTTATCTCACAAGTTTGAGACTAGTAAGTATCATGGGATATGTAAGAATCAGTATAAGTAAGTAAGCTTTATAGTTGAAATTTATGATACCATTGTTTATGTCAAATGATTTATATTAAGCAAGTATGTTACTATGTGCAATATATGCAAACTTACTAAGATAAATGCTTACGTCTTTTACCCTTTCTTTCCATGTAGTCCCGCCAAGCTAATCCTGTGGATCATCGTCATTGGAGCTCGAAGCACACTATCAATCGCTATTTTGGTATAGCCATGTTGTTTATATTAAGTATGGCATGTATAAGAAACACTTCATTTGAGTATATGTTTTAAGAAGAGTCATAGTATAGGCTATCTTGTTCATTATTCTTTTTGTATATGGCTAGAGAAATTGGCCAAGTTTGACTAAGTATGTATGTGTATAGATATCAATAAAGTATGTAGTATTATTCATGAAAGTTTTATTAAGGTGAGATGTTGAATTGAGTATTAATTTAAACTTGATTTCAGGGTGGCAATTGGCTTGGTAAATAGCCTCTAAGTGCCCACACGGTTGGACACACGGGCGTGTGTCTAGGCTGTGTGTACCCTGCACCTTTATAATTGAAGTCAGGATAGGCCTCGGGCAAATCCCACGGCCGTTTGATTAAGTCGTGTATGACACAAGGTCAGAACATAGGCGTGTGCCCCAGGCCGTGTGAATAAGTCAGTATATCAAGGTATAGCACACGGTCTAAGTCCACGGACGTGTCAAAGCCGTGTGAAATTAGTTAGTGTCAACCACGATTGGAAGACACGGGCATGTGTTAGGGGTACACGGGCGTGTCCTAAGTCACATGGGCGTGTGACCCCTGTTTTAAGGAAAAGTTTTCAGTTGAGTTTCGAAAGTTTTTAGATACGTGCTTAAGGCCTCGTAGGCCTATGAGGTGTATGATTTGACTAAGCAAGAGAAGTTTTTAATTCGAAACAAAATTTTATAGCCCATAAGTACATCTTTTAAGTGAGTTCAAGCATGGTAATGTCTCGTATCCAATCTTAGCATCGGGCTCGAGTATGGGTTGTTACATTCTTAGTCTTGAAACATATATTAACATAATTTAGGGATTCTTGCGGATTAAGTCAAGTGAATAAATTGTATGAATTAGAGGTAATAAGCGAAGTCTAGGTGGATTCTTCCTTGGGTATTGCCTATCTCATATAGTTGTCTAAAAGTATTTTCCCAATTTATTATTTGTCGTGCTTTTAATTAATTTTAGTTTAAAAGAAATCACTCCAAATCTTAGGCTAGATAATAAGAAGATAGTAATTACTAGTACTCTTGGTCCTTGTGGATATGATATTTCTGGTCTTACCATAACTATACTATTAAACGATATGTGTGCTTGCCTTTATTATGATCGTAGTTAGTTAAAGACACATCACTGACTCTGTGGGTAATTGAAAATCTGTTGTGCTACTGTTTTGAATTCTGTATCTCTATTTTAGACTTGTATCGGACTCACACTGAGCTCGAGTAGCTTACCCCCTCTTACTGTTTCCTTTTCAGGTACATTTCAGAATTTTGATGCTGCACTCGGTATGCGGAGCTCACAGACAGCTTGGGTGAAATAAATTATTATCAGTTTATATTTAGCTAAACGATTTTTGAACTGTAAGATTTTATAAAGCTGTGGTACAAATTTTGAGTTAGTTTTTAATAGTTTTATTTCCGCTTACATATATGATAAACCGTAAAAGTAACATATTTTAACACCATATTTAGTATGATTTTGGATCATTTAGCCCTTGATTTATGTAAAAAGGTTCTTTTAATCCTTTCTTTTCATGTTTATACTCAGGAAAGCACCGACGGATGAAAAGAACAAGAAATGGGTTTAAAACGGGCCAATTTGGGCTGTAAAGGAAATCGACATGGCCTGGACTTCAAGCCACACCGCCATGCCTCAACAGTAAACTAAGACACAGCCATGTAATTATTTACATGGCCGTTCCCCAATCGACAGAATCGAGACACGGCTTGAAAACGATTTACACGGGCGTGTACCATGGCCGTGCCCCTACCGCGGGAGAGAGCAATTCCACTCGGATTTGGATACTTCAAGCCAAAGAAACACTTTCCAAATCTTATTCAAATACCGAGTAAGAAGAAGACTTAAATGAGGAAACTTAGGGGCCAAGTAAAGCATTCTAAAGTCTATATAAACACCCTAAGTGTATCATGAAAGGGGGCGGTGAGCTAAGCTAAGGAGCCGAGCCAAAGAGGTCAGACTTGTGGGAATCACTCGAAGATAGCTAGGGGATCCATCTCAAGAAGCCGAAATTCTACTCAAGACGGTGGATTTCTCCTTCAATTCCTTTAGGGGGTTTTAGGGATTCCTTATGTTTTGTTTTATCTTTTCTCTTGAGATGTTTTCTTTATTTGTATGAACTAAACCCTTCAGATACCTGAAGGAGATGAAACCTAGCTGAATCTTGTTATTGATTTCTAAATTATATGATAAATACTTAGTTTGTTCTTAATTATGCATGCTTAATCCAAATCTGATGCGCTTAGGTGGAGGAGGAATAGACCCTGCTTAAGAGTAGATCTAGCATAGTTAAGCGGAGTTGATCGCACGCCTAAAGATAGGGTGACGAGATTTTGCCGGATTAGGGTGAAACCTAATATAGGAGTCCATGGATCGATTCACTGCTATTCTAGGGGGTTATTATAAGAAAATGAGAGTTCCACTAATTAACCTAGGGTTAGACGTTATTCGCTTCGAGAGAGGGTTTAATATACGTTAGGGAGTCTTACGGATCAAACTAAGTGAATAAATCATATGGTTCAGTGTTAAATAACAAGTGAAGTCTAGGTGGATTCTTACTGAAGGTATCGTCGTAATCAATTAAGTTTTATACAAGTTATTTTCCAATTTGTTCTTTTTGTCTTTGCGTCTTTAGCTTAGTAGTCGTTAAACTAGATTAAATCAACCAATCACTCCATATTTTAGGCTAAATAATAAAAAGAAAGTTAGTATTAGTACTTTTAGTTCCTTTGGGTTCAACAATCCGGTCTTGCCTAAGCTATACTACTATTCGATAGGTACACTTGCCTTAAGTCATTATCAGAGTTAGTTTCTAGGTTCGATCATTCTCTTTATAAATTTTAAAGCTCTGATTTCAGCGATCAAGTTTTTGACGCCGTTGTCGGGGAACTAAAATATTAAGAAAGCTCTATTTTTATTACTTTAGCTATTTTTCCATTTTTATTTTAGTTTTATTTCACGTAATTTATTTATTGTTTTTACTATATTTTACTTTCTTTCTTTTCTTAGTAGGTACCTCTAGTTTATGACTAGAAGGAACCCGACAAGGCCTTTAGAATATGATAGTGATATTGAGGCTACCGCACGAAGGAATCGCAGAGAAATAAGGCGAGCCCTAAATTACCAACAAGGTGCATCCAATCCTACTAAAGGGATGGATGAGAATAACCCACCACGAGATGTGGAAGAAAACAATGCTCCACATACTATGTATGATTATGCTAAACCTCATTTAATAGGAGTTGAATCTAGTATTGTTAGGCCTACTATAGCTGCTAATAATTTTCAATTAAAGCCTAACACAATACAAATGATTCAATAATTTGTTCAATTTGATGGTTTGCAGGACGAAGACCCGAACACTCATATAGGTAATTTTTTAGAGTTCTGTGATACTTTCAAAATAAATGGCATTTCTGATGATGGCATTCGTCTTCGGTTATTTCCCTTTTCGTTAAGAAATAAAGCCAAATAGTGGTTGTACTCGTTACACGAGGGTCAGTTACTACATGGGATCAAATGACTGAAAATTTTTTATTAAAATATTTTCCACCAGCCAAAACGACCAAATTACGGAATGATATCTCTTATTTTGTGCAGATGGATTTAGAGACATTATATGACGCATGAGAGAGATATAAGGATCTTTTGAGAAGGTGTCCACACCATGGTCTACCCTTGTGGTTACAAGTCCAAACTTTCTATAATGGTGTAAATCCCTCAATGAGGCAACTAATCGATTCAGCCACCGGTGGAACCCTAAACAACAGAACTCCTGAAGCAGCCTATGAGTTCATTGAAGAGATGTCACTGAATAACTATTAATGGCAAGTTACAAGGACAAAACTGACAAAATCAGCCGGAGTTTACAACCTCGATGCAGTGACCATGCTATCAACACAAGTAGAGATGATGAATAAAAAGCTTGATAGTTTGTGTTCTTCGCAGGTACATCCAGTCATGCAGTGTAACGCAAGTGGAACTGTGGCAAATCCTGAGTACCCACCATACTAACCGGACGCAGAGAGCGAACAGATGAACTATATAGGTAATAATTTTAGATCCAATAATAATCCTTATAGTAATACTTACAATCCAGGTTGGAGGAACCACCCCAATTTTTCATGGGGAGGCCAAGGAAATCAAGAAAATCAAAGACAACAACCTCCTCAAAACTTCCAAAATCAACCATATGTGCAAGAGAAGAAGCCAAACCTCGAAGAGATGCTGACAAAATTCATGGCAACCATAGAAAATCGTTTCAAAAATACTGAGAGAACACTTAAAGATCAACAAGCGTCAATTGGAAAACTTACTGAATCGGTCGAGGAGTTCACTAAGTCGATTGGACTACTCACCAAGATGATCTATGGAATACGAGCAGAGATTTTTTCTAAAGAAATAGAATAGGTAAAAGCTGTTACACTAAGAAGAAACAATTCCCACATGAAGATAGCATAACAAGAACTGAGGGAATTAAGGATATAAATCCAGTACGCAAAGAAAGTAGGCCACCAATTCCTTATCCAGCAAAGTTAAAAAAGTAACGGTTAGATGCCCAATACGGTAAGTTTCTTGAACTTTTTAAACAAATACATATTAACTTACCTTTTGTTGAAGCTATTTCAGAGATGCCGAAGTATGCAAAATTCTTAAAGGAACTCCTGAAAAATAAAAGGAAGCTTGAAGAAGTATCGATGGTCAAACTTAATGAAGAATGCTCAGCCATCCTCCAAAACAAGTTACCAACCAAATTAAAAGACCCAGGAAGTTTTACTATTCCTTGTTTAATTGGTAGCTTAAATATTAAGGAAGCATTAGCTGATCTAGGTGCCAGCATTAATTTGATGCCTTACAAAATGTTTAGACAATTAGATTTGGGGAACCAAAACCCATTAGGATGAGTATTCAGTTAGCCGATAGATCCATTAAATATCCTAGAGGAGTTATCGAAGATGTTTTGGTAAAAATTGATAAATTTATTTTCCCTGTTGATTTTGTTGTGTTAGACATAGGCGAAGACATAAATGTTTTTTTAATTCTAAGGCAACCTTTTTTAGCCACTGCTAGAGCAATTATTGATGTAGGTGATGGTAAACTTGCATTAAGGATAGGCGATGAAGAAATTATTTTTCAAATCTATGATGCTATGCGATATTCTAAGGAGCAAGATGATTCTTGTTACTTTGTCGATACTACTGATCATATCATTAAAAATTCATTACAGGAATTCATAAATGACTACACAATGGAACTGCGCCTGACTCAAGAAGAGGGGGGAGAAGATGAAGGCGATGAGATGAATTTGAGTACATCGTCGTTCAGGAAAATAAAAGAAGAAAGCATTGAAAACAATGACGAAATACAACAAAAATCCTCAATTGATGAGCCACCCAGGCTGGATTTGTAACAGTTACCAAACCACTTAGAATATGCATTCCTCGGGGACAATTCTGCACTATCAGTAATTATCTCTTCAGAATTAGAACCCTAGGAAAAATAGGAGTTGATAAAGGTGCTAAGAGAACATAAAAAAGCCATAGCTTGGAAAATCTCTGATATCAAGGGAATAAGCCCCTAATTTTGCACCCACAAAATTTTAATGGAAGAAGAATACAAGCCGCGTGTGCAGCCACAGAGACGGATAAACCCCAACATGAAAGAAGTATTGAAAGTCCAGGTAATTAAACTTTTAGATACAGTAATAATTTATCCCATTTCTGACAGCACTTGGGTAAGTCCTGTGCAGGTAGTTCCAAAGAAAAGAGGTATGATAGTGGTGCCCAATGAGAAGAATGAATTAATCCCCACAAGAACAGTTACAGGATGGAGAGTCTGTCTAGACTATAGAAAGCTCAATGATGCCACCAGAAAAGATCACTTCCCTCTACCCTTCATAGATCAAATATTAGAAAGACTATCCGAGCTTATGTACTATTGTTTCTTGGACGGACTCTCCGCTACTTCCAGATCCCCATAGCTCCTGAAGATCAAGAAAAGACAACATTTACATGCCCATACGGTACGTTTGCTTATCGTTGAATGCCTTTTGGATTATGTAATGCTCCTACTACCTTTCAGCGTTGCATGTTGGCAATCTTTGACAAACTCGTGGAAGATACCATGGAGGTATTTATGGATGATTTCTTGGTATTCGGTAATTCTTTCCATCTTTGTCTTAAAAATTTAAAATGAGTTCTAATGAGATGTGAGGAAACAAACCTTGTTTTGAATTGGGAAAAATGTCACTTTATGGTTAGAGAATGGATTTTATTAGGACATAAGATCTCTAGTAAAGGGATTGAGGTAGATAAAGCAAAGATTGAAACCATAGAAAAATTACCTCCCCATAGTTCAGTTAAGGCTATTAGAAGTTTTTTAGGACATGTAGGGTTCTATAGAAGATTTATTAAAGATTTTTCTAAAATCTAAGCCCTTGACAAAACTACTAGAAAAAGATGTTCCTTTTAATTTCAATCAGGAATGGTTAGGTGCATTTATTGTCCTTAAGGATAAATTGATAAATGCTCCGATTATAATTGCACCCGATTGGAATTTACCCTTTGAACTAATGTGTGATGCAAGTGATTTTGCTGTAGGTGCAGTTTTGGGACAACGAAGAGACAAGCATTTTCAGCCAATTTACTACGCTAGCAGAACATTAACACCGGCACAAGAGAACTATACCCCCACACTTAGTAGGTACCTCTAGTTTATGACTAGTAGGAACCCGACAGGGCCTCTAGAATACGATAGTGATATTAAGGCTACCACACGAAGGAATCGCAGAGAAATAAGGTGAGCCTTAAATTATCAACAAAGCGAATCCAGTCCTACTGAAGGGATGGACGAGAATAACCCACCACGAGATGTGGAAGAAAACAATGCTCCACATACTATGTATGATTATGCTAAACCTCATTTAATAGGAGCTGAATCTAGTATTGTTAGGCCTGCTAATAATTTTGAATTAAAGCCTAACACAATACAAATGATTCAACAATTTGTTCAATTTGATGGTTTGCAGGACGAAGACCCGAACACTCATATAACTAATCTTTTAGAGTTCTATGATACTTTCAAAATAAATGGCGTTTCTGATGATGCCATTCATCTTCGGTTATTTCCATTTTCGTTAAGAAATAAAGCCAAACAGTGGTTGTACTCGTTACCACGAGGGTCAATTACTACATGAGATCAAATGACCGAAAAATTTTTATTAAAATATTTTCCACCGGCCAAAAGTACCAAATTACGGAATGATATCTCTTCTTTTGTGGAAATGGATTTAGAGACATTATATGACGCATGGGAGAGATATAAGAATCTTTTGAGAAGGTGTCCACACCATGGTCTACCCTTGTTGTTACAAGTCCAAACTTTCTATAATGGTGTTAATCCCTCAACAAGGCAACTAATCGATTCAATCGTCGGTGGAACCCTGAACAATAGAACTCCTGAAGCAGCCTACGAGTTCATTGAAGAGATGTCACTGAATAACTATTAGTGGCAAGTTACAAGGACAAAACTGAAAAAATCAATCGGAGTTTACAACCTCGATGCAGTGACCATGCTATCAACACAGGTAGAGATGATGAATAAAAAGCTTGATAGTTTGTGTTCTTCACAGTGCATCCAAATATGCGATTATAACATAAGTGGAACTGTGGCGAATCCTGAGTACCCACCATACCAACCGGACGCAGAGAGCGAACAGATGAATTATATAGGTAATAATTTCAGATCCAATAATAATCCTTATAGTAATACTTACAATCCAGGTTGGAGGAACCACCCTAATTTTTCATGGGGAGGCCAAGGAAATCAAGGAAATCAAAGACAACAACCTCCTCAAAACTTCCAAAATCAGCCATATCTGCAAGAGAAGAAGCCAAACCTCGAAGAGATGCTGACAAAATTCATGGCAAACACAGAAAAGCGTTTCCAAGATATTGAGAAAATAATTAAAAGTAATGAGAACCGAATCAGGGAACTTACTAAGTTAGTCAAGGAAGCCACTAATGCGGTCGAACAACTCGCAAAGCTAATGTCAGAATGACAGCAAGCATGTCTGCCAAGTAACACATAGATTAACCTGAATGAGCAAATCCAAGCCATCTCAACTCATGACAATAAGGGGTTAAATGAACTCAATCCAGTACATGAAAACAAGGAAGACAAAGGTAAGATAAAGGTAACACAAGAAAAGCCAAAATCGGTAATCAAAGAGTACCAACCTTGCATACCTTATCCCGAAACGATGAAAAGAGAAGATTCAGAGGAACAGTTTGGTAAGTTTCTTAAACTCTTAAAGAAATTACATATTAACTTACCTCTTTTCGAAGCTCTTTTTTCAAATGCCAGACTTGAGGAAATTTTTAAAATAGCTCTTGACTAACAAACGCAAATTAGACGAAGAGCACCACATGGAATTGAACGCAGCATGCTCAACAATGTTACAGAATAGACTGCCATGGAAGCTAAAATATCCAGGGAGTTTTACAATTCCATGTTTAATTGGTAGTTCAGCTATTGATAATACGTTAGCTGATTTAGGGGCAAGCATAAATGTCATGACGTATATATTATTTAAACGACTAGGTCTAGGAAAACCTAAGCAAACTAGGATGAGTATACAATTAGTTGATAAAACTGTTAGAATTCCTAGGGGCATTATCGAAGATGTTCTTGTCAAAATCGATAAATTTGTTTTCCCAGTAGATTTTGTTGTTTTAGATATGGATGAGGATAGTATAATCCCTTTAATTTTAAGAAGACCTTTTCTAGCAACTGCCAAGACTAAAATTGATGTTGCCACAGGAGAACTTATACTTTGTGTAGGTAACAAATCAATAAATCTTCAAGCTCTTGACTCAGCTAGGACAACAATCGATGAAGGTAATAAAGTCGATACAGATGATAATCAAATTATTCAACCTTTATTGCAGGAAACACCACAAAGACACAACCTTGAGTCGAATCATAGATCCCAAATCGACAAAGAAGAACTAGAACCGCACGAAGTAAAACCAAAGGAACCACCAGAAGAGCTCGTAGGAACATCCAATCAACTTAAAATAGGAGACCAGGTACTGTTAGATAAAGCAGATCCGCACACAATCACAATAGACCTGAGGGCAAAGGGAGAAACCCTTCTTAAGGTACACCATATCTTCCCACACGAAATAGTCGAGGGAAGCAACCTAACATTCGACACTTTTAAGGTAAACACTTCTCAACTTCAACTTTGTCAAGAAAATAGAACTTTAAGCAAGAGAGAAGATATTCAAACTTTTAAACCTCCCCGATTCAGTACAAGGAAAAGTCTAGCTTAAGACCATAAACAAGCTCTTCTGGGGATTCAACCCGAGCACTAACTTTAGTTCTTTTTACATTTGTTTTCATTTTATTTTCTTTTCTTTCTCTTTCTCTTTGTAGCTTAACCAAAAAGTGCAGATTTCTAGGACACACGGCCGTACACACGACCGTGTCTGAGGCCGTGTAGACTATCGAAATCCCCGTACTAACATAGCGGAGGCCATACAAATCAAATTCCAACCACTTTTTGATGTCACGGATCCAACCACTCCACCACGGGCATCGAAAGATTGGCATGACCATGCTCCACCACCGTGTGAAGCTACTAACTTACCAGACACGGGACAAACACGCCCATGCTACCCAATCGTGCCAACACACTGTCTTTTCAGGAACGCGCGTGGCATCTGAAAAATGGACATGGGTAAGCAAACACGCCTAGACACACGGCCATACGATGCGGTCGTGTAATTCAACACACCCTCGGTCCACGGGCGTGGGAACGTGCCAGAATTGAAATCCTATTTAAACCCCACAGCCCTTCTCCTTCTCCCCTCATTCTTTCTTCCTTCTTTTCTTTCTTTCCTTAGAAAAGGTGCCCAGACTCTTGAGCTACACTAGAATCATGTCGAAGAAGCGTAAGAAGGCAGGCATTGTATCCTCAAAAGAGACCCCAACACATAAGTTCATACCGGCCGCTTCATCCAAACACCAAGCCAAGGGTCTTTTAGACTATTAAATTTTTTCGTATGTTTATTTTCCCCTTTATCCTACTTATCTATAATTCTCTTCTGCTTAATATATTTTAATTTCTCTTAGTTTCTTGGTTTATGGTTCTAAAGCCTACTTGAGAATCATGCACCACAGCCTCAGAGGTTACACCCACCTCGCGAACTATCTAACAATAAGGACTCCTTAGTCCATTAGTCTTTTCTTTCAATTTCAGTTTTCTTCTTAGTCTCTTTCTCTTTATGCCTCAGAGGTTACACCCACCTCGCGAACTATCTAACAATAAGGACTCCTTAGTCCATTAGTCTTTTCTTTCAATTTCAGTTTTCTTCTTAGTCTCTTTCTCTTTATTTTCTTTGTCATTAATTATAATATTAGTATATTATTAATATTTCTTTAGATTTCTTGGCTATATCTTTGCAGGCTACCCAATTTCTTTATCTAGTACAAAGATCATCGGTAGACACCCTTCCAGGCCCATAGAAAATGCCACCACCACCTCCTCCACCTACTTTCTACCACGAACTCTGCCAACTCCCAGAATTATCCATAATTCAGGAAGTGTTACTTCTCCCCTTCTCTTTTTATTACATAATTGTTTACCTATCTTTGTACATTGAGGGCAATGTACATCTTAAGTGTGGGGGGTAAAAGTACCTAACTTTTTCCATTATTCTAAAATCTTAAATTTTAGTCTTGTTCCTAAGAAATTTTCTCATATTATCAATTAGGGTGAAATTTCTAATGATTTATTATTTTTGTTGATATGTTTTTGAGTAAGTCATTGATAATTGTGCATTGATGATTTATACTTGAAGAATACTAGAGAATCGAGCATGATAAGTCTATTTTTTAAAAAAAATCTCTTAGGTTGTTAAACTGAATTTGAATATTAGCTTGAAGTTTGAAATTCATAGGATTGATGCCAATTACCCATAATTTGTGTGAGATTTTGAGCCTTATAGAGGATATATTCTTTTTCGTGCTCACTTTATTGATTATGAGTGTGTCAACATTGAATTGTTATTCTAGAACTTGCCTTGATTATACATGTCGAGACCACATTAATGATTTGATATATTGAGATGATAAAGGCACCTAGGTTTTAACCCATTCACTCCACTAAAAAGCTTACCTATATAATTAACCCCTAGTGAACCCCGTTGATCTTAACAACCCTTTTTATTGAATTACCCGCTTAATCTTAACCCAAAACCCTTTGTATTCGTTATCACCATTCTTTTTTACTACCCTTTTATTACCGAATTAGTTTATTTTAGTTGATAAAGTTCTTTCTTTATTATGTATTTACTTAGTTTATTCTTAAAAAAAACCAAAAGTATATTCAAATAGTAGATTCAAGGAGCTTATGCGTTTAAATTCCAATTGTTGTAGAAGAGATCATATTAGAAGTATTATTAATAGTAGTATTACTAGTTTCAAAGCAATCATTTAGTTTCTAGTTCATTATTCTTAGTAGGTAATTTATCAGGTCAATCTCGATTTTTAACCTTCTAATTCAGCCTTTATCCACACCTTTAACCTAAGCCCTGTTACAACCCTATCAAAGACCTTTTGATTTGTGTATCATCTCATATTATAGTGGTGGAGAATTGATGTTCAGGTAAGCCGATAGGATTAACTTTTTAGGTTCGACTTATGAGTGCTTTCTCTTGAACCTTAAACACTTCGAGTGCTTCGAGTGAATCTTTAGTGAGGATGTCAATCCTTGTCAGTTTTGAATTAAAGGTAATTATTTAGATAAGGGGAGACGCCTATGTTTTTATGATACAAATTTATGACTTAGAATTGTTTGAATCTTTAGGAGTTTTTGAGCTAAATTATCCATGTATAAATTATCTATGAATTATGATGAGGCATTATTGATAGGAATTATGAATTGTGGAAATACTACTAATGCTGAATATACTTTGATTTTTTCAATTTTATTATTATTATTATTTTAAGAACAAACTAGAAACATAATAAAGAAAAATTTATTAACTGAAATAAACTAATTCGGTAACTGATCAAATCATTTCTCGATAGAAGGGTACTCAAAAGAATGGTGATAACAAATACAAAGGGTTTTGGGTTAATATTAGTGGGTAAATCAAGAAAAAGGGTTGTTAGGATCAAATGGGTTCAGTAAGGGTTAATTTGTGAAGGCAGGCTTTTTAGTGGAGTGAATGGGTTAAAACCTAGGTGCCTTTATCATCTCAGTATATCAAATCATTAATGTGGTCTCGATATGTATAATCTAGGCAAGTTCTAGAATAACAATTCAGTGTTGACACACTCATAATCAATAAAGTGAGCACGAAAAAGAATATATGCTCTATAAGGCTAAAAATCTCACAAAAACTATGGGTATTTGAGTTCAATCCCTATAAATTTCAAACTTCAAGGTAATATTCAAATTCAGTTCAACAACCTAGAAAATTTTTTATTCTTGAAAAATAGACTTATCATGCTTGATTCTCTAGTACTCTTCAAATTTAATCATCAATGCACAATTATCAATGACTTACTCAAAAACAATCGATAAAAATCATAAATCATTAGAAATTTCACCCTAATTGATAATATGAGATAATTACATAGGAACAAGATGAAAATTTAGGATTTTGGAATAATGCAAAAAGTTAGGTACTTTTACCCCCCACACTTAAGATGTACATTATCCTCAATATACAAAGATAGATAAACAATTATGTAATAATAGAATCAAAAAAGAAGGGGAGAAGTAACACTTCCTGAATTTTGGATGAATTCATTATTCCCTTATTGATTTGGAGGTGGTGGCGTTTTCAATGGGCCTGGTGAGGTGGCTATGGACAAGCATTGTGCTAGATGAAGAAATTAGGGAGCCTGCAAAGATGTAGCCAGGAAATCTAAAGAAACATTAAAAATATACTAATAATATAATTAAAAATAAAAAAAATAAAGAAAAGGAGACTAAGAAAAAAACTAAAATTAAAAGAAAAGACTAATGGATTGAAAAGTCCTTATTGATAGATGGTTCGCAAGGTGGGTGTGAATTCTAAGGCTACGGAGGTGTTGATTGTGGTGAAAGTGGCATGATTCCCAAGCAGCCTTTAGAACCTAAAACTAAGAAACTAAAATGAAATAAACTAAATTAAGCATAAGATAGTCAAAGAGAAGGAAAATAAAGGAGAGGAGAAAAATAAAATAAAAACTAAATAGTCGCTAATACCCCTGTCTTGTTGAGTCGCTAAAGCTACCAGCATGAACTCATGTGAATCGGTCTCCTTTGAGGAGACTGTGGTTAGCCTCTTACGCTTCTTCGACATAGCTTTGGTGTGGCTCAAGGGTTGGAGAGACTTGTGAGGAAGAAGAAATCTGAGAAGAAGGAAGAAGAAAAGAGGTGGAAAGTAGAAGAATAGGGAGGGGGAGGTTGGTGTTTAAATAGAGGCTTGATTCTGGTATGTTCCCATGCTCGTGGATCGAGGGTGTGTTGAATTACACGGCCGCATCGCACAGCTGTGTGTCTAGGTGTGTTGGTTTACCCATGCCCGTTTTCCAGATGCCACGCCCGTTCTTGAAAAGGCATTGTGTTGGCACGGTTGGGTAGCATGGGCGTGTTTCTCCCGTGTCTGGTAAGTCAGTAGCTTGACACGGTCGTAGAGCACGACCGTTCCACTTTACCGGTGCCTATGAGGGAGTGGTTGGATCCGTGACATTGAGAATTAGGTAGGATTTGATTCGTACTGCCTCTATTATGTCAGTATGGGGATTCTAGTGGTCCACACGGCCACAGCCACGACCGTGTGGCTTTGAAATCTACACTTTTGTGTTAATTCAAAACTAAATTATCAGAAAGGAAAAGAAATTGAAAGCAAAATGGAAATGTTAGTGCTCGGGTAGCCTCTCGAGAAGCGCTCGTTTATAGTCTTAAGCTAGACTTTCCTCAAATTGAAAAAAATTAGGGAGGTTTAAAGGTTTGAATAACTTCCTCCTACTTACAGATCCATCTCCTTGAAAAAGTTTAAGTCGACAAGCATTTACCTTAAAAGTGCCGAATGTTGGGTTGCTTACCTCGACTGTTCCATGTGGGAAGATATTGTGTACCTTAAGAAGGATTTCTCCCTTTGGATTTAGCTCTGTTGTAGTGATGTGTGGATCTGGTTTGTCTAATAATACCTGGTCTCCTATTTTGAAGTGATTGGATGTTCCTACGAGCTCTTCTGATGGTTCCTCTAGTTTTACTTCGTGTGGTTCTTCTTTGACATGTGTCTTCTGCTCTTCTAGTCTATCGACCTTAAGGTTTTGATCCTTCTTTTTGTCAGTTTAGGTTCTATGATTTGGCTCAGGTTTGTATTCATGTGGTGTTTCATGCGATAAAGGTTGTACAAATTGATTATCAACTGCATTGTCTTTCTTACCTTTATCAATTGTTGTCCTGGCCGATTCAAGAGCTTGAAGACTAATTGATTCGACACCCACACAAAGTATGATTTCTCCTGTGGCAACATCAATTTTAGTCTTGGAAGTTGCTAGGAAGGGTCTTCCTAAAATTAAGGGGATTGTATTATCCTTATCTATATCTAAGGCAACAAAATTTACTGGGAAAACAAATTTATCGATTTTAACAAGAACATCTTCGATAATGCCCTTAGGAATTCTAATAGTTTTATCAACTAATTGTATACTCATCCTAGTTTGTTTGGGCTTTCTTAGACCTAGTCGTTTAAATAATGTATAAGGCATGACATTTATGCTTGCCCCTAAATTAGCTAATGCATTATCAATAGCTAAACTACCAATTAAACATGGAATTGTAAAATTCCCTAGATCTTTTAGCTTTCGTGGTAGTCTACTCTATAACATTGCTGAGCATGCTGCGTTCAATTCCACGTGGTGCTCTTCGTCTAATTTGCGTTTGTTAATCAAGAGTTGTCTTAAAAATTTCCTCGAGTCTAGCATCTGAAAAAGAGCTTCAAGAAGAGGTAAGTTAATATGTAATTTCTTTAAGAGTTTAAGAAACTTACCAAACTGCTCCTCTGAATCATCTCTTCTCATCGCTTCGGGATAAGGTATGCGAGGTTGGTACTCCTTGATTACAGGTTTTGGATTTTCTTGTGTTACCTCTACCTTAACATTGTCTACCTTGTTTTCTTGTATTGGATTGGGTTCATCTAACCCTTTACCGTCATGAGCTGAGATGACTTGAATTTGCTCCTTTGGGTTAATCTCAGTGTTACTTGGTAGACGTCCTTGCGGTCGTTCTAACATTAGCTTTGCGAGTTGTTTGACTGCATTAGTGACTTCCTTGACTGACTTAGTAAGTTCCCCGACTCGGTTCTCGTTGCTTTTAATTATTTTCTCAGTTTCTTGGAAATAATTTCTGTGTTTGCCATGAATTTTGTTAGCATCTCTTCGAGGTTTGGCTTCTTCTCTTGCGGATATGGCTGATTTTGGAAATTTTGAGGAGGTTGTTGTCTTTGATTTCCTTGGTTTCCTTGCCTCCCCATGAAAAAATTGGGTGGTTCCTCCAACTTGGATTGTAGTTATTACTATAAGAATTATTATTGGATCTAAAATTATTACCTATATAGTTCATCTATTTGCTTTTTACGTCCGGTTGGTAGGGTGGGTACTCAGGATTCGCCACAGTTCCACTTGCATTGCATGCATGACTGGATGTACTTGCAAAGAACACAAACTATCAAGTTTTTTATTCATCATCTCTACCTGTGTTGATAGCATGGTCACTGCATCGAGGTTGTAAACTCCGACTGATTTTTTTGATTTTGTCCTTGTAACTTGCCACTGATAATTATTCAGCGACATCTCTTCAATGAACTTGTAGGCAGCTTCATGAGTTCTGTTCTTTAGGGTTCCACCAGCGGCTGAATCAATTAGTTGCCTTATTGAGGGATTCACACCATTATAGAAAGTTTGGACTTGTAACCACAAGGGTAGGCCATGGTGTGGACACCTTCTCAAGAGATCCTTGTATCTTTCCCATGCATCATATAATGTTTCTAAATCCATCTCCACAAAAGAAGAGATATCATCCCGTAATTTGGCCGTTTTAGCCGGTGGGAAATATTTTAATAAAAATTTTTTGTCATTTGGTCACATGTAGTGATTGACCCTCGTGGTAACGAGTATAACCATTGTTTGGCTTTATTCCTTAATGAAAAGGGAAATAACCGAAGACGAATGGCATCATAAAAAATGCCATTTATTTTGAAAGTATCACAAAACTCTAAAAAATTGGCTATATGAGTATTCGGTCTTAAATCACGCAAACCATCAAATTGAACAAATTGTTGAATCATTTGTATTGTGTTAGGCTTTAATTCAAAATTATTAGCAGCTATAGCAGGCCTAACAATACTAGATTCAGCTCCTGTTAAATGACGTTTAGCATAATCATACATAGTAAACGGAGCATTGGTTTCTGCCACATCTCGTGGTGGATTATCCTCGTCTATCCCTTCAGTAGGGTTGGATCAGCCTTCTCGCTCTTCTTCTGTGTAATTTAGGGCTCGCCTAATTTCTCTGCGATTCCTACGAGTGGTAGCTTCAATATCACTATCATATACTAGAGATCATGTCGGGTTCCTTCTAGTCATAAACTAGAGGTACCTGCTGGAAAAATAAGGAAATAAAATTAATAAAATAATTTACGAAAATAAAAATAATGGCTAAAGTAATAAAAATAGAGCTTTCTTAATATTTTAGTTCCCCGGCAATGGCGCCAAAAACTTGATCATTGTTTTGTCGAGTTTTAAAATTTATAATGAATGAGATCGAACCTGGAAACTAACTCTAACAACGATTAAAGATAAGTGTACCTATTGAACAATAGTATAGCTTAGGCAAGACCGGATTGTCGAACCCAAAGGAACTAAAAGTACTAATACTAACTTTTTTTTTTATTATTTAGCCTAAAATAAGTGAAGCTGCTTTAATCTAAATTAACGACTAGTAAACTAAAGGCACAAATACGAAAAGAACGAATTGGGAAATAACTTGAAGAGAAACTCAGTTGATCACGACGATACCCTCAGGAAGAATCCACCTAGACTTCACTTGTTATTTAACACTGAAACATACGATTTATTCACTTAGTTTGATCCGTAAGACTCCCTAACGTATATTAAACCCTCTCTCAAGGTGAATAACGTCTAACCCTAGGTTAATTAACGAAAATCTCTTTCTTGAATAATAACCCCCTAGACTAGCAGTAAATCGATCTATGGACTCCCATATTAGGTTTCACCCTAATCCGACAAAATCTCATCACCCTATCTCTAGGTGTGCGATCAACTCCACTTAATTATGCTAGATCTACTCTTAAGTAGGGTCTATTCCTCCTCCACCTAAGCACATCAGATTTGGATTAAACATGCATAATTAAGAACAAACTAAGTATTTATCATATAATTCAGGAAACAATAACAAGATTCATTTAGGTTTCATCCCCTTCAGGAATCTGAAGGGTTTAGTTCATAATGAATAAAGAAAACATCTTAAGAGAAAAGATAAAACAAAACATAAGAAATCCCTAAAACCCCTTGAAGGAATTGATGGAGAAATTTGTCGTCTTGAGTAGAATTTCGGCTCCGTGAGACGGATCAACTAGCTATCTTCGAGTAATTCCCACAAATCTAACCTTTCAGCTCGGCTCCTTGGCCTAGCTAACCGCCTCCATTTTCAGGTTACACTTAGGGTGTTTATATAGACTTTTGGAATGCTTTACTTGGCCTCTAAGTGTCCCAATTCAAGTATACTTCCTACTCGGTGTTTGAATAGGCTTTGGAACGTGTTTCTTTGCCTCAAAATATCCAAATTCGAGTGAAATTACTTTCTCCAACGACAGGGGCACGGCCATGGTACACGCCCGTGTAAATCATTTTCAGGCCGTGTCTTGATTCTGTTGATTCAGGCACGGCTGTGTAAATCATGGCCTGGTCGTGTGGCTTGAAGTCTAGGCCGTGTCGATTTCCACTTTGGCCCAAATTGTCCCAATTTAAGCCCGTTTCTTGTTCTTTTCATCCTCGGGTGCTTTCCTGAGTAAAAACATGAAAAGAAAGGATTAAGAGCACCTTTTTACATAAATCAAGGGCTAAATCATCCAAAAGCATACTAAATGTGGGCCTAAAATATGTTACTTTTATGGTTTATCAAATGTGCTTTCCACTAGTTCATCGATCTGAAGCCGTCGTTCCTCATGAGATATTTCTTTGTTCGTATGAGGTATAGGATCAGGCTCAGTGGTGTAGTTCTGTGTTGCTTCCTGAAAAGAAAGTTTAACCGAATGATTATCAATAGAATTTACATTCTCACCTTTATTACTCGATGTCCTAGCTGAGTCGAGAGCTTGAAGACTGATTGATTCGTCACCTACACTAAGTATGAGCTCACCTGTACTAACATCAATTTTAGATCTGGCAGTTGCTGAAAAGGGTCTTCCTAAAATTAAGGGGATACTATTGTCTTTTTCCATATCTAAAGTAACAAAGTCTACTAGGAATATGAATTTGTCAATTTTAACTAGTACATCTTCAATTATACCCCTAGGAATTCGAATAGTCTTAACAACTAATTGAATACTCATCCTAGTTTGTTTGGGTTTCCTTAGACCTAGCTTTTTAAACATTTTAGAAGGCAAAACATTGATGCTTGCCCCTGAGTTAGCTAAAGCATTATCAATAGATAAGCTACCAATTAAACATGGAATTGTAAAACTCCCTGGATCTTTTAATTTTCGTGGTAGTTCATTTTGTAACATTGCTGAACACATTGCGTTTAGTTCCACAATCGATTCCTCGTCTAACTTTCACTTGTTTGTCAAAAGCTCTTTTAAAAATTTCCTTGAATCTGGCATCAGTGAAAGTTCTTCAAGAAATGGCAAGTTAATATGTAATTTCTTTAAAAGTTTAAGAAACTTACCGAACTGTTCATCTGAATTATCTTTCTTTATCGCATCGGGATATGGTATACGAGGTTGGTATTCTTTAATTACCGATTTTGGCTTTTCTTGGCTTACCTCAACCTTACCTTCACTTACCATAGGTTCTTGCCTTGGTTCAGGTTCAGAATCTACTAACCCTTCACTATTCTGAGCGGTTATAGCTTGAAGTTACTCTTTTGGGTTAATCTCAGTGTTACTTGGCAGGCTACCTTGTGGTCGTTCGGAGATCAGCTTAACGAGTTGCCCTAACTAGTTCTTGATTCATTTAATCGATGCTTGTTGATTTTTAAGTATTGTTTCGGTGTTCTGGAAATGAGTTTTGACACCTATGAATTTTGTCAGCATCTCCTCAAGATTCGACTTCTTTTCCCGTGGGTAGGGCTATTGTTGGAAGTTTGGAGGAAATTGTTGTCTCTGATTTCCTTGACCACCCCACGAGAAATTGGGGTGGTTTCTCCAACCTGGATTATAAGTATTACTATAAGGGTTATTTTGAGATCTGAAATTGTTACCCTTATAGTTTATCTGTTCGCTTTCCATGCCAGGATTGTAAGGTGGGTTCTCAGGATTCGCCACACCTCCTAGATTTGAATCACATTGCATTACTGGGTGTACCTACGAGGAACCACACAAACCATCAATCTTTTTATTTAACATCTCTACCTCATTTGATAGCATGGTGACTGCGTCGAGGTTGAAAACTCTGGCTATTTTTGTTGGCCTTGTCCTTGTAACTTGCCACTGATAATTGTTCAGTGACATCTCCTCTATAAACTCATAGCCGTCACGGGAGATTTGTTATTCAGGGTTCCACCGATTACTGAATCAATCAACTATCAAGTTGAGGGGTTCACACCGTTGTAAAAAGTTTGGACTTCTAGCCACAAGGGTAATCCATGGTGTGGGCACGTTCTCAATAGATCTTTGTACCTCTCCCATGCATCGTATAGTGTTTCTAAATCCATCTACACAAAAGAAGAGATATCATTCCTTAATGTGGCCATTTTGGCTGGCGAAAAATATTTTAATAAAAATTTTTCGGTCATTTGTTCCCATGTAGTGATTGATCCTCGTGGAAGAGAATCCAGCCACTGTTTAGCTTTATTCCTCAAAGAGAAGGTAAATAACCGAAAACAGATGGCATCATCAGAAATGCCATTAATTTTGAAAGTATCGCAAAATTCTAGGAAATTTTCCAAGTGATTATTTGGATCTTCATCTTGCAAAGGATCAAACTGAACAAATTGTTGTATCATTTGTATAGTGTTAGGTTTTAGTTCAAAATTATTAGCAGCTATAACAGGTCTAATAATACTTGACTCAGTTCCTGTTAAATTAGGTTTAGCATAATCATACATAGTTCGAGGAGCATGATTTTCGGCCACCTCTGGAGGTAGCGGATTATTCTTAGCCATCTCTTCAGTAGTATTAATTTCGTTCTCTTGCTCTTCTTGTATGTAGTTTAAGCTTCGCCTTATTTCTCTACGATTTCTGTGAACCGTACCTTCGATATCATTATCGTAAACTAAAGGTCCTGTCGGGTTCCTTCTAGTCATAAACTAGAGGTACCTGCCAGGAAAAGAAAAAGAAAGAAAATTAGAAAAGTCAAAATAAAATTTAATTGCAAAATTGAAATAAAATATGGCTAAAGTAATAAAAATTGAGCTTTCCTAATATTTCAGTTCCCCGGCAACAGCGCCAAAAACTTGATCGTGTATCAAAGTCTTAAAAATTTATATAATGAGATCTAGCCTAAAAACTAACTGTGACAACGACTTGAGGTAAGCGCACCTATCGAACAGTAGTATAGTGGCAAGACTGGATTGTCGAACCCAAAGGAACCAAAAGTACTAATAATAACTTTCTTTTTATTATTTAACCTAAGAATTAAAGGAAATTGTTGTTTAACCTAAAATTAACTAACTACTAAGCTAAAGATGCTAAGACAAAAAGAATGAATTGGGGAAATACTTGTAGGAAAAACCAATTGATTGAGACAATACCCGAGGAAGAATCCACCTAGACTTCACTTGTTATTTAACTCTGAAACAAACGATTTATTCACTTGACTTGATCTGTAGGATTCCCTTAGTTATATTAATACCTCTCTTGAGGCTTCTAACATCTAACCCTAGGTTGATTAATTGAAATCTCTTTCTAATTAAAACCCCTAGAATTGCATTAACTCAATCTATGAACTCCCATATTAGGTTTGACCCTAATTCGACAGATTTTCGTCATCCTATCTCTAAGGTTGCGATCAACTCTGCTTAACTATGCTAGATCTACTATTAAACAGGGTCTTTTCCTCCTCTGTCTAAGAGCATAAATGCTTGAATCAATATCCTAAAATACCAAAACAATAATTAAGAACACATAGTTAAGAACAAATCAAGAATTTACCATACAGCTCAGAAAACAATAACAAGATCTGTCTTATGTTTCATCCCCCTCAGGTATTTGAGGGGTTTAGTTCATAATAATAAAAGAATACATCTCAGAAGAAAATATAAAACAAAACATAAGAAAAACCATAAAACCCCCTGAAGGAATTGAAGGAGAGATCCTCCTTCTTGAGTATGATTCCGGCTTATTAAGATGAATCAACTGGCTTTCTTCGAGTGAATCCCACAATTCAGTCCCTCTGGCTTGGCTCCTTGGCCTAGTTGAACGCCTCCTTGAATGTTGGACTCTAGGGCCTTTATATAGGCTTTTGGAATGGCTTTCTTTTCCTCTAAGTACCCTATTCCTAATAGAATTCAAAAAGGTCACGTCAAGGACACGCCCATGGCACACACCTAAGTAAGTTGAGGCCAAGCCATGTTCGGGTATGTTAATGAGGCACGACCGTGCGAATCGAGACACAGGCCATGTCGATTTCTTGTTAGGCCCATTTTTTCTATTTTTGGCCCATTTCTCATTCTTTTCATCCTCCGATACTTTCCTGAGTATAAAACATGAAAACAAGGGATTCAGAGCACCTATTTGCATAATTAAAGGGATAAATCATCCAAAAGTATGCTAAATATGGGATTAAAATATGTTCACATTACGGTTTATCACTAGGTTGTTGACCTAAATTTGAATATTACCTTGAAGTTTGAAATTTGTGAGGTTGTCATGAAAAACCATAATTTTTGTGAAATTTTGAGCCTTTTAGAGCATATATATTTTTTTCGTGCTCACTTTATTGATTATGAGTGTGTCAACATTGATTTGTTATTCTAGAACTTGCTTCAATTATACATGTCAAGACCACATCATTGATTTGATATATAGAGATGATAAAGGCACTTAGGATTTAACCCACTCACTCCACGAAAAGCCTACCCTCACAACTAACCCCTAGTGAACCCTTTGATCCTAACAACCCTTTTATTGATACACCCACTAATATTAACCTAAAACCCATCTTGTATTTGTTATCATCATTTCTCTTGACTACCCTTCTATCGAGATTTGATTTGATCAGTTGCCTAATTATTTTATTCAAGAGTTAAATTCATCTTATATTATGTATTTACTTGACTTGTTCTTAAAAATATAACAATAAAAAATAATCAAGTATATTTATTATTAGTTACGTGATTAAGTGAGCTTATACGTTTAAATTCAACATCTTGAAGAAGAAGCTCGTATTATTAGTTTTCAATTGATGTAATTATTCAGAACTAGTTCATTTTTCTAGTTAGGTAAATTGTCAATTCAATCTCGATTCTAACCCTTTAATTTAGCCTTTATCCATACCTTTAACCCAAGCCCCGTTACAACCCTTTTTTAAAGACCTTTTGATCTGTGTATCATTTCATTTTATAGTGGTGGAGATTTGATTTTTAGGTAAGCCTATGGGATTAACTTTTCATGTTCGACTTTTGAGAGCTTAATTTTGAACCTTAAACACTTTGAGTGATTTCAGTGAATCTTTAGTGAGGATGTCAACTCTTGTTGATTTTGAATTAAAGGTAATTATTTAGATAAGGGGAAACACCTATATTTTTCGTGCTACAAACTTGTGACTTTGATTGTTTGAATCTTCAGGACTCTTTTAGTTAAATTATCCATGTATAAATTATCTATGAATTATGATTAGGCATCATTGATAAGAATTATGAATAGAGGGAAGTTAGTTTTAATTGTGAGTTGAGAATTTTGCTTGAGGACAAGAAAATGCTTAAGTGTGGGGGTATTTGATAAACCGTAATATGTACATATTTTAATCCCACATTTAGAATACTTTTGGATGATTTATTCCCTGAATTGTGGAATCCAGTGCTCCTAATCCTTTAATTTCATGTTTTATACTTAGGAGAGCACCGGAGGATGAAATAAACGAGAAACAGGCTAAAAATGAAGAAAATTGGCCAAAGTACGAAATCAACACGGCCTGGGCCTGAGAAAAATGGTCGTGCCTCTTTAGCAGATCTGACCACGGGCTGGATTTGATTCAAACAGCCATGCCACACAAGCGTGTCCCTGCCGTAGCAAAGAAGAGTTTCATTCGGATTAGGTTACTTAGAGGCAAATAAAGACATTCCAAAACCTATATAAACACCCTAGAGGCTAACCTTCAAGAGGGCGTTCAACTAGGCGAAGGAGCCAAGCCAGAGAGGCCGAATTGTGGGATTCACTCGAAGAAAGCCAGTTGATCCATCCCAAAAGCTGGAATCACACTCAAGACTGAGGATCTCTACTTCAATTCCTTCAGGGGGTTTTAGGGTTTTCTTTATGTTTTGTTATTTTTCTTCTGAGATGTATTCTTATATGATTATGAACTAAACCCCTCAAAAACCTAAGGGGGATGAAACCTAAGACGGATCTTGTTATTGTTTTCTGAACTATATGATAAATACTTGATTTGTTCTTAACTATGTGTTCTTAATTCTTGCTTTGATATTTCAGGATATTGATTCAAGTATTGATGTGCTTAGGCAGAGGAGGAATATTCCCTGTTGAATAGTAGATCTAGCATAGTTAAGCGGAGTTGATTGTAACCCCAGAGATAGGATGACGAAAATCTACCAGATTAGGGTCAAACCTAAAATGGGAGTCCATAGATCGAGTTAATGCAATTCTAGGGGTTTTAATTAGAAAGAGATTTCAATTAATCAACCTAGGGTTAGACGTTAGTAGCCTTGAGAGAGGTATTAATATAAATTAGGTAATCCTACTGATCAAGTCAAGTGAATAAATTGTCTAGTTCAGAGCTAGGTAACAAGTGAAGTCTAGGTGGATTCTTCCTCGGGTATTGTCTTAATCAATTGGTTTTCCTACAAGTATTTCCCCAATTCCTTCTATATGTCTTAGCATCTTTAGCTTAGTAGTTAGTTAATTTTAGATTAAACAAAAATTCTCTTAATTCTTAGGCTAAATAATAAGAAGAAAGTTAGTATTAGTACTTTTGGTTCCCTTGGGCTTGACAATCCGGTCTTACCACTAAACTATTCTACTGTTTGATTGGTGCTCTTTGCTCAATCGTGGTGGTAGTTAGTTTCTAGGCTCGATCATTCATTATATAAAATTTAAGACTTTTTCCACCATCATCATCAATCAACTATAAGAGATGTTAGAAGAAGGATTAACTGAATGATGCAAGTATAAGATGTGGGATGAATATGCGACTCTAGATTTGAAGGTAAACTTTGAAAAAACCCTGTCTCTTAAAGATTTCTTTACAGATTCTTGAAGAAGCATTAATAATTTTGAGAAAAGTAAAATCAAGGGTGAAAGTTAAGTATATCACAAGAATACTCTACCAAACAGGGATTATAAGAAGTATTTAGGGCCACTAGATTATAAAATATTTGTAAACGTGACTAATCACTTTAATTTGTGAAAGGTGTTCTCTGTGATAAATGTAAGATGAAAGAGCAGGTTCAATGAGAGGAATAAACAAAGACATGTGGAGTGGCACGATGGATGTTGGATACGGATAGAAATAGAACCGGAAGAGTATCCACATGTATCCTAATAGAGATGACGGATGAATCCGGTGGCAAAACCTAACAATTTTAGAACTGAATTAAACTTTATGTATATTATGTATTATCATGAGTAGTGTAGAATCTAATTTCATTTAAACTAACTAAGTATTAAACTGAACACATTGAAATTTGAGTATAGGGGCCGAAACAGAGTTAGTGTCGCAACACAAAACCTCTATGTCGCGATACCACCCATAACTTCAAAAAATCAAGAAATTCATCCCAATGTCATGACACAGTAGTCAATATACCTCAATCTCAAAACTTTCAAAGTGTGTCACAACACTAAACCCCGATGTCGCAACATCGGCATCCTGCCAGAAGTGTTGGGATATCATTGCAATTTTCTACAGGGTCGAACTGACCCATCATGCAACTAGACTAATTAATTCTTGTCTTAACCTGGTAAACAACCTTAAAAACACCTAATTTTTAACCCCAAAAGTATAGTTAACAACGCTCTAAACCTCTTCTAAACTTTATTCTCTCTCAAACCCTAAAACCCTATTCTACTTAAATCCCTACTTTTGCAATTCCCTTCTCTCCTCTTGGTGTTTCACTTGGTTTAGAAATTTCGAAAACACATTGATGGAGCAACATTGATACAATTCTACAAGGAATCTGACACAAACAAATCAAGGTTAAGGGTTCTTAACTCTCTTGAGTGTTCGTTGAAAATTTCTTATTTTTATTAGTTATTTTAGCTTTAAATATTGAATATGCTTCCTAGGAAAACTAGAAAAACTAATTCACAAGAAAACTCAATGGTTTCAGATCCTTAGAAATTTTAAAATCCAAATGCCGATAAGTATCTTCTTAAGTTGCAAAGAAAGACATTTATCCAAGAACGAGGATTTGAGCCATCAATGGTTTCCTGTAAAGAGATTTGGACATTAGTTCGGTATCATCGATGAGAACGATTTTGTGCCACTTCTAAAGAAAATGTTGTTATCCCAATAGTTCAAGAATTTTATGCCTCTTTTAGGGATTAAGAAACGAGGACACCATATGGTGCAATATGAGAAATCATAACGGTAGGAGGTAAGGAGGTACGGGTTACTCCTCGAGAAATATGTGAATTTTAGAACATCCCATACTATGAAATGGATTTCCTTGATAATACTTGTAGCATCCTGAATTATTGGGCCTATGCGTTTAGTGGGTGGATATGTTTAATGTGTTAATTTGAGTGTTAGGGGTTTAAATTGGGCCCAGGATTGGGCCGAAGCCTTGGTTAAAATTCCTGTTTGGGTACCATGGGGTTCAAAAGATGGTATCGGTGCTTTAGGTTGCAAAATAGGCTTGTGGCCCAGTAGTATGTGGTGTTGCAGAGGAGTTATAGGGTGGCGCCAATAGCAGGAGGTGAGGCCCAAGTTTTGGCCGCAAGGAGCCCATATCTTTAGGCCATTTTCGGCACTTAAAAGGAGCAAGGGGGATGGCAATGAGGCTTAATTTTAGGAGGGATTTAATGATTGGGATAATGTGGATATTGTGTTGGTAATAAAAGGGACATGTGGTGTTATTTAGGCCTCTTCTAAATGTATGAATAAATTAAAATAAAGGAGAAAAGATAGGAGCTATCTGTTGAGTGCAGTGTTGGCCGAAATTCCATCTCCTAGAGGGGGAAAGAAATCAGTTCCTTTATGGCAAAGGGGTGCCAAAATTTCCCCTACTATTTGATTAATTGTTCGTTATCAGGAAGGGCACTTTCAGGTTTTGATAAGTAAGTGCCGAAATTCTCTATAAATAGGGGTGGTATCTCTTCAATTTCGACATTTGAATTCTATGTGCCAAAACTCTCAGTCATTCTCTGCAATTTCTTTTCTTTTGATTTCTTCAAAAGCTGAAACCTCTCACTTCACTTTCTTTTTCCATTCTTTTCCTCTTGTGCCGATTTCTCTATAAAACTGGGATCTTCTTGGAGTTGCCAATTTCCCTGTGAAGGTAAGAATCGATTTCCTCAGATCTATTCCTTTCTCTTTCATTTTTTGAGAATCAAAGCCAGGTGGCTATTAAGGTTTGGTCTAACGTTTCCACTCTTTTCATGTTCTTATTTTGGGTGACGCCGGGAATTGAAGTAGATCTCTTAGATCTAAAAGCCAGAAACACTAGTCCCTGAGTCTCATATCACTTTTCGAGAATTTTAAGGTAAGGGATTCTCTTTAGATTCTTGTTAGATTCGATATCGAAATCACAATCTTAACCATATGTTATGATTAATAAGGCCTTTTTGATAGAATCAAATGTCGATCAGGCAAAGGAGGGGACTAGATCTAAAAACCCGACCCTAAGTTTAAGAAATGAGCAGTGTCTGCTGTTCGAGATTGGTCACCGGGTTGTGGGCTGGCTTCTGAACAGCATCTTGGGCAGATAGTAGTCGTATCGACTTCTGATAGTGTCGACATAGAGAGTGTCATCTTAACCGTAACCAGGTGTGTGGATTCTTAACACATAAGTTTTGTTGTATTAAATGTATGCTATCGACTAAAAGCCAGAAAGAGAGGCTGTATGAACAGTCGTATACCCAGAAAGGGTAGGCAAGGGCTGCCAGGTACGTAATCATAGAAACTCCTCTATTTGTATTGAAGTATGTGAAAGTTTGCAATCTGTTTAGATAGTTTAGTGTTTCGATTATTGCATGTATGCATGGGATGGGATTGATTGATTTATGGAAGGGGAATAGGTCGCGAGGCGATCGGCGGCTTTGCCATATAGGTCACATAGTGATCGGTCTTTATGATAGGCAGCATAGCTGTCGAATACTATAATGTATTACTGAGGTCGCATAGCGATCGGAGGCTTTGCCACATAGGTCACATAGTTATCGATATGATGTGTAGCGGATAGAGGGTTGATTGTAGAAATCCCCACGGTGTGATGGTTGGTACGGGGGTGTGTAGAGGATGGACTCTTAGGTTTGGGACGGGCCATGTTAAATGAAATATTCTGTTGCCATTGTGTATGGGCCAAGGCCCATGATGTGTTTGTGGGCCCAAGGCTTTTATGTGTTTTCAGGATTTGCACACTGAGTCTTGGTGACTCACCCTTTTATTTTCCCTACTTTATAGATGAGCAGTAGATCGTGGACATGGCAGCAGAGGCGGACTCGAGAGGCCATCAAGATTATTATCTACATAGACTATTTTGGATTTTCATTTGAGTTTTAATTTTGGAAATATTTTTGTAATAAGGCTTCCATAACTTAGGTTTTCGATTTATTTATTTTTTTATGTTAAGTCTTTATAAACTTATGTTTTTCTCTTTCAAAGTCTTAATTATAAAATGACATGATAAATGGGCTTTTCAAACACAATCAATGCAAATGCTTAAAGTTGTTTCAAAAAAAAAATTTACAATTATTTGCTTAAACAACCATAATAAACTGAGATTTTCAAAACCCTACAGAGCTAAGTTTTGAAGTTTCAAACCATGGCATACCAGATCCGGTAATGACGTATGGGCCGAATTTGAGGTGTTACATTTTGGTATCAGAGCCCAATTCAAAACTCTGGCTGTGAAATGGGTCCAGTGGTGCTTTGTAAAAATGATGTAAGTTTGAGAAAAATGTAGTTGAGATATGGCCTTCGAGTCTACTAGCACCCGATCCATGCAGGTAAGTATTCTAACTCTTGATGTAGTTTGTATTGTTGGGCTTTATAGGGACGTAGGCTAGTATGTTAGAATTGATGGACTTTAGGTTTAATATAAGCCATTCTTCAAATTTCATAAGACTTAATTTCTAATAAAAAATGTCTGTGAACGAGTCACGGGGTTAGAGTGTGGTAACAGGCATACGCATGTCTAGAATTGGATCTAGGAAGAGCTTGGCATTTAAGCGGCCCTAGCGGTTCACCTCATCTTTTCTGGAATCCTACCTGGTGCGTAGTGGTTGTTCACTCTAACCGAGAGGGCTTGTTGACGGGCCAAAACTTATAATTAAAACCCAAAAGGGACCAGCCACCTTATTTTTGTAAAATTATCTGTAGTTTTGTAAAATTTTTGAAATTCCCTTGATTTGTGAAAATTGCCCAAAATACCCTTAGTTTGTAAAATTACCGAAATACCCCCAGTTGAAAAAATTATCAAAATATCCCCGAGTTGCAAAATTACCAAAATACCCCTATTTTGTAAAATCGCCAAGATACCCTAGTTTGGAAAATTATGAAAATACCCCTATAGGATAAAATTACGTAAATGCCCCTAGGTAGTGAAATGACGAAAATACCCCTAGGTGATGAATGTGAGTTCATAGATGCTGCTTGTATGTTGATGTGTGATGGATGTTGATTGAATGTGTATTCTAGAATTAGGAAATACAGATCTAAGAACTGAACCTCGTAGATAAAATTTGAATTCGAAAGAACTATTGTTAAAACTACTTTCCATAAGACTGTCTGTTATTAATCAGTGGAAGAAAGCATTAATTCATAAAAATTTTAATCAGATAAATCGCGAACAGTAGAATTGAGCACGAGGGGACATGGTGTGCGTGGCTGAGGTAAAGGTAGGATTGCTGTGTCAGAACTCGTAGGGTCTGGTCACGAGTTAGGAAATGAGGTACCAGTGCCACCAGCTGTGGAGCCAGAATTTCATGATCAGACGGTCGGGGTTGATGCTGTATCTTAGGCTATATTAAGGGTTTTGGAGAGAGTAGCTGGGGCAGGTATGGGCACAGGAGCCCAAAAGTCTGTGTCGGAGCGACTTAGAGCCAATGGGGTAGAGGTGTTTAAGGGAATTTTTGGTGTAGCTCATAGCACAACAGAGTATTGGTTGGAAGCAATGGAGCGTATAATGGATGATCTTGACTTCACAGAAGAGGAAAACCTGAAAGGAGTAGTGTCCTTTCCCCGGGACGAAGCCTATCAATGGTGGCTTACGGTTAAGGATGGTACCGTAGCTAACCGTATCACCTGGGATTACTTCAGAACAGCATTCCAGAGTAAATACATTGGAACAAGCTATGTGGATACGTAGCGCAGAGCATTCCTAAATCTGGTTCAGGGAAGTAGGTCGGTAGCGGCGTATGAAGCGAAATTCTTACGCCTTAGTCGTTATGCTGGATGGATGGTGGCCACGAAACATGAATGATGTGTTCGATTTGAATATGGCCAGAAAGATGATTTACATGTGTTGATAGCTCCACAACGAGAGCGGGAATTTATTGTGCTTATGGAGAAAGCTAAGATAGCTGAAGAGGTGAAGCAGACAGAAAAGCTGAACCGGGATAGAGATAGGGGTGGAGGTAAGAGAAATTTTGGGTCGACAGGGGCAGCTAGGCGTACTCAGAAAAGACCCAGGTCGGATGGGCCGAACTAGGTGGAAAGACCTACTGCTAATCAAACACGAAGGTGTGCCTGATGTGACAAATTCTATGTAGGTGAGTGTTGGGCAGGCAGTGGGAAGTGCTTTAGGTATGGATCTATGGATCATCAGATTAGGGACTGTCCTCAGCCACGGGATGAGGTAGGACCCGCAGGGTAGGGAAATGCTCAGCCGAGTAGAGGAGGTCAGCGACCGCAGAGAGGTTGTGGTCTGACCAGAGGTAGTAATGGTTTCATTCGGGACCGTGGAGCACCAGGGCAAGGGGCAAGAAACACTGAGGCGAGACAGCCGGGGTTGGTCTATGCTGCCAGACGTCGAGAGGAGGCTGATACACCGGATGTTATAACCGGTATGTTGTTAATTTTTGGATTGCCTTATACTGCATTGATTGATATTGGGTCGACACACTCATATATTGCTAGTAGTGTGTCTGGAACTTTAAGTTTAGATTCTGAAATTACCTCTAGGGCGATGACAGTAATTAGCCCATTAGGACAATCTGTGGTAGTAGATAAACTTTTTTGGGAGGTACCTTTAGAAGTTCAGGGAATAGTTTTCCTGACAGATCTGATGGAATTACTATTCGGGGAATTTGATTTAATTTTAGGCATGGACTGGCTGGTGAAGTGCCAAGCCAATTTAGACTGTGCGGCCAAGCGGCTGGTGTTCAAAACCCCCGAGGGTGACGAAGTGTTGGTGATAGGAGAAAGGGGAATTGTTTATCGAATGTAGTAACTGCCCTAAGAGTAGAAATGATGGTGAGAAAAGGGTGCGAGGCAGTTTTGATGTTTGTTTGGGCTTTGGAAGAAAATGACCTAGTTGTTGGGGATGTTAGGACGGTGAATGAATTTTTTGATGTTTTCCCAAAAGAGCTTTCGGGATTACCCTCGGATCGAGAAGTGGACTTTAGAATTGATCTTCTTTCGGGAATAGCGTCAGTATCTATTGCTCTATATAGAATGGCGCCAAAAGAGTTGGTGGAATTGAAAGCGCAAATACAAGAGTTGTTGGATAAAGGATTTATCCAACTAAGTGTGTCACCTTGGGGAGCGCCAGTGTTATTTGTTAAGAAGAAGGATGGTTCAATGCATATGTGCATTGACTATCGCCAATTGAATAAGTTAACAATCAAGAACAAATACCTGTTGCCGAGAATCGATGACTTGTTCGATCAGTTGAAGGGGGCCTCAGTCTTTTCAAAGATAGATCTGAGGTCAGGGTACCATCAGCTTAAGGTCAATGAGGCAGACATTCATAAGACGACTTTTAGGACTCGCTATAGACATTATGAGTTCATGGTGATGCCATTTGGGTTGACTAACGAACCAGCAACATTTATGGATATGATGAACCGAGTGTTCCAACCCTATTTGGATTAGTTTGTCGTGGTATTCATAGATGACATCCTGGTTTATTCAAGATCGGAGGATGAGCATGATTCGCATCTGCGAGTGGTTTTGCAAATTCTGAGGGAGAAGCAGTTGTATGCCAAATTCTGTAAGTGCGAATTTTGGCTGAAGGAAGTTACTTTTCTAGGTCACATTGTGTCAGCAGAGGGGATTAGGGTGGACCCTCGAAAATTAGAAGTGGTGTTGGATTGGAAGCCACCTAGATCTATGGTGGAAATTCAGAGTTTTCTTGGTCTAGTCGGGTACTATCGAAGGTTTGTTGAAGGATTTTCTTCGATTGCGGCACCACTGACTAAGTTATTACGGAAAGGAGTTCCATTTATTTGGTCTAGTAAGTAGCAAGAATTCGAGAAGTTGAAAAGGATATTGACGGAGGCTCCGGTGCTGATTCAACCGGAGGCTGGGAAGGAGTTCATGATTTATTGTGATGCTTCATACATGGGACTAGGATGCGTGTTGATGAGAGATGGAAAGGTTGTTGCGTATGCATCTCGACAGTTAAGACCGCACGAAGCAAATTATCCCACCCATGACTTGGAGTTGGCGGCGGTGGTTTTTGCTTTAAAGATTTGGAGACATTATCTATCACGGGAAAAATCATTATTTATCTGATCATAAGAGCCTAAAATGCCTTTTGACCCAGAAGGAGTTGAATCTAAGGCAGAGAAGGTGGATTGAGTTGTTAAAGGATTATGATTGCTCGATCAAATATCATCCGGGAAGGCTAATGTGGTGGTAGATGCCTTAAGTCGTAAGGTAATCACAGACTTGAGACCAATGATTACTCACCTTAGTTTATACGATGATAGGAGTTTATTGGCTGAACTTCAGGTGAAACCCGCATGGATCAGTCAGGTTAAGGAGAAGCAGCAGACTGATGAGTTGCTAAAAGAGAAGTTTTCGGTAGGAGCAAGTGATGAATCAACGAAATTTAGTGTGAATGAGGAAGGGCTTTTATGTTTTCAAGGGAGAGTGTGCATGCCGAAAGATCCTGAATTGAAGCATAGGATTCTGCAAGAAGCGCATGGTAGTCCATACGCTATGCACCCTGGAGGGAGTAAGATGTATTGGGATTCACGAGACCAATTCTGGTGGCCGGGGTTGAAGCGTGAGATAACTAAATTGGTGAGTAAGTGTTTGACCTGTCAGCAGGTAAAAACAGAGCATCAGTTACCATCAGGGCTGTTGCAGCCAGTGAAGGTTCCATAATGGAAGTGGGAAAGGATCACAATGGACTTTGTCAATAGGCTACCTCTCACGCCTACTAGGAAAGATTCGGTTTAGGTGATTGTTGATCGCTTGACGAAGTCTGCTCACTTCATATCGGTACGAGTCGATTACTCTTTATAGAAATTGGATAAGCTATACATAGTGGAGGTAGTAAGGTTGCATGGAGTACCAGTATCAATTATATCGGACAGGGACCCTAGGTTCACGTCGCGATTTTGGAAGGTGTTGCATCAAGCGTTAGGTACGAAGTTGGATTTTAGTATGGCGTTCCATCCTCAGACTGATGGACAGTCTGAGCGGGTAATTAAAGTCTTAGAGGACATGTTGAGGGAATGTGTCATTGATTTCAGGGGTAGTTGGGAAGAGTTTTTACCGTTGGCGGAGTTTGCGTACAACAACAGTTACCAGTCTAGTATTCAAACGGTGCCCTATGAAGCATTGAACGGGCGAAAGTGTCGTACTCCTACCTGTTGGACAGAATTAGGGGAACGTCGAATTTTGGGTCCGAACTTGGTCACCGAGAAGGAGGAGAAGGTTGAGGTAATTCGGGCTCGACTAAAGGAAGCGTCGGACAGACAGAAGTCCTACGCTGATTTAAAGCGTAAGGACGTAGAGTTTGCAGTGGGAGACAAGGTATTTCTAAAGGTGTCACCGTGGAAAAAGGTGCTAAGATTTGGACGGAAAGGTAAATTAAGTCCTAGATTCATCGGACCTTATCAAATGTTGAAACGAGTGGGACCGGTAGCCTATCAGCTTGAGCTACCTACTGAATTAAATCAGATCCACGATGTATTTCACGCCTCTATGTTAAGACGTTATCGTTCAGATTCATCCTATGTGGTGTCAGTAGAGGAAATCGAAGTAAGACCTAATCTATCCTTTGAAGAGGAACTGATGGAGATCTTGGATCGTGATGTGAAGGTGTTGCATAGGAAGATAGTACCGTTGGTTAAAGTTCTATGGCAGAATCACAGTTCTGAGGAGGCTACTTGGGAACCGGAGGAAGCAATGTAGAAGCAGTACCCTCATATTTTCTGATCAGGTAATTTCGAGGCCAAAATTTTTTCTTTATGGTGGGTAGAACTGTAACATCCTAAATTATTGGGCCTATACGTTTAGTGGGTGGATATGTTTAATGTTTTAATTTGAGTGTTAGGGGTTTAAATTGGGCCCAGGATCGGGCCGAAGCCTTGGTTAAAATTTTAGTTTGGGTACCATGGGGTTTAAAAGATGGTATCGGTGCTTTAGGTTGCAAAATAGGCTTGTGGCCCAGTAGTATGTGGTGTTGCAGAGGAGTTATAGGGTGGCGCCAATAGCAGGAGGTGAGGCACAAGTTTTGGCTGCAAGGAGCCCATGTCTTTAAGCCATTTTCGGCACTTAAAAGAAGCAAGGAGGGGGACGACAATGAAGCTTAATTTTAGGAGGGATTTAATGATTGGGATAATGTGGATATTGTGCTGATAATAGAAGGGAAAGGTGGTGTTATTTAGGCCTCTTCTAAAGGTATGAATAGATTAAGATAAAAGAGAAAAGATAGGAGCTATCTACTGAGGGCAGTGTTGGCCAAAATTCCATCTCCTAGAGGGGGAAAGAAATCGGTTCCTTTATGGCAAAGGGGTGCCGAAATCTCCCCTACTATTTGATTAATTGCTAATTATCAGGAAGGGTACTTTCGGTTTTGATAAGTAAGTGCCGAAATTCTCTATAAATAGGGGTGGTATCGCTTCAATTCCGACATTTGAACCCTATTCTTTTCCTCATTCTCTATGCCAAAACTCTCAGTCATTCTCTGCAATTTCTTTTCTTTTGATTTCTTCAAAAGCCGAAACCTCTCACTTCACTTTCTTTTTCCATTCTTTTCCTCTTGTGTCAATTTTTCGATAAAATCGGGATCGTCTTGGAGTTGTCGATTTCCCTGTGAAGGTAAGAACTGATTTCCTCAGATCTATTCCTTTCTCTTTCGATTTTTGAGAATCCAACCCAGGTAGCTATTAAGGTTCGGTTTAACGTTTCCACTCTTTTCATGTTCTTATTTTGGGCGACGGCGAAATTGAAGTAGATCTCTTAGATCTAAAAACTGGAAACACTAGTCCCTGAATCTCATATCACTTTTTGAGAATTTCAAGGTAAGGGATTCTCTTTAGATTCTCGTTAGATTCGATATCGAAATCACAATTTTAACCATATGTTATGATTAATAAGGCCTTTTTGATGGAATCAAATGTCGATCAGGCAAAGGAGGGGACTAGATCTGAAAACCCGATCCCTAAGTTTAAGAAACAAGCGACATTTGCTGTTTGAGTTGGCCACCGGGTTGTGGACTGGCTTCTGAACAGCATCTTAGGCAGATAGTAGTCGTATCGGCTTCTGATAGTGTCGACTTAGAGAGTGTCGTCTTAACCGTAACCAGGTGTGTGGATTCGTATCACATAAGTTTTGTTGCATTAAATGTATGCTATGGGCTAAAAGCCAGAAAGAGAGGTTGTATGAATAGTCGTATACCCAGAAACGGTAGGCAACGGCAACCAGGTACGTAATCATAGAAACTCCTCTATGTGTATCGAAGTATGTGAAAGTCTGCGATTTGTTTAGATAGTTTAATGTTTTGATTATTGCATGTTTGCATGGGATGGGATTGATTGATTTATGGAAGGGGAGCAGGTAGCGAGGCGATCGGTGGCTTTGCCACATAGGTCACATAGTGATCGGTCTTTATGAAAGGCAGCATAGCTGTCGAATACTATAATGTATTACTGAGGTCGCATAGCGATCGGTGGCTTTGCCACATAGGTCACATAGTGATCGATATGGTGTGTAGTGGATGGAGGGTTGATTGTAGAAATCCCCACGGTGTGATGGTTGGTACGGGGGTGTGTAGAGGATGGACTCTTAGGTTTGGGATGGGCCATGTTGCATGAAATATCTGTTGCCATTGTGTATGGGCCAAGGCCCATAATGTGTTTGTGGGCCCAAGGCTTTTATGTGTTTTCAGGATTTGCACACTGAGTCTTGGTGACTCACCCTTTTATTTTCCCTATTTTACAGATGAGCTGTAGATCGTGGACATGGGAGCCTAGGCAAACTCGAGGGGCCATCAAGATTATTATCTACATAGACTATTTTTGGATTTTCATTTGAGTTTTAATTTTTGGAAATATTTTTGTAATAAGGCTTCCATAACTTAGGTTTTCGATTTATTTTTTTTTTTGTTATGTTAAGTATTTATAAACTTATGTTTTTCTTTTTCAAAGTCTTAATTATAAAATGACATGATAAATGGTCTTTTCAAACACAATCAACGCAAATGCTTAAAGTTGTTTTAAAAAAAAAATCACAATTATTTGATTAAATGGCCATAATAAACTAAGATTTTCAAAACCCTACAGAGCTAAGCTTTGAAGTTTCAAATCGTGACATACCAGATCCGGTAATGACGTATGGGTCGGGTTTGGGGTGTTACAATACTGACTTAGAAACATTCAAGGACATAGAAATGGATGACATTGTAAGATATTTTTCTCAAGGGAGGGGCACATGGAACCATTGACCGGATATCGAACTACTTACAAATTTCAATCAGGCAGTTATTTTTCCAATTGCAAAACTTCGAATGCAATTCTTTTGCACTCATATTTCACCTGCTTTAAATGTGTCTAACATTAATACTTTCTGAACTATTATGCTGTACGGTATCTTGCAGAAAAAAATATGTGCTGAAAGATGGATACATCAAATCATGATGTGATGCCTTAGTGGCCAAAAGGTTGGTATTTTCTTTCCCCACCTTGTGATGGCTATATGCAGAAAGGCTAGAGTTCACATGAAAGAGAATGAGCAATTCATGAAGCTGACAAAAAGTTTTAATTGGAGATTCCATACACACCCAATATGTCGAGCTTCATAGAAAGTAAATATTAGATTGGAACCAAAGAAGAAAACATAAGATGGCTGTCCCCGCATCACTAAAAAACAAATCGACAACAAATACTCGGAAAGAAATGAAGAATGAAACCTCGAAGATAGATTGTGTAACATCCTGAATTAATGGGTCTATACATTTAGTGTAAGGATATGTTTAATATGTTAATTTAAGTGATAGGTGTCCAAACTGGGCTCAGGACTAGGAAAAAGGCCTTGGTTAAGTTATCTGATTGGGCATTATAGAGTTAAAAGGTGGTAATTGTGTTTAAAATAACAACGTGGGCTTGTGGCCCAACAATAGGTGGTACTAGAGCCCATGTTTCTGGGCTATTTTCGGCACTTAAAAGGAAGCAAGGGGAGACGCCACGACAAGGGTGTAAGGGGCCCAAAATTTAAGTTTTAGGGAGCCCAATTCTCTTAATTTAAGTGAGCTAAAATTTGGCATTAGGGTTAGGAGAAGTGGACGGCAACAAGGCTCTAAAATAGGAGGATTTACATGGAATTTATAATTGATAATATAGAAGATAAAACGGAAAAAAGATATGAGCTATCAAGGAAAGGTGATGGTCAAAAATCCACCACCTAGAGGAGTGAAGAATTCGGCTACTTCATGAATAAGGGGTGTCGAATTTTCCCTTTTTATTAGCTTGACTTTTAGAAATCAGGAAGGGTACTCTCGGGTTTTAAGGTACGTGCCGAAATCTCTATAAATAGAGGGGAGTAGCTCACCAACTCCAGCATTTGAACCCTACTTTCTTCTTCTTAACCTGTGCCAAAATTCTTAACTCTTCCTCTCCAATTTCTTTTCTTTTTATTTCTTCGGAAGCCGAACAATCCCTACTCTTTGCCGATTTCTTCCACTAAAAGTCGAAACTATTCAAGATTCCTTCTTATCATCTTCTCTTTTTGATTTTTTCTCAAAAGCCAGAATCCCTAAGGAGTTTCCAATTTCCCTCTAATAAGGTAAGTGTCGATTCTTGATTTCTCTTAAGATCTCTCTCTCAATTTTTGAAAGGCAAAAGCCAAAAAACTAATAGTCTAATGGTTCTATGTTGGGCAGCAATCCGGGATTTGAAGAAAACTTGGTCGTCTAGATCTAAAAGCCGAAAATAGCTAGTCTCTAATTTCGAGATTTAAGGTAAGGAGATTTTCCCTAGATTTTTACTAGATTCGTTCATTATATACAAGATCTAAACTTTCTGATGAGGATTAACGGTCATATATTATGATAGTAGTTCTGACAAGGACTTGTGATGGAATTAAATATGGATCAGGCAAAGGAGAGAATCCCTAAGTTTAAGAAACGAGCGATATCTGCCATTCGAGATTGGCCACTTGGTTGTGGACGGGCTTCTGAACAACACCTTAGGCAGATAGCAGTTGTGTCGACTACGGATAGCGTCGACATAGAAAGTATCATTTTATCAGTAACCAGGTGTGTAGATCTCTAACACACACCCTCTAATTGTATTTTATGTGTAGTGGGCTAAAAACCCGAAAAGTGGCTGTGTAGAAACTCGATTAAAACCCTAAAAGGGTTAGGCAAGGATGCCAGGTATGCAACCATGGAAATCTCTATGTGTATTGAGACTTATGAAAGCCTGTATAATGCTCTCTTTGTGTATGTATGCATGGGGTGGGAATATAATATGAAAGGGGAAGTGCAATATGGGTCACATGGTGATCGGTTATAGAAATCCCACGAATATAAATATGGGTCACATGGTGACCGGAGGTAGAAATCCCACGAATATAAATATGGGTCACATGGTGACTGGTGGTAGAAATCCCACCAAATTTAAATGTTAGATCACACAGTGATCTGTGGCTGTGCCACGTGGTGTATAGTGGACGAAGGGTTGATTTTAGAAACCCCAAGGTGTGATGGTTGGTACGGGTTGGTGTGTAGAGGATGGAATTCTAGGATGGGTTAGGCCATTCATTATGTATGGTCTATCATGTATTGTGATTGTTGCCTTTATGTATGGGCCAAGGCCCATAATGTGTTTGTGGGCCTTAGGTCATGTGTTCAGGATTTATACACTGAGCCTTGGTGACTCACGCTTTCCTTTTCTCTACTCTTTTAGATGAGCAGTAGATCGTGGACATGGGAGCCGAGACGGACTCGAGGGGCCATCAAGTTATTCATTTTATACTTTTCGCTTTATTTCATGTTTTAGATGTTGGAATTATTTGATGTAATAAGACCCCGTAGCTTAGGTTTAAGTTGATATTTGTTAGTGTTTATTTCTTCTCAAATTTTATGAAAAAGACTTATGTTTTAAAGGAAGTAAAAAGATGGGATTTTCAAATATGATTCCAATAACTTCCATTTTATAAAAAATAAATTACAAAGATTTTCTACAAGTGCCGTCTATTTAACGAATATCTATAAGAATGACTAAGTTTGTCAAAACCATTCCAAGAAAAGTTTTTAACATTAAACCCATAGCATACCAGATATGGCTGGAACTTATGGGTCGGGTTTGGGGTGTTACAGATTGGATGATTCAATGGATGCAGGAGTCAATACCAGTCATCCAAGAGTTTACGCAGCAAAACAACATTAAAGAACTAAACTATCTACCAAACTTGGATACATCTAGATTATTAAACACTAGAATCGAGAAGCAAGAAGTGAAGAGGAAGGAGAGGAAGAGGACGAGTGATAAACTATGAAAATAACATATTTTAACCCCATATTTAATATGCTTTTGGATGATTTAGCCCTTGATTTATGTAAAAAGGTGCTTTTAATCCTTTCTTTTCATGTTTATACTTTGGAAAGGCACCCGAGGATAAAAAGAACACAAAACAGGCTTAAAACAGAGTAATTAGGCCTTAGCAAAAATTTGACACAACCTAGCCCAAAGCCCACACGACCGTGCTTCGTCATTACCTAGAAGCACGGCCTCAACTCCGTGACACACGGCCGTGCATCATCCATTTCCCACACGGACGTGCCTGGTGATCTACATGGCCGTGTCTCAATAGATAGACTTGAAGCACTGTCAGAATCTTGACTTACACGGCCGTGCCCAAAACGATAGAATCAAGGCACAGCCCAACCACGATTTACACGAACGTGTGCCATGGGCGTGCCCCTGCTACAGGAGAGAGCAATTTTACTCGGATTTGGATGCTTGAAGCCAAAGAAACATACTCCTAAGTCTACTTAGACGCCCTAATAGTAATTATACTTGAAAGAGGTACTTAGGAGCCAACTATAGCATCTCAAAGCCTATATAAACAACCAAAGGCAGACATTAAGGGGACGACTTTTTGCAGAGGCTTTGGCCGAAGCTTTCATCTTTTAGGGAGTCACTTGAAGATAGCCAGTTGATCCATCTCAAGAAGTCGGAGTTTTACTAAAGACGGAGGATCTATCATTCGATTCCTTTAGGGGGTTTTAGGGATTTCTTATGTTTTGTTTTATCTTTTCTCTTGAGATGTTTTCTTGTTTAGTTATGAACTAAACCCTTCAGATACCTGAAGGGGATGAAACTTATGATGAATTTTGTTATTTGATTTCTAAATTATATGATAAGTACTTAGTTTGTTCTTAATTATGTTGCTTAATTTAATCTGATGTGCTTAGGTGGAGGAGAAATAGACCCTACCTAAGAGTAGATCTAGCATAACTGAGCGGAGTTGATCGGGCGCCTAAAGATAGGGTTACGTGATTTTACCGGATTGGGGTGAAACCTAATGTGGGAGTCCATTGATCGATTTACTGCTTTCTTAGGGGATTATTATAAAAGAATGAGAGTTCCACTAATTAACCTAAGGTTAGACGTTACTCGCCTCGAGAGAGGGTTTAATATAGGTTAGGGAGTCTCACAGATCAAGCTAAGTAAAGAAATCATATGGTTTGGGGAATAAATAATAAGTGAAGTCATAGGTGGATCCTTCCTGAGGGTATCGTCTTCATCAACTGAGTTTTCCTAAAGTCTTTCTCCCATTAATTCTTTTCTCCTTGCATCTAGGTTAGTTTTTCATTAGTTTTATAAACCAATCACTCCATATTTCAGGCTAAATAATAGGAAGAAAGTGAGTAGTAATACTTTTAGGTTCCCTTGGGTTCAATAAGATATTCTTGCCTAAGCTATACTACTGTTCGATAGGTGCACTTGCCTCTATCGTTGTCATAGTTTGTCTATAGGTTCGATCACTCTTTTATAAATATTAAAACTCAACTATTTGACACGATCAAGTTTTTGGCGCCGTTGCCGGGGACATCTAAAATTTTAAGAAAGCTCTATTTCTATTACTTTAACCATTATTTTTATTTTAAAATTTCTCTTTTTTTTTGTATATATTTTTGTTTTTCTAAATTTATTTCTTTCTTTTCATAGCAGGTGTCTCTAATTTATGACTAGAAGAAATCCGAGAGGACCATTAGAATACGAAAGTGACATTGAAGCTACTGCTCGCAGAAATCGCAGAGAAATTAGACGAGCTCTAGACTACCAAAGAGAAGAACAATAAAGATCCAATCCTACTGAAGGGATGGACGGAAACAATCCACCGCCAAATGTGCAAGAACAGAATGCTCCGCGTACTATGTATGATTATGCTAAACCGAATTTGACAGAGCGAAATCTAGTATTATTAGGCCCGCTTATAGCTGCTAATAATTTTGAATTAAAGCCTAACACAATACAAATGATTCAACAGTTTGTTCAATTTGATGGTTTGCAGGATGAAGATCCAAACACTCATATATCTAATTTTTTTAGAATTTTGTGATACCTTCAAAATAAATGGCATTTCTAACGATGCCATACGTCTTCGGTTATTTTCTTTTTCATTAAGGAATAAATTAAAGTAGTGGTTGAACTCGTTACCACGAAGGTCAATCACCACATGAGATCAAATGACCGAAAAATTTCTTTTAAAATATTTTCCACCAGCCAAAATGGCTAAATTTAGGAATGACATATCTTCCTTTGTGCAGAATGACGCAGAAATATTATATGATGCATGGGAAAGATACAAGGATCTCCTAAGGAGATGCCCACACCACGTATTACCTTGTGGCTTCAAGTCCAAACTTTCTACAATGGTGTGAATTCACCAACTAGGCAAATGATTGATTCATCAGCCAGTGGAACTTTGAATAATAAAACTCCTGAAGCGGCTTATGATTTTATTGAGGAGATGTCGTTGAACACCTATCAATGGAAAATTACAAGAGCTAAACTGACAAAATAAGCTGGAGTTTTTAACATAGACGCAGTGACAATGTTGTCAACACAAGTGGAGTTAATGAATAAAAAGCTTGATAATTTATGTTCTTTGTAGGTACATCCAGTCATGCAATGCGAAGCAAGTAGGAATGTGGCGAATTCTGAGTACCCACCCTGCCAACAAGAAGTAGAAAACGAGCAAACAAACTATATAGGTAACAATTTTTGATCTAATTATAATCCTTATAGTAACACTTATAATGCAGGCTGGAGGAACCACCCAAAATTTTTCATTGGGAGGAAAAGGAAATCAAGGAAATCAAAGGCAGTAACCTACTCCAAATTACCAAAATCAGCCCTATCCATAGGAAAAGAAATCAAACCTTGAAGAGATGCTAACAAAATTTATGGCAGCTACAGATTCTCGTCTCCAAAAGACTGAAGCAACACTTGATAAACAACAAAAATCGATCAAAGGGATCGAGAAACAAGTTGGAGAACTTACTAGGTCAGTGGGATATCTCACAAAGGTGATTTCTGAATGTCAACAAGGACGTCTACCAAGCAACAAAGAAATAAACCCAAAAGAGCAAATCCAATCCAACCCAACAAAGATGCCAGGTATACAACCATGGAAATCTCTATGTGTATTGAGACTTATAAAAGCTTGTACGATGTTATCTTTGTGTATGTATGCATGGGGTGGGAATATAGTATGAAAGGGGAAGTGCAATATGGGCCACATGGTGACCGGTGGTAGAAATCCCACGAATATAAATATGGGTCACATGGTGACCGGTGGTAGAAATCCCACCAAATTTAAATGTTAGATCACACAGTGATCTGTCGCTGTGCCACGTGGTGTGTAGCAGACGGAGGATTGATTGTAGAAATCCTCAAGGTGTGATGGTTGGTACGAGTTGGTGTGTAGAGGATGGAATTCTAGGATGGGTTGGGCCATTCATTATGTATTATCTATCATGTATTGTGATTATTGCCTTTATGTATGGGCCAAGGCCCATAATGTGTTTGTGGGCCTTAGGTCAGTGTGTTCAGGATTTATGCACTGAGTCTTGGTAAATCACGCTTTCCTTTTCTCTACTCTTTCAGATAAGCAGTAGATCGTGGACATAGGAGCCGAGACGGACTCGAGGGGCTATCAAGTTTTTCGTTTTATACTTTTCACTTTATTTCAAGTTTTAGATACTGGAATTATTTGATGTAACAAGGCCCCGTAGCATAGGTTTAAATTGATATCTGTTAGTGTTTATTTCTTCCCAAATTTTATGAACCAGACTTATGTTTTAAAGGAAGTAAAAAGATGGGATTTTCAAATATGATTCCAATAACTTCCATTTAAAAAAAAATAAATTACAAAGATTTTCTAGAAGTGCCACCTATTTAACGAATATCTACAAGAATGACTAAGTTTGTCAAAACCATTCTAAGTAAAGTTTTTAACATTAAACCTGTAGCATACCAGATCCGGTTGGAACTTATGGGTCGGGTTTGGGGTGTTACAGATTGGATGATTCAATGGATGAAGGAGTCAATACCAGTCATCCAAGAGTTTGCGCAACAAAACAGCATTAAAGAACCAAACTATCCACCAAACTTGGATGCATCCAGATTATTAAACACTAGATTCGAGAAGCAAGAAATGAAGAGGAAGGAGAGGAAGAGGACGAGTGATAAACTGTAAAAATAACATATTTTAACCCAATATTTAATATGCTTTTGGATGATTTAGCCCTTGATTTATGTAAAAAGGTGCTTTTAATCCTTTCTTTTCATGTTTATACTTAGGAAAGGCACCCGAGGATAAAAAGAACACAAAACAGGCTTAAAAAGGAGTAATTGGACCTTAGCAAAAATTCAACACGGCCTAGCCCAAAGCCCACACGACTGTGCTTCACCGATTACCTAGAAGCACGGCTTCAACTCTGTGACACACGGCCATGCATCATCCATTTCCCACACGGACGTGCCTGGTGATCTACATGGCCGTGTCCCAATAGATAGACCTGAAGCACGGTCAGAATCTCGACTTACACGGCTGTGCCCAAAATGACAGAATCAAGGCACAGCCCAACCATGATTTACACGGGCGTGTGCCATGCGCATGCCCCTACCGCAGGAGAGAGTAATTTCACTCGGACTTGGATGCTTGAATCCAAAGAAACATACTCCTAAGTCTACTTAAACACCTTAATAGTAATTATACTTGAAAGAGGTACTTAGGAGCCAACTATAGCATTTCAAATCCTATATAAACAACCCAAGGCAGACATTAAAGGGATGACTTTTTGCAGAGGCTTTGGCCGAAGCTTTCATCTTTTAGGGAGTCACTTGAAGATAGCCAGTTGATCCATCTCAAGAAGCCGGAGTTCTACTCAAGACAGAGGATCTCTCCTTCAATTCCTTTAGGGGGTTTTAGGGATTTCTTATGTTTTGTTTTATCTTTTCTCTTAAGATGTTTTCTTGTTTAGTTATGAACTAAACCCTTCATATACCTGAAGGGGATGAAACTTATGATGAATTTTGTTATTTGATTTCTAAATTATATGATAAGTACTTAGTTTGTTCTTAATTATGTTGCTTAATTTAATTTGATGTGCTTAGGTGGAGGAGGAATAGACCCTACCTAAGAGTAGATATAGCATAATTGAGCGGAGTTGATAGGGCGCATAGAGATAGGATTACGAGATTTTGCCGGATTAGGGTGAAACCTAATATGGGAGTACATTGATCGATTTACTGCTTCCTATGGGGGTTATTATAAGAGAATGAGAGTTCCACTAATTAACATAATGTTAGACGTTATTCGCCTCGAGAGAGGGTTTAATATAGGTTAGAGAGTCTCACGGATCAAGCTAAGTAAAGAAATCATATGGTTTGGGGAATAAATAATAAGTGAAGTCATAGGTGGATTCTTCCTGAGGGTATCGTCTTCATCAACTGAGTTTTACTAAAGTCTTTCTCCCATTCATTCTTTTCTCCTTGCATCTAGTTTAGTTTTTCATTAGTTTTATAAACCAATCACTCCATATTTCAGGCTACATAATAGGAAGAAAGTGACTAGTAGTACTTTTAGGTTCCCTTGGGTTCGATAAGATATTCTTGCCTAAGATATACTACTGTTCGATAGGTGCACTTGCCTCTATCATTGTCATAGTTTGTCTATAGGTTCGATCACTCTTTTATAAATATTAAAACTCAACTGTTTGACACGATCAAGTTTTGGCGCCGTTGCCGGGGACATCTAAAATATTAGGAAAGCTCTATTTCTATTAATTTAGCCATTATTTTTATTTTAAAATTTCTCTTATTTTTATACATATATTTTTTGTTTTTCTAAATTTATTTCTTTCTTTTCATAGAAGGTACCTCTAATTTATGACTAGAAGAAATCCGAGTGGACCATTAGAATACGAAAGTGACATTAAAGCTACTGCTCGCTGAAATCACAGAGAAATTAGACGAGCTCTAGACTACCAAAGAGAAGAATAACAAAGATCCAATCCTACTGAAGGGATGGACGAAAATAATCCACCGCCAAATGTGCAAGAACAGAATGCTCCGCGTACTATGTATGATTATGCTAAACCGAACTTGACAGGAGCAGAATCTAGTATTGTTAGGCCCGCTATAGCTGCTAATAATTTTGAATTAAAGCCTAACACAATACAAATGATTCAACAGTTTGTTCAATTTGATGGTTTGCAGGATGAAGATCCAAACACTCATATATCTAATTTTTTAGAATTCTGTGATACCTTCAAAATAAATGGAGTTTCTGACGATGTCATACGTCTTTGGTTATTTCTTTTTTCATTAAGGAATAAAGCAAAGTAGTGGTTGAACTCGTTACCACGAGGGTCAATCACCATATGGGATCAAATGATCAAAAATTTTCTTTTAAAATATATTCTACCAGCCAAAATGGCTAAATTTAGGAATGACATATCTTCTTTTGTGCAGAATGACACAGAAATATTATATGATGCATGGGAAAGATACAAGGATCTCCTAAGGAGATGCCCACACCACGGATTACCTTTGTGGCTTCAAGTCCAAACTTTCTACAATTGTGTGAATTCACCAACTAGGCAAATGATTGATTCATCAGCCGGTGGAACTTTGAATAATAGAACTCCTAAAGCGGCTTATGATTTTATTGAGGAGATGTCGTTGAACACCTATCAATGGAAAATTACAAGAGCTAAACTGACAAAATAAGCTGGAGTTTTTAACATAGACGCAGTGACAATGCTGTCAACACAAGTGGAGTTAATGTATAAAAAGCATGATAATTTATGTTCTTCACAGGTACATCCAGTCATGCAATGCGAAGCAAGTGGGAATGTGGCCAATTTTGAGTACCCACCCTACCAACCAGAAGTAGAAAACTAGCGAACAAACTATATAGGTAACAATTTTCGATCTAATTATAATCCTTATAGTAACACTTATAATGCAGGTTGGAGGAACCACCCAAATTTTTCATGGGGAGGAAAAGGAAATCAAGGAAATCAAAGGCAGCAACCTACTCCAAATTACCAAAATCAGCCCTATCCACAGGAAAAGAAATCAAACCTTGAAGAGATGCTGACAAAATTTATGCCAGCTACAGATTCTCATCTCCAAAAGACTGAAGCAACACTTGATGAACAACAAAAATCGATCAAAGGGATCGAGAATCAAGTTGGAGAACTTACTAGGTCAGTGGAACATCTCACAAGGGTGATTTCTTAACGTCAACAAGGATGTCTACCAAGCAACACGGAAATCAACCCAAAAGAGAAGATCCAATCCAACCCAACAAGGATGCCAGGTATGCAACCATGGAAATCTCTATGTGTATTGAGACTTATGAAAGCCTGTATGATGTTCTCTTTGTGTATGTATGCATGGGGTGGAAATATAATATGAAAGGGGAAGTGCAATATGGGTCACATGGTGACCGGTGGTAGAAATCCCACGAATATAAATATGGGTCACATGGTGATCGGTGGTAGAAATCGCACCAAATTTAAATGTTGGTCACATGGTGACCGGTGGTAGAAGTCCCACCAAATTTAAATGTTAGATCACACAATGATCGGTGGCTGTGCCACGTGGTGTGTAGCTGACGGAGGGTTGATTGTAGAAATCCCCAAGGTGTGATGGTTGGTACGGGTTTGTGTGTAGAGGATGGAATTCTAGGATGGGTTAGGCCATTCATTATGTATTGTCCATCATGTACTGTGATTGTTGCTTTTGTGTATGGGCCAAGGCCCATAATGTGTTTGTGGGCCTTAGGTCAATGTGTTCAGGATTTATACACTGAGTCTTGGTGACTCACTCTTTCCTTTTCTCTAGTCTTTCAGATGATCAGTAGATCGTGGACATGGGAGCCGAGACGGACTCGAGGGGCCATCAAGTTATTCGTTTTATACTTTCCACTTTATTTCAAGTTTTAGATGTTGGAATTATTTGATGTAATAAGGCCCCGTAGCTTAGGTTTAAGTTGATATATGTTAGTGTTTATTTCTTCTCAAATTTTATGAACAAGACTTATGTTTTAAAGGAAGTAAAAAGATGGGATTTTCAAATATGATTCCAAAAACTTCTATTTTTTTAAAAAAAAATAATTTACAAAGACTTTCTACAAGTGCCACCTATTTAACGAATATCTACGAGAATGACTAAGTTTGACAAAACCATTCTAAGTAAAGTTTTTAACATTAAACCTATAGCATACCAGATTCGATTGGAACTTATGGGCTGAGTTTAGGGTGTTACATTTTTGGTATTAGAGCCCAGTTTAAACCTCGGCCTGTGAAATGGGCTTAGCAATGTTTTGTAAAATGAGGTGAGTTTGGGAAAAAATGTTTTGGTTGAAGATATTGCCTTCGAGTCTATCGGCACCCGATCCACGCAGGTAAGTATTCTAAACTTTTGTTGTGACATACATGTGGGCTTAATGGGCTCGAGGGACGTAGGCTAGAATATTAGACATTGATGGACTTTAGGTTTAGATTAAATCACTCTCTAAATCCATAAGATTTAATCCAACTAAACAAACCCGTGAACAAGTCAATAAGTTAGGGTGTGGCAACAGGCATACGCATGTCCAGGATTGGATTCAGGAAGAGCTTGGTACTTAAGTAGTCCTAGTGACTCACCTCCTCTTCGTTAGAATCCTACCTGGTGCGTAGTGACTGTTCACCCTAGCTACGAGGACTTGTTGATGGGCTAAACATCATAATTTAAAACCCGAAAGGGACCAGCCACCCTATTTCAAAAAAAAAAACCCTAAGTTTTGTAAAAGGGATACACTTGATTTGTGGAAATTTCCAATCAACCATGAATTTATAAAGAACCTATGTTTTGAAAATTTACCCAAGAACCTCATGATTACAAGAATAACCCGAATTATGAAACTAGATTTTTCCCGATGTACTCCTGTTTTAAAAAAACAAACAAACAACAACAACACGACAGCAACAACATCGAAATACCCTTGTTTGAAAAATTACCAAAGTACCCTTGTTGAGAAATTACTAAATTACCCCTGATTCACGAAAGTTACCAAAGTTGACAAATTTACCAAAATACCCCCAGATGCCAAAATTACCAATATACCCTTATTTCGCAAAATCACCAAGGAACCCTATTTTGGAAAATTACGAAAATACCCCTATAGGATAAATGACAAAAATACCCCTAGGTAGTAAAACAACGAAAATACCCTTACGTGATGAATGAAAGTTCATGGATGTTATTTGTATGTTGATGGTGGAATGTATGTGGCTCTAAGAATTAGGAGTTACAGACTTAGGATTGAACTCGTTGCGAACTCGAAAGAACTACTTTTAAATCTACTATTCATAAGATTGTTCGGGGTTAATTAGTGGAAGAAAACTAATAAATCATAAAATTTTTAACCAGATAAATCGCGAACGATAGGATGAGCACTAGAGGACGTGGTGTGCGTGGCCGAGATAGAGGCAGGATTGCTGTGTCAGAACCCGTAGGGTCTGGCCACGAATCTAGAAATGAGGTACCAGTGCCACTAGCTGTAGAGGCAAAATTTCAAGATCAGACGGCCGGAGATGATACTGTATCTCAAGCTATGCTAAGGGTTTTGGAGAGAGTTGCTGGAGTAGGTATGGGCACAGGGCCCAAAAATCATCTTGGAGCGACTTAGAATAACCCAGGCGAAGTGTTTAGGGGAATCTCTGGTGTAGCCCCAAGCTCAGCTGAGTATTAGTTAGAGGCAGTTGAACACATAATGGACGATCTGGATCTCACGGAGGAAGAAAAATTAAAAGGGGTTATATCTCTCTTAAGGGATGAAGCTTACCAATGGTGGCTCACGGTTAATGATGGTACGGTGGCTGACCGCATCACATGGGAGTTCCTCAAAACAACGTTTCAAAACAAGTACGTTGGATTGAGCTATGTGGATCTTGTAGTGAGCATTCCTAAACCCGGTTCAAAAAGTAGGTCCGAAGGCGCATCTAAACGAAATTCTTACGCTTTGTTTGTTATGCTCGAGGGATAGTGGCCACGGAACATGAACGATGTGTTCAGTTTGAGGATGGCCTAAAAGATAAATTGCGTGTGTTGATAGCTCCGCAATAAGAACGGGAATTTGTGGTGCTTGTGGAAAAGGCTAAGATAGCGGAGGAGGTGAAACGGACGGAAAAGCTGAATTAGGATAAAGATAGGGGTGGAGGTAAGAGAAACTTTGGATCATCGGGAACAACTAAAGGTAATCAAAAAAGACCCATGCCAGATGGGCCGAAACGAGATAATAGACCTGATGCTACTAGCCAGGCACCGAAGTGTGCTCAATGTGGTAAAGCCCATGTGGGTGAGTGTAGGGTGGGCAGTGGAAAGTGCTTTAGGTGTGGGTCTTTTGACCATCAAGTTAGGAACTGTCCGCAGCAAAAAGGCAATAAAGGGCCCACGGGCCAAGGGAATGTTCAGCCTGACAGAGGAGGTCGTGGGGTAGCCAAAGGTGGTAACGGTTTCGATCGAGGCCGTGGAGCAGTAGGCCGAGGAGCTGGAAATACTGAAGAAGGACAGCCAGGGTTAGTTTATGCTGCCAGACGTTGAGAGGAGGCTGACGCATCAGATGTCATAACTGGTACGTTTTTAATTTTTGGCTTGCCTTATCTTGCATTAATTGACATCGGATCGACACATTCATATGTCGCTAGTAGGGTATCTGAAACTTTAGGTGTAGATGCTGAGATTTCCTCTAGGGTGATGACTGTAGTAAGCCTATTAGGACAATCTGTGGTGGTAAATAAGCTTTATCGGGAAATACCTTTAGAGGTTCAAGGGATAGTTTTTCGTACAGATCTAATGGAATTATCGTTCGGGGAGTTTGATTTAATTCTAGGCATGGATGGGCTTGTGAAGTATCAAGCTAATCTAGATTGTGCAGCTAAGCGTTTAGTGTTAAAAACTCCTGAGGGTGGCGAAGTATTGATAATAGGTGAAAGGGGGAACTGTCTGTCAAATGTTGTGACCGCTCTGAGAGCAGAAAGGATGGTGAGGAAATGATGTGAGGAAGTCTTGATGTTTGTTCGCGCTATGGAAGCTAAGAAACTAGCAGTGGGAGACGTTAGGACGGTGAAGGAGTTTTCTAATGTTTTTCCTGAGGAACTTCTGAGATTACCTCCGGATCGTGAAGTGAAGTTTGGAATCGATCTTCTTCTAGGGACAGTGCCGGTATCTATAGCTCCATATCGAATGGCACCAAAGGAGTTGGTGGAGTTGAAAGCGTAGATTCAGGAGTTGTTGGATAAAGGGTTTATTCGACCTAGTGTGTCACCGTGGGGAGCACCGGTTCTATTCATTAAGAAGAAGGATGGGTCAATACATATGTGTATTGACTATCGCCAGTTGAATAAGTTAACGATCAAGAACAAATATCCGTTGCCAAGGATCGATGACTTGTTCAATCAGTTGAAGGGGGCCTCAGTCTTTTCGAAGATAGATCTGAGGTCAAGGTACCATCAGCTTAAGGTTAAGGAGGCTGATATTCATAAGACGGCCTTTAGGACTTGTTATGGTCACTATGAGTTCATGGTAATGCCATTTGGGTTTACCAACGCGCTAGCAGCATTTATGGATATGATGAATCGAGTGTTCCAACCTTACCTAGACCGGTGTGTCGTAGTGTTTATTAACGATATCTTGGTTTATTCAAAGTCAAAGGAGGAGCATGATGCTCATCTGCGAATAGTTTTGCAGATTCTGAGGAAGAAGCACTTGTATGCCAAATTCAGTAAGTGTGAATTTTGGCTGAAGGAGGTTACTTTTCTAGGGCACGTTGTGTCGGCTGAGGGGATTAGGGTTGACCCTCGGAAAATTGAAGCGATGTTGGATTGGAAGCCACCTAAGTTGGTGGCAGAGATTCAGAGTTTCCTTGGTTTGGCCGGATACTATCGAAGGTTTGTTGAAGGATTCTCTTTAATTGTGACACCGTTGATTAAGTTGTTACAGAAAGGAGTTCCGTTTGTTTGGACGGATAAGCAACAGGAGAGTTTCGAGAGGTTGAAAAGGATTTTGACGGAGGCTTCAGTGTTGGTTCAGCCAGAGGCTGGAAAGGAATTTGTGATTTATTGTGATGATTCACACACGGGGTTAGGGTGTGTGTTGATGCAAGATGGAAAGGTGGTTGCGTATACATCTCTATAGTTAAGACCATACGAAGCGAATTATCCCACCCATGACTTGGAGTTGGCAGTGGTGGTTTTCGCTTTGAAGATTTGTAGGCATTATCTTTATAGGGAGAAATCCGTCATCTTCACTGATCATAAGAGCTTAAAGTATCTTTTGACTCTGAAAGAGTTGAATCTAAGGCAGAGAAGGTGGATTGAGTTGTTAAAGGATTACGACTGCTCGATCGAGTATCACCCTGGTAAGGCTAACGTAATAGCGGACGCTCTAAGTCGTAAAGTAATCTCTGACTTAAGAGCAATGTTTGCTCACTTTAGTCTATATGATGATGGAAGGTTATTAGCTGAACTTCAGGTAAAACCCTCATGGGTCGACCAGGTTAAGGAGAAGCAACAGACGGCTGAGATGTTGAAAGGAAGGTTTCCGGTAGGGTCAAATGATGGATCGACAAAATTCAGTGTTGATAAGGATGGGCTGTTATGTTTCTAAGGGAGAGTATGCATGCATAAGGATCCTGAGTTGAGACGAAGGATTTTGCAAGAAGCGCATGGAAGTCCATAAGCTATGCATCCCAGGGGAAGTAGGATGTATCGAGACTTACGAGAGCAGTTCTGGTGGCCAAACTTAAAACGGGAGGTGACTAACCTAGTGGCCAAGTGTTTAACCTATCAGCAGGTCAAGGGGGAGCATCAATTACCATCAGGGTTATTGCAGCTGGTGAAGATTCCCTAATGGAAGTGGGAAAGAATCACAATAGACTTTGTTAGTGGGCTACCCTTCACACCTACTAAGAAAGATTCAGTTTGGGTGGTTGTGGATCGTTTGACGAAGTCTGCTCACTTTATACCAGTGCGGGTCGATTACTCTTTGCAAAAGTTGGCTAAGCTATACGAAGTGGAGGTGGTGAGGTTGCATGGAGTACCGATATCGATCATATCGGATAGGGACCCTAGGTTCACCTCGCGATTTTAGAAGGCGTTACATCAAGCGCTGGGAATGAAGTTGGATTTCAGTACAGCGTTTCATCCTCAAACCGATGGACAGTCTAAGCGGGTGATTCAAGTCTTGGAGGACATGTTAAGAGGGTGTGTCATTGATTTCAGAGGTAGTTGGGAAGAGTTCTTATCGTTAGCAGAGTTTGCTTATAACAACAGTTACCAGTCAAGTATCCAGATGGCACCCTATGAAGCTTTGTATGGGCGGAAGTGTCGTACCCCTACATGTTGGACGAAATTAAAAGAACATCAAATTTTGGGTCCAGACTTGGTTACCGAGACGAAGGAGAAAATGGAAGTGATACGGGCTAGACTAAAAGAGGCGGCAGATAGACAGAAGTCCTATGCTGACTTAAGACGTAAGGACATAGAGTTTGCTGTGGGGGACAAGGTATTGCTAAAAGTATCGCCGTGGAAGAAAGTGCTAAGATTCAGACGTAAGGGTAAGTTGAGCCCCAGATTTATCAAACCATATCAAGTGTTGAAGCGAGTAGGACCAGTGTCATATTAGCTTGAGTTACCCCTGAAATTAAGTCAAATTCATGATGTATTTCACGTCTCTATGTTAAGACGTTATCATTCGGATCCATCTCACATAGTGCCTGTGGAGGAAATTGAGGTAAGACCTGATCTATCCTTTGAAGAGGAACCGGGGGAAATTCTGGATTGTGATGTCAAGGTGTTGCAAAGGAAAACGGTTCCATTGGTTAAGGTGCTGAGGCGAAATCACGGTTCTGAAGAGGCTACGTGGGAACCAGAGGAAGCGATGCAATAGCAATACCCCCATCTTTTCTGATCAGGTAAATTTGGGGACGAAATTTCTTTAAGGGGGTAGAACTGTAACATCCTAAATTAGTAGGTCTATGTGTTTAGTGTAAGGATATGTTTAATATGTTAATTTAAGTGATAGGGGTCCAAACTGGGCTCAAGACTAGGAAAATGGCCTTGATTAAATTATCTGATTGGGCATTATAGAGTAAAAAGGTGGTAATTGTGTTTAAAATAACAACGTGGGCTTATGGCCCAACAATAGGTGGAACCAGAAGGTGGCGTTACAAACAGTTAAAGAGGCCCAAGTTTTGGCCGCAATGAGCCCATGTTTCTGGGCCATTTTCGGGACTTAAAAGGGAGCAAGGGGAGACGCCACAACAAGGGTGTAAGGGGCCCAAAATTTAAGTTTTAGGGAGCCCAATTCTCTTAATTTAAGTGAGCTAAAATTCAGCATTAGGGTTAGGAGAAGTGGATGGCAACAAGGCTCTAAAATAGGAGGATTTACATGGAATTTATAATTGATAATATAAAAGATAAAACGGAGAAAAGATATGAGCTATCAAGGAAAGGTGATGGTCGAAAATCCACCACCTAGAGGAGTGAAGAATTTGGCTACTTCATGAAGAAGGGGTGCTGAATTTTCCCTTTTTATTAGCTTGACTTTTAGTAATCAGGAAGGGTACTCTCGGGTTTTAAGGTAGGTGTCGAAATATCTATAAATAGAGGGGAGTAGCTTACCAACTCCGGCATTTGGACCATACTTTCTTATTCTTAACCTGTGCCGAAATTCTTAACTCTTCCTCTCTAATTTCTTTTCTTTTTATTTCTTCGGAAGCCGAACAATCCCTACTCTTTGCCGATTTCTTCCACTAAAAGCCAAAACTATTCAAGATTCCTTCTTATCATCTTCTCTTTTTGATTTTTCTCAAAAGCCGGAATCCCCAAGGAGTTGCCGATTTCCCTCTAATAAGGTAAGTGTCGATTCTTGATTTCTCTTAAGATCCCTCTCTCGATTTTTGAAAGGCAAAAGCCGAAAAACTAATAGTCTAATGGTTCTATGTTGGGCAGCAATCCGGGATTTGAAGGAAACTTGGTCGTCTAGATCTAAAAGCAGAAAATAGCTAGTCTCTAATTTCGGGATTTTAAGGTAAGGAGATTTTCCCTAGATTTTTGCTAGATTCGTTCATTATATACAAGATCTAAACTTTATGATGAGGATCAACGGTCATGTATTGTGATAGCAGTTCTGACAAGGACTTGTGATGGAATTAAATATGTATCAGGTAAAGGAGAGAATCCCTAAGTTTAAGAAACGAGTAGTATCTGCTGTTCGAGATTGGCCACTTAGTTGTGGACTCGCTTCTAAACCACACCTTAGGCAGATAGCAGTTGTTTCGACTACGGATAGCGTCGACATAGAAAGAATCATTTTATCGATAACCAGGTGTGTAGATCTCTAACACACACCCTCTAATTGCATTTTATGTGTAGTGGGCTAAAAAGTTGGAAAGTGGCTGTGTAGACAGTCGACTAAAACTCTAAAAGGGTTAGGCAAGGATGCCAGGTATGCAACCATGGAAATCTCTATGTGTACTGAGACTTATGAAAGCCTGTATGATGTTTTCTTTGTGTATGTATGCGTAGGGTGGGAATATAATATGAAAGGGGAAGTGCAACATGGGTCACATGGTGATCGGTGGTAGAAATCCCACGAATATAAATATGGGTCACATGGTGACCGGTGGTAGAAATCCCACCAAATTTAAATGTTAGCTCACACAATGATCGGTGGCTGTGCCACGTGGTGTGTAACGGACGGAGGGTTGATTGTAGAAATCCCCAAGGTGTGATGGTTGGTACAGGTTGGTGTGTAAAGGATGGAACTCTAGGATGGGTTGGGCCATTCATTATGTATTGTCTATCATGTATTGTGATTGTTGCCTTTATGTATGGGCCAAGGCCCATAATGTGTTTGTGGGCCTTAGGTCAGTGTGTTCATGATTTATACACTGAGTCTTGGTGACTCATGCTTTCCTTTTCTCTACTCTTTCAAATGAGCTGTAGATCATGGACATGGGAGCCGAGATGGACTCGAGGGGCCATCAAGTTATTCGTTTTATACTTTTCGCTTTATTTCAAGTTTTAGATGTTGGAATTATTTGATGTAATAAGGCCCCGTAGCTTAGGTTTAAGTTGATATTTGTTAGTGTTTATTTCTTCTCAAATTTTATGAGCAAGACTTATGTTTTAAGGGAAGTAAAAAGATGGGATTTTCAAATATGATTCCAATAACTTTCATTTAAAAAAAATAAATTACAAAGATTTTCTACAAGTGCCACCTATTTAACGAATATCTACAAGAATGACTAAGTTTGTCAAAACCATTCTAAGTAAAGTTTATAACATTAAACCCGTAGCATACCAGATCCAGTTGGAACTTATGGGTCGGGTTTGGGGTGTTACAGATTGGATGATCCAATGGATGCAGGAGTCAATACCAGTCATCCAAGAGTTTGCGCAACAAAACAACATTAAAGAACCAAACTATCCACCAAACTTGGATACATCCAGATTATTAAACACTAGATTCGAGAAGCAAGAAGTGAAGAGGAAGGAGAGGAAAAGGACGAGTGATAAACTGTAAAAATAACATATTTTAACCCAATATTTAATATGCTTTTGGATGATTTAGCCCTTGATTTATGTAAAAAGGTGCTTTTAATCCTTTCTTTTCATGTTTATACTCAGGAAAGGCACCCGAGGATAAAAAGAACACAAAACGGGCTTAAAATAGAGTAATTGGGCCTTAGCAAAAATTTGACACAGGCCTAGCCTAAAGCCCACACGACCGTGCTTCGTCGATTACCTAGAAGCACGGCCTCAACTCCGTGACACACGGCCGTGCATCATCCATTTACCACACGGACGTGCCTGGTGATCTACATGGCCGTGTCCCAATAGATAGACCTGAAGCACGGTCTAAATCTTGACTTACACGGCCGTGCCCAAAACGACAGAATCAAGGCACGGCCCAACCACGACTTACACGGGCGTGTGCCATGGGCGTGCCCCTGCCGTGAGAGAGAGCAATTTCACTCGGATTTGGATGCTTGAAGCCAAAGAAACATACTCCGAAGTCTACTTAGACACCCTAATAGTAATTATACTTGAAAGAGGTACTTAGGAGCCAACTATAGCATCTCAAAGCCTATATAAACAACCCAAGGCAGACATTAAGGGGACGTCTTTTTGCAGAGGCTTTGGCCGAAGCTTTCATCTTTTAGGGAGTCACTTGAAGATAGCCAGTTAATCCATCTCAAGAAGCCAGAGTTCTACTTAAGACGGAGGATCTCTCCTTCAATTCCTTTAGAGGGTTTTAGAGATTCCTTATGTTTTGTTTTATCTTTTCTCTTGAGATGTTATCTTGTTTTGTTATGAACTAAACCCTTCAGATACCTGAAGGGGATGAAACCTATGATGAATTTTGTTATTTGATTTCTAAATTATATGATAAGTACTTAGTTTGTTCTTAATTATGTTGCTTAATTTAATCTGATGTGCTTAGGTGGAGGAGGAATAGACCCTACCTAAGAGTAGATCTAGCATAATTGAGCGGAGTTGATTAGGCGCCTAGAGATAGGGTTACAAGATTTTACCGTATTAGGGTGAAACCTAATATGGGAGTTCATTGATCGATTTACTGCTTCCTTAGTGTTTATTATAAGAGAACGAGAGTTCCACTAATTAACCTAAGGTTAGATGTTATTCGTCTCGAGAAAGGGTTTAATATAGGTTAGGGAGTCTCACGGATCAAGCTAAGTAAGGAAATCATATGGTTTGGGGAATAAATAATAAGTGAAGTCATAGGTAGATTCTTCCTGAGGGTATCGTCTTCATCAACTGTGTTTTCCTAAAGTCTGTCTCCCATTCATTCTTTTCTCCTTGCATCTAGTTTAGTTTTTCATTAGTTTTATAAACCAATCACTCCATATTTCAGGCTAAATAATAGGAAGAAAGTGAGTAATAGTACTTTTAGGTTCCCTTGGGTTCGATAAGATATTCTTGCCTAAGCTATACTACTGTTCGATAGGTGCACTTGCCTCTATCGTTGTCATAGTTTGTCTATAGGTTCAATCACTCTTTTATAAATATTAAAACTCGACTGTTTGACACGATCAAGTTTTTGGCGCCGTTGCCGGGGACATCTAAAATATTAAGAAAGCTCTATTTCTATTACTTTAGCCATTATTTTTATTTTAAAATTTCTCTTATTTTTATACATATATTTTTATTTTTCTAAATTTATTTCTTTCTTTTCATAGCAGGTACCTCTAATTTATGACTAGAAGAAATCGGAGAGGACCATTAGAATACGAAAGTGTCATTGAAGCTATTGCTCACAGAAATCGCAGAGAAATTAGACGAGCTCTAGACAACCAAAGAGAAGAACAACAAAGATCCAATCCTACTGAAGGGATAGATGAAAACAATCCACCGCCAAATGTGCAAGAACAGAATGCTCCGCGTACTATGTATGGTTTTGCTAAACTGAATTTGACAGGAGCAGAATCTAGTATTGTTAGGCCCACTATGGCTGCTAATAATTTTGAATTAAAGCCTAACACAATACAAATGATTCAATAGTTTGTTCAATTTGATGGTTTGCAAGATGAAGATTAAAACACTCATATATCTAATTTTTTAGAATTCTGTGATTCCTTCAAAATAAATGGCATTTCTGACGATGCTATACGCCTTCGGTTATTTCCTTTTTCATTAAGGAATAAAGCAAAGCCGTGGTTGAACTCGTTACCACGAGGGTCAATCACCACATGGGATCAAATGACAGAAAAATTTCTTTTAAAATATTTTCCACCAGCCAAAATGGCTAAACTTAGGAATGACATATCTTCTTTTGTGCAGAATGACGCAGAAATATTATATGATGCATGGGAAAGATACAAGGATCTCCTGAGGAGATGCCCACACCACGGATTACCTTTGTGGCTTGAAGTCCAAATTTTCTACAATGGTGTGAATTCGCCAACTAGGCAAATGATTGATTCATCAGCCAGTGGAACTTTGAATAATTAAACTCCTGAAGCAGGTTATGATTTTATTGAGGAGATGTCGTTGAACACCTATCAATGGCAAATTACAAGAGCTAAACCGACAAAATCAGCTGAAGTTTTTAACATAAACACAATGACAATGCTATCAACACAAGTGGAGTTAATGAATAATAAGCTTGATAATTTATGTTCTTCACGGGTATATCCAGTCATGCAATGCGAAGCAAGTGGGAATGTGGCAAATTCTGAGTACCCACCCTACCAACCAGAAGCAAAAAATGAGCAAACAAACTATATAGGTAACAATTTTCGATCTAATAATAATCCTTATAGTAACACTTATAATGCAGGTTGGAGGAACCACCCAAATTTTTCGTGGGGAGGAAAACAAAATCAAGGAAATCAAAGGCAGTACCCTACTCCAAATTACCAAAATCAGCCCTATCCACAGGAAAAGAAATCAAACCTTGAAAAGATGCTGACAAAATTTATGGCAGCTACAGATTCTCGTCTCCAAAAGACTGAAGCAACACTTGATGAACAACAAAAATCAATCAAAGGGATCGAGAATCAAGTTGGAGAACTTACTAGGTCAGTGGGACATCTCACAAAGGTGATTTCTGAACGTCAATAAGGACGTCTACCAAGCAACACAGAAATAAACCCAAAAGCACAGATCTAATCCATCACAGCTCAAGAGAGTACAAAGGTAGACGAGCCCACCTCAGTACAAGAAACTAAGGATGAAAAAGGTAAAATGGAGGAAGCACAAGAGAGGCCAAAATCGGTAATCAAAGAATACCAACCTCGCATACCTTATCCCGAAGCATTGAAAAAAGATGATTTAGAGGAACAATTCGGTAAATTTTTAAAACTTTTAAAGAAATTACATATTAACTTACCTCTTCTTGAAGCTCTTTTTCAGATGCCCAACTCAAGGAGATTTTTAAGGCAGCTCTTGACGAACAAATGCAAAATAGATGAAGAGCACCATGTGGAACTTAACGCAACATGCTCAGCAATGCTACAGAACAGACTACCACAGAAACTAAAAGATCTAGGGAGTTTTACGATTCCATGTTTAATTGGTAGTTTAACTATTGATAATGCGTTAGCCGATCTAGGGGCAAGTATAAATGTCATGCCTTATGCACAATTTAAACGACTAGGTCTAGGGAAGCCCAAACAAACTAGGATGAGTATTCAACTAGCTGATAAAACTGTTAGAATTCCTAGGGGCATTATTGAAGACGTTTTAGTAAAAATTGATAAATTTATTTTCCCAGTAGATCTTGTTGTTTTAGACATGGATGAGGAAAATTCAATCCCTTTAATTTTAGGAGGACCTTTTCTTGCGACTGCCAAGACTAAAATTGATGGTGCCACAAGAGAACTCATACTTCGTGGAGGAGAAGAATCGGTCAATCTTCAAGCTCTCGACTCAGCCAAAACAATAGAAGATGAAGTTGTCACAGAAGAATCACACCAGAAACAAAACTGGAAGATCGACAAATTAGAAGAGCAGAAGATACACACCAAAGAAAAGCTGGATCCACACGAAGTAAAACCTAAAGAACCACCAGAAGAGCTCATAGGGACATCAAATCACTTTAAAATAGGAGAGTAGGTGCTGTTAGACAAAGCCAATCCTCACATCACTTCAGTAGACCTGAAGAAAAAGGAAGAAATACTCCTTCAGGTACACGATGTTTTCCCACACGAAATAGTCGAGGTAAGCAAACCAATATTCAGAAATTTCAAGGTAAACGCTTCTCGACCTAAACTTTGTCACGAAAATAAAACTGTCAGTAAGAGGGAAAATATTCAAACCTTTAAACCTCCCTAAAATTTTTCAAAGTCTAGGACAATCTAGCTTAAGACTATAAACGAGCACTTCTCGGGAGGCAACCCGAGCACTAATACTTTTTATTTTCAAAATTATTTTTTCTTTTCTCTCATTCTCTCTTCTCTCCACACATTTAAACTAAAACAAATATGCAGGTTTCCAGGCCACACGGCCTTATACACGACCGTGCTCGTGGCTATGTGGACCATCGGAACTACCACACCGATAGAGCAAAGCCGTGCAAGTCAGTCCAACCACTGCCCCAACGTCACAGAGCCAACCACCCACAGCATGGGCACCGACAAAAACAGCATGGTCGTGCCTCACGATCATGCTAAGATATTGACTTATTGAGCACGGGCAGACCACCCCCGTGCATTCCAACCTTGCTCACATACTGGCTTTCAAGAAACGGGCGTGCCAATCGACAAACGGGCGTGGAAGAACAACACACTCCACAACACGGCCGTGCGATTCGGCCATGTGAAACAACACACCCTCGGTACATGGGCGTGGGAACATACCAGATTTGAAATCTTATTTAAATCCCCACAGCCTTTTCCTTTTTCCCATCTTCTCTCTTCCTTCTCTTCCTTTCAAATTTTTCTCTGTTCATAGAAAAGGTCCAAGACTCTTGAGCAACACAAAAATCATGCCAAAGAAACGTAAGAAGGTAAGCAACGTCTCCTCAAAGGAGACCGCAACATGAGTTCATGCCGGTAGCTTCAGCTAATTGACACGCCAATGGTCTCGAAAACCTTTTCGGTTCTCTTTTTCTTTTCTCCTCGCCTTTATTTTCCTTATCTATACTTCTTTTCTACTTAACTTAATTCATTTCATATTATTTTCTTGGTTTTATGTTCTAAAGCCTGCTTGGGAATCATGCACCACAGCCTTCGAGGTCACATCCATGTCGCGAACTATCTAACAATAAGGACTCCTTAGTCCATTAGTCTTTTCTTTCAATTTCAGTTTTCTTCTTAGTCACCTTCTTTTTTATTTCCTTAATCTTTAATTATATTATTAGTATATTATTATTATTTCTCTAGACCTCTTGTCTATATCTTCGCAGGCTACCCAATTTCTTCATCTAGCAAATTACTTTTCGGTAGCCACATCACCAGGCCCATAGCAAACACCATCACCTCCACTAAAGACGCCAGGGATCATCCGGATTTCAGGGAGTATTACTTTCCCCACTTATCTTTTTGATTTGGCATCTAATTATCATTATCTATCATTGTACATTGAGGCAATGTACATCTTAAGTGTGGGGTAATAGTGCCTAACTTTTGCATAATTCTCAAAACCACAATTTAGTCTTGATCTTAAGTATTTTCTCATATTATTAATTAGGGTGAAATTTCTAATGATTTATGATTTTTATTGATATGTTTTAGAGTAAGTCATAGTTAATTGTGCATTGATGATTAAATTTGAAGAATACTAGAGAATCGAGCATGATAAGTCTACTTTCTAAAAAAATTAAAATTGATAGGTTGTTGAACTGAATTTGAGTATCACCTTGAACTTCAAAATTTATAAGGTTCGATGTCAAAACACCCATAATTTTTGTGAGATCTTGAGCCTTATAGAGCATATACCCTTTTTCGTGCCCACTTTATTAATTATGAGTGTGTCAACTTTGAACAGTTATTCTAGAACTTGCCTCGTTTATGCATGTCGAGACCACATTAATGATTTGATATACTGAGATGATAAAGGCACCTAGGTCTTAACTTGTTCACTCCACTAAAAAGCTTACCTACATAAATAACCCCTAGTGAACCCCATTGAATCTTAACAACCTTTTTATTGACTCACCTACTAATATTAACCCAAAATCCCTTTGTATTTGTTATCAACATTCCTTTGACTACCCCTCTATCGAGAATTGACTTGATCAGTTGCTGAATTTGGTTATTTCAATTATCAAAGTTCCTTCTATTAAGTTTTTCTTAGTTTGTTCTTAAAAAAATCCAAGTTTATTCAATATTAGTAGTATATAAAAGAGCTTAGAGCATTTAAACTCCAATTATTGAAGAAAAAGCTCGTATTAAAGTATTATCCAAATTTCAAGTGATGAAAAGCTCTTTATAGAGTAATTATCAATAGCAGTATTATTATTTTTCATTTGAAGTAAATACTCATATTCAGTTCAATGTTTTTAGGTTAGGTAATTAGTTAATTAAATCTCGATTATAACCTCTAATTCAGCCTTTATCCACACTTTTTAACCTTAGCCCCGTTACAACCCTGATTTAAGACCTTTTGATTTGTGTATCACCTCATATACAGTGGTGGAGATTTGATTTTCAGGCAAGCCTATGGGATTAACTTTTCAGGTTCGACTTAGAGTACTTACTCTTGAACCTTAAACACTTCTAGTGATTTGAGTGAATCCTTAGTGAGGATGTCAATCCTTGTCGGTTTTGAATTAAAGGTAATTACTTAGATAAGGGGAGACACCTATGTTTTCGTGCTATAAAGGTATGACTTATCGTAATTGAATCTTTAGGGTTCTTTGAGTTGAATTATCCATGTATAAATTATCTAGGAATTATGATGAGACATTGTCAATAGGAATTATGAATTATGGAAAGTTCGTTTTAATTATAAGTTGAGAATTTTGCATGAGGATAAGAAAAAGCTTAAGTGTGGGGGTATTTGATAAACCGTAAAAGTAACATATTCTAACCCTATATTTAATATGCTTTTGGATGATTTAGCCCTTGATTTATGTAAAAAAGGTGCTTTTAATCCTTTCTTTTCATGTTTATACTCAGGAAAGGCACCTGAGGATAAAAAGAAAATAAAACGGGCTTAAAACGGAGTAATTGGGCCTTCACAAAAATTTGACACGACTTAGCCCAAAGCCCACATGACCGTGCTTCGCTGATTACTTAGAAGCGCGACCTCAACTCCGTGACACACGGCTGTGCATCATCTATTTCCCACACGGACGTGCCTGGTGATCTACATGGTTGTGTCCCAATCACCAGACCCGAAGCACGGCTTGAATCTTGACTTACACGGTCGTGCCCAAAACGACAGAATCAAGGCACGACCCAACCACTATTTACACGGACGTGTGCCATGGGTGTGCCCCTGCCACGGGAGAGAGCAATTTCACTCAGATTTAGATGCTTGAAGCCAAAGAAACATACTTCTAAGTCTACTTAGACACCCTAATAGTAATTATACTTGAAAAAGGTACTTAGGAGCCAACTATAGCATCTCAAAGCCTATATAAACAACCCAAGGCAGATATAAGGGGACGACTTTTTGCAGAGGCTTTGGCTAAAGCTTTCATCTTTTAGGGAGTCACTTGAAGATAGCCAGTTGATCCATTTCAAGAAGCTGGAGTTCTACTCAAGACGGTGGATCTCTCCTTCAATTGCTTTAGGGGGTTTTAGGGATTTCTTATGTTTTGTTTTATCTTTTCTCTTGAGATGTTATCTTGTTTTGTTATGAACTAAACCCTTCAGATACCTGAAGGGGATGAAACCTATGATGAATTTTGTTATTTGATTTCTAAATTATATGATAAGTACTTAGTTTGTTCTTAATTATGTTGCTTAATTTAATCTGATGTGCTTAGGTGGAGGAGGAATAGACCCTACCTAAGAGTAGATCCAGCATAATTGAGCGGAGTTGATCGGGCGCCTAGAGATAGGGTTATGAGATTTTTCCAGATTAGGGTGAAACCTAATATGGGAGTCTATTGATCGATTTACTGCTTCCTTAGGGGTTATTATAAGAGAACGAGAGTTCCACTAATTAACCTAAGGTTAGACATTATTCGCCTTGAGAGAGGGTTTAATATAGATTAGGGAGTCTCACGGATCAAGCTAAGTAAAGAAATCATATTGTTTGGGGAATAAATAATAAGTGAAGTCATAGGTGGATTCTTCTTAAGGGTATCGTCTTCATCAACTGAGTTTTCCTAAAGTCTTTCTCTCATTCATTCTTTTCTCATTGCATCTAGTTTAGTTTTTCATTAGTTTTATAAACCAATCACTCCATATTTCAGGCTAAATAATATGAAAAAAGTGAGTAGTAGTACTTTTAGATTCCCTTGGGTTCGTTAAGATATTCTTTCCTAAGATATACTACTGTTCGATAGGTGCACTTGCCTCTATCGTTGTCATAGTTAGTCTATATGTTCGATCACTTTTTTATAAATATTAAAACTCGATTGTTTGACACGATCAATGAGACTACCGAGCAATAGTTAAAAAGGGGGATGGTTATTACGAGTTAGAATTTCAACCATAGTATTCCACGTAAAAAGGTCCCATCATCCGTAGCCTAACCCGACATGCACATTCGTAGAGTGGTAGTGTAATATCCTGGTTTAGACCCTAGTCAGGATAATGGTTTCGAGACCATAAATTTGAGTCTAAAAAATATTTTAATATTATTTTAATTGTATATGACATGAGATTAAGCATGTGGGAAAGTTTCATGTGTTAATTTGATCATTTGTGTGTTCAATATGATAAAAGGACTAAATCGTATAAAAGGTAAAAGTTATGTTCAAATTGTTAAAGTGCTGAATTTCTATGTCTTTAAAATGTGTGAGTCCCTATAATGGAATTATACCATTAATGGCTTGAATGAACAAGTATGGACATGAGATAGTGGATTTTTAATGTTATTATTATGGTTAATTATGGTATTTGTTAATTAAGTTAATGTTTAATAAAACAAAAATCAAATTAATGCTTCATTCATCTTGTTTTAACCGATTAAAAGAAAGAAAATAAGGGTTTAGAAGCTTTCTCATATTCGGCCATTACTAAGCTTGATTAAGGTATGTGATTTGTTCTATTTTTTATCATTTCTACGTTTTTGTGATTGTTGCTTTGTGTTCTCTTAAGCCCATGCCTTAATTCATGAAATTCAAGATGATTTTGAGTTATGCCATTGTTGGTGTTATGATTTTTGTGATGTTTAATGGTGAAATATGAAAGCTTGATGTTAGATAAATATGTTTTGTATTGGGATTTTTGATGAAATTGATTATTATGAGCTAAATTGTGAAAATGAGAAATTGAAGGACTAAAATATGAAATAAATTAAATATATGGGTTGTTAGGGATCTATAGAGAATTCGGCTAAGCATGGGTCATATTGAATTTTGTGTATTTTATGATTTTATGAAATAGGGACTTAAATGTCAAAATGTGAAAATGTGAGGGCTACTTTGTAAAATGCCCTAAATATATGTAAATGGTTTGAATTGAATGAATTGTGTTATTAAATAGCTAATTTTGAATTTATATAGATCAAGAAAAAAAGAAAACAGAATTAGATCGGGGGAAATCGAAATTGGTCTAGTAGTCTTTTCCATCCATTTGTACCCGTACGAGGTAAGTCAATATGCAAATAAATGTGTTTGAGTTGATTTATTCATGCTTATATGAAATGGAATTGTGATGAATGATTATAGAAGATGCATATGCGAAATCAAAGAAAGTTCCGACAATGTGTCAAAGTCAGAAAAGTCTCGGACGAACCTTAGGAATAGTTAGTATACATATGTCATGACATAGGATTTCGATAAGTGTTTTCGTGTAAGACCATGTCTGGGACGTTGGCATCGGCTTGTGTTTACGTGCAAGACCATGTTTGGGATATTGGCACCGTATTTGATTCGTGTAAGACCCTGTCAGGGACAGTAGAATCGATATGTGATTATATGTAAGACCACGTCTAGGACATTGGCATTGTATGAGATTTTTGACTACCCGAGTATCCTGATTGATTCTGAATGGTTTAACGGGCATTTCGAGAAATGAATGACTATGTGAAATATGTATCCGATGTAGGTATGTTTGAAATGTATACAAAGTTTGAGTATGAAAAGTAAGTATATATGAAAATGTGGAATTGAGATATATGTATGGATACATTGAGATAAGATGTGTTATAGAGAAATTTTCTATGATCAAATGAGCTACATGGAGATGTGATATGTTGGTAAGTAAGTGGCTAGAAACAATTGAGCCAAAGGAGAAATGTGAATTTGCTATTGTGTTATGCAATAGTTTATGCGAGTGAAATGACTTATAATTGTTCTATGTGATAAGTTTATTTGTATATGACTTGCTAAGCTTTAGAAAGCTTACTTTGTTTGTATTTTCATTGTTTTATAGATTATTGAAGCTACTAGAAGTTCGGGGATCGTCAACGATCTTCACCACATTATCAAACTATAGTTTGGTACCTTTAGAAAATGTATATATTGAAGTATGGCATGTATAGGCTAGAAATGTTAAGATATGTTTTGGAACATGTGTATATAGTCATGTGTTATGGCTTGAAGATAAATTTGACTAAGGAATGAATTTAGTACATGTTAAGTGATGCAAATGTTAATATGTTTTTTATGTGAGATTGGTATTTTGAATTGGTATGCTTGAGTTAGATTTGTATATAGAAATGAATGATGTTTTTATGGGTCATATGGTGAATAATTTGGTATGTTTTAGTTACCTTTGAGACATGGAATGATGCTTGTTTGATGCTTATAGGTATGACTCAAAACAGGTGGCAATTTGGCCTTGTAAATGGCCTATAATTGCCCACACGGCTGAGCACACGGGCGTGTGACCCGACCATGTTCTTCACTATCTTATTTTGAAGCAAATCAATGTTGCACATAGGCCAAACACACGGGTGTATGACAGGCCGTGTGATTCAATTCAGTATTTCTCACGGGCGTGTGACAGGTCGTGTTGTTCTAGTCAGTTTTGCACATGGGCTGTGACAAGGTCCAAGGCACGACCGTGTGAGGCACACGGCCTAGCCACATGGGCGTGTGCCTTTTTTTGAAAGAAAATATTCTAATTTTTGTAAAGTTTTCGTATGAGATCGGTTTGGTCACGAACCCTCTATAAAGCATGTTTAAGGTCTTGTAGATCTTCTAAAGGGAAAAAGTGATTATGAATAATGATGTTTTTTTGTTGTGAAATTTATGTTTGTGAAATATTTGTGAAATGTTTCGATAGGTCCGGTAATGCCTTTAACCCTAGTCCAGCGACGGATACGGGTTAGAGGTGTTACATTTGGTTAGTATCAAAGCTATGGTTTAGTCGATTCTAGGACTAACGTAGCATGTGAGAGTGTAGCTATGCATGCCATACATTTTAACTATGATAGTGTGATGAATCCTGACAGATAAAATGTGTTTTTCATATAGTAAATGGATCCTGAACTAGCCGTAGTTGACGACGTAGAAAGTAATGGGCCTGCTCCCACTCAAGGGACAGTGACGTCTGATTCTAGACCGTGTACTAGTGGTCAGGAAGGAGAGGCTAAACAAGCCTTCTTTCAAATGATGAATGAGTGGTTCACTCAGTATGTTAGAGTGAATCTAGCTACTTCTCAACCTCCGCCCTCGCAAGTTCCTGTAGCTCCTCAAGTTATAGATTTGAATCGTCTAAATAAACCTCCGGTTGATAAGATTAGAAAGTATGGAGCTAAAGAATTTCGTGGTACTACTGATGATGATGCTGAGAGAGCTGAGTTTTGTATCGAGAATATGATTCGAGTGTTTGATGAAATGTCGTGTACCCTTGATGAATGTGTGAAATGTGTCATTTTTTTATTGAGAGATGTAGCTTATCAATAGTGGAAAACTTTGATTTCTGTTGTTCCGAAAGAATGAATTACTTGGGATTTCTTTCAATCAGAATTTCGGAAAAAATATATCAGTGAGAGATTTATTGATCAAAAAAGAAAATAATTTTTTAAATTGAAACAGGGTCGTATGTCTATTACAGAATACGAGTGAGAATTTGTGAGACTAAGTCAGTATGCACAAGAATGTGTCTCGACAGAAGCAATAATGTGTAAAAGGTTCGAAGACAGCTTGAATGAAGATATCCTTTTGTTAGTCAAAATTCTGAAAGTAAAAGAATTTGTTGTGCTTGCTGACCGAGCGTGTAAAGTTGAAGAACTCAGGAAAGAGAAAAGAAAAGCTGAGTTAGAAGCTAGAGATATGAGAAACATATCTTCAAGTAAACTATTTCAGTCTACATCAAAGAAATTTTGAGATAAGTATAGCCGTTCAAAGGCCAATATGGGACATTCGAATAGAGATCATGCTAGACGCATTCGAGCTTCAGAGCTCCAGCTACTTCGATAGCTAGTGTTGGAAATGTAAGATCTGAGCGACTTGAGTGTAAATATTATGGTAAAAGACATCCGGGCAATTGTCAATTAAAGGATCAAGCTCGTTTCAAATGTGGATCTTTAGATCATTTTATCTGAGACTGTCCTGATTTTGATGAGCAAAAGATTGTATAGAATCCAAATTCGATTAATGTTTCAGTTAGGGGAAGACCTTCCAGAATCACAGGAAATGTGAGTGGTAGCCAGAAAGCTATGAAAGATTCAGTTACGAGATCTAAAGTGATAGCACCTGCCAGAGCTTATGCTGTTAAAGCTCGTGAAGAAGCTTCGTCTCTAGACGTCATTACTGGTATTTTTACTCTCTATGATACTTTTGTGATTGCATTGATAGATCTAGAGTCTACTCATTCATATATATGTATGAACTTAGTATCCAGTAAGAATTTGCCTATAGAGTCTATTGAATTTTTAATTAGAGTATCGAACCCCTTAGGCAAATGTGTTCTGGTTGATAAAGTGTGCAAGAATTGTCCGTTGACGTTTCGAGATATCTGCTTTCCAGCTAATTTGATGCTATTACCCTTTGATGAGTTTGATATAATTTTGGGTCTGGATTGGCTAACATGGCATGATGCTGTTATGAATTGTAAAAGGAAAACTATTGATTTGAGATGTCAGAATGATAAGATAATACAAATTGAGTCCAGAGATTTGAATGGGTTACCGGTTGTAATATCAATAATGAAAGATCAGAGTTATGTGAAAAAGAGTTACGAAGCCTATTTTGCCTATGTGATTGATACTAAAGTTATAGAAAAGAAAGTTGAAACTGTGCCTGTGGTTTGTGAGTTCCCTGATGCATTTCCTAAGAATTATCGGGATTACCTCTGATACGAAAAGTTGAGTTTGGCATTCAGTTAGTGCCGAGGATGATCCCTATCTCAATAGCTCCGTATAGAATGGCTCCGACAGAATTAAAAAAATTGAAGTCTCAGTTGCAAGAATTGACAGACAGAGGTTTTGCATGATCGAGTTTCTCACCTTGGGGTGCTCCTATTTTGTTTGTGAAAAAGAAATACGGTACGATGAGAATGTGTATTGATTATCGTCAGTTAAACAAAGTAACCGTTAAGAATAAATATCCTCTGCCCAGAATAGATGATTTGTTTGATTAGTTGAAAGGAGCCTCTGTGTTTTCAAAGATAGATTTGAGATCTGGATACTATCAGTTGCGAGTAAAAGATTTAGATATTTCAAAATTGCTTTCAGAATGAGGTACGGGCATTATTAATTTTTTAGTTATGCCTTTTGGACTAACAAATGCTCCTGGTGTCTTTGTGGACTCGATGAATAGAATTTTTAGACCGTATCTAGATCGATTTGTTGTGGTATTTATTGATGACATATTGATATACTCAAGTAATGAAACTGAACATGTTGAACTTTTGAGAATTCTGCTACAAACTCTACGTGATAAGCAATTGTATGCAAAGTTTAGTAAATGTGAGTTCTGGTTGTGTGAAGTTGGCTTTTTGCGGCATATTGTGTCAGCATCCAGTATACGAGTTGATCCGAGCAAGATTTCAGCAATTTTAGAGTGGAAGCCTCCAAAAAATGTATCTGAAATCCACAGTTTTCTGGGTCTTGCTGGTTATTATTGACGGTTTGTAAAAGACTTTTCGATGATTGCAACTCCATTGACGAGATTTCTTCAGAAAGATGTGAAATTTGAATGGTCTGAAAAGTGTCGGAAAAGCTTTGATCAGTTGAAAGCCCTATTGACTGAAGCTCCAGCGTTAGTACAGCCAGAATTCGGTAAAGAATTTGTGATATATAGTGATGCTTCGTTGAACGATTTGGGATGTGTTTCGATACAGAAAGGCAAAGTTATAGCTTATTCCTCGAGACAATTGAAACCGCGTGAAAAGAATTATCTGACCCATGACCTTGAATTAGCTGCGATCGTGTTCGCTTTGAAGATTTGGTGTCACTACCTATTTTGTGAAAAATGTCATGTGTTTTTCGATCATACAAGTTTGAAATATTTGATGACATAGAAATATTTGAATCTGTGATAGAGAAGATGGTTATGTAACAGCCCGATTTAGGGCCTAGTCGGAATAGTGGTGTGAAAGCACAAATTCGAGCTAGTAAAATGAGTTTTTAAGGTATTTGAGATGTTTTTGTGATACTATGAAAGTTTTATGTAGAGATTTTATGAAATTGGCATTAAAGGGGTCCATTAGGACTAAATTACAAAAGTTGCAAAATATGAGATTCTAGAAGCTTTTTGTATGAAATAGCTTTGGATTATTAATTAGAAGTCCTTAAATAACAATTTTCCCAAATTATAATTTTTGGACAAAAAATGGACATGAGTTAGTAAATTGTGAAAATTTAGTGAGGAGGGCATTTTGGTCATTTATCAATTAAATGATTAAAAAGGAAAAAGATGACAAAAATCTTATTCATCTTCTTCCTTCTTATGCCGAAAATTTGTGAGACTCCATAGCTAGGATTCTTCAATTTTTTTTTGAAGCTTGCTAGTAAGTGCATCTTAGCCCTGTTTTTAATATTCTTCATATTTTTAGAGTTCTCGTATTATGAATTAGCTATTTATAGCTATAAGTTGATCTAGAATTATGTCCATAAAAAAAATACCCATGTATGACATACTTGAAAAATGATGCCTTATGGAAGATTATGAGAGTTTGATGTTAGATAAACATTTTTTTCTAAGTGAATTTCATGAAAAATGTTAGTATGGATTAATTTGTAATAGTTATGAAATTGGTCATTCATGATAGAAATATTGAGAATTGATGATTGTTATAGTAGAGAAAATGAACCAGCTAAGCATGAAGTTTAAGAAAGTTGCATGAAAATCACTTTACGAGCCTAGGGGCAAAAGTGTAATTATGAGAAAGTTTAGGGGCAAAATGGAAATTTTGCCAAAGTATGAGTTATGAGTCAATTTAGTCAATATGAGTATTAAATGAGTTGAATTATAATTATAGATCAGGAGAAACGAAGCCTGGATCGAAACCGAGGCAAGAACAAAGTCGAGGACTAAATTCCAATATCTACATACATTTTGTGTATTGAGGTAAGTTTGTATAATGTCTATGCTTTATGATAAATATCATTAAATTGCTTAGCATGATGTTGAATATATTTTAATTCCATGAGATTGTTTAATGGTATGTTAAACAAAGAAATTAATGAGATTAAGCATGAGGAAGTCTCGATTGAAGTTGAATTACTTAGGATACTCGATCTACCACGTGAGATGAGAAAGCCCGTATAAGACCAATCCAAGGCATGGCATCGAAAATCAAGCAAGTGATCATGTAAGTCGAAGACAAGTCTTGGCATTGAAGAGTTATTATGAGATGAAGACCCATGTAAGCCCAAGCCAAAGCATGGCATTGGTGAGTCTCCAAGCAAAGATGTCATGTAAGTCCAAGACAAGTCTTGGCATTGTAAAGTTATCATGAGATAAATATCCATGTAAGTCCAAGCCAAGGCTCAGCATTGACAAAGTAAAGATACCAAGTAAGACTATGTCAAGACATAGCAATGGTAAGTTCCCAAGGGAACCCACAAGGAAGGCCTCGTGTAAGTCTATGTCAAGACATGGCATCGATATCAAGTAAGAGATCCCATTGTAAGACTATATCGAGGATATAGCATTGGCAACCAGATACATGTGGGATGAGATTTAGTTTCCTCGGTTATTCATAATAATTCATTGGGCATAAGAGTAAAGATTGAATAAGAAAGCAAGAAGTTAAGTAAGCTCAAACACATGAGTTAGGCAATGCCTTTGTTTATGATGAATGAATTTTGATTAAGCAATTGTATTGCTATGTGCATTACATGCAAACCTACTAAGCTAAATGCATACGTCTTTAATTCTTTTTTTCTATGTAGTCCCGCCAAGTAAACTTGTGGATCATTGAAGTCGGAGCTCGAAGCACACTATCAATTACTATTTTGGTATACCCATGTTGTTTATATTAAGTATGGCATGTATAGAATGCATTTCATTTGAATTATGTCTTATGAATGACCAAAGTGTGGGATATCAAGTTTATTATTCTTTTGTATATGGCTAAAGAGATTGGTTATGTGTGACTAGATATGTATGTATATTTATATCAATTAAGTATGCATTTTTGTTAATATTAGACCAAGTATTTGAATTGTTGAATTTGGCTTGAGATTGATCTTGATTTCAGGGTGGTAATTGGCTTAGTAAATAGCCTCTAAGTGCCCACACGAATAGACACACGGGCGTGTGTCTAGGCCATGTGTTCCCTGCATGTCAGTGTCTTAAGTCAGAATAGACCACGGGCTAACCCCACGGCCGTTTGTATAAGCCGTGTGTGGCACACGGTTAGCACATGGGCATGTGCTCCAAGCCGTGTGAATAAGTCAGTATGTCAAGGAATGGCAAACAGTCTAGGGCCACGAGTGTGTCAAGGCCGTGTGTAATTAGTCAGTGTCGACCACGGGTGAAGGACACGGGCATGTCTCATGGGTACACAGTCGTGTCCCAAACCACACAGGCGTGTGACCCCTATTTTGAGAGAAAAGTCTCTAGTTGAGTTTCGGAAGTTTCCGGACGTAAGTTTAAGGCTTCGTAGGCCCATGAAATGTATGAATTGATTAAGAAAGAAAAGTTTTCAATTCGAACAAAAAATATTATAGCCCGTAAGTACATGTTTAAGAAGGTTCAAGCATGGTAATGTCTCATATCCAGTTTTAACCTCGGACTGGGGCATGGGGTATTACATTTAGTGGTATCAGAGCTACAGTTTAGTCGGTTCTAGGACTAACGTGGCATGAGCACGAGTCTAACTATACATTTCATACGTAAAAATGTTTTTATAATGATAGTGTGACGACTCCTGGCGACTTAAATTATGTTTATACATATAGTAAATGGATCTTGATAGAGCAGTGGCGGATGATGTAGAAAGCAATACGCTGGCTCCCGCTGAAGGGATGGTGCCTGATGAGGATGAGAATAGACCCACTATAGTGAGGCAGAGAGGAGGAGAAGAGGCTAGGGAAGCCTTCCTCAATATGATGAACACATGGTATACGGAGTTCGTTCGTACAAACCCGAATGCACAACCCCCTCCACCCCCGCCTATTCTTCAATCTACCCCAGTAGCCCCTCAAGTAGTAGAAGTGGTAAAAGGAGACAAACTTCCAGTTGATAGGATCAGGAAACATGGGGCAGAAGAATTCTGGGCTAAAAGTGTAGCAGCCTGGTTTAGACCCTAGTTAGAATAGTGGTTCGAGACCACAAATCTGAGGTCAAAATATTAATTTAATACTCTTTTCTGTGTGAATAGTATGAGACATAGTCTGCGTGAAAATTCTGTGTGATGATTTGATCGTTTTAGGTTCGAATTAAGAGAAATGACCTAATCGCATAAAGAGTAAAAGCTATGTGATGATTTATAAGTATCTAAGTGTTGTTGTATTTTAAATATTGAGCCTTTATGATGCAATTTAACCAATATGTACTTAGTGGATGGTGGATGGACATTTTAACCAACTAAAATGTAATATAATATGTTTTTATTAAAGGCTAACATGGTAATTGAATTAATAATAATAGATTAGTAAAACAAATCATGAAAGAAGATGAGTATTCATCTTATTACTCACCGAAAATAGAAAAGAAAGGAGGGCTATGAAGCTTTGAAGTTTCGGCCAGCTTAGGCACAAGTTGGTATGTGATTTTAGCTCGATTTTTGATAATTTCTACATTTTCGTAATCGTTGCTTTGTGCTCTAGCTAACCCATGCTTAAATTTTAGAAAATGATGGTGATTTTGAGATATGCCATTGTTGAATATATGAGCTTTGTGATGATAGTTAGTGGATTATAAAAGTTTAATGTTGGGTTAACATAGTTTGTATTTGAAATTTTGGTGAAATTGAGTAATTTGAGCTAAATTGTGAAAATCAGAAATTGGAGGATTAAAATGTGAAATAAATGAAATGTGTGGACTCTTATGAGACTAAGGAGAATTCGGCCTAAGAATAGTGTAATGAAATTTTGAGTATTTGATGATTTTGTGAGAGAGGGACTAAAGTGTCAAAATGTGAAAATGTGAGGGCTATTTTGTAAAATGCCCTAAATATGTGTGTTTGGATTAAAATGAATGAATTGATCATTGAATGGAGTGAATTTGAATGTGTTTAGACCAAGAGAAGAGAGGTTTAGATCGAGATCGAGGCAAAGATAAAGTGCTCGATTAATCGACCTTATAGATAGTTCGACGTCCGAGGTAAGTTCGAATATCATATATGTATTTGAGTTATGTTTTATAAATATGAAATGAATATGTTCATTTTTATGAAAATGAGTTGCTATGTGCACGATTGCAGTTGATGGCACTAAGTGTGCGAAATTAAAATCGAAATAGAAATAAATGGCACTGTGTGTGCGATGTTATGAAAGCTTCAGCTTATTGAATTGGCACTGTGTGTGCGACACCAAGACGAGTCGGTTAAAAGAATAGGCACTAAGTGTGCGATAACAATTATACTTCGAATATGTATGTGGCACTGAGTGTGCGGTTACCTTGAACAAATATCAAATGAAGATCAACATGTAATGTCGAGCATTGAATAGCTTGAGGTAGAATAACTAAGTGTTGGCTAAGGTACGTAATTAACCTTTGTGGTTGATGAATTATAAACAAGCTATGGCTGAATGAATGCATATTTTAGATATGAATAAGATGATATGAATGTGAGATAACTGATCTATATGATGCTTAATACTTACTTTAGTTTGGTTTGAAGAGATATAGTATTGTATATCGAACTTACTAAGCTGTGGAAAGCTTACTGTTTGATTTGTTTCTCTGCCTTGCAGTGTCAGTAAAGCTAGCTCGGATCTGGGATCATCAGCTTCTTAATCACACTATCAGCATTCTATTTTGGTACTTTTGGAAAGATGTATAAAGCTAGAATATGGCATGTATAGGCTAGTTAATTGAATTATGTTTGAGATTGTAATTAGCCATGAGATGTGGCTAGATATGTGATAGGTTGGGCATGAATGAATGTGATATGTGTGATGCATCTTTCGGCATGATTAGTGGATTGACAAATTGCTATCAAGTGGTAACTTTGTGTTGATAAAGACTAATAGGGGTTAGTGAAATTGGGAATGAATTATGCTTGTGATAGAATAACTATTGGTATTGAATTTAGTATAAATATAGTTGAAATTGGATGCATGAGTGGAATGACAATATTGGTACGTTTATGGTGATAATAGGAGCATGAAATGTTTAGGTTGTATGGCTTGTAGGTTGGACCCTTATGGGCGGCATTTTGACTTTGCAAAATGGCCTATAATGTCACACGGTTGGGGCATACGGGTGTGCCTCAGACCGTGGGTAAATTGGCAGATTGTGGCATAAACTGCACACGGCCATGGCACGGGCATGCATCCAGGTCGTGCGAGAAATGGCAGAATATGACCTTATAGGACACGGCCATAGCACACGGGCGTGCTCGTTAGCCGTGTTGATTTTGACAGTAAGTAACCACGGAGAGGTCACACGGGTGTGTCATGTAGCCGTGGGAGAGGCACGGCTTATCCCCACGGGCGTGTCTCCCCTGTATTCAAGAAAAGTTACAATTTTTCATGAGATTTTATATGTGTTTCGGTTTAGTCCCGACTCGGTTTATAAGCATGTTTAGAGTCTCGATGACTCATTTAAGGGACACTATGATTGTATATGAATGTGTTTGATGATGATTGACTTTGTGTCGTAAATGCGATGTAAAATGATCTTATTATTTGATAATGCCTCTAAACCCTATTTTGGCGACGGTCTCGGGTTAGGGTGTTACAAAAATAGATGATGATCTAGAAAAGGCTGAGTTCTGGTTAGAAAATACCATCAGGGTGTTTAATATGTTGTCATCCACATCTGAGGAATGCTTGAAGTGTCTGGTTTCTCTTTTAAGAGATTCTACCTATCAATGGTGGAATACCTTGGTGTCAGTTGTATCCTGAGAAAAGATCATAGGAATTCTTCCAAGAAGAGTTTAAAAAATATATATCAGCCAAAGGTTTGTGGATCAGAAAAGAAAGGAATTCTTAAAACTGAAGAAAGGCAAGATGTTTGTGACTGATTATGAGTGCGAGTTTGTATGACTCAACAAATATGCTCGAGAGTGTGTATCCACCGAGGCCATCATGAGTATGAGACTCGAAGATGGACTAAATGACAACATCACATTGTTTGTTGCTGTCATAGAATTAAAAGAATTTGTGGTGTTAGTGGAGAGGGATCGTAAAGCCGAAGAGTTAGTAAAAGAGAAGAGAAAATCTGAAATGGAGTCTCGTGACTCAAAAAAGAGACAGTGGAATAAGTCATTCCAATCCTCTTCCAAGAAGTCAAGAGATTTTTCCACCCGATCGACTACTTCCACTGGGTTTTCAAGGAAGGATAAGGGTAAGCAGTATTTAGGAAATAAGCGTGGGGAATATTCGATCTGATAAACCTGAATGCCCACAGTGTGGCTGACGTCATCTCGGTGAATGTCGAGCACATGAAAATGTTTGGATGTGGTTTCCAGGATCACTTTATGAAAGATTTGATGAAAGAATAGAAAACCCAGAACCCTAGATCTGGGGGTATGGTCAGTGGTAGACCGCAGAAGAACCCTGGAAGTGGGACAAGTGGTAGAGGTAACCCTAAAGAACAGGTTGCGAGACCCGAGGGTAGGGCACCTGCAAGGACTTATGCCATTCACGCTCGCGAAGAGGCATCTTCTCCTGATGTTATTATGGCTACATTTTCTCTTCATGATATTAAAGTTATTGCTTTAATAGATCCTAGATCCACACACTCTTATATTTGCTTGAAACTAGTATCCAGTATGAGTATTCCTATAGAGTCTACAGAATTTATGATTAAGGTGTCTAATCCTTTAGGCAACAGTGCTTTAGTTGATGAAGTATGTAAAGACTGTCCATTGATGATTAGAGGTCATTATTTTAAAGCAAACCTTATGTTGTTACCATTTGATGAGTTTGACATCACTCTTGGTATGGATTGGTTGACCACCCACGGTGTAATAGTTAATTGTGGGAAGAAATACATTGATATGAGATGTGAGAATAGGGACACTCTTCATGTAGAATCAGATGAACCGGGTAGATCGCAAACAATGATTTCTCATACGACGGCAGAGAGATTTATAAGAAAATGGTATGACGTGTATCTTGCCTTTGTGATGAATACTGGAGAAACAGAGTTAAAGATTAAGTCAGTACCGATATTATGTGAGTACTTGGATGTTTTGCCTGAGGAATTACCAGGACTACCACCAGTTAGAGAGGTTGAGTTCAGCATTGATCTAGCTCCCGGTACTGTACCAACTATTACTGCTCATAGAATGGCTCCAACGGAGTTGAGAGAGTTGAAGTTACAGTTGCAAGAGTTGATAGATAAAGGCTTTGCAAGATCAAGTTGTTCTCCCTAAGGTGCTCCAGTTTTATTTGTGAAAAAGAAGGATGGCACCATGAGACTGTGCATAGATTACCATCAGCTTAATAAAGTAACGGTGAAGAACAAGTACCCATTGCCTAGAATCAATGATTTGTTTGACCAATTGAAGGGAGCCACTGTGTTTTCCAAAATAGACTTGAGATCGGGGTACTACCAATTAAGAGTAAGAGACTCAGACGTGTCGAAGACCACTTTCTGAACGAGGTATAGGCATTATGAATTTTTAGTCATGCCCTTTGGTTTGACCAATGCCCCTGCAGTATTTATGGATCTAATGAACTGCATTTTTAGGCCATACCTCGACAAGTTTGTTGTCGTTTTTATTGACGACATATTGATTTATTCCTATAATGAGCTCGAGCATCTTTGAGCACCTACTACGCTTTGTAGATTCAACGAGAAAATCAGTTGTATGCCAAGTTCAGTAAAAGCGATTTTGGCTCAAGGAAGTGGGATTTCTTGGACATATTGTCTCGGGAGATGGAGTACGAGTGGATCCAAGTAATTTTTCGGGTATAACAGACTGGAAACCACCGAGGAATGTCTCTAAGATCAGAAGTTTTCTAGGCCTAGCCGGTTATTATAGGCAATTCGTCAAAGGGTTTCTATGATTGCAACTCCGATAACAAAATTGCTACAGAAAAATGTGAAGTTTGAGTCGACAGAAAGATGCCAACAAAATTTTGAGAAACTGAAAGCATTGTTGACAGAAGCTCCAGTTTTAGTACAACTCGAGTCAAGGAAAGAGTTCGTAATATACAGCGATGCATCCTTAAACGGATTAGGCTGTGTACTTATGCAAGAAGGCAAAGTAATTGCTTATGCCTCAAGACAGTTGAAGCCTCATGAGAAAAATTATCCGACGCATGATTTAGAGTTGGCTACCATAGTCTTCATATTGAAGATTTGGAGACACCATCTATATGGTGAAAGATGTCGGATTTTCACCGATCATAAAAGTCTGAAGTACTTGATGACGCAGAAAGAGTTGAATTAAGGCAATGGAGATGGTTATATTTGATAAAAGACTATGAGCTAATCATTGACTACCATCCTGGAAAGGCAAATGTGATCGCCGATGCCTTGAGTAGAAAGTCCTTGTTTGCATTAAGGGCATTGAATTCACGGATGAATTTATCCGACAATGGTTCTATTCTAGATGAGTTGAGAGCTAGACCATTGTTCCTCCAAGAGATCATTGAGGCTCAAAAAAAAAAAAGATAATGAATTGCAAGCCAAGAGAACTCAGTGCAAGCCAGATGTTAAGTCTGATTTTTAGATTAGCTACAATGGAAATCTGATGTTTAAAGATAGAGTTTGTGTACTGAGAAAGGAAGAGCTTATTCAGAGAATTTTGCATGAGGCACATAACGGATGTTTAGCTATACATCTAGGTAGTACCGAGAATGAAGAAAGATATTTCAGAGTTCGTTTCAAGATGCTTGATTTGTCAGCAAGTAAAGGCTGAACACCAAGTACCTTCAGGTTTGCTTCAACCAGTTATGATTCCCGAGTGGAAATGGGACAATATCACTATGAATTTTGTAACAGGGATTGCCGTTGCCTCCGAGCAAGAAAGATGCTATATGGGTAGTGGTTGATAGACTCACAAAGTCAGCCCATTTTATACCTATACGAATTGACTACTCACTGGACAAGTTGGCAAACCTGTACGTTTCAGAAATAGTAAGGCTTCACGGAGTTTCATTATCAATCATATCGGATAGAGATATGAGATTCACATCTAGATTTTAGAAGAAGTTACAAGAGGCCTTGGGTACAAAATTGAGTTTTAGCACAGCTTTTAATCCTCAAACTGATGGTCAGTCGGAGAGGTTAATTCAAGTACTCGAGGATATGCTCAGATGTTGTATTCTCGAATTCCAAGGCAGTTGGGAAAAGTTTCTCCCATTGGTAGAATTTGCCTACAATAATGCTTTTCAGTCAAGCTTGAAGATGGCACCTTATGAAGATCTATATGGGCATAAGTGTCGGATGCCTCTATATTGGACTGAACTTAAAGAAAACCAGATTCACGGGATTGATTTTGTTAGAGAAACTGGACAGAAGGTGAAAGTAATTCGAGAAAGTTTAAAGGCTGCTTCTGACAGACAAAAATCCTACTCGGATTTAAGTAGAAAAGAAATAGAGTATCAAGTTGGGGATAAAGTTTTCTTGAAAGTGTCACCATGGAAAAAAGTTCTCAGATTCGGCCAGAAAGGCAAGTTGAGTCCACGTCTCATCGGACCATATGAGATTACTGAGAGAGTTGGGTCGGTAGCTTATCGATTGGCTTTGTCGTCTGAATTAGAAAAGATACATGATGTGTTTCATGTGTCCATGTTGCGACACTACTGATCAGACCCTTCACATGTTATTACACCGACAGAAGTAGAGATTCAACCCGACATGACTTATGGTGAAGAACCAGTTAAGATTTTAGCTCAGGAAGTTAAGTAGTTGAGAAATAAGAATATCTCTCTTGTTAAAGTATTATGGAAAAGACATGGGGTAGAGGAAGCTACGTGGGAACCAGAAGAAATCATGAGAAACCAGTATCCAAACCTCTTTGCTGGTAAGATTTTCAAGGACAAAAATCCTTAAGAGGGGGAGAATTGTAACAGCCCGATTTAGGGCCTAGTTGGAATAGTGGTGCGAAATCACAAATTCAAGCTAGTAAAATGAGTTTTTAAGGTATTTGAGATGTTTGCATGATATTATGAAAGTTTTATGTAGAGATTTTATGAAATTGGCATTAAAGGGGTCCATTAGGACTAAATTGAAAAAGTTGCAAAATATGAGATTCTAGAAGCTTTTTGTATGAAATAGGTTTGGATTATTAATTAGAAGTCCTTAAATAGCAATTTTCCCAAATTATAATTTTTGGACAAAAATGGACATGAGTTAGTAAATTGTGAAAATTTAGTGAGGAGGGCATTTTGGTCATTTAATCAATTAAATGATTAAAAAGGAAAAAGTTGACAAAAATATTATTCATCTTCTTCCTCCTTATGCCAAAATTTGTGAGACTCCATAGCTAGGGTTCTTCAATTTTTTTTTTTTTGAAGCTTGCTAGTAAGTGCATCTTAGCCCTGTTTTTAATATTCTTCGTATTTTTAGAGTTCTCGTATTATGAATTAGCTATTTATAGCTATAAGTTGAGATAGAATTATGTCCATAAAAAAATACCCATGTATGACATACTTGTAAAATGATGTTTTAGGAAGATTTTGAGAGTTTGATGTTAGATAAACATCTTTTTCTATGTAAATTTCACGAAAAATGTTAGTATGGATTAATTTGTAATAGTTATAAAATTAGTCATTCATGATAGAAATATTGAGAATTGATGATTGTTATAGTAGAGAAAATGAACCAGCTAAGCATGAAGTTTAAGAAAGTTGCATGAAAATCACTTTAAGAGCCTAGGGGCAAAAGTGTAATTATGAAAAAGTTTAGGGGCAAAATGTAGATTTTGCCAAAGTATGAGTTATGAGTCAATTTAGTCAATATGAGTATTAAATGAGTTATATTATTATTATAGATCAGAAGAAATGAAGCCCGGATCGAAACCGAGGCAAGAACAAAGTCAAAGACTAAATTGTAATATCTACATACATTTTGTATATTGAGGTAAGTTTGTATGATTTCTAAGCTTTATGATAAATATCATTAAACTTCTTAGTATGATGTTGAATATATTTTAATTCCATGAGATTGTTTAATGGTATGTTAAACAAAGAAATTAATGAGATTAAGCATGAGGAAGTCTCGATTGAAGTTGAATTACTTAGGATACTCGATCTACCACATGAGATGAGAAAGCCCATATAAGACCAATCCAAGGCATGGCATCGACAATCAAGCAAGTTATCATGTAAGTCGAAGACAAGTCTTGGCATTGAAGAGTTATTATGAGATGAAGACCCATGTAAGCCCAAGCCAAGGCATGGCATTGGTGAGTCTCCAAGCAAAGATGTCATGTAAGTCCAAGACAAGTCTTGGCATTGTAAAGTTATCATGAGATAAATATTCCATGTAAGTCCAAGCCAAGGCTTGGCATTGACAAAGTAACGATACCAAGTAAGACTATGTCAAGACATAACAATGGTAAGTTCCCAAGGGAACCCACAGGGAAGACCTCGTATAAGTCCATGTCAAGACATGGCGTCGATATCAAGTAAGAGATCCCATTGTAAGACTATATCGAGGATATAGCATTGGCATCCAGATACATGTGGGATGATATTTAGTATCCTCGGTTATTCATAATAATTCATTGGGCATAAGAGTAAAGATTGAATGAGAAAGCAAGAAGTTAAGTAAGCTCAAACACATGAGTTAGGCAATGCCTTTGTTTATGATGAATGAATTTTCATTAAGCAATTGTATTGCTATGTACATTACATGCAAACCTACTAAGCTAAATACTTTGAGTCGGAAATCACTGTTTGTGCTACGTGCGATGAACGCTCATTTTGTCCTATCTGAGAATGGTTCTATTTTGGTCGAATTGAAAGCAAGACCGTGATTCTTACAACAAATTTGCGATGCTCAGAAAGTTGATAATGAAATGTTAGTGAAACGAGCTCAGTGTGATTAGAGCTCTGATTCTGAATTTCGAGTTGATACTGATGATTGTCTGAGATTTCAAGATCAAATTTGTGTTCAGAGAAATCTAGAGTTGATTCAGTTGATCTTGAAAGAAGCACATAGCAGTCAATTATCTGTTCATTCGGGAAGTACAAAGATGTACAATGATTTGAAACAACTTTATTTGTGGCTTGGAATGAAAAGAGATATCTATGATTTTGTTTCGAAATGTTTGATCTATCAGCAAGTTAAAGCTGAACACCAGGTGCCATCCGGTTTGTTACAACCAATTATGATTCCCGAGTGGAAATGGGAAAGAGTGATGATGGATTTTGTTTCAGGTTTGCCTTTAACTCTGAGAAAGAAAGATGCAATCTGGGTTGTAGTTGACAGATTGTCGAAACCAACCCATTTTATTCCTGTATGATCTGATTACTCACTTGATAAGTTAACTGAGCTGTACATTTCTAATATTGTGAGATTGCACGGGGTATCATTATCTATTATGTCGACAGAGATTCGAGGTTTACTTCACGGTTTTAGAAGAAACTGCAAGAAGCTTTAGGTATGAAATTGCACTTCAGTACTGCTTTTCATCCACAAATGGATCGTCAATCTGAGTGGATTATTCAGATACTCGAGGATATGTTGAGATGTTGCATTCTTGAGTTTGAAGGTATGTGGGAACATTATTTTCCATTAATTTAATTCGTATATAATAATAGTTTTCAATCGAGCATTAAAATGGCACCGTATGAAGCCTTATACGGTCGTAAATGCCAAACACCGCTATACTGGTCAGAACTTAGCGAGAATAAGATTCATGGGGTTGGCTTAATAAAAGAGACTGAGGAAAAAGTAAAAGTAATCCGTGATAATTTGAAAGCAGCATTTGATCGTCAAAAATCATACACATATTTTAAACGAAAAGATATTGAGTATGAAATCGGGGATAAAGTGTTTTTTGAAATTGTCTCCGTGGAAAAAATACTCCGATTCGGCAGAAAATGCAAGTTGAGTTCGAGATTCATAGGGCTGTATGAGATAATCGAGCGTATTGGACCTATTGCGTACAGATTGTCATTACCAGCTGAGCTAGAAAAGATTCACAATGTGTTTCATGTATCGATGCTTCGACGATACAGATCAGATCCTTCGATGTAATTTCTCCTTCTAAGATAGAGATTCAGTCTGATATGACTTATGAAGAAGAACCGATCCGTATTCTAGCTCGTGAGGTTAAAGAATTAAGAAATAAAAGAATTTCGTTAGTAAAAGTATTGTGGCATCGACACAGTATTGAAAAGGCTACGTGGGAGCCCGAAGATACTATGAGATAACAAATATTCGAATCTGTTCAACAGTAAAATTTTCGGGGACGAAAATCCCTAAGGGGGAGAGTTGTAACAGCCTGGTTTAGACCCTAGTCGGAATAGTGGTTTTGGGATCACAAATTCGAGTCTAAAAAATATTTTAATATTATTTTAATTGTATACGGCATGAGATTAAGCATGTGGGAAAGTTTCATGTGTTAATTTGATCATTTGTGTGTTCAATTTGATAAAAGGACTAAATTGTATAAAAGGTAAAAGTTATGTTCAAATTGTTAAAGTGCTGAATTGCTATGTCTCAAAAATGTGTGAGTCCCCATAATGGATTTAGACCATTAATGGCTTCAATGGACAAGTATGGACATGAGATAGTGGATTTTTAATGTTATTATTATGGTTAATTATGGTATTTGTTAATTAAGTTAATGTTTAATAAAACAAAAATCAAATTAATGCTTCATTCATCTTGTTTTAACCGATTGAAAGAAAGAAAATAAGGGTTTAGAAGCTTTCTCATATTCGGCCATTACTAAGCTTGATTAAGATATGTAATTTGTTCAATTTTTTATAATTTCTACGTTTTTCTGATCATTGCTTTGTGTTCTCTTAAGCCCATGCCTTAATTCATGAAATTGAGGATGATTTTGAGTTATGCCATTGTTGATGTTATGAGTTTTGTGATGTTTAATGGTGAAACATGAAAGCTTGATGTTAAATAAATATGTTTTGTATTGGGATTTTTGATGAAATTGATTATTATAAGCTAAATTGTGAAAATGAGAAATTGAAGGACTAAAATGTGAAATAAATAAAATATATGGGTTGTTAGGGATCTATAGAGAATTCGACTAAGCATGGGTCATATTGAATTTTTTGTATTTTATGATTTTATGAAATAGGGACTTAAATGTTAAAATGTGAAAATGTGAGAGCTAATTTGTAAAATGCCCTAAATATATGTATATGGTTTGAATTGAATGAATTGTGTTATTAAATAGCTAAATTTGAATTTATATAGATCAAGAACAAAAGAAAACAGAATTAGATTGGGGGAAATTGAAAGTGGTCGAGTAGCCGTTTCCATCTGTTTGTAACCCATACGAGGTAAGTCAATATGCAAATAAATGTGTTTGAGTTGATTTATTCATGCTTATATGAAATGGATTTGTGATGAATGATTATAGAAGATGCATATGCGAAATCTGAGAAAGTTTCGAAAATGTGTCAAAGTCAGAAAAGTCCCGTACGAGCCTTAGGAGTTGTTAGGATACATATGTCATGGCATAGGATTTCGATAAGTGTTACCGTGTAAGACCATGTCTGGGACGTTGGCATTGACTTGTGTTTACGTGTAAGACCATGTCTGGGACATTGGCATCATATTTGATTAGTGTAAGACCTTGTCTGGGACAGTGGCATCGATATGTGATTACATGTAAGACCACGTCTAGGAGGTTGGCATTATACGACATTTCTGACTACCCAAGTATCCTTATTGATTTCGAATGGTTCAATGGGCATTCTGAGAAATGAATGACTATGTGAAATGTGTATCCAATGTAGGTTTGTTTGAAGTTTATACAAAGTTTGAGTATGAAAAGGAAGTATATGTGAAAATGTGGAATTGAGATATATGTATGGATACATTGAGATAAGATGTGTTATATAAAAATGTGCTATTATCAAATGAGCTACATAGAGATGTGATATGTCGGTAAGCAAGTGGTTAGAAACAATTGAGCCAAAGGAGAAATATGAATTTGCTATTGTGTTATGCTATAGTTTATGTGAATGAAATGACTTATAATTTTTCTATATGATAAGTTTATTTGTATATGACTTATTAAGCTTTAGCAAGATTACTTTGTGTGTGTTTGCATTGTTTTATAGATTATCGAAGCTACTGGAAGCTCGGGGATCGTCGAGGATCTTCACCACACTATCAAACTATACTTTGGTACCTTTTGAAAATGTATATATTGAAGTATGGCATATATAGGCTAGAAATGTTAAGATATGTTTTGGAACATGTGTATATAGTCATGTGTTATGGCTTGAAGATGAATGTGACTAAGGAATGAATTTAGTACACGTTAAGTGATGCAAATGTTAATGTGTTTTTTATGTGAGATTGGTATTTTGAATTGGTATGCTTGAGTTAGATTTGTATATCGAAATGAATGATGTTTTTATGGGTCATATGGTGAATAATTTGGTATGTTTTAGCTATCTTTGAGACATGAAATTATGCTTGTTTGATGCTTGTAGGTATGACCTAAAACGGGTGGCAATTTGACCTTGCAAATGGCCTATAATTGCCCACACGACTGAGCACACGGGCATGTGACCGACGGTGTTCTTCACTGTCTTATTTCGAAGCAAATTAGTGTTGCACATGGGCCAGACACACGGGTGTGTGACAGGCCGTGTGATTCAATTCAGTATTGCACACGGGCCAGACACACGGACTTGTGACAGGCCATGTGGTTCTAGTCAGTTTTGCACACGGGCTGAGACATGGTCCAAGTCACGGCAGTGTGAGTCACAAGGCCTAGCCACATGGACGTGTGCCCTGTTTTGAAAGAAAATATTCTAAGTTTCGTTAAGTTTTCGTATGAGATCGGTTTGGTCTCGAACCCTCTCTAAAGCATGCTTAAGGTCTCGTAGATCTTCTAAAGGGACAAAAAGATTATGAATAATGATGTTTTGTTGTTGTGAAATGATGTTTGTGAAATATTTGTGAAATTTTCTGATATGTCCCGTAATGCCTCTTAACCCTAGTCCGGCAACGGATACGTGTTAGGTGTGTTACAGGTAGCTCTTCTCAAGGATACGTCTCGGAGAAAGGAAAGGCACCTATGGAGGGGGAAAAAATTCCCCTATCTTGATAAATCTGATGATGATTAGACTGAACTTTTTATTTAGGGATTGTAACTAATTTGAAATAATTTTTTAATTTATCATTTTAGGAGTAGGATTAACAATAAATCTTTATATATATATATATATATATATATATTTGTTTTCTATTGCAAGTTTTATGTCTAGAAACCTCACATGGAAAGAGTATGACATTTACGAGCTTTCATCAAAAAAGGAAGGATACACCCACCTTTAGATCATTACAATGTCACGATCAATCGGGTAATTTCTTCATTTATTTATTCAAGGCTGCACATTAGGGACAATTTGCTATCTAAAGTGTAGGAGGCAACATAGGATATTTTTTTATGTTTTTCTTTTAATTTTTATTGTCAATTGTGTGCTTGAGTTTATAGAAATACAAGTGATTAATTAGGAGCATGTATATAGGTTGACTGTGTTTACTATAAATTTGACACGATAGTGAATGATTTTAAAATTTTGATTATTAGACTACTACGTTCTATATATTACATTGTAAATAGACATTAAGTAATTGAATATACTAAATGATATAGAAAATACATGAGAATGAGCATGCTAGTATGTATGATAAATAGTTTAAATTGTGATTGTTGGATAGATTAAATTTGTGAATATTGAGACACCTAAAGATGACCTGAGGCATTGTTTCGTATAAACCTAGAGCTAAAAAGCTAACTCTATTTATCAATCCTTAGTACCTATTTTTGAGACAGAAAACACTTCTTAATGAACCTTTATGCAAAACCCGAACCAAAGGTATTAATTTGTACTTACCTTTTCTCTTTGGTCCTAGATTGCAAGAATTTAGACGTCTGGCCATATGTGTGAGGGTTAAGTAGATACATCGTGGTGGATTTTGTAAAATCAAAGTGAAATAGGAAAAAGCAATGTGATATAGTGATTATAGGTTAGCCAATATGTTCGAAACAAAAGAAAATTTTAGAAAAAGTCAAAGCGAATAGAAAAAGTACATTAAAAACAAAAGCATTGTGAGTGAGATAGATGTATTCGAAAAGTGATAAACCATAATTTACACATATTTTAACCCCATGCTTAGCTTAATTTTGGATGAATATTCATTAGATTTGATGAATTTGATGCTCCTAATCTCTTAATTTCATGATTTATACTCAAATGAGCCTAGAGAGTCGAAAAGAATGAGAAACAGGCCAAAAATGGGAAAAAATGGGCCTACCTTAGAGACTCACACGGCCTGAGCTATGACCCACAGCTGTGTGTTTCGAGTAACAACCGAGACACAGCCTGAATCAACGTACACGACCATATCACACGTGTAACACCCCAAACCCGTCCTAAAAGTTAGGCCCGAATCTGGCGTGTCACAGTGAAGGAAGTTGAAAAGCTAAGCAATTGTTTAGAAAAGTTTTATTAGATTTTTGAACTCCGAGTTTGTTGCTTGATTGAGAAAAGCGTGATTTACTAAATGACTGTTTAAAAGTTGTTATTATTTTGAAAAACTATTTTGTTATGAAAGTTGAACTTGCATCGTTGCGTAAACATGATATTTTAGAAAACGATTGCTAATGTTTTAAGAAAACCCCGTATTTATAAGTTTAACAGTTATAAATGAAAACTTAGAAAAAAAATAAACCAATGGCCTTATTACAAAATATTAACCCAAAACAAATAATCTGAAAGAAAAGGAAAAAATCGAAATTACTAAAGTTCACTAGCAGTATCTCCGATGTATAGCCACCCTCGAGTCCTCCACAGCTCCCAATCCTCAATCGCTGGAATCACCTGAAACATTTAATAAAAAGAAGGGGGTGAGTTTACGAAAACTCAATGTACACAACCCTCATCGGTAAGAACATGCATCACAACAATCCGGGCTGAAGCTCATTACAGTAACGGTGGCAATTGGGCCTTAGCCCAAAATAGCCTTGGTTGAGCCTTAACCCATATCATATGTCATAGCAGATCATGTATGAAATACGATGCAAACCCAGCCCAACCTAAGTTTCCATCCTCTACACACCACCCGTACTAGCCCAACACGCAATGGGGATTTCTACAATCAACCCTTCATCCGCTACAAGCCATCTTGACAGTCATGCTGTCAGTTATAATGTCGATCACTAGGTGACCAATATAATACCACGTGGCCTAGCCACCGATCAGTATGTGACCTTATAATCAAGCGTGGCTTAGCCACCGGTCACTATGTGACCATATAATCAAGCGTGGCTTAGCCACCGATCACTATGTGACCTCATATAACGTGGCCTAGCCACCGATCACCATGTGACCTAATATAACGTGGCCTAGCCACCGATCACCATGTGACCAAATAAAACGTGGCCTAGCCACTGATCACCTTGTGACCAAATCACCGATATGAAAATGTGGCACCAAGCCATCGAAATAATAATATAATCAGCACACAGCCCTGGGTAAATATGATTGACACAGAGTCATCAATAACTATATTATGCTTGGCACATAGCCATCAGTAACGATAATATAATCGACACACAGCCTTGGGTAAATACGATTGGCACAAAGCCATAATCCAGATGGCACGGAGCCATATTTAGTTTGGCATATAGCCATTATACAGAATGTGGCAGAGCCACCGATATACACTTCCCCGATCATCAATATCCCAACCCCATGCAATCTATCATATATGTCATGCTCAATCATTACACGTGTATGCAGAATGACCATGCTCAATAACAATCATTTAAACATGTAATAAAAGCATATCAATCATACAACTATAGCCAAACCAGTCATATCATAGCACAAGCCAATCACTTGCCTACAAGGACAAATCAGTCATTTTATCCTATAAGGGTATTCAGGTAATCCTACCCTTCAGGGGTAGTTCGGTAATTCTACTCATAACTAATTCCTGTATGCAGTGTATCTCAAACATAATCAATCATACAATTAACACATAAAATGCTAGTACTACCACGAGGGTACAACGGTCATTTTGTCATTTAAGGGTAAAATAGTAATTTTACAAATTAGGGGTATTTCGATAATTTCGTAAATTGGGGGTATTTTGGTAATTTCGCAAACTGGGGTATGTTGGTAATTTCACAAACTGAGGGTATTATGGTAATTTCACAAATCGAGGGTATTTCGGTAGTTTCACAAACCAGGGGTATTTCGATAACTTTATAAACCAGGGTGTTAACGACCCAACAGAAGGTTCATTGTCGCCTCGAACGACTCAAGTATTCTATATAGAGATAATGATGCGAATGGGCCTAAGGCCCATTCTCAGCCCAAGTGGGCCCACACACTCATGTGGCCCATTCAGCCCAAACCTAGCCACATATATCTCGTCCAATCCGCAAAATAAATACTCCCTTACTTGTTATGAGATTCGAACCCAGGCTCCCCTGTAGCATAATCCACGCCGCTAGCCACTTTACCAACCAGCTCCTTGTGTCCAACATCATGCGCAACTAAATATAAATCTATCGCCAAATTCTAAAGTCCATATAAAAAGAAAACCAAAATGTAAGAGCCAAGACTTGAACCTTGGACCTCCTTCCTTCCTTGTGGTGTCACCCCCTTGTCTCTTATGTGGCGTCACTTTGCCACTACACTACACACTCCACTTGTGTCATCCTCTCCATATTTTATTCTTAAAGCCTACCTACTAACTCCAAGGGTTTTTTTCACCTAAAACCAAAATTTTTCCTAAGGCCTAACTTGAACACGGGACTTCATAGAAGCCCCCTAACCTTCCAAAATCACTCACCTACTAAATCCAACTTGCATTAAATCTGTTCTCTTGTTCTCAAAAATTTTAACCGCTACTACGCCCAAGGCCCATTGGGCCTAATCCTACTAGGCCCAACTTTGGAATGTTACAACACGACCATGTGTAGTAAGCAGGATCGACCATGACCAAGAGAGTCGACCACAGGTGTGTCCCTACCGTGGCAAAGAAGAATTCTATTCGGATTAGGATACTTTTGGGCCAAGAAAGGCATCTCAGAGCCTATATAAACACCCTAAGGGGCGACCTAAGGGGAGAGTTAGATAGAACGTCGAATAGATGCCGAGTAGATGGTGGAAAGTACTCCAAGACAACCGTCGGGAATAGCTTAGGAGAAGGATCTCCATCAAGAATGATGACCTCTCATCAAGTTCTTTAGAAGCTTTTAGGTTTTCTTATGTTTTGTTGTTTTTTTCTCTTTTATGATGTTTTCCTCTTTTAGTATGAACTAAATCCCTTAGATACCTAAGGGGATGAAACCTATGATAGATCTTATTATTATTTGATTTATGAGATAAATACTTGTCCTTATTCTTAATTGTGAGTTTTATTCTTATTTTGATAATTCAGGTTATTGATTCAAGCCGAATGTGCTTATTCAGTTGAGCAAAAGTCCCTATTTAAGAGTAGATCAACACAATTAAGCAGAGTTGATTTCAACCCTAGAGTCAGTTGTTAGCAGCCTCGAAAGAGGTATTAATATAATTTAGGGATTTCTACGGATTAAGTCAAGTGAATAAATCATATGAATCAAAAGTAATAAGTGAAGTCTAGGCGGATTCTTCCTTAGGTGTCGTCCATCTCATATAAGTATAAACTTTAAACTATTAGAGAATCAGGCATGATAAGTCCATTTTCAGAATTAAAAATTGGCTAGGTTATTAACCTAAATTTAAATATTACTTTGAATTTGAAATTTACAAGGTTGACATCAAAAACCATAATTTCTGTGAGATTTTGAGCCTTTAGAGCATATATCTTTTCTTGCTCACTTTATTGATTATGAGTGTGTCAATATTGATTTGTTATTCTAGAACTTGCTTCGATTATGCATTTCGAGACCACACTTTTGATTTGATATACTGAGATGATAAAGGCACCTAGGATTTAACCCACTCACTCCATAATAAGCCTACCTCTGTAATTAACCCCTAGTGAACCACTTTTTAGCCTAATCAACCGTTTCTTGATTTAGCACTAATATTAACCCGAAACCCCGTTACTAACTTGTTTATCCCATTTTCTTAACTCCCCTTTTTTTGAGATTTGATTTGATCGGTTGCCTAATTATAGTAGTTGAATTCATCTTTTATTATGTACTTATTCTAAACAAACGATAGAAAATTTATTCATCATTAGTTCTATGTTCTATGAGCTTAAACAGTTAAATTCACATCCTTAGAAAAAGCTCGTGTTATTGATGTAATTACTCATTATCAGTTCATTATTTCTAGTTAGGTAATTTGTCAATTCAATCTCGATTCTAACCTTCTAATTCAGCCTATATCCACACCTTTAACCCAAGCCCTATTACAACCCTTTAAAGACCTTTTGATTTGTGTATAATCTCATTTTATAGTGGTGGAGATTTGATTTTCATGCAAGCCTATGGGATTAACTTTTCATCTTTGACTTATGAGTGCTTATCTTGTACTTCAAATACTTTGAGCGATTTGAGTGAATCCTTAGTGAGGATGTCAATCCTTGTCGGTTTTGGATCAAAGGTAATTATTTAGATAAGGGGAAACACCTATATTTTTCGTGCTACAAAAATATATGACTTTGATTGTTTGAATATTTAGGACTCTTTGAGTTAAATTATCCATGTATACATTATTTATGAATTATGATGAAACACTATTGATGAGAATTATGAATCGAGGGAAGCTAATTCTAATTGTGAGTTGAGAATTTTGCTTGAGGACAAGAAAAAGCTTAAGTGTGGGGGTATTTGATAAACCATAATTTACACATATTTTAACCCCATGCTTAGCTTAGTTTTGGATGAATGTTCATTAGATTTGATGAATTCGATGCTCCTAATCTCTTAATTTCATGTTTTATACTCAGGAGAGCTTAGAGAGTCGAAAAGAATGAGAAACGGGCCAAAAAGGGACAAAATGGGCCTACCTTAGAGACTCACACGGCCTGGGCTATGACCCACGGTCGTGTGTTTCGAGTAACAACTGAGACATGGCCTGAATCAACGTACACGGCCATATCACACAGGCGTGTCACACGAGCGTGTCCCTGCCGTAGTAAAGAAGAATCTATTTGGATTAGGATACTTTTGGGCCAAGAAAGGCATCTCGAAGCCTATATAAACACCCTAGGGGGAGACCTAAGGGGAGAGTTCGACAGGATGTCGAATAGACGCTGAGTAGAAGGTAGAAAATACTCCAAGACAGCTGTAGGGAGTAGCTTAGGAGAAGGATCTCCATCAAGACTGAGGATCTCCCATCAAGTTCTTTAGAAGTTTTTGGGTTTTCTTATGTTTTTTTTTTTTTTTTCCTCTTTTATGATGTTTTAGTCTTCTAGTATGAACTAAATCCCTTAGATACCTAAGGGGATGAAACCTATGATAGATCTTATTATTATTTGATTTATGAGATAAATACTTGTGCATATTCTTAATTGTGAGTTTTATTCTTGTTTTGATAATTCAGGTTATTGATTCAAGCCGAATGTGCCTATTCAATGGAGCAAAAGTCCCTGTTTAAGAGTAGATCAACACAATTAAGCAGAGTTGATTGCAACCCTACAAATAGGGCGACAAAAATCTATTAGATTAGGGTCAAACCTAATATGTGAATCCATAGACCGAATTAATGCCACAATAGGGGTTTTAATTAGAAAGAGATTTCAATTAATCAACCTAGAATTAGTTGTTAGTAGCCTCGAAAGAGGTATTACTATAATTCAGGGATTTCTATGGATTAAGTCAAGTGAATAAATCACATGAATCAAAAGTACTAAGTGAAGTCTATGAGGATTCTTCCTTAGGTGTCGTCCATCTCATATAAGTTGTCCAAAGTATTTTCCCAATTTACTATCTGTCGTACTCATAGTTAGTTAAATTAGTTAGTTAAATTTTAGATTAAAAATAAATCCCCTTTAATTATTAGGCTAGATAATAAAAAGATAGTTAATACTAATACTCTTGGTCCTTAAGGATACGATATTCCGGACTCACCACAGCTATACTACTGTTCAATAGGTGCGCTTGCCTTTGTCAAAATAATAGTTAGTTTCGAGCTCCATCAAAAAGATCAAACGTGACAAAGTCACAAAAGTAGAAAAAACTCAGTCAGTAGTGCACAAAAACTCATGAGCTAGCCTTAGTTGCTTTATTATGTAATAACTTCCTAAGTGGAGAAATAAGGAAGGTGAGAGAAGGAGAAATAAGGTGGTGAATGGGTAAGGATTATTAATGGGAATAATAGGGAACAATACGATGTGCCAAATTACTTTCATGCTTGAAACTATTTTGATGCTTCCTATTTTTTATCTTCATACCTATCCCAAGCTTTGGAACGTTACAAGCCGAAAAGCCCTATGTGATCTAGGTATATCTACTCATAAATTGATAGTGTATTAACTAATTACAATTATGATTGTTTGTATTCTACTAGGATAATTAAATTACCTTTATGATTTATTGATAGATTCATATATTTGAGAACCTTATATATTTATACTTTGTAATATAATGAACTAAGGTTTTGATATTGAAAGTGGTTAAGTCATTTATATATCATGCCCAAATTATGTGTAGATATAAATGTGCCTAATTATATGTTCCAAAACCAATCTTTATATCATACTTGCTCGAGAGTTGTCTATTATTTCATTTTTGGTTTTTCCTTACTTGAGGACAAGCAATTACTTAAGTGTGGTGAGTTTGATCTGACGTAATTTGGTGTAGGAGATTAAACTAGTTTTCATACTTAAGGAGCTCAAATACAAGCAATTTCATTATGTTTTAGTTAGTTTATTTATTTTAGTTTACTTTCAATAAAAAGTGTAAAATGAGTCCTTTTAAGAACTTAGGGGCCGAATGAGGCCTAAAGGTGAGCTAATGTACTTAGTGAGTGTGCAGGACACCATTCAAAGGCATAAGAGATCAAAGCTGGTCGTCGTGTTGCAACACGAAAAATCCAATGTCGCAACATGGGGAGCAAAATACATGAATAGCAATACTGCCTTTGGTGTCGTGAGACACCCCTGAAGCCAAACCTAAATTAGAGTACACTGCCTTCGATGTTGCAACACAAGCACTGGGTGTCACGACACTGGCCTTGTACAAGGGGAATTTCGAGCGAGGAGTGTTTTGGTCCGTACAATGAAAATTATCACAAAAATGTCAAAAACCTGGGAATAAGGACGACGACCAACCTTAACTCTAGAAATAGGTTCATTTAACACTTGTTGGGGGACAACTTTCATGGTTTAGAATTTTCCTTGTAATTTTAGTTTTAGTTTTTTTTTTTATTTAGGCTATAGATTTATTTTCAGTTATTTTCATTCGTATTCTTCAGAGAACTTGATTTGTAGATGAAATCAAACTTTGTGGATATTTGTGCTTTCATCAATAAAATACAATTAGGATTCTCTTAAACCTTATTCTTGATTTATTCTTTATGCATATCTTATTTATCAAGTTTATTGTGTTTATGGATTCCATGAGGAACTAATCCTCTTATGGGGGGTTAGTGAGTGGAGGTGTGATTACCTAATTTTTATATAGGGTTTTCTAAACGGATCAGTTGTTTAAAAGAAGAAGAACTTAAATCTTAGGCTTGACAACCTTAGGACACCATCAGGTATAGCCTATCCCTGAACACCTTAGCCCCAAACTGGTCTGAACTGTGAGGTTGAGAGATAAGAAGTTCTTGCTAACTCTTTAGTTTAGTGGAAGATCGAGAGATCTTGCTAGGGTAACGACTAGTTGATTGAATAGAAAACCGAAATAGGAATTAGATATGACCACTAAAGCAAGCTAATCACCCATGCCTAGAGTTTGTTGAGTTTAGATATTAGTTCTTGGAAGTTCACTTTTTTATACAATTTTTATTTCTTTATTTATAAAAAACCTAAAAATCAATTTTTTATGTTCAATCGTAATATACTTTATTTAGATTACTAATTAATTCTATTTGCATTTAGTTAACATTAATTTAGTACTTGCCTCCTGTGAGTACGATCCTACTTTGTTGTAACTATATTACAACTCAACCTGTATACTTACAGACACCGCCTCAATTTTATTTCTTTAGTTGCAGTATTCACATTTTGGACGTTAGTACATCCGGAGGTGATCAATCGGTCGCTGAACCCAAGCTATGAGATGCTATCGTAGTTTCCAAAGTAAACCACAAACAATTTATAGCAATCAATTCATTCCATTACTAATTCGTGACAAATTTTCATGCATAATATGTAACACCCCTTACCCGTTTTTAACGCCGGAATGGGGTACAAGGAGTTACCTAACTCAATCACATGCTGGCATGCATTACCGGGTCATAAAAATCCGTTCCAATTTAAAACTTTTCAAACATCCTCTAATTATCTATAATATGGGCCTACAAAGCCCAAAACACACCTTAGAAATGTTTCGGGATCAAATCGAGTTCTTTGGAAAACTTTGGAAAATGTCACTAAAAACAAGGGCACACGCTCGTGTTCCACACTCGTGTGGAAATTATTTCTCAATTCGAACATGCAAGGGTTTTCACACGGCCTGAGACACGCCCGTGTCCATGGCCCGTCTCCCACTTGACCCGTGTACAAAAACCTTAACATTCTATTTCTGACGTCATCACCCTAATAAGGTCACACGGCCAAGGCACACGCCCGTGTCCTTAGACCGTGTGGCGAATCAAATTCCTAAATTCATGTGCAGACTTTACACGGCTTGGGCACATGCCTATATCCTATGGCCATGTCTTCCACACTGTTGAAACACACGACTGTGCCCTAGCCCTTGTAGTTTTGCCAATTTCAGATGTAGGGGGACACACGGCCAAACCACACACCCATGGAGCAGACCGCGTGTCACACACGGCCTAATCACACGAACGTGTGTCTACCCGTGCGGACAAAACAAGGCTATTTACCAAGCCCTTTCTGCCACCCCTACTTACACCAATATAAGCCACATCAAGCAACCTATTCATTCATATATAAAAATATTCCATACCCATTACTCAACCATACAATTTGCACATTCATGATAGACGTCATCATTTTCAAATATCAATAATAAGAAATAGCCATCAACTATGGCCTTATACAAAAAGAATTCATCTACAAAACAAGCCAACACATTTGGCCAAATCAATATGACACTAGATAAAAGACTAAGTCCCTATACATGCCATAATTCAAGGTAAAACTCAATATACCAAAATGTGTGGATAGTGTGGGTGATAATCCGTCGATCTCCATATCCCAAGTTGGATCTTTGACATTATAAAACAAGGGAAAAGAGAAGGGAGTAATCTTTAAGCTTAGTAAGTCTATATGCAAACAATGAACATCATACCACTTACTTATCAATCAAGAACAGTACATACTAATCAAGAACAATTCAGATCCTCGTAATTATACTTAATCATTTCAAATCTTACCACATCTCAAACACATATCATAAACATTGCTCACATTTACATGCACTTATACCCTGCACTTATCACCACATAGCCACACGTAATTTCACTTAGTCAAAGTTTCTCGATGAACACTTCGAAATAATACCGAATACGTGGTGGTTTCGCACACAACCCACCATTAATAAATAACACGGTGGTATTGTACACAGCCCACCAATAATCACATATCCATGGTGGTATCGCACACAACCCACCAGTAATAATAAATACGGTGGTATCGCACACAGCCCACCAATAATCACTTATTCACAGTTTTTATCCGTATCATTTTCCGATTCCAAAGGTTCATTCGAAAATTTCCTCACTTTCTATCATGTTAATAGATATCAATAATATTCATTCACATTTCACACAATGCATTATTATGTAAAAACATAAGTAAAAGGATGTATCATTTACATATAAATTTACCTCGATACAAAATATGTCAATTTGAGATTTAGTCCGAAGCCTTGCCTTTTCCTCGGTTAAGGTTGACTCAATGTTCTTCTTTATCTATAATAACATATTTAGCTTATTAAATAACCACCTTAATCAAATCACTCCAAAAATTCCTATTTTGGTAAAATTACAGTTTTGCCTTTAGACTTTCACAAAAAAATTACTATTTTGCCCCTAGGCTCGTAAAATGAAATGTCATTTTTCATACATCCAAGCCTAGTTGATTCATATTCTCTATTATAGCAACTCAAAATTCCAATTATTTCACATATTTACTATCCATTTTATAACTTTACAAAGTAGTCCTATTAGGAGTTTTCATACAAAATCCTTTCACAAAAGTTGTTTATTAAACCACTAAGATTCATTTTCTTCCATAAAATTTCAGCAAACACATAAATACTCACATGGAAAAACCCTAGACTCTCAACCACTTTGCAAAATAGTCCCCTCATTAGCTAGATTATGCTACAAGGGTCCCAAAAGTACAAAAATCATCAAGAATGATCACCAAAATCACTTACTTGCCGGGAGTGTAAGTTGTTGAAATTTCAAGTCTCCAAACCCCTATTCTTGTTGATATTTTCGGTGGAAGAAGAAGATGGAAAAGATGATAGCTTTTCTTTATTTTATTTTATTTCTAGTCACATTTACCACCTAATTTCACCAATGTTGACCAATTCCCATTTCTTTGTCCCCTATGGCCGGCCATCACCCTAAATAAGGCCTAATTGCACATTAAGGACCTCCAATTTAATATTCAATATCTATTTGACACATCAAATTAGTAAAACACAAATTTCACCTTTCATGCAATTTAGTCTATTTTTGAAATTAGGCAAGTAACTATAATTAATGCACCAAAATTTTCATGCACTCATATAATCATGCTATAACCCACAAAATAATATTAAAAATAATTTCTCCAACCTCGGATTAGTGGTTTCGAAACCACTATTTGGACTAGCCCCAAAATTAGGCTGTTACAACTCTCCCCCTTTTAGGGATTTTCGTCCCTAAAAATTTTACCAATAAAGAGGTTTGGGTACTTTCTCATGGCTTCTTTCGGTTCCCATGTAGCCCCTTCTACACCATGTTTTTGCCACAACACTTTCACTAAGGTTATACTTTCATTCCTCAACTGTTTAACCTCTCGAGCCAAAATCTTAATTGGTTCTTCATCATAAGTCATATCCGGTCATATCTCAATTTCTGTAGGAGAAATTACATGTGAGGGATTGGAACGATATCGTGCAACATCGACACATGAAACACATTGTGTATTCTCTCCAACTCCACCAGCAAAGCTAACTGGTAAGCAACTGGTCCAATCTTTTCAATAATCTTATACGGCCGAATGAAACGCGGACTCAATTTGCCCTTTCTCCCAAATCTCAATATTTTCGTCCACGGGGATACTTTCAGAAACACTTTATCACCGACCTAAAACTCAATTTCTTTCCTTTTCAAGTCCACGTGTGACTGTTGTCGGTCTAAAGCAGCTTTCAGACTATCACAGATCACTTTCACTTTCTCTTCGGTTTTTTAACTAATCAACCCCGTGAATTTGCTTCTAACTAAGCTCGGTCCAATACAAGGGAGTTTTGCGACCATATAATTCTTCATACAGTGCCATCTATATACTCGACTAATAACTGTTATTGTAGGAAAATTCGACCAAAGGTAGATATTTTTCCCAACTACCATTGAACTCTAAAACACAGCATCGGAGCATATCTTCGAGAACTTGAATCACTCTTTCGGATTGACCATCATTTTGCAGATGGAACGCTATACTAAAATTCAATTTCGTACCCAAGGCTTCTTATAACTTTTTCCAAAACTTCGAAGTAAACCTCGGATCTCTATCTGAAATAATAGACATGGGCACCCCATGTAATCTTACAATTTCAGAAATATATAGCTCAGCTAATTTTTCAAGTGAGAAATCAGTACGCACTGGTATAAAGTGAGCTGATTTCGTTAATCTATCAATGAAAACCCATATGGCATCTTTCTTTTTTGGAGTCATGGGTAACCCTGATACAAAATTCATCGTGATTCGATCTCATTTCCACTCGGGAACCATCACTGGCTGAAGTAAACCCAAAGGTACCTGATGCTCGACTTTCGCTTGTTGACAGATCAAACACTTTATCACAAACTCAGAGATGTCTCTTTTCATACCCGGCCACCAATACAACTTCTTCAAATCATTATACATTTTTGTACTACCCGAATGTATTGACAAACAACCATTGTGTGCCTCGTGTAAAATTTTTCGAATCAACTCATCATCTTTTGGTACACAAACTCTATCACGAAACATCAAACAATCACTTGAACCGACCCAAAAATCAGAGTTACTTTCTGATTCACACTAAGCTCTCTCAGCTTACATTCCACTATCATTCTTTTGAGCTTCACAAATCTGCTGAAGAAACAACGGTCTACCCCTTAACTCGGCCCAAATCGATCTGTCGTCAGACAAAGCTAAACTCGTACTCATAGCTTTCAAAGCATACAAGGATTTTCGGCTCAAGGTGTCTGCGACTATATTCACTTTCCCCGGATGATATTCAATCTGTAGCTCATAATCATTCAATAATTTGAGCCACCTCTATTTTCACAAATTCAAGTCCTTTTGGCTTATTAGGTACTTAAAACTTTTTTGATCGGTAAAGATTCAGCATTTCTCACCATACAAATAATGACACCAAATCTTCAAAGCAAAGACGATGGGAGCCAATTCCAAATCGTGCGTCGGATAATTCTTTTCATGTGGTTTTAGTTGTCTCGAGGCTTAAGCTATTACTTTTCCCTCTTAAATCAATACACAACTAAAACCATTCATTGACGCATCACTGTAGATCACAAACTCCATGACTAACTCAGGTTGTACCAAAACTAGGGCTTCAGTCAATAATGCTTTCAATTTCTCAAAACTCTGTTGGCACTTCTCTATCCATTCGAACTTGACATCTTTCTGTAGAAACCTCATCATCAGTGTAGAAATTATAGAAAATTCTTTAACGAACCGTGTGTAGTAACCCACTAAGCCCAAAAAGCTTCTAATCTCTAACACACTCCTCGGCGATTTCCACTCAACAATAGCCGAGATATTACTCGAATCAACTCTAATTCCATAACCCAGCATGATGTGTCCTAAGAATTCGACCTCTCAGAGCCAAAACTCACTTTTTCTAAACTTAGCATACAACTGCTTATCTCTTAAAGTCTACAAAATAGTTCTTAAATGCTCCACGTGCTCACTCTCATCCCGAGAATAAATTAATATGTCATCAATAAAAACAACCACAAACTTATCCAAGTACTATCGAAAGATACGGTTTATTGAATCCATAAATATGGCAGGAGTATTCGTTAAGCCAAAGGGCATGACGAGGAACTCGTAATGGCCATACTTTGTCCAAAATGCAGCTTTTGGTACATCTTGTTCCTTAACTCTCAACTGCTAATAATCAGACCTCAGGTCTATCTTAGAGAACATTGTGGCTCCTTTCAATTGGTCAAACAAATCATCGATCCTTGGAAAAGGATACTTGTTCTTAACTGTAACCTTGTTGAGCTGTCTGTAGTCTATACATAACCTCATCGACTCGACTTTTTTTTCACAAAAAATACTAGAGCACCTCATGGAGAATAGATCGGTCTTGCAAAACCTTTATCCGTCAACTCTTGTAACTAAGGCTTCAATTCTTTTAACTCCAACGGTACCATCTTATATGGGGAAACCGAAATAGGTGACGTACCAAGAACCAACTCAATACCAAACTTAACCTCCCAAACTGGAGGCAATCTGGGTAACTCTTCTGGAAACACGTCCGGATACTCTCATACCACAGGCACTGATTCAATCTTTACTTCTGACTCTTGGGTATTTAACACAAATACAAGATAGGACTCATACCCTTTTCTCATACATTTATCAGCTGCCATAGAAGAAATCACTATAGTCAAGCTATCTGATTCACCTGATTCAACTCAAATAATATCTCCATTTACACATCTCAGTTTAATAAACTTACTACCACAATTTACTAATGCATTATGAACAGTCAACCAATCCATGCCATGAATTAGGTCAAATTCATCAAACGGTAGTAGCATAAGGTTAGTCGAAAAACAATGGCATCTAATCATCAAAAGACAGTTTCTACACACTTTGTCAACTATCACATGCTTGCCTAACGGGTTTGACACTTTTATCACAAATTTTGTAGACTCAACAATCATATTCATGCTAGACACCAATTTCATAAAAATATACGAATGAGTTGACCCCGAGTCAATCAAAGCAACAACAAAAATATCATAAAGAGAAAAAGTACTCGTAATCACACCTGGGGATGATGCCTCTTCGGAGCGCGAATGGCATAAGTCCTTGCAAGTGCTCTACCCTCTGATCTTACAGTAGAATCTCTAAGCGCACCTCTACTACTAGCCCCACTTCCCGGGTTCTTCTGTGGTCTACCCTCGAGGGTGTATTTCTCACTCTCACTTCTTATTTTTGTCTTTATCATCCATTTCAGGACAGTTTCGAATGAAGCAGTCTAGTGAGCCATACTTGTAACAAGCCCGATTATTTCCCCAACACTCTCTAATATGTTATCTACCACAATCCTGACACTCGGGTTTATTAGACTTCGCATTACCCACACTTGCAATTGAGGTGGCTTGAACTCTAGAGCCCGAATATGTTTTACCACGATCTCGGTGTGAATACCCAGCTAAAATGGTCACCCGAGGGTTCGTTTCTTTGGACCTCTTTGATTGGGATTGGAACGACTTACTCATCGGCCTCTTCCTTGCATCTTGGGCCTCAATCATAGCTTTTTTCCTTTCCTTATTCAGCTCTTCAGCCTTGCAAGCTCTATCGACCAATACCACGAATTCTTTCAACTCTAAGATTCTGACTAACAATCTAATATCCTCGTTCAACCCATCTTCAAATCTCTTACACATAATAGCTTCGGTAGACACACACTCTTGAGAATACTTACTGGTCTAAAAAATTTAAGTTCATACTCTGCCACAGACATTTTACCTTGCTTCAATTCGAGGAACTCTTTCCGTTTCTGATCGATGAATCGCTGACTTCTGTAATTCTTTCGAAACTCCTCTAAGAAGAAATCCCATGTCACTCTCTCTTTCGAAACTACAGATGTCAGCATTTTCCACTAGCGGTATGCCGAGTCCTTTAGTAATGATACTGCACATTTTAACCATTCTTCGGGCGTGCAAGAAAGTTCATCAAATACCTGCACAGAATTCTCAAGCCAGAACTCTGCTTTCCCAGGATCATCATCTATGTTGACTCTAAATTCCTCGGCCCCTTGCTTTCGAATCTTATTGACTGGGGGTTTAATCAGTCTTACCAAATCAATACCTTGAGGAGCTATGGAGATCGGCTAAAGTATAGGAGGGGGTGGAGGAGGTTGAGCATTAGGATTTACTCGAACGAATTCAGTATACCAATTACTCATCATTTGGAGAAAGGCTTCCTGAGCCTCCTCTCCTTGACCCAAGGTCTCAGGTCTACTTTCTACTAGTACGGTCCCTTGCGCGAGAGCCAGCGTATTACTTGCAGCATCATCTGCAGCAGCTCGATTGGGATCCATTTACTATATGAAAATGCAATTTGAAATTGTTAGGAGTCACCACACTATCATAATATATTTATGGATGTATAGTTAGACTCTCACACATGCTACGACAGTCTAAGAACTGGCTAAATCATAGCTCTGATACCACTAAATGTAACACCCTTTACCCGTTTTTAACGTTGAAACGGGGTACGAGGCATTGTAATAGCCTGAATTAGGGGCTAATCGAAACAGTGGATTCAAGACCACTACTCTAAGGTGGAGGAAAATTATTTTGATATTATTTTATGTGTTTTAACATGCTTATAAGGATGCATGAGAATCTTGGCACCTTGATTTTAACGATTGAATGCATAATTGTGAAAAAGGACTAAATCGCATAAAGTGTAAAAGTTTTATTTTATTTGCTAGAGGTGCCAAATAACCATAGAATATGAAATTAGAGGTCTTTAAAGTGCAATAAGGCCATTATAAGTGTGTTGGCCACCCATGTAGACAAGGGAGACAAGAGCATTTATTTTTGGTCAACATTTGGTGAAATTAGGTTATAAAAATGAATAAAATAAGATGAATAAAAGGAGCTATCATCTTTAACTATTCATCTTTCTTATTCCACTAAAAATTAAAGAGAAAATAGAGATTTTGGAGCTTAAAGTTTCAGCCAAGCTATCTCCTCACAAGTAAGTGATTTTGGAGGTCTTCCTTAATTATTTTTGTACTTTTGGAGCCCCTAAAGCTTAAGCTAACTAATGAAGGGACTAATTTGTAATATGGTTGAAAGTATAGGGACTTTCCATGGGAGATTTTATTTTTCTGAGTTTTTACGGAAGAAAATGAATGTTAGGGAGATGATAAACAACTTTTGTAAAAGGCGTTGTCATGAAAAACACCTAAATGGACTAAGTTGTAAGTGTTTTAATTTGGTAATAAATGTATGAAATAGTTGGATTTGTGAGTAGTTGTAAGAGAAATAAATGTTTAGCTAGGCTTGTTTAATAAGAAAATGTGATGAAAAATGATTTACGAGCCTAAGGGCAAAATCATAATTTTGCCAAAGCGTAAGGGCAAAATAGTCATTTTTGTCTAAGTATAGATTATGAAGCATTATGATTTATAAAGTGATTGAATGAGTAAATTTATTGTTCTAGATCAAAGCAAACGGGATTCGGACTTAGAACGGGAGAAAAGAAAAATACGGACAATTAGGTCCCTTTTTACCCTTTTCGATATTGAGGTAAGTTCGTATGCTCATAATGCAACTATAGTGAAGTATTTAATATTTCAATGATGCATGAATGTATTGACTTTATGAATATATTAAATACGTTTTGACAAGATGTTAAGTATTGAAAGTCTTCAATTGAATCTAAGAATAGAGGAAATGCAAGTAGCATGATACTATGATAATAAGGTCCCGTGTAAGACCATATTTGAAATATCACCTCAGTGTGAGATTTCATATAAGACCATGTTAGGGACATGGCATCAATATGATATTTCATGTAAGACCCTATTGGGGCTACTATGTTGCTATGATACTATATGTATGAGTCACAAGAGTATTCTTTAGTATTTTGAACAATTCAACAGGTATGTTGAAAATGAGAAAGTATGTGGTTATATCATGAGAGGTACAGATATGAGCCAGAACTTAATTGAGGTGAATTCGGTATATGATGAACCCCTGGTGAGTTATGTGTAAATGATGCATCTTGATTGCATATGTTATATTTATTAATGCATTGCGTGAATGCAAATGATTATTTTAGAAATCTATTTAAGAATGATAGTGTGCAAGGTTGTTCCCGGATGAACATCCAAAATAGGGAAATGTATGTGGATAAATATCCGTGAATGTGTAATAATGGTGGGCTATATGCGATACCACCTTATTAATTGTTAGCAATGGGCTGTGTGCGATACCATTGCCAATATTATCAATGGTGGGCTGCATGCGTTACCACCATATTATTTGTTACAGATGGGCTGTGTGCGATACCATCGTGCTTAGTATTAAATGGTGGGCTAAGTGCAATACGACCTTATAAATTGTTAAATGGTAGGCTAAGTGTGAACCACCTTATAAATTATTAAATGGTGGGCTATGCGCGGAACCACCGAGAGTTTGGTATTATCTTGAATAGATCATTGAGAAATTGTTTAAGTAAATGTTTCATGGATTGTTGTGATGATAAATGTAGGGATTATGTGCTAATAAACGAGAGTGTTATAATTGTCACATGGTTAGAATGTGGTAAGAGACGGAATGAGTAAGCATTATAAACGGTTGAACGGGTAACCATGAGTTTAAGAGTAAATCTCATGAAAATACCTTTGTGGTTAAGTATAATCAATGAATGTCAATACTTGATTATTATTTGCATATGAACTTACTTGGCATTATTGCTTCCTCTTCTTCCTTTCCTATCTCCTATAGGTTAACTTAACTAGCTCGGGTTGGAGATCGCCAGAGGTGTTTTCACACTATCAAGCAGACACTTGGGTATGAGATTCTAGCCTTCTTGAAATATGGCATGTATAGGGATCTTATTTTGGTTTAATTAAGTCATAATTGAAGTAGCCAAATGTGTTGGCCTAAAAGAATTTATGGATTGGTTGTGTATAGCCATAAATGATGGCTCAAGTCAATTGTAATTGTTCTAGTAATAGTTCCCGTTGTATATGGGATGAAGATTTGATTTTCATGATTTAAATGTGATAATTCAAGAGTTATAATTGTTGATTTGGAAATGTTATGTGATGATGTGTGAATGTGTGCAAGTGAGGGTGGCTAAAGGGCTTGAAAAATAGCCTTGAATTGGTCCACACGAGTAGACACACGGGTGTGTGTCTAGGCCGTGTGTGACACACGGTCAATTGCATGGGTGTGTTAGCAGGTCGTGTGTCCCCTTGCATGTTAGAATTGCAAGTCAGTAAGCTCAATAGTAAACACACAGGCAGACACATGATCGTGTGTCTCAGCCGTGTGGGAGGCACGGCCACGGACATGCGCGTGTGCCCAGGCCGTGTGAAGTCTGCACCTTGAAATTGGAATTTCAATCGCCACACGGTTGAAGCACACGGGCGTGTAACAGGCCGTGTGGAATAAGTAAGTGTCGACCACGGGTACAACACACGGGCGTGTGGCTAACTATGTGATGCAAGTCAGTGTCGACCATGGGTGCAAAGCACGGGCGTGTGAAATACCACATGGGCGTGTCCCATTTCACACGGGCGTGTGGCCCTATTTAGGTAAAATATTCTTAAGTGCGTACAAGTTTCTGATTTATTTCCAAAACCTTCTGGAAGTATGTTTTAGCCTCGTAGGCCCATTATAAGGATGTTAGATATGTGAATGAAAAAAGTTTTAATTTGGAATGAAATTTGATAACCCAAAGTTGTCTGATCATGTGAGTTAAGTGCGGTAACGCCTCGTACCCAGTTTCAGAGTTGAATACGTGAAAGGGGTGTTACAGGCGTTACGTAACTCAATCACATGCTGGCATGCATTACCGAGTCATAAAAGTTCGTTCCAATTTAAAAATTTTCAAACATCTTCTAATTATCCATAATATGGGCCTACAAAGCCCAAAACACACCATAGAAATGTTTCGGGATCAAATCAAGTTCTTTGGAAAACTTTGGAAAATGTCACTAAAAATAGGGGCACACGTTCATGTTCCACACCCGTGTGGAAATTATTTCTCAATTCGAACCTACAAGGGTTTTCACACGACCTGACACATGCCTGTGTCCATGGCCCGTGCCCTTCACACAGCAATGACACACCCATGTCTTGACCCGTGTACAAAAACCTTGACATTCTGTAACATCCCAAAATTGGGCTTAGTAGGATTGGGCCCAATGGGCCGTGGGCATAGGAATGTTTAAAATTTTGAGAATAAGAGAATGGCATTATTGCAAATTGGACTTGTTAGTTAAGTGAATTTGGAGTTTACGGGGTTTCTATGAAGTCTCGGTTTAATTGGGCCTTAGGAAAAATTTGGTATTTTAGCACTTTAAGGAGAGATGGTAAGTAGCTTCAAGGCTTATTGAAATAAATGAATAAATGGTTAGCATAAAAGAGCTATTAGTAAAGAGGCTATGGTGTCACTTGTAGCACCTTGAGGGAAGGAGTTCGAATCACCTTGTGAACATATTGGCTTTTATTTTTTTTTTTTTTATGTTTCCCTTCTTTATTGTGTCGGTCAAGGAGTAATTTTGGCAAGTGTGGACTTCATTATTTTTGGTAAGGTGGCTAAAAGAATAAGGCAAGGATGAAGTTAGGGAAAGGAATCAAAAAAAAAGGGAATGTAGGGGGAACATGTGGCATATTTCAAGGGAAAGGTTATGGAAAGGATGGTTGGCAAAGTTTTTGACCTTTAGAGCATGTATGTAGACGGTTTTAGGGGCTATAGAGTGACGGCTGAAATTGCTTAGTCTTTTGGTAGGATTTTTGGTGTTGATTAGGCCAAAAATCACTTTTGCACAATTTGGTATTTTTCTCTCAATCTTTTCCTTTGCTTTGTGCCGAAATTCTTAGCCTTGGTGACCATATTTTTCTTCTTTCATTTTACTTTGGCCGAATTCTTCAAGCACATTTGTGCATTTTTTTACTCTTTTGTTTGATCAAGATTTTCATCTCTTGTTTATCTCTCTCTTGATAGCCGAATATAAGTCTTGATTTGGGAGGAACCGAATCATCATATTTTTGTACTCGCTCCAATAAGATCATTTCTTTCTTTGTGGTGGTATAGAGGAGTGCCAATTTTCTACCACATCGCTTAATCGACCTTAGCCATAGGAAGATCGTGTGAAACGGGAATTTCATTGTTCAAGGTAAGGAAGCTCTCTCATAGTCTTTTTCAATAACTTCCTTGGTTATTGTATTAATCGGATTGAAGGATAATTAATCGACTATATGTTTTAGGTACTTAATTGCTCGATCTATCCCTCGTAATAAGATACTCAGATTGTTGGTAAGTGATATAGATTGTTAAATCAATCGCAATACTTGGATGAAGTTGTAAATTGGGTTTGGACTAATTGTTGACCGATTGTACTTTAGGCGCCGCGAAGAGTATCGTGTTACGGATCCCGTAATAAGGTGTGTAATCCCGTACCTTCCGAAAATATGTTTGAAATGGTGTGTAATCTCACATCTCTCTGAAATTTTGTATGATATGTTCTGTGATTTGGTCGAAATACCAAAGAAAACCGGAAATCGGCATCCGGGATCACTCGGGGGCGCGTAGGTTCATTGTGGTAACCATGTTTTTGTAATAAAATAGTTTTGGTCAGTGGCAGTGATGTGATTTCGAAAAATCATGAAAAATAGGAGAAAGGGAATTAATAAGTGAATAAGATATCAAATCAAAGCTTACTGTGTCTATTTTGATAAGGAAGAAACAGAGAAGGAAAACGAATTTTATATTCTGAGATATGTTAATTTTAGTGAGACTAGTTCTGAATGATTTCATGGTTCCCTGATCTGTCTTGGAAAAATCATATAAAATTGTACAAAGTGAATTAAGAGATATAGTTTATATTTAAAGATTCCTTAGTGAGTCTATTTTCAATAGAAATAAGTGGGAACAACATATGAAAATTGTACAGTGAGATATTTGAATTTTGGTTAAGAGAGGTCAGAATTGTTGGATAGTGAAACAAGGGAAATTTTAAGGAATAAAATATACTAAATGGTTAAGCCAAAAATTTTGGAAAAATTGTAGTAAGGAGATATATGAGTCTAGTTTCAAGGAAAATTTACGGATTTAGATTTCGAGATTCCCCACTCGAGTTATGGTCAATTTAGTATGACGCAGATGGACAGTTTCAAACTTTTATGCCCCAAATTTGGTTACGAAATTGCCATAATACCCTTAGAGGGTAAATTATCGAAATATCCTTAGTGGGTAAGATTACCGAATTACCCTTAGCGAGTATGATTTCCAAATTACGAAAGTACCCTTATGGGCCGAATTATGGAAATGCCCTAATTGGGCCGATTTGTAAAGTGTTAATGGGCCGAAATACGAAATTGCTTAATGGGCTGAATTGACATATTGCCTTATGGGCCGAATGGACATATTGATTAATGCGCCAATCTGATATATTTTGTTATGTGGGCCAAGTTGATATATGATTATATGGGCCGATCTGAAAATATGCAAAATGAGCCAAGATGATATTTGCTTAATGGGCCAACTTTGATAAATTGTTATAATGGGCCATAAAATTTGTAAAGAATATATGAATACATCATTGTGAATTGTTATGCATTATATACATGATTTGCATGGGTTGGGATACTGACGAAGAGAAATTCTGGTAGCTTTGCTACAAAATTCTGGTGGCTTGTCCACAAATTGATATATGTCTTAATGCCCAGTTTGGTGTGTTGGCGGGGTGGGTGACTAAAGCTCCCTACAGGTGTGTTGGTTGGTATGAGTGGTGTGTAGCAGATGGAAAACTAGGTTTGGTTTGGGAATTGCATATCACATGCATATTATATACATGTTATTATGTTATAATTGTAAATGGGCTTTGGCTCAATAAATGCTTAATTGGATTTTTGGCCCAGTGGACAATGGTAAGTAGGTTACACATTGAGTTCTTGTAACTCACCCCCCTTTTCTCTTAACCCTTGTAGGTAATGCTCAGTGACGAGGACTTGGAGCCATGGATGACTCGGTGGAGGCCATGCTTCGGAAATAACATTTTCGAATATTAGTAAACTACCTTTTCCGCTTTATTTGATTACTTTTATTGTTTCGGGTTTTAAAGTTGTAATAAGGCCTTTGGACTATTTTTATTTAGCTTTATGTTTGGGATTTTTTTTTATTCTTCTTAAGTTGTTTAAAAAGGAATTTTCTAAAAATATAAATAATGGTTTTCAAAATTGATTAATAAATGGATTTTATAGCAAACTTTTACAAATAATTTAACTTTGATTCTCTTTCAAAATTTCAACGTCATTTTTAAAAGTCCCGATTTTAAAGTCCACTACTTGATTTTCGACTCATCAACCAACCTCTCAAAATACTTGTATTTTATCTACGTTCCATAATGTTTTCAAAATGCTTCGCAACTCTATTTCCAAAAGTCATATTTTCGTAAATTGTTATTTCAAATATGTTTTCGCAACAAAAAAGGTTTTTAAAGATAATTACGTTTTCAAGTAGATAACAATTGCTTGAATGTTTTGGGTTTTAACAAAGAGGCTGTAATTCTCAAACAAGTTTTTAACAATCGCAAAGATGGTTTTGAAAAAAAAAATTCCATGTGACACGCCAGATTCGGGCCTAACTTCTAGGTCGGGTTTGGGGTGTTACACATTCTGTTTCTGACGTCATCACCCCAATAAGGTTGACTCCATGTTTTTCTTTATCTATAATAACATATTTATATTATTAAATAACCACCTTAATCAAATCACTCCAAAAATTCTTATTTTGGAAAAATTATAATTTTGCCCTTAGACTTTTACAAAAATTATGATTTTGACCCTAGGCTCGTAAAAAGAAATGTGTTCATTTTTCACACACCCAAGCCTAGCCAATTCATGTTATCTCTTATAGCAACTCAAAATTATAATTATTTCACATATTTACTATCCATTTTATAACTTTTACAAAATAGTCCTATTAGGGGTTTTCATGCAAAATTCTTTCACAAAAGTTGTTCATTAAACCACTAAGATTCATTTTCTTCCATAAAATTTCAGCAAACACATAAATACTCACATAGAAAAACCCTAGACTCTCAACCACTTTGCAAAATAGTCCCCTCATTAGCTAGATTATGCTACAAGGGTCCCAAAAGTACTAAAATTATCAAGAATGATCACCAAAATCACTTACTTGCAAGGAGTGTAAGTTGCTGACATTTCAAGTATCCAAACCCCTATTCTTGTTGATATTTTCGATGGAAGAAGAAGAAGATGGAAAAGATGACAGCTTTTCCTTATTTTATTTTATTTTATTTTATTCTAGTCACATTTACCACCAAATTTCACCAACTTTGACCAATTCTCATTTCTTTGTCCCCTATGGTTGGTCATCACCCTTAATAAGGCCTAATTGCACATTAAAGACCTTTAATTTAATATTCAATAGCTATTTGACACTTCAAATTAGTAAAACACAAATTTCACCTTTTATGTAATTTAGTCCATTTTTGAAATTAAGTAATCACTATAATTAATTCACCAAAATTTTCATGCACTCATATAATCATGCTATAACCCATAAAATAATATTAAAATAATTTCTCTGACCTCGGATTAGTGGTTTCAAAACTACTGTTCCGACTAGCCCCAATGTAACATCCTGATAATTAGGGGTTATGCATCTTACTTAATTGAATGAAGTTGCATGTTTAATTATTATTAAGTGTATTTTTTTTGGAAGTTATTTGAGCTTCATTAATTAAGTGCATGCTTAGTAAAACTTTTAATTCCTATTAATTAGAGAGAGCTAAGCAAGTTAGGCCTTAAGAATTAATGATAAGAAGTTTTAGCATGAATTAAGTAATTGGCAAGGTGGTTAAGATGCATGGATGTGTGCTTGAGGTGTGAAGTTCGAATCTCCTAGCTAGCATTAGGGAGGATTTTAATTTTTTTGTTTTCTTCCCCATAAGTGTCGGCCAAGAAAGTTCTAGAGTGGATGAGCTTTCATTCATTTTTGGCTATTTGACCATGTGAAAAAGGAAGCAAAGAACTTAAGGCATGGAATCATAAGTTGATGATAAGATGAGGGGGACAAAAGGCATGATATGGGGCAAGGTTTTGGGAGTGTGTTCATGGTCAATTGACCATGAACCTAGACAACATGAAGGGCTAAAGGAGTGGTTTATTGTTGATAGCAAATCAAGAGTTGATGGGGAAGAAACAAGGAGGAAAAAGGGGATAATGTTGGCATTGATTTGGCGAATTTTGCTTTGCCATTAGGGGAAAAGTTGGCCAAAAGTCTTTGTTTGTCCATCTTTTCTCATTTCTCCAATAGTTTCTCTCTAGCTGAATTTGTCATTGAGTTTAGGTAAAACTTTCTTTTTGTTTTGGCTTTCTTCTTTTTGACCAATTTTCTTCAAAAAACTCTCATTTTGGCCGAATGTACCTTAGGCACTTTGGTACACTTTTGCTTTTTATTTAGCCCTCAATTTTGTTTGAACCAAATACAATTTTCTTTCTCCCATCTTTCTTTTCAAAACCGAAACTACAAAGTTCAAAGAGCCAATTTCTTCATTTCTTCCTCCTTGGCCGAATGTGCAAAGACTCTTAAACATATTTCTTTTCATTTGAGAAAACACCATCATCATCTTCTTCTCCTTTTTCTCTTTTCTTTCTTCTCTTTTTCCTTCTCTTTTCATTCTCTTTCTTCTTTCCCTCAAAACCGAAACCATCATATTGAAACCACCATTACTCTTCTCTTTTTGTTAAGGCCGAATCATCATCTTCTTTTCTTCTTATTCAAAGTCAATCTTGAAGGACTCAAAGTAAGACTTTATCAATTATTTTCATCATTCCTTTTACTTTAGCAAACTTAAAATCATAATCTTTTATTTCTCTCCTAGGCGAATCTTTTGAAAAGATTTTTCAAAGATCTTTGTTGAAGACAACCTTTAAGTGATCATTCAAATCATCAAGGTAAGGTTATTAATTTAGATCATACCGATTTATTTAGATGGATCACTAATCTACGTTATTTTTAGGGCGATCTAAGATCATCAAGATAGGTAAGAAAAGAGCATGCGGAGTGTTTGGAAGAGAGGAGGTATTCCTTTACCATCGAACTACAAACGAAGAGCAGTATCGGGGGTTAGAGACTTTCCACCGGGTTGTGGACCCTCTTCTAACGAGGATCGGTTATTCGAAGTAGTGCGTACAACCGAACCACTTTACGTTGGTGGAATATCAGCGGGTTTTGATCCATCTAGTGGAGAAAAACCACAAATAACTGTCATTCGTGAATCCGAGGGTAAGGATTTAGATCCATCGTCAATAAGTGTAATATTGTTAACAAAGGTTTATACTAACCAAGTGTGTCAATCAATTAGGTGTTGACGAGCAAGAGGGTATTGTTCTCACTGTCACTAGGTGTGTAACTTTACATTAAAAATCTCATAAGATTTACATATATTTAATTGTGACTATATGACTATGTGTATGATTGTGCTTTTGGATACCATTCAATGGTATACGATATTCAGGTATGTTTACCCCAATAATTTTGTTTATTTTGCTATATGCATCAATATGAAATAAGCATGACTATATTATGATTTGTGGGGTAAATAACATGAAAATCTGATTTGATATGTATGTGCATGGGCATATGGGTATATTTGATAAAGGAGGAAGTATTCTGGTGGTTTTACCACATTTTTGGTGACTTCGGTCACATATGTGAATTTGGTGACTTCGATCACGTATATTTGACTCCGGTGACTTCGGTCACATATTTGACTCCGGTGACTTCGGTCACATATTTGACTCTGGTGACTTCGGTCACGTATGTGAATCTGGTGACTTTGGTCACGTATTTGAAATTTGGACTTCGGTCAGGTGACTTCGGTCACATCTGTTTTGGTGGCTTTGCCACAATAAGGCGATGTGCATGTTGACCGCAACAATCGCCTTCGATGGTGTGTAGCGGATGGGAGGTCGATTTAGTAATCCCACTTGTGTCTTTGGTTGGTGCGGGGTGTGTAGCGGATGGATATTTAGGTGGTAGGGCTTGCATTTCATTTCATGTACGTAACCATGTAATATTGAATGATTATTATTTGATCTGCTATGATATGGGCCTTTGGGCTAAATATAAGTTAAATGGGTCTTTGGGCTAAATATGAGATAAATGGGCCTATGGCCATATGTGAAATTTTTTAGCTTAAAAGCATTTGATAAAATGGGCTTTTTAGTGTATGTGTTATACATTGAGTTTTATAACTCACCCATATTTTTATGGGATAACTTTTCAGATGACTCGTAGTGCGATGGATCGGGGCAGCAGGGATTTCGAGGTGGCCAGTGCTCGTATTAAGTATTGTGGAGATTTTCCAACTTAAACTTATTAATTTTTAAATTTTATTACGTAGACTTTATTATGGATTTGCAAATTTTTATGTAATAAGGCCACTATAAACTATTTTTAATTTTGTGTTTGGATTTATTTTAAATTCTGCCATGAATAATTATCAATTAAATAACTAAATGGTTTTCGATGAATAATTTTTAAAAAAAGTTTTTGTCAATAATATATATATGTTTTAAGAATATACCATTCTATTTTTCAACTAAGCCCAACTCGATCTTTAAGTTAATCCGTTTTACTTAAAATCATCAAGTTTGCTTGAACAAAACGATATTCCGCTAAAGTTTTACTTGAGGAACATACCAAATCCGGTTAGGCTTTTTGGGCCGGGTTTGGGGTGTTTCACCCAAAATCGGGCTTTTACATAATAGGATATGCAATCAAAATTGAGCCTCAATTGAGCTTTCAAAAGCTCTTAATTCGACCTGGGATCAAACAAGAATCAAATTGCAAAGGTTGAAAATTACAGGGCCAAAATTGTGACAAGACTCTCTCCACGTCATGACGTCGCCCAACAATATGTCATGTCACGACGTCGGACCACTTGAAGTCAGGATGTCACACTATTGGCCAACGTTGCGATGAGGGAAGATCAACCTCGGGACGAGCAACCTGCTTTATGCAAAAATAGGCCATTTAACATCAATTTCACTTCGCTAAGCATACCACAAACCATTTGATGTTCAATGTACCACCTAACCTACATAAATTCAAGTCTAAACACTTTCCAAACATAACATTTGAACACATTATCATCTAAATATCTAATATGCCTCAAATGACACCATTTTCACATCAAAACTACTAATACCATTACAAGGTACCAACTATTCATTTCTCGAGTCAAATTTCATTCAAATATACGTCTTCATTTACCATCCACACATAACACTTCATAAACTAAATGCATGTACATATATATCAATTGTCATTTACAACACAAGTCTAGTAACAATTAAGGTTTCAAACCATCTTAACCTTTTTAAGGTAATCTAACAACTCCTAGTACATGTCAAATTACCTCTACATAGCCTTGCTCAAAGAAGATATCCACTACTAAACTCACGGTGCAAGCAATGATTCAAGACTAATCAACCTTAACCCTAGATAATTGCGACCTCACCCTAATATATTTAATATCTTATAAAAGACTATTGACTAATTACTCAAAGATAGTAAATAATAAAAATCCCCCAATAAAAGTTGGAACACATATTTCTCAATACAATATCTTCATCTTCTTTATCAAGCACTTCTCTTTTATACATTATTTTATGGATCAATAGAATTACCTTTTAAATTCAAATTAGGCGACAATTTCTTTTTTTAAATCAATGTCCTCATCTTGTTAGATAGGGCTTCTTAAGCAACCCATTTATCTTATCTTATAGATTTTCAAAATTAAAGACTCTTCTTTAAATTTAATATCAGTGCAAACTCCTCCAAGCTGATCTCCAAAACAATATCTTCATATGATCTTATGTTAGAATATATTTTATTGTTGATTTACAGAAAATAAGAATGTTTACAAACAAAGTCAAAATCTGTCAAATTAATGAATATGTTACGGTTTGAAATATGACCACAATGAATACCACAACTTTCTCCATAACATAATTCCTAATGTATTTATATATTAAGGGTTTGTTTAGTAGTGCTTAAAAAAAGCACTTTTGACTTCAAAAGCACTTTTAGAAGAAAAGCTGTGCCAAACAAGCTGTTTTTAGCTGAAATTTTTGGCTTTTCAAAGCACTTTTGAAAAGCACTTCTGAAAAGAAGCTAAAGTTTTTAGTTTTTCCTCACCCAAACGCTCTTTCGGTGCTTAATTATTTTTTCACCCCTCCAATCATAATACTTTCCCTTTTTTTTCTTGGTGCTTAATTACAAATGTGTTAAAATCATTAATTAAAAGTAAAAAAATTAAAATAATACAAATGTATTAATATCTAATTACAAATATTTAATTGTTTTATTTAAATATTTAAAATATAGTTTATATATTCTAATTAAATTTTATAATAATTAATATTTATTGCTTAAAAATATTTAAAATTTATATTTGATATATTAAAATATTAACAAGAAGTTATAATAATTTTTTATATTCTTACTAAAATATAATTATATTAACTAATTTGAACATTATTTAAATGCATATTTGTTACTTGAACATGTCTAAAATGGATATTTTATTTCTCAAAAATACTTTTCGACAGCAATGCTAAATACTCAAATCTCAAACCTAACTTTTCAAAAGTACGTCTAAAAAATACTTTTCCGCAACCCTTTTTAAAAATATTGCTAAACTAGTCTTAAATAAATTAAATTGACCCTCCCAACTATTTTGAAATTTTGTAGTTACATAAAATTAAAGTATTTTCTCAAAACAAATTTTATATTTTTATCTATAGCATAATTGGTTTGTCATAAGAATAAGTTGCACAACTTAAACTTATATCTTAAATATTACCATTTCTTACAAGTTCAAACTAAATTAGTTAATTTCTTTTCTCCTCCTTCAAGATAAGTTGGAAGGTTTTGGTATAATATTCATGTCTCAATTTTGATTCTATTTCCTTGTTATTATTTTTTCAAGATAATTATTTGATGTTAGATTTTTATTATAAATTCCAATGAAGGTTTGGTTGCTAGATTAAATGGATTAATTTGTTTCTATACTATTAAAAAATAAAATAAAATCAAATTTTAATAGAGTTAATATTTACGATTTAAAAATGTCATTTACCATTCAAAAGAGTTATATTTTGAAAAAAAATTATAATTCTACAGATGAAATATTTTGTTTGGAGTTTAACCGTAAATGAAAAAAAATAATTTTCAAGTCATTTTTAAATAGTAAATATTAATTATATTCTATTTTGACTATATAATTCTTTTTAATAGTATAGAGATTAAATTAATTCATTTAATAATAAAGGAACAATTTGATCTTATCTCTATAATAGAAAGACTTTTAAGTACATTCACCCATAAATAAATTTCAAAATAGATTAGCTATACTTTAAAAATAATATTTTAATCAAATCTATTGTGACGGTTAAGGGTAAAGTCAGAATATGGTGTTCAAAAGTTAAAAATCAACTAAAAACTTTATTTTTAAAGATTTAAATTAAATGATTGATTATCATGAAGGACCAAAACTGATGTTATTCCATTTAATCAAGGGCCAAAGCCCTTGCCTCATCAAGATACGCTCTTGGGGGAATTTAGGAGGCATGCAAGATTGTGTTAAATGAGAATTTTTATTTTTAGCACTTTCAAAATTAAATAATTTAATTTAAGCTTGTTTAAACCTTAATTTAAAAATAAAATATGTGATAAGCCTTAATACTCTTTTAAAATTTAGAATTAGTTTTCATACTTTTTATATTTCAAAATTCAAGTTCAATTGTTAACATTATTAAATATTTTTTGTCTAATTCAAATTAATTATATGGCTCCCAAATAAGTATTTTCTTATTTTAAAATGTCACGCCAATAAATTTAACAAAAAATTATTAGTGTCAACAATTAGACCTGAATTTTGAAATCTGAAAAATAAAGACTAAGTTCTTGAAAATAAAATATATGAATTAATTTTCAAATATTTTAAAAACATAAAACTTATAACATATTTTAACATAAAATTATACTTTTTTTGCCCTTACAAAAAAAATAATTGAAGACAAAATTTCTGGCTTTTATCATTATTTAGGGTGTAAACTAAGTTTAAAGTCTTGATTGCCAAAGTCTAATGCCAAGATACATTAAATTTTTAATAAGAGTATATATAGAGAAAGTTAGAAACCAAGAATGTGAAACCTTTATTTTTATTCCAAAACATATGGCGAAGAAGGCACATGCTATAGCATGTGGCTCAGCAGTTATCCTCAAATTCATCTGCATGCAATTTAAAATCGGATAGGAAATTAAATTCAGAGCGGACGGTGTGCATTTAAATATATTTATAAAACAAAATTATCTTATAAATATTTTCTAGAGTGTTTTTAAATTCTATAAATGAGCGAAGAATGAGACAAATATACTACAAAGTTCGTTCAAATTTTAAAGTCATTATTGTTGGGGTTTTATTTAAATATTACTCTGGCCCAAATAAAATTAGTATATATTTTGTTTTGTTTTTATAAAAAATTAGACGAACCAAATTAATGGAATAACTGAATCACAGAACAATGTATAAAATTGTATTTGTATAACCATATGTACGTACATAGAAAAGTTTTTGGATGAAGATAAGTTAAATAAATTTAAATATGAGAAATCAAATGGGGTGAATAAAAACTCAAATAATGAGGGAAAATTATGTAATGGAACAAAGGAGAGAAATGTGATGGGAAATGTACGTGTGATGCAGAAAGAAAAGAAGGGGAATTTGTCTTTGATGTTTGAAAACAACAAGATCCACAATTATTGTGCATTGAGAGAGTGTCGGTGTATTTATTGACATTAATGAATTTGTGTAATGCTAATGCTTTATACCCCAAATTATCTGTAATTTAAAGTTAAACCAACTCCTCTCTTCCCTCGAAAACGAACATGGAAAAAAAAAACATCCTTAACGGTATGTCATGCCATTTTATTAGTGATTAATGTCTTTACAATTATCCACCAAAAAAAATGTCCTTACAATTTATCAATCTTCAATGAATTGTACTTCAATATTAATGGAGTATGGCGTCGCCCGGAAAATTAGTTCAATGATTAATTAAGATATGTATTTTATTTGAGTGAAGAGGTTTCAAGTCTTCGATTTTGTATTTCATTTATTATTGGTTTATTGTATTATATATATTATTGGTGTATAAAGTATAAATTTATATAATGTAGTAAACAATGTAATTATGTGGGGATTTTCTGTTTAGATTTTATTTTGGTTTGAAATCTCCATTATGTGGGTATTGCCCAGATTATTTTGATCTAGTTCCATAAGAAATTTTTCTTTGCATTGTAAGGGGTTGTTACACCACATGCTCGACCCTGCTCACCTCCCCCACCCTTCTTGTCATGTTGTCCTTCCTTTCAATGGTAGTGGCCTTCATTTTTTCTAGGTCTCTTTTTTCTCTCTCTCTCTTCCCTTTTAGGGTACTTATGGGGTTTTGACCTATTGCTAATGCTACAAGGCTAGAATTTAAGTCTGGCAAACCACACGGCCTTAGGCGATTTCTTTGTTTCAAATCCACCCAAGTCAGCCTAACTCTCAAAAAATAAGAATTCTCCCAAAAATTTTCTAAGGATCGAAAATAAAGCAGAAGCAACTTAAATGTGAAGGAACAATGAAAAGCTTGTAAAACCACAAGAAACAACATCGAGTGTTTGAGTAAATGCTCTTAAATATATTCTTTAACTCAAGAATGAAATGCAATGGGATGATTACAAATTAGGGAAAGACCTCTATTTATAGTTCAACTTATCCAGATCCAACGATACAGATTTAATTACATCAATGGTTGAGATTAGTGTCTATCTACAAGATGAGAGTCCTAAGGGATTTAACTCTATACATGTTTATCCCTTAAGGTTTACAATAATTACCTTGGTAACTCTAGTTTTACTAGAATGTTTCACTAGGCCACCAAGACTTTAAGTAGATAGGTTTCTCCATGTGTTCCATGAATCGGGCCAGTTCAAGTGGGTCAAATGAGGCTCAATTAATCAGTTGAACTTAATAGGGCGCTCTGTGTGCATTCATCATGAGCTTTGGTTCGCGGCTTATGACATTTCCTTCACCCATTCTCGTGACGCCCTCGTCGCATCCTCGAAATGACACTTATTTGACTCATCTTGGAACTATCACAACGCCTCAACAAGTTCCTAACTAATCTCGCTGTTGGGTAGTTTAACCCTTCGGAACATTTGTCTTAGCTTACGTCTCTGTTGTTTCCTAACTTGAACCATTCCGCTCTTTTGTACATCTCATTTGCAAGCGGTCATAACTTTTACTTACCCCTATTGTGAGTTGCCTCAATTGGGATCTTCTTGATCCTCGAAGTCTTCCTTGTATTTTCATTGACCGATCTGTAGCTGATCTTTTTGTGCTACTTCCACACTTGGGACCTTTTTGGAATCTACGGTCTTAATCTTCTTAGTCGGTTTGTGAATTGAAAAACCAAGTTTACCCATGGCTTTCTCTGACATGAACAAGTCTAATGCCCCTGTATCAACAATAACACTCCTTATTCGACCTACGATGTTGATGTCCACAAGCATCAACCTTTCCTTCTTGTGATCCCTCTTCGTTTTGGTAGAATTGAGTATCATTGACCCAAGCTTTAAAGTCTCACTCTCTGGCTCCGCCTGTAACACCCCGTACCCAGGTTCGATGCTAAGACTGGATGCGAGACATTACCATGCTTGAACTCACTTAATCAAGTACTTACTAGCTATAAAATTTCATTTCGACTTAAAACCTTTCTTTCTTGGTCTAGACATACGTATCATGGTCATACGAGGCCTTAAACACGTGTTCGGACTTTCGAAACTTATCAAAAATCCTCTCTCAAAATTAGAGGTTACACGCCCGTGGGGTTTGGGACACACCCGTGCACCCCTAAACACGCCCATGTTTCCCATTCATGGGAAGCTACTGACTTATCTGACACGGCCTTGACATGCCCGTGTCCTCCAACCGTGTGGAGCTACTGACTTATTTGACACGGCCAGAGCACACGCCCATGCCCAAGTCGTGGGTCTTACATGGCTCATGCACACGGCCGTGGGATTCACCCGTAGCCTATTCTAATAAGTAATCATAAGGTGCAGGGTTCGCACGGCCCAGACACGCACCCGTGTGTCTAACCGTGTGGACACTTAGAGGCTATATACCAAGCCATTTTCCATCCTACATTTCATACATTAATATACAGATTCAATAAAGTCTCAAATCAACGACTAAAACACATGAATTCATACATTTGATTCATGAAAATAAAGTGTTACTACCATACAATTACAACAACTTAGCCATTATCAACGGCTATATACAATTAAACTACAAACCCTTTTTGGCCAACATAGTTTGGCACATTAACCATAATTTACTCAAACTTAAATTCTAGTCCTATACATGCCATGACTCATAAAGACTTGATACCTCGAATCGAATGTCTGCTCGATAGTGTGAAAACATCTCCAGTAGCCTCCAACCCGTATTAGTTAACATAATCTATAAGAGATGACAAAAGAAAGGAAAGGAGTAAGCACTAATGCTTAGTAAGTTCATCTGCATAATCTGGCAAATATTAATATTCATTAAATGTAGATAACCACAAGAGATTATAATGGGTCATTCCCATTAACTCAAGATTGCTTATTCAACCACTCTAGGAGCTTACTCATTCTATCTCTTACCGTACCACGAGCTAATTGCTCGCTTACAAAAGAATCCATTCCTGCACTGATTATCATGTAATCATATAAGACATCACATCAAGTCTTATTAATAAGCTACTCATCTTTCAGTGGTTTCGCACTTAGCCCACCATTATCATACATTCATAAATAATCATCCACATGTAATACTTTAATTCAATTGTTCATCCGAGAACACCCTCACATTACTACTCTTACTTAACTTTTCCACTATTTTTATTCGCATTCCCACAATATAACAATAAATCTAACTCATGCAACAAGGTGAATTAATTTTCCATATCCCAATAGAGGTTCATCATATATATATAAATTGAAATCGTCTCAATTCAATTCTAATACATACTTGTGCCTTTCGTAGCTCAACCGCATACTTTCTTTACTTCAACATATACTCTGAAATACTCAAGTTATAAAATAACTCTCTTGAGTCTCATACTCATGAAATCACATAGATATCATACCCCGATAGGGTCTTACTTGAATTAACATATCGATGCCATGTCCTTGACATGGTCTTATACGAATACTTACATCGAGGCCATAATCCAATATGGTCTTATACGAGACTTTAACCATCATCTCAATATTCTTCATGCATTTCATCCAGGGGTATTTCATACATCCATAGAGTGAATATACATTCCATACAACATCAGAATACTTACATGGACTCATACATAATTTCAATAATTGCATGCGAACTTACCTCATTGTCGAAATAGCCGAAAATGACTATTTGCCCACACTTCTCTTTTCACCCGTTCTAGGTCCGAAACTCATTTTCTTTGATCTAGAACAATGAAATTTACTGATTTATTCATTTATAGATCATAAAATACCATAATACACACTTTAAGAAAAAATGACCATTTTGCCCCTACACTTTGGCAAAATTATGATTTTGCCCCTAGGCTCGTAAATAAATTTTTATCACATTTTCTTGTTAAACAAGCCTAGCTGAACATTTAATCCTCTAGAACTATCTCTAATTTCAACTATTTCATGCTTTAATGAACAAATTACAACTTTTGCATTATAGTCCCAATTAGGTGTTTTCATGGCAACACCTTTCACAAAAGTTGTTTCTCATCATCCTATCATTCATTTTCTTCCATAAAAACTCAGCTAACAACTTATGATCTCACATGGAAAATCTCTAAACTTTTTACCATATTACAAATTAATCCCCCCATTAGCTAGCTTAAGCTTTGGGGACTCCAAAAATGCAATTTTCATCAAGAAAGAGCATCAGAAGGACTTACTTGAAGAAAAAATAAGCTGCTAAAATTTCAAACTCCCAAAGCCCTCCTATGGCTGATATTTTCAGTGGAGAAGGAGGATAAATGAAAAAGATGATAGCTTTTTATTATATCATCTTATTTTATTCATTTTCCCAACTAATACCACTAACTTTTTAACATAATAAATGCTCTTGTCCCCTATGCTTTAGTATGGCTGGCCAACTCACTTAAATAAGGGTAATTTGCACATTTGGGACCTCTAACATATAATTCATAGCTATTTGGCACCTCTAGCAAATAAAATAGAACTTTCTCACTTTATGCTGTTTAGTCATTTTTCACAATTCAGCTAGAAATTGCTAAAATTAAGGCACCAAAATTTTCATGCACCTTTATAATCATGTTATAACGCATAACATAACATAAAAAAAAATTTCTCTAACCTCAAATTAGTGATTACGAGATCACTGTTTCGACTAGGCCCTAAATCGGGCTGTTACAATTCTCCCCCCTTAGGGATTTTCGTCCCCGAAAATCTTATCAAGAGGATTTACTATCAACATTCTTTAAACGTTTCTATAAATTCTTTAAAATTAAAAATCTACTTATCCTCAAGTTTCTCTTGTCAACAACCTTTAAGCTACCATACACAAGGTCGAAGCATACTCAATAATCCACTAATTTAGCGCTGTGCACACGTCCAATTGCTCATTCCCCTTCTTAGGAATTTTGTCCAATCACACTGGAAATCTATAAGCTTTTACTTTACCTTCTCATTAAAGCATTCACCAATTATAAGAATCTTGACTTGAATGCTTTGAAAACTCAACTTTTTGTGGTCAACTACTTCTGACCATAGGCTCATTCATCTCATGAAAGGTACTCTGTTGTCAAACATTTATGCACATAACTGCTTTTCCTTATTCTTGCATTAGTAGATATGCTACTACTAAATCTCATGCCAAAACTTTTGTATAAGTTCTGGATTCATCATCATTCCAGTTCTATTTCAAGTAAATATCAACAATAGAAAACTTATGCAATCTGTATTTTACCATCTTGAAATAAACTAACCCGGAGCTTATTCGAAAATACCATTTGCTATCTCACTCATGAACTCTTCTGTTCTGAAAAGAAAACTTGCTCTTGACATTAATCTCACTGAAATTATGATATCACCGACTAGCTAACTCACATTGCTTAACATGAAGCTTTCCTTTAAACACCTGTATAATGACTACCATCTGTGAAGTATTACAATAATTGTACCCACTATGGTAATAGTTCAAGTCGTTTCCACTATCTCAGTGTCACAAGATGTTCTCACTCAATAAAATTTTAGAAAACACTTATTGGTTTTTCATAGATCATCACAACAAATCCAATTCTTATACAGATACGAAAGGGATCGTCTCGGGATTACCAATCTGGTAACTATCTTTCTCAATCTGGTGAACTCAAGATTAGAACTTTCAATCGATAACTCATTCTATAGCTTTCAACTCAACCATCGAGGTTTAAACGTTTCGATGAGCATATTTCTGTAATATGCTCCCCATTCACGAGCACACAGAGATTATTCTCTTTACTGACTCATGCCTGAACATCCACAGAACTTTATTTATATCTCAATACAATAATCTACTATTTTCTCTACATCGAGAACATTTTCTAGCACACCCTCATCTGAGTTTCTCTTGCTATGCTAGTCTAAAACCTTTACTATCGTCATATCTCGTGATAGAAGGGACATCTTTATCAAATTATTGGCTCAATTTGATTTGCCCGAATACTCATCACACAATGTGAAACTCACGATTTCACTTCTTATATTAGATTCATCACCAACACCCTCCTCAAAGTACCTGAATGAGGTTACAAGGAGATAAAGGAATGTCAATTCCAATTACTAACTCGGTAATCATTTGATTTATATTCATAATCGGCTAACGTTCTCACATAATCTCAATTCATGAGATAAACAACTACATCGCCTGTGAGAGGCAAAAGACATTAACACTTAGTACTTAAGGAGATCATTATGACCCATACAACTATGGTTATCATAATTGAACACTCTCATCATTCAAACATGGTTTCTTTAACCATTCCGTCCTCAAGCTCCTTAACCATTCCTTTCATTAATAAATATCAATTTAAGAAGATCTCAATAAACATACACCTCAGGCTTTCTACTCACTTGAGTCAATAGCCTAAGCTAACTTTTGCTTGTTCATATCATTGTATAATCAATACAATCGTTAAAGCATTCGAACATACTTTCTTACAATTGCCTTTATTAAGCATTTACCGTGCCACACGTTGTACTCATTTCTACCTCTAGACTCGTCTATTTGTTCCATTGATCACTAGGGATAATCAAAGACGCAAATTTATCTTCATTCAAGTAAGTGCGAAACTAATGCCACATCCCTGAGGTGGTCTTATATAGAGTCACCTCTAAATGTCAATGCCATAACTCGGTTGAGGTCTTGTATGGACTTCTGCATCAAGTATCGATGCCATATTCCAATATGGTCTTACTCGATTCTCATATCCATTTTCGAAGTCATATTCTAGATATGGTCTTATATGGAATCATAACTTGGTGCCGAGGCTATGCCTCGAGCATGGTCTTATATGGGACGTTATCTATTTCATATCTCAATGATAGCCCCTTTTTATTATAGTCCCCTAGGACTTCAACCTTATAACAGCCCGAATTTGGGGCTAGTCAGAACAGTGGTCTCGAGACCACTAATCTGAGGTTGAGGAGAATTATTTTAGTATTATTTTATGTGTTGTGGTGTCACTATATGATTATATAGAAATTTTGGCGCCTTAATTTTACTAATAGCATGACCAATTGAGAAAAAGGACTAAATCGCATGAGATGCAAAAGTTCTATTTTTAAGGTAGGGGTACCAAATAGACATAGATTGTTAAATTGAGGTATTTTAAAGGGCAATTTATCCCTTTTAATTGATTGGCCGGTCATGGGCTATGTGGGAGACAAAGATTGACAAAATTAAGTCAAAGTTGGTAGGAGTTGGCGGTTAATTTGACTAGTTTAATATTAGAATAAAGAAAGAGAAAAATATCATCTTTCTCTTCAACTTTCTCCATCGATTTTTCCAAGAAAATAGAGGGTTGAAAGCTCAAAAATTTTCAGCAAGCTCTCTTCCAATTTTAGTAAGTGATTTTGATGATTTTCTTAGTAATAGTTGTACTTTTGAAACCCGTAAAGCTTAAGCTTTCAAATGAGGGGACTATTGTGCAATATTGTGTAAAGCTTAGAGTTTTCCCATCAGAGCAATCATTGTTATTTGCTGCATTTTTATGGGAGAAAATGAAAGTTAGGGAGATGAGAAACAACTTTTGTGAAAGATGTTTGCATGAAAACACCTAAGTAGGACTTAAATGCAAAGAGTGAGATTGTGTCATAAATGCATGAAATAGTTGGAATTTTGAGTAGTTGTAAGAGAAATAAATGTTTAGCTAGGCTTGTTTAATGAGAAAATCTATTGAAAAATAAATTACGAGCCTAGGGACAAAATTGTAATTTTGCCAATGTACAAGGGCAAAATGGTCATTTTTTCCCAAGTGTGGAAATTGATGTATTATGATCATAGGAAATATGAATGAATGAATTTCATGATTATAGATCAAGAAAAACGAAGCCCCGATCGAAACCGAGGCAAGAACAAGGTCGAGGACTAAATTGCACATCTCCCTACATCTTGTATATTGAGGTAAGTTTGTATGATTTCTAAGCTTTATATTACTATCATTGAATTGCTTAGCATAATATACATTTTTATTTTGTAATGCCTATCTTTTTATGAACAAAGAGATTAAACGTGAGCAAGCCCCGATTGAATATGAATTCCCCAGGATACTCGATATACCACACAACATATCATGTAAGTCCAAGGCAAGCTTGGCATTGATCAAGATATCATGTAAATCCAAGGCAAGCTTGGCATTGATCAAGATATCATGTAAGTCCAAGGCAAGCTTGGCATTGATCAAGATATCATGTAAGTCCAAGGTAAGCTTGGCATTGATCAAGATATCATATAAGTCCGAGGCAAGCTTGGCATTGAGTAAGTTATCAAGGGCAAGACTTCATGTAAGTCCATGTCAAGACATGGCCTTGAAACCAAGATGAGAAATTTTATGTAAGACCATGCTCAAGATATGGCTGTGATGGCATGTTAAGTGGGAAGAGATCTAGTATCCTCGGGTATTCGTAGAAGTTCATCAGGCAAACAAGTGAGATTAATAATGAGGTAACAAGAGGACTAAGAAAGAAAAGCTAGCATCAAAATGAATTAAATATTAATCATGTTATGAATGAAGAATTAGATATCATAGTGATTATTGTTTAAGTACACTGATCAATGTGATCAAGTGACACAGGTATCATGTTTACTATACAAAAATGAGTACAGTGAGCATCATAAGACATGTAAGAACCAAGTATGAGTAAGTAAGCTTTAGTGCTGAAATTACGATACTATTGTTATGCTAAATGGTTTTTATTAAGCAAGCTTATTGACATGTGTTTTACATGCAAACTTACTAAGCTAAATGCTTACGTATTTGATTGTTTCTTTCTATGCAGTCCCGCCAAGCTAAATTGTGGATCATCGGAGTCAGAGCTCGTAGCACACTATCAACTCTTATTTTGGTATAGCCAAGTTACTTTACTAAGTATGGCATGTATAGGAAACATTCATTTTGTGGACATGTTTTTAGAAGGGCCTTTGTAAAGACTATCAAGTTTATTATTCTTTTGTATATGGCTAGTGATTGGCCAAATTTGACTAAGCATTTCTGTTTATTGAGATCAATGAAACATGTAGTATTATTCATAAAATTGGGTTGTTATTGCATCGTTGAATTGTGTATGGATATGATCTTTATTTTAGGGTGGCTAACGGCTTGGTAACTAGCCTATAAGTGCCCACACAGTGAGACACACGGGTGTGTGTCAAGGCCATGTTAACCCTACACCTTAGTATTATTAATCAGAATGGGCCACGGGTAAATTCCACTGCTGTGTGTATAGTTCGTGTTATACACACGGGTTGGACATGGACGTGTGCCCAGACCGTGCTGATTTAGCTAGTATATTAAGGATTAGCACACGGTCTAAGCCCACGGGTGTGTCATGGCCGTGTGAAATTAGTCAGTAGCCTCCCACGGTTAGAAGACACAGGTGTGTCTAAGCCGTGCAAAAATAGTCAGTAACTTCCCACGGTTTGAGGATATGGGCATGCTTAAGGATACACGGGCGTGCTCCAAGCCACACGGGCGTGTGAACCCTGCTTCAAAAAAAATAAATTATTTGATTTAGTTTCGAAAGTTTTCAGACACGAGTTTAAGGCCTCATAGGCCCTTGTAATATATGTGTTGACTAAGAAAGTGAAATTTTGTTAAGTTGGAATGAAATTTTATAGCTCGTAAGTACATGTTTAAGTGAGTTCAAGCATAGTAATGTCTCGTATCCAGACCCAGTATCGGTCTTGGGTGTGGGGTGTTACATTTAGTGGTATCAGAGCTACGGTTTAGTCAGTTTTAGGATTAAAGTAGCATGAGCATGAGTCTAGCTATACATGCCATACGTAAGAATGTTTCTATATTGATAGTGTGACAGCTCCTGATGATTTTAAATTATGTTTATACATATAGAAATGGATTCCAAAGGGAATGTGGCGATGACGTAAAAAGTAATACGCCGGCTCCCGCTGAAGGGACAATGCCGAACGAAAATGAGAATAGACCCACTACGGTTAGTCAAAGGGGAGGGGAAGAGGCTAGAGAAGCCTTTCTCCACATGATGAACACATGGTATACAGAGTTCATTCGGGTGAACCCGAACGCAGAACCCCCTCCACCCCCACCTGTTACACAAGCTACTCTAGTGGCCCCTCAAGTAGTAGAGGTGGTAAGAGGAGGTAAACCCCCAATTGATAGGATCAGGAAGCATAGGGCAGAAGAATTCTGGGCCAGAAAAGAGGATGATCCAGAAAGAACTGAATTCTGGTTAGAAAATACCATCAGGGTATTTAATGAGTTATCATGTACCTCTGAAGAATGCATGAAGTGTGTAATCTCTCTCTTAAAAGATTCTGCTTACCAATGGTGGAACACCCTTGTGTCGGTTGTACTAAGGGAAAGGGTTACATGGAAATTCTTCCAAGAAGAGTTTAAGAAAAAGTATATCAGCCAGAGGTTTATAGACCAGAAGAGAAAAAAATTCCTAGAGCTGAAGCAAGGCAAGATGTCGGTGACAGATTATGAGCGTGAGTTTGTATGACTTAGCAAGTACGCTCGCGAATGTATATCCACAGAGGCTATTATGAGTAAAAGGTTTGAAGACGGGTTGAATGAGGACATCAAACTGGTTGTTGCTGTTCTAGAATTAAAAGAATTTGTTGTGTTAGTGGAAAGATCTTGTAAAGCCGAAGAGCTAATAAAAGAGAAGAAGAAGTCTGAAATGGAGTCTCGTGACTCTAGAAAGAGACTGTGGAATAAGTCATTCCAATCTTCACCTAAGAAGTCAAAAGATTTCCTTACCCGATCGGCTACTTCCAAAAGGTTTTCCAAGAAGGATAAAAGTAAACAGTATTCAGGGAACAAAGCACAGACTACTTCAGTTGCAAGTGTCAGAAATTTTAGACCTGACAAATCTGAATGCCCACAGTGTGGCCGACGCCATTTGGAAGAATACCGGGCACATGAAAATGCATGTTTTAGATGTGGTTCGCAAGACCACTATATAAAAGATTGTCCCGAGATGACGAAAGAAGGAAGAGCTCAGGACCCAAAATCTAGGAGTATGGTCAGGGGGAGACCACAGAGAAGCCCGGGAAATGAGGCAAGTGGAAGAGGTAACCTGAGAGACCAGGCTGTGAGACCCGGGGGTAGAGCGCCTACAAGGACATATGCCGTTCGCGCTCACGAAGAGGCGTCTTCTCCTGATGTTATTAGGTGTACCTTTTCTCTTTACAATACTGAAGTTATTGCTTTAATAGATCTCGGATCCACGCACTCTTACATTTGCATGAAATTAGCATCCAGTTTAAGCGTGCCTATAGATACCACTGAATTTGTAATTAAGATGTCTAATCCATTAGGCAAGAGTGTGTTAGTTAATAAAGTTTGTAAAGATTGTCCATTGATGATTAGAGGTCATTGCTTTAAAGCAAATCTTATGTTATTACCATTTGATGAATTCGACCTCATTCTTGGAATGGACTGGTTAACTACTCATAATGTAATTGTTAATTATGGGAAGAAATGCATTGAGATAAGATGTGAGAATGGGGATACTCTTCATGTTGAATCAGATGAACAAGATAAATCGCCAGTGATAATTTTTCATATGATGACACGGAGATGTTTAAGAAAAGGGTATGAATCATATTTGGCCTTCGTGTTGAATGATAAGGAGACAGAGCTAAAAATTGTGTCAGTACCAATAGTATGTGAATACATAGATGTATTTCCTGAAAAATTACCTGGACTACCGCCAGTTAGAGAGATTGAGTTCAGCATTGAACTAACTTCGGTACTAAACTGTTGCAGAAAAATGTGAAGTTTGAGTGGACAGAACGATGCCAACAAAGTTTCGAGAAGTTGAAAGCAGTGTTGACAGAAGCTCCAGTCTTAGTACAACCTAAATCAGGGAAAGAATTTATAGTCTATAGCGATGCATCCTTAAATGGATTGGACTGTACTAATGCAAGAAGGCAAGGTGATTGCTTATGCCTCCAGACAGTTGAAGCCTCATGAGAAGACTATGATTTGATAAAAGACTATGAGTTGGTCATCGACTACCATCTAGGAAAGGCGAATGTAGTCGTCGATGCTTTGAGCAGGAAGTCTCTATTTAATTTAAGAGCATTGAATTCAAGGATATCCTTATCTGACAATGGCTCCCTTTTAGTTGAGTCGAGAGCTAGACCAATGTTTCTTCAATAGATCTTTGAGGCTCAGAAAGAAGATAGTGAGTTGCAAGTCAAGAGAGCTCAATGTGAGTCAGATGCTGAATCTGACTTTCGGGTTAATTCTGATGGATACTTGATGTTTAGAGATAGAGTTTGTGTATCGAGGACAGAGGGGCTTATTCATAGAATTTTATACGAAGCACATAATGGATGTTTGTCTGTACACCTGGGAAGTACAAAGATGTATAGTGACTCGAAGCAACAGTATTGGTGGCCAAAAATGAAGAAAGATATTTCAGAGTTCGTTTCAAGATGTCTTATTTGTCAGAAAGTAAAGGCTGAACACCAAGTGCCTTCGGGTTTACATCAGCCTATCTTTGTCCCCGAATGGAAATAGGACCGTATCACCATGGATTTTGTAATGGGTTTACTGTTGGCTCCGAGCAAAAAAGTTGTTGTTTGGGTAGTGGTTGATAGACTCGCGAAGTCAGCCCACTTTATACCTGTACGAGTGGATTACTCCTTAGACAAGTTGGCAAACTTGTATGTTTCAGAAATAGTAAGACTTCACGGAGTTCCCTTATCGATCACATCAGATAGAGATCTGAGATTCACGTCCAGATTTTAGAAGAAGCTGCAAGAAGCATTGGGTACAAAATTGAGTTTTAGCACAGCTTTTCACCCTCAAACTAACGATTCGTCAGAAAGGTTAATTCAAGTACTCGAGGACATGCTCAGATGTTGTGTTTTGGAATTCCAAGGTAGTTGGGAAAATTTTCTCCCATTGGTAGAATTCGCCTATAATAATAGCTTTCAGTCAAGCTTAAAGATGGCGCCTTATGAGGCCCTATATGGGCGTAAGTGTCGAACTCCCTTGTTTTGGATTAAACTCAAGGAGAACCAAATTCACGGGGTTGATTTAGTTAAAGAAGCTGAAGAGAAACTGAAAGCAATTCGAGAATGTTTAAAAGCTGCCTCAGATAGAACGATGCCAACAAAGTTTCGAGAAGTTGAAAGCAGTGTTAACAGAAGTTTTAGTCTTAGTACAACCCGAATCAGGGAAAGAATTTATAGTCTATAGCAATGCATCCTTAAATGGATTGGACTGTGTACTCATGCAAGAAGGCAAGGTGATTGCTTATGCCTCCAGACAGTTGAAGCCTCATGAGAAGACAATGATTTGATAAGAGACTATGAGTTGGTCATCGACTACCATCCAGGAAAGGTAAATGTAGTCGCCGATGCTTTGAGCAGGAAGTCTCTATTTACTTTAAGAGCATTGAATTCAAGGATATCCTTATCCGATAATGGCTCCCTTTTAGTTGAGTCGAGAGCTACACCAATGTTTCTTCAAGAGATCTTTGAGGCTCAAAAAGAAGATAGTGAGTTGTAAGTCAAGAGAGCTCAATGCGAGTCAGATGCTGAATCTGACTTTCAGAGTAATTCTGATAGATATTTGATGTTTAGAGATAGAGTTTGTGTACCGAGAAAAGAGGGGCTTATTCAGAGAATTTTGTACGAAGCACATAACGGATGTTTTTCTGTACATCCGGGAAGTACAAAGATGTATAGTGACTTGAAGCAATAGTATTGTGGCCAAAAATGAAGAAAGATATTTCAGAGTTTGTTTCAAGATGTCTTATTTGTCAGAAAGTAAAGGCTGAACACCAAGTGCCTTCGGGTTTACATCAGCCTATCTTAGTCCCCGAATGGAAATGAGACCGTATCACCATGGATTTCGTAATAGGTTTACCGTTGGCTCCAAGCTAGAAAGATGTTGTTTGGATAGTGGTTGATAGACTCACGAAGTCAGCCCACTTTATACATGTACGAGTGGATTACTCCCTAGACAAGTTGGCAAACTTGTATGTTTCAGAAATAGTAAGACTTCACGGAGTTCCCTTATCGATCATATCGGATAGAGATCCAACATTCACGTCCAGATTTTGGAAGAAGCTGCAAGAAGCTTTGGGTACAAAATTGAGTTTTAGCACAACTTTTCACCCTCAGACTGACGGTCAGTTAGAAAGGTTAATTCAAGTACTCGAGGACATGCTCAGATGTTGTGTTTTGGAATTCCAAGGCAGTTGGGAAAATTTTCTCCCATTGGTAGAATTCGCCTATAATAATAGCTTTCAGTCGAGCTTCAAGATGGTGCCTTATGAGGACCTATATGGGCGTAAGTGTCAAACTCCCTTGTTTTGGACTAAACTCAAGTAGAACCAAATTCACGGGGTTGATTTGGTTAAAAAAGCTGAAGAGAAAGTGAAAGTAATTCGAGAATGTTTAAAAGCTACCTCAGACAGATAGAAATCCTATTCGGATTTAAAGAGAAAAGAGATCGAGTACCAAGTTAGGGATAAAGTCTTTTTGAAAGTATCACCACAAAGAAAAGTTCTAAGATTTGGCCATAAAGGCAAATTAAGTCCACGTTTTATTGGACCTTACGAGATTACTGAGAGAGTTGGGTTGGTAGCTTACCGTTTGGCGTTGCCATCAGAATTAGAGAGGATACATGATGTTTTTCACGTATCAATGTTGTGACGCTACAGATCGAACCCTTCACATATAAATACTCCATCAGAAATAGAGATTCGCCCTGACATGACTTATGGTGAAGAACCAGTGTAACATCCTAGAATTTGAATTTTATGTGTTACATTAAATTGGTGATTTAGCGTGTTAGATTATTAATTTTTGCTTGATGATGAGGTCCTGAGAAGGCTTGGGATTTATTTAGACCTAGTGAAAATTTTTACTTTATAGTACTTTAAAGAGAGGGAGACAGTGAACTCATGGTATATGAAAAATTATGAGTAAGTAGCTATCATAATTGAGCTATTGGTTAAGAGGTTATGTGCCACATGTATGGTCTTGAGGGGAGAGGTTCGAATCTCTTAGTATGCATTTAGTGAATATTAATCTTTGCTCTTCCCTAGCAAGTGTCGGCCAAGCATCATATTTTTGGTATGTTGGACTTTTATTTTATGGTATGATGGCTAAGAGAAATGGTAAGAGTGAACTAAAGGAAAAGAATCATATGGAAAAGGCATATAAGGGGGGCATAAGGCATGAAACAAGGGAGATGTTTTGGAAACTTTGGGGTGGCTAAACTTTGACATTTTGGCCAATGTACATGGATGGTTTTGGGGCTAGAAGAGGTTGGTCAAATATTGGTAAGGATTAGGAGCTAGTTGGCCAAAAATGCTTTAGCAAATTAGTGCATTATTTTTCTTTTCTCTCCACAACTTCTCTCCCTAACCGAAATTGAGCAATAGGTAAGTTTTTGTTTCTTTTGGTCATTTCATTTTTGACCATTTTGATATCATCTTTTCTCTCTAAACTCTATTCCTCTTTGTGCCGAAATCATATAGTCTTTGAGTGACATTTTATTTGTCTTCCATTTGGCCGATTATACACCAACCGCAAGACCCTTTCTTTGTTCATCTTCCATCATTGAAAACTAATACATAAACTCTCCCTTTCTTCTAATTCTTTTTCTCCTTTCTTCCTTCTTACAAAGAACTTTTAAACATTTTTTTCTCTCTTCCAAAATCTTTCACCATGGCCGAATGTTAATAACCATCTTCTTAGCTGAATCTTCCATTTCTCAAATAATTCTTCTCAATCATTTCTTCTATTCAAACTTTGGACGATTGGTAAGAATCCTCTTCAATTCTTTATTTTTCTTTTTCTTATTGCCGAATCCATATATTGGCTTGGGAGGGTCTTTTTGACCGAAATCATCATCTCTCTCAGAGATAAATCCTTCTTCGTTTTATAGTGAAATAGAGGAAGGCCGAATTACTATTTCCTCAAAGTTATTTCGTAATCTCTAGAATTCAGATCAAAAACCTTCAAGGTAAGAGTTCTTCACGGATTTCATGATCATCCTTTATTTATTAAGATGATTAACTGTATAGAAAGGAGTAACCGATTATTTTATATAGGGATTTATTCGTGGATCACTCAAAATTTCATGGTAAGCCTATCTATACAATTTTGTTAAGTCCATACTTTAATGGATTATTGATTTATTGAAGATCTAACGAATGGAGGCCCGTAGTAATGTGTTGAAAAGGAAATCGAGTGGTGATCCCAAAATGAGTGGATTGACGATCCCAACTCCTAAATTCAAACGTAGGGCCGTTTCGGTAATTTGAGACTTTCCACCGGGTTGTGGACCCTCTTCTGGTGAAAATCAATTATTCGAGGTTATTAGCAGTTCTGAGCCATTAGCTATTCAGGGTTTCCCAACGGGTTGTGAACCGTCATCCGGAGAGAACCTGTAAATAGTAGTTATTCGAGATCCCAAGGGTAAAAATCTAGACCGCTTATCTTAGAATGGATTTATTATAAGTGTTAATGATCTAATCGAGCGTTAAAATATTTTTAGGTGTTGACGATCAGGAAAGTGTAGTGCTTACCATAATCAGGTGTGTAATCTCACACCATATTTCATGGGATAGATATTTATATTGTGACTAATGGTAAATCGCTTGATTTAGTCACTTGTTAGTGAAATAGGGTAAGATGGCGTAATTATCATTATTTTGGTTGAAACTATAAAAAAATCGGTATTAAGACTGTGATAAATGGGCCAAATGTGAAATGTGCTAAATGGGCCAAATATGATATGTGCTAAATGGGCCAAATGTGATATGTGATAAATGGGCCAAATGTGATATGTGATAAATAGGCCATATTGTTCGTATTAATTATATGAATGGAATATTGTAGTTGGATATGCATATTATATACATGATTTGCATGGGTTGGGAATTTGATGAAGAGAAGTTCTGGTAGCTCTGCCACAATAAATAACCGGTGGCTCTGCCACAATAAATTGTCAGTGGCTCTGCTACAATAAATTACCGATGGCTTTGCCACAATTTGATATATGGCTTAATGCCCAGTTTGGTGTGTTGGCGGGGTGGGTGACTAAAGCTCCCCACAGGTGTGTTGGTTGGTACAGGTGGTGTGTAGCGGATGGAAAACTAGGTTGGTTGGGAAATTGCATAACACATGCATGTTATATATGATATTATGTTATGATTGTAAATGGGCTTTGGCCCAATAAATGCTTAATTGAATTTTTGGCCCAGTGACAATGTTAAATGAGTTACACACTGAGGTCTAAGTAACTCACCCCGTTTTCTTTACCCTCCTCAGGTAATGATCAGTGATGGAGGCTTGGGCCGGGGACGACTCAGTGGAGGCCATACTACGTATAATGGGTTATTTAAATTTCAGATTTCTTTTTATGTACTTTTTATAATTTTTGCTTTTTTGTAATAAGGCCTCTAGTTAAAATTTTATGGATGTTTTACTTGTGGATTTATTTTATAATATACTTTAAATACTTAATTGGGATTATTTTACTAAAAATAGAAATAAACGTTTTTCTTAAATAAACGTCTTTAAAAGGGTTTCATTCTTAAATAGTTTTAACTTGATAATTTTTTCGTAACAATCTTTTTAATTTTTTTCAAATTACTTTCAAATTCTTTAAATTTTCTCAAAATATTAAATCAATTTTCCTAAGTTTCAATTTATAAATTTTTACGACCCAAATTATTAGATTTAGTAATCAAACTTAGTTTTAATAACTCCACGTTAAAATGTTTTTAAAAATCCGTTTTCTTTAAATCTTTAAAAGATTAGGTGTATGTTCATTTAGTGTGACATGTCAAATTTGGTCTTAACGCATAGACCGGGTTTGGTGTGTTACATTTTATGGTATCAGAGCTTGGTTCAAAACTCAGCTGTGGAGTGGGTTCAACAACATTTTTTGTTCAAAACTGTTTGAATTATGTTTTTAAATGTAGTATGGCACCACGAGTATCCGGCACCAAGTCAAGTAAGTGTATTGAAATTTAATAATTATTATTGTGATATGACTATAGGAACACTCTAGAACTTTTAGTCTTAGATGTTGAAACTATAGAGATTGAGACTATACGATGCATTTACGAAAACAACTCTACCTCTTATATCTCATAAAATATCATTAATAAAACACTGAAATAGAATACTAATTCATAAAACTTGTAATCAGATTGAAGCAACATAGTCAATATGAGCGCTAGAGGACGTGGACGTGGTAGACGTGGCCGTGGTAGAGGCCGAGGTACTAGAGTTGTGCCTGAGCCATCGGGGCATATGCCGGCATCACCTGTGTCAAAAAATGGATCACATGATCGTATGAGAGAAGACATTGCTCTGTCTTAAGCAATGTTAAGAGTTTTGGAAACGGTTGCCAGGGTTAGATCGGGACTAGTAGCTCGTGGATCAATATCGAAGCGACTCAGATCAAATGGTGCTGAGACTTTTAGGGGTATCTCGAGAGTAGCCAAAAATGTTGTAGAATATTGGCTTGAGGCCGTGGAGCGAATTATGGACGACCTAGAGTGTACTGCCGAGTAGAAACTAAGAAGAGCTGTGTCTTTGTTGAAGGACGAGGCGTATCAATGGTGGCTTACTGTTCGAGAAGGCATTCAGGCTGAACGTGTTACTTGGGATTTCTTCAAAACTGTATTCCAAGGAAAGTATGTCGAGACAAGCTATGTGGATGCCCGGAGGAAGGAATTCTTTAATCTGGTTCAAGAAAGTAAGACTGTGGCAGCATATGAAGTAGAATTTCTACGTTTGAGTCGTTATACTCGGACTATAGTGCCAACTGACCATGAACGCTGTGTGCGTTTTGAAGATGGATTGAATGATGAGTTGCGGGTACTGATTTCCCCGCAACAAGAAAGGACTTTTGCCAGACTTGTAGAGAAAGCCAAAATAGCTAAGGAGGTTAAGAGCTTGGAGCGAAAAAATCAAGAAAAAGATAGAGGCAGGAACAATAGGGACTTTAAGTACTCAGATTCTGCTAAAAGGTTCCAAAAGAGGCCCAGGAATGATGAATCAGCTCAAACTAGAACACCTGCTGCTACCAATCAGATTCAACTATGTGCTTATTGTGGAAGACGACACTTTGGTGAATGTTGGAAAAGAACCAGTGGGTGTTTCAAATGTGGTTCTAAGGACCATCAGCTTAAGAATTGTCCTCGACGGACTGCTCTGACTCAAGAAGCTCGTAACCCCGACACACAGCCAGCTAGAGGTGCTCAGTAGCCACCGAGAGGCCGTCGGCCAGGTCGAGGTGGTAATAGTGGTGGTCGTGGTCAAGGTGCACCAAGTAAATGTAATGGTTTCAGAGGCAACGCGGAGGCGAGACATCCAGGGTTAGTTTATGCGGTCAGACGCCGTGAGGATGGCGATGCACCTGATGTGATAACTGGTACGTTCTTCATCTTTGATATACCTATTACTGCTTTGATAGATATCAGATCTACCCATTCGTATGTTGCTAGTGCTATATTTGGAATTCTGAATATTAGATCTGATATTACCGATAGAGAGATGACGGTAATTAGTCCTTTAGGATGGTCTATGGTAGTGAATAAACTATATAGAGACGCGCCTCTAGAATTTCAAAGAGAAATATTTTTGGCAGATTTTATGGAGCTTCCTTTCGATGAGTTCGATCTTATTTTGGGAATGGATTGGTTGGTAAAGCACCATGCGCACTTGGATTGTGATGTAAACCTGATATCGATAAGGACTTTGGAAGATAAGGAAGTGGTAATGATAGGCTAACGGAAAAACTACTTAGCAAATGTGATATCTACTTTAAAGGCAGAAAAATTGGTTCGAAAAGGGTGTAGAGCATTCCTAGCCTTCATTAGTGCTTTGGATGCCAAGGAATTATCGGTGGAAGATGTTAGAACGGTGAAAGAATATTCAGATGTCTTTCCCGAGGAACTTCTGAGTTTACCTCCAAAACGGGAAGTAGAGTTTGGCATTGAGCTTTTGCCCGGAACGGCTCCAGTATCTATTGCTCCTTATAGGATGGTGCCGAAGGAGCTAGCGGAGCTTAAGGCTCAAATTTAGGAGTTGTTGGATCGACGATTCATACGACCGAGTGTGTCACCATGGGGAGCACCAGTCTTGTTCGTTAAAAAGAAGGATGGGTCGATGCGTATGTGTATTGATTATAGGCAGTTGAATAAGCTGACAATCAAGAATAGGTACCCATTGTCGAGAATCGATGATCTGTTCAACTAACTGCGTGGAGCTTCGGCTTTTTCGAAGATATATTTGAGATCGGGTTATCACCAACTTAAGGTTAATGAGGCGGATATTCATAAGACAGCGTTTCGAACTTGTTATGGACACTATGAGTTTTTGGTGATGCCATTTGGATTGACCAATGCACCAGCTAGATTTATGGATATGATAAACCGGGTCTTTCAACCCTATCTAGATCGGTTCGTGGTGGTGTTCATAGATGATATCTTAGTATACTCGAAGAATAAAGAAGAGCATGATTCACATCTGCGGATAGTATTGTAATTATTGCGGGAAAAGTAAATTTTTGCCAAATTCAGTAAGTGTGAATTTTGGCTGAAGGAAGTGACCTTTTTTGGGGCATGTTATGTCGGTCGAAGGAATAAGAGTTGATCCTCGGAAGGTAGAGGCTGTGTTGGATTGGAAACCACCGAAGTCAATGGCTAAAATTCGGAGTTTCCTAGGATTGGCTAGTTATTATAGACGTTTTGTTGAAGGGTTTTCGTTGATTGTTACACCCCTAACTAAACTGTTGCGAAAGGGAGTATCGTTTGTGTGGACAGGGAAACAAGAAAGTTTTGAGAAATTAAAGAAGATTTTGATGGAAGCACTGGTACAGAATCAACCTGAGGCTGTAAAAGAGTTTATTATTTACTGCAATGCGTCACACACAGGCTTGGGATGTGTGTTGATGCAAGGTGGAAAGGTGGTGGCTTATACATCTCGTCAATTAAGGACGCACGAGGTAAATTATCCTACTCGTGATTTGGAGTTGGCTGCGGTGGTTTTTACTTTAAAGATTTGGAGGCACTATCTCTAAGGGGAGAAGTCGATCATTTATACGGACCATAAGAGTCTAAAGTACCTCCTTACTCAAAAGGAGTTGAACATAAGACAGCGGAGGTGGATAGAGCTGTTGAAGGATTATGACTTCTCAATCGAGTATCACCCTAGAAAGGCTAATATGGTGGCAGATGTGTTGAGTCGTAAGGTGATATCAGAGTTAACAGCAATGTTCGCTCATGTCAGTTTGTATGAAGATGAAAGTCTGTTAGCTGAACTTTAGGTGAAACCGATGTGGTTAGATCAGATCAAGGAAAAGCAGTCTTTAGAAGAAAAACTGGGTTCCTTACTTCAACAAGTGGAAGGTGGTATGATAGAGGATTTTGGATTGAATAATGACGAGTACTGTGTTTTCGCGGAAGAATCTGTATGCCCAAAGATTCGGAATTAAGACAAATGATTCTGCGAGAGGCGCATACTAGCCCTTATGCTATGCACCCCGAGGAAAATAAAATGTATCGAGACCTTCGTGATCGGTATTGGTGCCCAGGGTTGAAATGGGAAATTACAGAATTTGTGAGTAAGTGCTTAACGCGTCAGCAAGTTAAGGCAGAACATCAATTGCCGTTAGGATTGTTGCAACCGGTAAAGATTCCATTATGGAAATGGGAACGAATAACGATGGACTTTGTTAGTGGGTTACCCTTATCATCTACTAAGAAAGATTTCGTCTGGGTAATAGTGGATCAGTTGACGAAGACTGCTCATTTTCTACCTGTTCATACGAATTACTCACTGTAGAAGTTGGCTAAGTTGTATGTAACAGAGATCGTGAGGTTGCATGGGGTACCAGTGTCTATTATATCGGACAGGGACCCTAGATTTACATCACAGTTTTGGAAGGCTTTACATGAGGCTTTGGGAGTAAGGTTAAACTTCAGCACAGCTTTTCATCCTCAGTCAGATGGTCAGTCGGAAAGATTAATCCAGATTTTAGAAGACATGTTAAGGGGTTGTGTGATTGACTTCAGAGGTAGTTGGGAGGATTTTCTATCGTTAGAAGAGTTTGCGTATAACAATAGTTATCAATCCAGTATCCAAATGGCACCCTTTGAAGCATTGTATGGCCGTAGGTGTCGTATTCCTACTTGTTGGACTGAATTGGGGGAACGACAGTTATTGGGTCCTGAATTGATATCAGAGACGGAAGAAAAAAGTAAAGGTGATTCGGGCGCGGTTAAAGGAAGCTTCGGATAGACAAAAGTCGTATGCAGATCTGAAGTGTAAAGACAATGAGTTTGCGGTGGGAGATCAAGTCTTTTTAAAGGTCTCACCTTGGAAGAAGATCTTCAGATTTGGAAGGAAGGGCAACTTGAGCCCCCGGTTTATTGGACCATATCGTGTGTTGAAACGTGTTGGGCCAGTAGCTTACCAGCTTGAGTTCTCTCCGGAGTTGAGTCAGATTCATGTGTTTTCCATGTCTCTATGTTGAGGCATTATCGATCGAATTCGTCTCACATAGTACCAGTAGAGGAAGTTGAGTTAAGACCTGACTTGTCTTTTGAGGAGGAACCAATACAAATTTTAGATCGAGATGTAAAGTTGCTAAGAAAGAAGTCAGTACCGTTGGTTAAGATTCTTTGGTGTAATCACGGAGCGAAGGAAGCTACATGGGAGCCTGAGAAGACAATTCGGCAGCAATATCGTCACCTCTTTTAACCAGGTAAATTTCGAGGACGAAATTTCTTTAAGGGGGTAGAATTGTAACATCCTAGAATTTAAATTTTATGTGTTACATTAAATTGGTGATTTAGCATGTTAGATTATTAATTTTTGCTTGATGATGAGGTCCTGAGAAGGCTTGGGATTTATTTGGACCTAGTGAAAATTTTTAGTTTATAGTACTTTAAAGAGAGGGAGACAGTGAACTCATGGTATATGCAAAATTATGAGTAAGTATCTATCATAATTGAGCTATTGGTTAACAGGTTATGCGCCACATGTATGGTCTTGAGGGGAGAGGTTCAAATCTCCTAGTATGCATTTTGTGAATATTAATTTTTACTCTTCCCTAGCAAGTGTCGGCCAAGCATCATATTTTTGGTATGTTGGACTTTTATTTTATTGTATGATGGCTAAGAGAAATGGTAAGAGTGAACTAAAGGAAAAGAATCATATGGAAAAGGCGTGTAAGGGGGGGCATAAGGCATGAAACAAGGGAGATGTTTTGCAAACTTTGGGGTGGCTAAACTTTGACTTTTTGGCCAATGTACATGGACGGTTTTGGGGCTAGAAGGGGTTGGCTGAATATTGGTAAGGACTAGGAGCTAGTTGGCCAAAAATGCTTTAGCGAATTATTGCATTTTTTTTCTTTTCTCTCCACAACTTCTCTCCCTAACCGAAATTGAGCAATAGGTAAGCTTTTGTTTCTTTTGGTCATTTCATTTTTGAACATTTTGATATCATCTTTTCTCCCTAAACTCTATTCCTCTTTGTGCCGAAATCATATAGTCTTTGAGTGACATTTTTTTGTCTTCCTTTTGGCCGATTATACACCAACCGCAAGACCCTTTCTTTGTTCATCTTCCATTATTGAAAACCGATACATAAACTCTCCCTTTCTTCTAATTCTTTTTCTCCTTTCTTCCTTTTTGCAAAGAACTTTTAAACATTTTTTTTTCTCTCTTCCAAAATCTTTCACCATGGTCGAATGTTAATAACCATCTTCTTAGCCGAATCTTCCATTTCTCAAATAATTCTTCTCAATCATTTCTTCTATTCAAACTTTGGACAATTGGTAAGAATCCTCTTCAATTCTTTATTTTTCTTTTTCTTATTGCTGAATCCATATATTGGCTTGGGAGGGTCTTTTTGACCGAAATCATCATCTCTCTCTTAGACAAATCCTTCTTCGTCTTTATAGTGAAATAGAGGAAGGCCGAATTACCATTTCCTCGAAGTTATTTCGTAATCACTAGAATTTGGATCAAAAACCTTCAAGGTAAGAGTTCTTCACGGATTTCATGATCATCCTTTATTTATTAAGATGATTAACAGTATGGAAAGGAGTAACCAATTATTTTATATAGGGATTTATTTGTGGATCACTCGGAATTACGTGGTAAGCCTATCTATACCATTTTGTTAAGTCCATACTTTAATAGATTATTGATTTATTGAAGATCTAACGAATGGAGACTCGTAGTAATGTGTTGAAAGGGAAATCTAGTAGTGATATCAAAGTGAGTGGATTGACGATCCCAACTCCTAAATTCAAACGTAGGGCCGTTTCGGCAATTCGAGACTTTTCATCGGGTTGTGGACCCTCTTCTGGTGAAAATCAATTATTCGAGGTTATTCGCAGTTTTAAGCCATTAGCTATTCGGGGTTTCCCAACGGGTTATGAACCGTCATCCAGAGAGAAACGACAAATAGTAGGTATTCGAGATTCCGAGGGTAAAAATCTAGACCGCTTATCTTAGAATGGATTTATTATAAGTGTTAATGATCTAATCGAGCATTAAAATATTTTTAGGTGTTGACGATCAGGAAAATGTAGTGCTTATCGTAATCAGGTGTGTAATCTCACACCATATTTCATGGTATAGATATTTATATTGTGACTAATGGTAAATCGCTTGATTTAGTCACTTGTTAGTGAAATCGGGTAAGATGGCGTAATTATCATTATTTTGGTTGAAACTATAAAAAAAACCGGTATTAAGACTGTGATAAATGGGCCAAATGTGATATGTGCTAAATGGGCCAAATGTGATATGTGCTAAATGGGCCAAATGTGATATGTGATAAATGGGCTTAATGTGATATGTGATAAATAGGCCATATTGTTTGTAATAATAATATGAATGGAATATTGTAATTGGATATGCATATTATAGACATGATTTGCATGGGTTGGGATTTTGATGAAGAGAAGTTCTGGTGGCTCTGCCACAATAAATTACCGGTGGCTCTGCCACAATAAATTACCGGTGGCTCTGCCACAATAAATTACCGATGGCTTTGCCACAATTTGATATATGGCTTAATGCCCAGTTTGGTGTGTTGGCGGGGTGGGTGACTAAAGCTCCATACAGGTGTGTTGGTTGGTACAGGTGGTGTGTAGCGGATGGAAAACTAGGTTGGTTGGGAAATTGCATAACACATGGATGTTATATATGATATTATGTTATGATTGTAAATGGGCTTTGGCCCAATAAATACTTAATTGAATTTTTGGCCCAGTGACAATGGTAAATGAGTTACACACTGAGTTCTAAGTAACTCACCCCGTTTTCTTCACCCTCCTCAGGTAATGATCAGTGATGGAGGCTTGGGCCGGGGACGACTCAGTGGAGGCCATACTACATATAATGGGTTATTTAAATTTCGAATTTCTTTTTAAGTACTTTTTATTGTTTTTGCTATTTTGTAATAAGGCCTCTGGTTAAATTTTTATGGATGTTTTACTTGTGGATTTATGTTATAATATGCTTTAAATACTTAATTGGGATTATTTTACTAAAATAGAAATAAACGTTTTCTTAAATAAACGTCTGAAAGGGTTTCATTCGAAATAGTTTTAACTCAAGAATTTTTCTATAACAATATTTTTAAATTTTTTTGTCAAATTACATTCAAATTCTTTAACTTTTCTCAAAATATTAAATCAATTTTTCCTAAGTTTCAATTTATAAATTTTACGACCCAAATTATTAGATTTAGTAATCAAATTTAGTTTCAATAACTCCACGTTAAAATGTTTTTAAAATCATTTTCTTTAAATCTTTAAAAGATTAGGTGTATGTTCATTTAGTGTGACATGTCAAATTTGGTCTTAACGCATAGACCGGGTTTGGTGTGTTACATTTTATGGTATCAGAGCTTGGTTCAAAACTCAGCTGTGGAGTGGGTTCAACAACATTTATTGTTCAAAACTGTTTGAATTATGTTTTTAAATGTAGTATGGCACCACGAGTATCCGGCACCAAGTCAAGTAAGTGTATTGAAATTTAATGATTATTATTCTGATATGACTATAGGAACACTCTAGACCTTTTAGTCTTAGATGTTGAAACTATAGAGATTGAGACTATAGGATGTATTTACGAAAACAACTCTACCTCTTATATCTCATAAAATATCGTTAATAAAACACTGAAATAGAATACTAATTCATAAAACTTGTAATCAGATTGAAGCAAAATAGTCAATATGAGCGCTAGAGGATGTGGACGTGGTAGACATGGCCGTGGTAGAGGCCGAGGTACTAGAGTTGTGTCTGAGGCATCGGGGCATATGACGAAAATAGACGCGCCGGCATCACCTGTGTCAGAAAATGGATCACATGACCATATGAGAGAAGACATTGCTCTGTCTTAAGCAATGTTACGAGTTTTGGAAACGGTAGATCGGGACTAGTAGCTCGTGGATCAATAACGAAACGACTCAAATCAAATGGTGCTGAGACTTTTAGGGGTATCTCGAGAGTAGCCCCAAATGTTGCAGAATATTGGCTTGAGGCTGTGGAGCGAATTATAGACGACCTAGAGTGTACTACTGAGCAGAAACTAAGAGGAGCTGTGTCTTTGTTGAAGGACGAGGCGTATCAATGGTGGCTTACTGTTCGAGAAGGCATTCAGGTTGAACGTGTTACTTGGGATTTCTTCAAAACTGCATTCCAAGGAAAGTATGTCGAGGCAAGCTATGTGGATGCCCAGAGGAAGGAATTCTTTAATATGGTTCAAGGAAGTAAGACTGTGGCAGCATATGAAGTGGAATTTCTACTTTTGAGTCGTTATGCTCGGACTATAGTGCCAACTGACCATGAACGCTGTGTGCATTTTGAAGACGAATTGAATGATGAGTTACGGGTACTGATTGCCCCGCAACAAGAAAGGACTTTTGCCACACTTGTGGAAAAAGCCAAAATAGCTGAGGAGGTTAAGAGCTCGGAGCGAAAAAATCGAGAAAGAGATAGAGGTAGGAACAATATGGACTTTAAGTACTCAGGTTCTGCTAAAGGTTCCAAAAGAGGCCCGTGAATGATGAATCAGCTCAAACTAGAGTACCTGCTGCTACCAATCAGATTCAACTATGTGCTTATTGTGGAAGACGACACTTTGGTGAATGTTGGAAAAGAACCGGTGGGTGTTTCAAATGTGGTTCTAATGACCATCAGCTTAAGAATTATCATTGACGGACTGCTCCGACTCAAGAAGCTCGTAACCCCGATACACAGCCAGCTAGAGGTGCTCAGTAGCCACCGAGAGGCCGTAGGCTAGGTCGAGGTGGTAATGGTAGTGGTCGTGGTCAAGGTGCACCAAGTAAATGTAATGGTTTTAGAGGCAACGCGGAGGCGAGACAGCCAGGGTTAGTTTATGCGGTCAGACGCCGTGAGGATGGCGATGCACCTGATGTGATAACTGGTACATTTTTCATCTTTGATGTACCTATTACTGCTTTGATAGAGATCAGATCTACCCATTTGTATGTTGCTAGTGCTATAACTAGAAATCTGAATATTAGATCTGATATTACCGATAGAGAGATGACGGTAATTAGTCCTTTAGGATGGTCTGTGGTAGTGAATAAACTGTATAGAGACGGGGCCTCTAGAATTTCAAAGAGAAATATTTTTGGTGGATTTGATGGAGCTGCCTTTCGGTGAGTTCGATCTTATTTTGGGCATGGATTGGTTGGTAAAGCGCCGTGCGCACTTGGATTGTGCTGCAAACCGGATGTCGATAAGGACTTTCGAAGATAAGGAAGTGGTAATGATAGGTGAATGGAGAAACTACTTAGCAAATGTGATATCTACTTTAAAGGCAGAAAAATTGGTACGGAAAGGGTGTGGGGCATTCCTATCCTTCATTAGTGCTTTGGATGCCAAGGAATTATCGGTGAAAGATGTTAGAACGGTGAAAGAATATTCAGATGTCTTTCCCGAGGAACTTCCGGGTTTACCTCCAGAACGGAAAGTAGAGTTTGGCATTGAGCTTTTGCCCAGAACGACTTCGGTATCCATTGCTCCTTATAGGATGGTGCCGAAGGAGTTAGCAGAGCTTAAGGCTCAAATTCAGGAGTTGTTGGATCAGGGATTCATACGACCGAGTGTGTCACCCTGGGGAGCACCAGTCTTGTTCATTAAAAAGAAGGATGGGTTGATGCGTATGTGTATTGATTATAGGCAGTTGAATAAGCTGACAATCAAGAATAGGTGCCCGTTGCCGAGAATCGATGATCTGTTCAACCAACTGCGTGGAGCTTCGATTTTCTCGAAGATAGATTTCAGATCTGGTTATCATCAACTTAAGGTTAAGGAGGCAGATATTCATAAGACGGCGTTTCAAACTCGTTATGGACACTATGAGTTTTTGGTGATGCCAGTTGGATTGACCAATGCACCAGCTGGATTTATGGATATGATGAATCGGATCTTCCAACCCTACATAGATCGGTTCGTGGTGGTGTTCATAGATGATATCTTAGTATACTCGAGGAATGAAGAAGAGCATGATTCACATCTGCGGATAGTATTGCAATTATTGGGGGAAAAGCAAATTTTTGCCAAATTCAGTAAGTGTGAATTTTGGCTAAAGGAAGTGACCTTTTTTGGGGCATGTTGTGTCGGTCGAAGGAATAAGAGTTGATCCTCGAAAGGTAGAGGCTGTGTTGGATTGGAAACCACCAAAGTCAATGGCTAAAATTTGGAGTTTCCTAGGATTGGCCAGTTATTATAGACATTTTGTTGAAGGGTTTTCGTTGATTGTTGCACCCCTAACTAAACTGCTGCGAAAAGGAGTATCGTTTGTGTGGACAGGGAAACAACAAGAAAGTTTTGAGAAATTAAAGAAGATTTTGATGGAAGCACCAGTACTGATTCAACTTGAGGCTGGAAAAGAGTTTATTATTTACTATGATGTGTCACACACAGGCTTGGGATGTGTGTTGATGCAAGGTGGAAAGGTGGTGGCTTATGCATCTCGTCAGTTAAGGACACACGAGGTAAATTATCCTACTCATGATTTGGAGTTGGCTGCGGTGGTTTTTACTTTAAAGATTTGGAGGCACTATCTCTATGGGGAGAAGTCGATCATTTATACGGACCATAAGAGTCTAAAGTACCTCCTTACTCAAAAAGAGTTGAACATAAGACAGCGGAGGTGGATAGAGCTGTTGAAAGATTACGACTTCTCAATCGATTATCACCCTGGAAAGGCTAATGTGGTGGCAGATGCGTTGAGTCGTAAGGTGATATCATAGTTAAGAGCAATGTTCGCTCATCTCAGTTTGTATGAAGATGAAAGTCTATTAGCCGAACTTCAGGTGAAATCGATGTGGTTAGATCAGATCAAGGAAAAGCAGTCTTTAGATGAAAAACTAGGTTCCTTACTTCAACAAGTGAAAGGTGGTATGATAGAGGGTTTTGGATTGAATAATGACAGAGTACTGTGTTTTCACTGAAGAATCTGTATGCCCAAAGATTCAGAATTAAGACAAATGATTCTGCGAGAGGCACATAGTAGCCCTTATGCTATACACCCCGAGGGAAATAAAATGTATTCAGACCTTCGTGATCAGTGTTGGTGGCCAGGGTTGAAACGGGAAATCACAGATTTTGTAAGTAAGTGCTTAACGTGTCAGCAAGTTAAGGCAGAACATCAATTGCCATTAGGATTGTTGCAACCAGTAAAGATTCCATTATGGAAATGGGAACAGATAACGATGGACTTTGTTAGTGGGTTACCCTTATCATCTACTAAGAAAGATTCCATCTAGGTAATAGTGGATCAGTTGACGAAGACTGCTCATTTTCTACCTGTTCATACGGATTACTCACTGTAGAAGTTGGCTAAGTTGTATGTAACGGAGATCGTGAGGTTGCATGGGATACCAGTGTCTATTATATCGGACAGGGACCCTAGATTTACATCACGGTTTTGGAAGGCTTTACATGAGGCTTTGGGAGCAAGGTTAAACTTCAGCACAGCTTTTCATCCTCAGTCAGATGGTCAGTCGGAAAGAGTAATCCAGATTTTAGAAGACATGTTAAAGGGTTTTGTGATTGACTTCAGAGGTAGCTGGGAGGATTTTCTATCGTTAGCAGAGTTTGCGTATAACAATAGTTATCAATCCAGTATCCAAATGGCACCCTTTGAAGCATTGTATGGCCGTAGGTGTCGTATTCCTACTTGTTGGACTGAATTGGAGGAACGACAGTTATTGGGTCCTGAATTGATATCAGAGACGGAAGAAAAAGTAAAGGTGATTCGTGCGCAGTTAAAGGAAGCTTCAGATAGACAAAATTCGTATGTAGATCTGAAGTGTAAAGACATTAAGTTTGCGGTGGGAGATCAAGTCTTTTTAAAGGTCTCATCTTAAAAGAAGATCTTCAGATTTCGAATGAAGGGCAAGTTGAACCCCCGATTTATTGGACCATATCGTGTGTTGAAACGTGTTGGGCCAGTAGCTTACTAGCTTGAGTTATCTCCGGAGTTGAGTCAGATTCATAGTGTTTTCCATGTCTCTATGTTGAGGTGTTATCGATCGGATCCGTCTCACATAGTACAGTAGAGGAAGCTGACTTAAGACCTGACTTGTCTTTTGAGGAGGAACCAGTACAAATTTTAGATCGAGATGTAAAGTTGCTAAGAAAGAAGTCAGTACCATCGGTTAAGATTCTTTGGCATAATCACGGAGCGAAGGAAGCTACATGGGAGCCTGAGAAGACAATTCGGCAGCAATGTCATCACCTCTTTTAACCAGGTAAATTTCGAGGACAAAATTCCTTTAAGGGGGTAGAATTGTAACATCCTAGAATTTGAATTTTATGTGTTACATTAAATTGGTGATTTAGCGTGTTAGATTATTAATTTTTGCTTGATGATGATGTCCTGAGAAAGCTTGGGATTTATTTGGACCTAGTGAAAATTTTGTTTATAGTACTTTAAAGAGAGGGAGACAATGAACTCATGGTATATGGAAAATTATGAGTAAGTATCTATCATAATTGAGCTATTGGTTGAGAGGTTATGCGCCACATGTATGGTCTTGAGGGGAGAGGTTCGAATCTCTTAGTATGCATTTTGTGAATATTAATTTTTACTCTTCCCTAGCAAGTGTCAGCCAAGCATCATATTTTTGGTATGTTAGACTTTTATTTTATGGTATGATGGCTAAGAGAAATGGTAAGAGTGAACTAAAGGAAAAGAATCATATGGAAAAGGCATGTAAGGGAGGGCATAAGGCATGAAACAAGGGAGATGTTTTGGAAACTTTGGGGTGGCTAAACTTTGACTTTTTGGCCAATGTACATGGACGATTTTGGGGCTATAAGGGGTTGGCCGAATATTGGTAAGGATTAGGAGCTAGTTGGCCAAAAATGCTTTAGCGAATTAGTACATTATTTTTTCTTTTCTCTCCACAACTTCTCTTCCTAACCGAATTTGAGCAATAGGTAAGTTTTTGTTTCTTTTGGTCATTTTATTTTTGACCATTTTGGTATCATCTTTTCTCCCTAAACTCTATTCCTCTTTGTGCCGAAATCATATAGTCTTTGAGTGACATTTTCTTTGTCTTCCTTTTGGCCGATTATACACCAACCGCAAGACCCTTTCTTTGTTCATCTTCCATCATTGAAAATCGATATATAAACTCTCCCTTTCTTCTAATTCTTTTTCTCCTTTCTTCCTTCTTGCAAAGAACTTTTAAACATTTTTTTCTCTCTTCCAAAATCTTTCACCATGGTCGAATGTTAATAACCATCTTCTTAGCCGAATCTTCCATTTCTCAAATAATTCTTCTCAATCATTTCTTCTGTCCAACTTTGGACAATTTGTAAGAATCCTCTTCAATTCTTTATTTTTTTTTTCTTATTGCTGAATCCATATATTGGCTTGAGAGGGTCTTTTTGACCGAAATCATCATCTCTCTCTTAGACAAATCCTTCTTCGTCTTTATAGTGAAATAGAGGAAGGCCGGATTACCATTTCCTCAAAGTTATTTCGTAATCACTAGAATTCGGATAAAAAACCTTCAAGGTAAGAGTTCTTCACGGATTTCATGATCATCCTTTATTTATTAAGATGATTAACAGTATGGAAAGGAGTAACCAATTATTTTATATAGGGATTTATTTGTGGATCACTCAGAATTTCGTGGTAACCCTATCTATACCATTTTGTTAAGTCCATACTTTAATAGATTATTGATTTATTGAAGATATAATGAATGGAGACTCGTAGTAATGTGTTGAAAGGGAAATCTAGTGGTGATCTCAAAAAGAGTGGATTGATGATCCCAACTCCTAAATTCAAACGTAGGGCCGTTTCAGCAATTCGAGACTTTCCATCAGGTTGTGGACCCTCATCTAGTGAAAATTAATTATTCGAGGTTATTCGCAGTTCTGAGCCATTAGTTGTTTGGGGTTTCCCAACGGGTTATGAACCGTCATCCAGAGAGAATCGACAAATAGTAGTTATTCGAGATTCGAGGGTAAAAATCTAGACCGCTTATCTTAGAATGGATTTATTATAAGTGTTAATGATCTAATCGAGCATTAAAATATTTTTAGGTGTCGACGATCAGGAAAGTGCAGTGCTTACCGTAATCAGGTGTGTAATCTCAGACCATATTTCATGGGATAGATATTTATATTGTGACTAATGGTAAATTGCTTGATTTAGTCACTTGTTAGTGAAATCGAGTAAGATGGCGTAATTATCATTATTTTGGTTGAAATTATAAAAAAATCGGTATTAAGACTGTGATAAATGGGCCAAATGTGATATGTGCTAAATGGGCCAAATGTGATATGTGCTAAATGGGCCAAATGTGATATGTGATAAATAGGCCAAATGTGATATGTGATAAATAGGCCATATTGTTTGTAATAATAATATGAATGGAATATTGTAATTGGATATGCATATTATAGACATGATTTGCATGGGTTGGGATTTTGATGAAGAGAAGTTCTGGTAGCTCTGCCACAATAAATTACCGGTGGCTCTGCCACAATAAATTACCGGTGGCTCTACCACAATAAATTACCGATGGCTCTGCCACAATTTGATATATGGCTTAATGCCCAGTTTGGTGCGTTGGCGGGGTGGGTGACTAAAGCTCCCCACAGTTGTGTTGGTTGGTACAGGTGGTGTGTAGCGGATGGAAAACTAGGTTGGTTGGGAAATTGCATAACACATGCATGTTATATATGATATTATGTTATGATTGTAAATGGGCTTTGGCCCAATAAATGCTTAATTGAATTTTTGGCCCAGTGACAATGGTAAGTAAGTTACACACAGAGTTCTAAGTAACTCACCCCGTTTTCTTTACCCTCCTCAGGTAATGATCAGTGATGGAGGCTTGGGCCGGGGACGACTCAGTGGAGGCCATACTACGAATAATGGGTTATTTAAATTTCGGATTTCTTTTTAAGTACTTTTTATTGTTTTTGCTATTTTGTAATAAGGTCTCTGGTTAAATTTTTATGGATGTTTTGCTTGTGGATTTATTTTATAATATGCTTTAAATACTTAATTGGGATTATTTTACTAAAATAGAAATAAACGTTTTCTTAAATAAACGTCTGAAAAGGGTTTCATTCTTAAATAGTTTTAACTCGGTAATTTTTCTTTAACAATATTTTTAAATTTTTGTTTTCAAATTACTTTCAAGTCTTTAAATTTTCTCAAAATATTAAATCAATTTTTCCTAAGTTTCAATTTATAAATTTTTACGACCCAAATTATTAGATTTTGTAATCAAACTTAGTTTCAATAACTCCACGTTAAATGTTTTTAAAAAAATACATTTTCTTTAAATCTTTAAAAGATTAGGTGTATGTTCATTTAGTGTGACATGTCAAATTTTGTCTTAACGCATAGACCGGGTTTGGGGTGTCACAACTAGTCAAGATCTTGGCTCGGGAAGTCAAGCAACTGAGAAATAAAAGTATTGCCTTAGTGAAAGTTCTTTGGAAAAGGCACGGAATAGAAGAAGCTACATGGGAACGAGAAGAGAGTATGAGAAACCAATATCCAAACCTTTTTACTGGAAAGATTTTCGAGGACGAAAAATCCCTAAGGGGGAGAGTTGTAACAGCCCGAATTTGGGGCTAGTCGGAACAGTGGTCTCGGGACCACTAATCCGAGGTTGAGGAGAATTATTTTAGTACTATTTAATGTGTTGTGGTGTCACTATATGATTATATAGAAATTTTGGTGCCTTAATTTTACTAATAGCATGACCAATTGAGAAAAAGGACTAAATCACATGAGATGCAAAAGTTCTATTTTTAAGGTAGGGGTACCAAATAGCCATAGATTGTTAAATTGAGGTATTTTAAAGGGCAATTTATCCCTTTTAATTGCTTGGCCGGTTATGGGCTAGGTGGGAAACAAGGATGGACAAAATTAAGTCAAAGTTAGTAGGAGTTGGTGGTTAATTTGACTAGTTTAATATTAGAATAAAGAAAGAGAAAAATATCATCTTTCTCTTCATCTTTCTCCACTGATTTTTGCAAGCAAATAGAGGGTTGAAAGCTCAAAAATTTTCAGCAAGCTCTCCTCCAATTTTAGTACGTGATTTTGATGATTTTCTTAGTAATAGTTGTACTTTTGAAACCCCTAAAGCTTAAGCTTTCAAATGAGGGGACTATTGTGCAATATTGTGTAAAGCTTAGTGTTTTCCCATGAGAGAAATCTTTGTTATTTGCTGCATTTTTATGGGAGAAAATGAAAGTTAGGGAGATGAGAAACAACTTTTGTGAAAGATGTTTGCATGAAAACACCTAAGTAGGACTTAAATGCAAAGAGTGAGATTGTGTCATAAATGCATGAAATAGTTGGAATTTTGAGTAGTTGTAAGAGAAATAAATGTTTAGCTAGGCTTGTTTAATGAGAAAATCTGTTGAAAATTAAATTACGAGCCTAGGGGCAAAATCATAATTTTGCCAATATACAAGGGCAAAATGGTCATTTTTTCCTAATTGTAGAAATTGATGTATTATGATTATAGGAAATCTGAATGAATGAATTTCATAATTATAGATCAAGAAAAATGAAGCCCCGATCAAAATCGAGGCAAGAACAAGGTCGAGGATTAAATTGCACATCTCCCTATATCTTGTATATTGAGGTAAGTTTGTATGATTTCTAAGCTTTATGATTACTATCATTGAATTGCTTAGTATAATATACATTGCTATTTTGTAATGCCTATCTTTTTGTGAACAAAGAGATTAAACGTGAGCAAGCCCCGATTGAATATGAATTCCCCAGGATACCCGATATACCACACAAGATATCATGTAAGTCCAAGGCAAGCTTGGCATTGATCAAGATATCATGTAAGTCCAAGGCAAGCTTGGCATTGATCAAGATATCATATAAGTCCAAGGCAAGCTTGGCATTGATCAAGATATCATGTAAGTCCAAGGCAAGCTTGGCATTGATCAAGTTATCAAGGGCAAGACTTCATGTAAGTCCATGTCAAGACATGGCCTTGAAACCAAGATGAGAAATTCCATGTAAGACCATGCCTAAGATATGGCTGTGATGGCATGTTAGGTGGGAAGAGATCTAGTATCCTTGGGTAGTCGTAGAAGTTCATCAGGCAAACAAGTGAGATTAATAATGAGGTAACAAGAGGACTAAGAAAGCAAAGCTAGCATCAAAATAAATTAAATGTTACTCATGTTATAAATGAAGAATTAGAGATCATAATAATTATTGTTTAAGTACGCTGATCAATGTGATCAAGTGACACAGGTATCATGTTTACTATACAAAAATGAGTACAGTGAGCATCATGAGACATGTAAGAACCAAGTATGTGTAAGTAAGCTTTAGAGCTGAAATTACGATACTATTGTTATGCTAAATGGTTTTTATTAAGCAAGCTTATTGACATGTGTTTTACATGCAAACTTACTAAGCTAAATGCTTACGTATTTGATTGTTTCTTTCTATGTAGTCCCGCCAAGCTAACTTGTGGATCATCAGAGTCGGAGCTCGTAGCACACTATCAAATCTTATTTTGGTATAGCCAAGTTACTTTACTAAGTATGGCATGTATAGGAAACATTCATTTTGTGGACATGTTTTTAAAAGGGCATTTGTAAAGACTATCAAGTTTATTATTCTTTTGTATATGGCTAGTGATTGGCCAAATTTGACTAAGTATTTCTGTTTATTGAGATCAATGAAGCATGTAGTATTATTCATAAAATTGGGTTGTTATTGCATCGTTAAATTGTGTATGGATATAATCTTCATTTCAGGGTGGCTAACGGCTTGGTAAATAGCCTATAAGTGCCCACACGGTTAGACACACGGGCATGTGTCAAGGCCGTGGTAACCCTACACCTTAGTATTATTAATCAAAATGGGCTACGGGTAAATTCCACGGCCGTGTGTATAGGCCATGTTATACACACGGGTTGGACATAGACGTGTGCTCAGATCATGCTGATTTAGCCAGTATATCAAGGATTAGCACACGGTCTAAGCCCACGGGCATGTCATGGCCGTGTGAAATTAGTCAGTAGCCTCCCACAGTTAGAAGACACGGGTGTGTCTAAGCCGTGCAAAAATAGTCAGTAGCTTCCCACGGTTTGAGGGTATGGGCATGCTTAAGGATACATGGGCGTGTTCCAAGTCACACGGGCGTGTGAACCCTGTTTCAAAAAAAATGAATTATTTGATTTAGTTTTGAAAGTTTTCAGACACGAGTTTAAGGCCTCATAGGCCCTTGTAATGTATGTGTTGACTAAGAAAGTGAAATTTTTTTAAGTTAGAACGAAATTTTATAGCTCGTAAGTACATGTTTAAGTGAGTTCCAAGCATAGTAATGTCTCGTATCCAGACCCAGTATCGGTCTTGGGTACGGGGTGTTACAAACCTCATGTTCAACAACAATTACTCTACCTAGTAGAGTATCATATATCAATGTGATACAAAGCATTTTCAAAATGCTAACATAGGTACTGCATTAATCATATATAAGCTTATTCAATTTGACTCTCATAACATCTCATCATAGTTCAGTAGTGGTAAGGAGGGTGAGATCACAGAGCTTCTTAACTTGACTCTCGTGACTACATGCATGTGATTTACGATTCATCATTAATAAAATATCATCATAGTCATACAGCTCATCTCAAGTGAGTTTTTACATTTATCACGCTACAGTTGTTTCTATCACAACTACATTAGAATAATGTATTCACTTACTTAAGTTCTACATTACTATCTACTTGAGTACTCAACATTTAACTCTACTTTCTCTTACCATCACTTATCAATTAAACAATGCCTTACGGATTCGAGTACGTCATTTACCTGATTGTAATAGTCCAACTATGGTCTTACTCGCATTACCACCTCATGGCCCAGCTATTTCTTTACATGTCATCACGATGCCATAGCCTCGCTATGGTCTTACACCTAATATCATACCAATACCAATGCCAAATCCCAGGTATGGTCTTACACTGGCTCTCATATCGTGGCCAATGCCATGTCCCAAACATGGTCTTACACTAGGTCTCATATCGTGGCTGATGCCATGTCCCAGACATGGTCTTACACTGGCTCTCTCATTGCTATGGTCCAACCATGGTCTTTTTCATCTTTTTTATCGTGGAACCACCGTACTCATCTCCTGTATTCAACTCAGTCAAACTTCTCAATTTTAGCTCTCATACCACAATATGGGTGGTTTCTTGCTCTTATTGCTTCTCGCATACATCATGGTGCTTACTATTCTCATATCTGTAAGGTAAACAAGGTACCTGTAACACTTGATCACAAAAATTAATATGCTTTACTAATATAAGCATAATCTCAGCATCATCATTCATAGCATAAATTATACTTGTCAGTCAGTCTTAACTAGCATGACATAATATCAACTTTACTACTACCTTTCTTGCTATTTCATTTTAACTTTACTCATTTGCCCGATGAATTTCTGTGAATTACCGAGGATACTAAATCTCTTGCCATGAACTTGATGTCAAAGTCATACTCTAGGCATGGGCTTACATGAAAGGTCTCTTCTTGAACCAATGCCAAGCTTGCCTTGGTCTTACATTAAATATCTGTTCAATGCCAAACTTGCCTTGGACTTACATGAAATATCTGTTCAATGCCAAGCTTGCCTTGGACTTACATGAAATTTCTGTTCAATGCTAAGCTTGCCTTGGACTTACATGAAATATCTGTTCAATGCCAAGCTTGCCTTGGACTTACATGAAATTTCTGTTCAATGCCAAGCTTGCCTTGGACTTCCATGAAATATCTGTTCAATGCCAAGCTTGCCTTGGACTTACATGAAACTTCTGTTCAATGCCAAGCTTGCCTTGGACTTACATGAAATATCTATTCAATGCCAAGCTTTCCTTGGACTTACATGAAATTTCTATTCAATGCCAAGCTTGCCTTGGACTTACATGAAAGATCTCTTCTTGATTGCCGATGCTATGCCTTGGCTTGGTCTTATACGGGCTTTCTAGTCTCATGTGATGGATCGAGTATCCTGGGCAATTTTTTTATTCAATCGAGACTTGCTCATAATTAATCTCATTGATTTCTTTATTCAGCAAAACATTAAACATTTCATGATGACAATGTACATTATACTAAGCAATTCAATGATAGAAATCATAAAGCTTAAAAATCATACAACTTACTGAATTTAACTCGAGTGGGATTCTCACTTTCTTAATAAAACAAATTCGTTAAGGCCGGGAGACATCACACTATCACGATCCACATATGGCATGTATAGCTAGACTCTTAGTCTCGTTAGGTTAGTCCTAGAACTGACTAAACCATAGCTATGGTACCACTAAATGTAACACCCTGTACCCAAGTCCGACGCTAAGACTGGATGCGAGACATTACCATGCTTGAACTCACTTAATCAAGTACTTACTGGCTATAAAATTTCGTTTTGACTTAAAATCTTTCTTTCTTGGTCTAGACATACGTATCATGGTCATACGAGGCCTTAAACACTTGTTCGGACTTTCAAAACTTATCAAAAATCCTCTCTCAAAATCAGAGGTTACAAGCCCGTGGGGTTTGGGGCACGTCCGTGCACCCCTAAACACGCCCATGTTTTCCATCTGTGGGGAGCTACTAACTTATCTGACACGGCCTTGACACGCCCGTGTCCTCCAACCGTGTGGAGCTACTGACTTATTTGACACGGCCTGAGCGCACACCCATGCCCAAGCCGTGGGTCTTACACGGCTCATGCACACGGCTGTGGGATTCAACCGTAGCCTATTCTAATAAGTAATCATAAGGTGCAGGGTTTGCACGGCCCAGACACATGCCCGTGTGTCTAACCGTGTGGACACTTAGAGGCTATATACCAAGCCCTTTTCTATCCTACATTTCATACAATAATATACTGATTCAATAAAGTCTCAAATCAACAACTAAAACATATGAATTCATACTTTTGAGTCATGAAAATAAAGTGTTACTACCATACAATTACAACAACTTAACCATCATCAACGGCTATACACAATTAAACTACAAACCCTTTTTGGCCAACATAGTTTGGCACATTAACCATAATTTACTCAACCTTAAATTCTAGTCCTATACATGCCATGACTCATAAGGACTTGATACCTCGAATCGAATGTCTGCTCGATAGTGTGAAAACATCTTCAGCGGCCTCCAACCTGTATTAGTCAACATAATCTATAAGAGACGAAAAAAGAAAGGAAAGGAGTAAGCACTAATGCTTAGTAAGTTCATCTGCATAATCTGGCAAATATTAATATTCATTAAATGTAGATAACCACAAGAGATTATACTGGGTCATTCCCATTAACTCAAGATTGATTACTCAACCACTCTAGGAGCTTACTCATTTTATCTCTTACCGTACCAAGAGCTAATTGCTCGCTTACAAAACAATCCATTCTTGCACTGATTATCATGTAATCATATAAGACATCACATCAAGTCTTATTAATAAGCTACTCATCTTTCGGTGGTTTCACACTTAGCCCACCATTATCATACATTCATAAATAGTCATCCACATGTAATACTTTAATTCAATTGTTCATCCGAGAACACCCTCACATTGCTACTCTTACTTAACTTTTCCACTATTTTTATTCGCATTCCCATACTATAACAATAAATCTAACTCATGCAACAAGGTGCATTAATTTCCCATATCCCAATAGGGGTTCATCATATATATATATATAAATTGAAATCTTCTCAATTCAATTCTAATACATACTTGTGTCTTTCGTAGCTCAACCGCATACTTTCTTTACTTCAACATATACTCTGAAATACTCAAGTTATAAAATAACTCTCTTGAGTCTCATACTCATGAAATCACATAGATATCATACCCCGATAGGATCTTACTTGAATTAACATATCGATGCCATGTCCTTGACATGGTCTTATACGTATCCTTACATCGAGGCCATAATCCAATATGGTCTTATACGAGACTTTAACCATCATCTCAACATTCTTCATGCATTTCATCCAAGGGTATTTCATACATCCATAGAGTGAATATACATTCCATACAACATCAGAATACTTACATGGACTCATACATAATTTCAATAATTGCATGCGAACTTACCTCATAGTCAAAATAGCCGAAAAGGACTATTTGCCCACACTTCTCTTTTCACCTGTTCTAGGTTCGAAACCTATTTTCTTTGATCTAGAAGAATGAAATTTACTGATTTATTCATTTATAGATCATAAAATACCATAATACAAACTTTAGGCAAAAATGACCATTTTGCCCCTACACTTTGGCAAAATTATGATTTTGCCCCTAGGCTCGTAAATAAATTTTTATCACATTTTCTTGTTAAAAATCCTAGTTGAACATTTAATCCTCTTACAACCATCTCTAATTTCAACTATTTCATGCTTTAATGAACAAATTACAACTTTTGCATTATAGTCCCAATTAGGTGTTTTCATGGCAACACCTTTCACAAAAGTTGTTTCTCATCATCCTATCATTCATTTTCTTCCATAAAAGCTCAGCTAACAACTTATGATCTCACATGGCAAATCTCTAAACTTTTTACCATATTACAAATTAATCCCCCCATTAGCTAGCTTAAGCTTTGGGGACACCAAAAATGCAATTTTCATCAAGAAAGAGCATCAGAAGGACTTACTTGAAGAGAAAATAAGCTGTTGAAATTTCAAACTCCCAAATCCCTTCTATGGCTGATATTTTCGGTGAAGAAGGAGGATAAATGAAAAATATGATAGCTTTTTATTATATCATCTTATTTTATTCATTTTCCCAACTAATACCACTAACTTTTTAACATAATAAATGCTCTTGTCCCCTATGCTTTAGTATGGCCGGCCAACTCACTTAAATAAGGGCAATTTGCACATTTGGGATCTCTAACATATAATTCATAGCTATTTGGCACCTCTAGCAAATAAAATAGAACTTTCGCACTTTATGCTGTTTAGTCGTTTTTCACAATTTAGCTAGAAATTGCTAAAATTAAGGCACCAAAATTTTCATGCACCCTTATAATCATGTTATAACGCATAACATAACATGAAAATAATTTTCTCTAACCTCAAATTAGTGATTACGAGATCACTATTTCGACTAGGCCCTAAATCGGGCTATTACACCGCCTTCATCTTCTTTACTGATTGTCGATATCTTGGATCACTCTGGATAGTCTTGCATCCTATGTGGACCACAACATAAGAAGCATTTCACTGACTTCCTTTGATTGTCTGCACTTCCCATTAGATAGTTTCCATTGCCACTATTGCCACAATTGTTGTTTTTAACCAATCCTTCTTCATCTTCCTCACTATTGCCCTTCTCCTTGGGCTTGGAAGACTCAAACTTGTCTGTCCTCGAAACACACTCAATTAAAGACCACTATGGTCATGGCTTGTGTAAGTTCGTTGACCCCTTATCATTAAAACTCTAACCTTGGCCAAGGCTTTAACCCATCCATAAAGGATAAAAATGCGTCTTCACCTAAATAAAAAATTTGGAGTATCAAATCACTAAACTCCTTCACATACTCTCTAACTGCACGTTGTTTCATAAGTCGACACAACCTAGCTTGAGCCTCTCGGAATACTCTAGGTAAAGCTAACCCTTGAATTCACTCTGGAACTCCTCCCAAGTCCTAATGGTAGCTCAACCTCGCTTCTCATCTATAGACCTTCAATGCCACCATAACAAAGGGACATCAATAAAATATATAGTAGTAATATTTACCTTAGTAGCATCATTTTTGATGCATTTGGTATGGAACTATTGTTCCATCCCGCACAAGAAGTTGTCCACATCTTTTATGGACCTCAGCCAATTGAACTTTTTTAGCTTTAGGACATGTACCTTAAGCTTGGGCGACGCAGCCAACACCTCATTACCCAAAGTAGCTTTGTAGATAATGAACTTCCCTTTGAGCTCCTCAATATGTTCCTTCAAATCCATCACCATAGCCTTAAGAGCATTAATCTTCTCAGTCAGTTCACCCATAGCGGTATTAAGGACCTATTGCATCGCATCCACATTAGCACTGAGCTCTTCTAACACTTATTCTTTGAGTTGATCTTGCCTCGATTCCAACTTTGTGATATGTCCATCAACTTCGTCAAGGGTCTCATTCTATCACCCATAAAGCCCTCAAGTTTGGTAACCTTGTCTTCCAAAGCTGACAACATATCATTCGAGCTGCTAGCTTTCTTGCCTCTCCCACAAGTCTCTATAGGCTCAATCTGCTCATTTAATCTTTTTAGCATCTCAACCGATGCCCTTAAACACTAGCTCAGATAGAAATAATCATAGGGCTAGAACTTAAGTCTAATAAACAACTTAACCTTAGGCAATTTCTTTGCTTCAAATCCGTCTAAGTTAGTCTAACTCTCCAAAAGTAAGAATTCTCTCGAAAAAGTCGCAAAGGCATCGAAAATAAAGTAAAAGCAACTCAAAAACAAATGAACAACAAAAAAACTTGAAAAGCCGCAAGAAAGCAATGCACACTAAGTGTTTGAGTAAATGCTCTCAAATATATTCTTTAACTCAAGAATGGAATACAATGAGGGAGAAGGCCTCTATTTATAGTTGAGCTCTTCCAGATCCAACGGTATAGATTGAATTACATCAATGACTGAGATTAGTATCTATCTACAATATGAGAGTCCTAAGGAATTTAAACTACATACATAATTATCCTTTAGTATTTACAATAATTACCCTGGTACTTATAGTTTTACTAGAATGTTTCACTAAGCCACCAAGGCTTCAAGTAGATGGGCTTCTCCATGTGTTCCACGAATCGAGTCAGTTTAAGTGGGTCAAATGAGCCTCATTTAATCAGTTGACCTTCATAGGACGATCTATATGCATTCTTCATTGGATTTGATCTGAGACCTTGACACTAACCTCCGTTTCTCTCTCTTTTGCCTTTGTCATTTTTTTACCGTCGGTTGCAACTTGCTTTGCAACTAAGTTGCTTTATGACTTGTTGTATTTGCTAGCATTGGTTTGATAGAAAATATTGGTTTAATTTCTAAACTCTTTAAGGATTCTTAACAGCAATTTAATGGACTCGATCACGTTGAATTTTAGTCAAGTAATGATTCTTTTGAAGAATTTAAATGTAATCATTAATTAAAGATATTCATTTTCTATAGAAGACTACTCCAAAAAGATCTCTACATATTTGATTCCTTATTGAATCATAACTTAGGGGAATATGTGTTTACATTGATTGGATAATTTTAAGCCAATAATGTTTATTTAAAGAAGGCTTTTTTTTTCATTTTTCAGGATTGGTAGAGAGCATTTATTTGTTCATTGTAAGGGACTTATTTTTACTGTAATTTACTTTGTAAAAGAATTGTTCTTCATTTTCAATTTGTAAATAAGCTTTCAAGGAGAAAGTCTTAGTGGGAAAGTGATCTAGTTGATGTATAGGAGTGAGGTTGCAACTTGATGAGTGAGTTAAATGTAAATTACATCTTGTATTATGAATTGATAGTGGATTGCTCTTTACGTAAGGTTCCATAAAAATAGAGAAGTATTTCAAATTACATAACCCATTTGTTTTTCCATCTTTATTTTTACTCTTTTAGTGGTTCATCTAGTTGAAACTGAATATGCAAATTAACATGCAATTTCAACGAATTCTAATGCTTAGGATTCTGAGTGTTGGGTTTTTACTTTTCCTCACCACTATTGTCTTCCTACTATGTGAGTCCAAACGTTTTTTGTGCATTGGACTTAGGTTGTTGTTTGGCTTGGATTTAAGTTGGTGCATGCGATAATTGACCTTTTGTTTTCGAGATCAATCCTCTTTCCAACGGATTGGAGTCATTGGTGGCCATAGTTTTTTTTTTCTCTTTTTCCTATTTTGTTGTTGGTTGCAAATTGTTGTTTCTCTTTTTTTTTTTTGTTTCATATTAGGGCAAATTGGGTTGGACAAGAAAGTTAGGGCTTTATTTCAAAAACCATTGCACAAATATGGGGTTTCTTAGCTTGTATCGTTGTTGCCTCTGCTAATGGTTTAGTTCTCCACTCATTCATATTCCTAGAATTTTGGTTTTAGCTTGCAACTCTAATATTTGGTTGTGGGCTATGTTGTTCCCTCTATTTTTCATCATAACTAAGTTAATTTGTGGTCCTGGCAGGCCCTTGTCACCCATTCTTTGTTTTATTCGTTTGAAATGTGAATGGTTTTTTTACCCATTTCGGCTTTGATATCAATTATTTGGATTCTAGTTTTTGTAACAATGTAGTAGGTTTTGTATCGATTCCAGCTGTACCAACTGATGCAGACAACTCTAATAGCAAAATGGAACATCGAACTTCCTTTTCCACTTCAGTGAAAATTCTGACCTATACCAGTTGCATCAATTCATTCCATCGAATTCCAGTTGCACTGGCTAAAATATTATACACCAGCTGATGCATGAATAATGTTAAAAAATATATAAATTTACTACTTTTTTAATGTTTATAATAAATAATAAAAATTAAACTTTAATTGTTAAAATTATATTTAAACTTCAAATGTTAACCAACTTAAAATTACCATCTTTAAACTTTAAAATAAAAGAAATTAATAAATAATTAAAGAAATAATGAGATTATATAACGAATAAATGAAAGTTTCGTAAAATTTCAAAAACTTCAACTTCATTTCAACTCAATTTATTTAATCTCATCCATTTAATATTTATAAATATTTTTATATATATGAATTTTTTTAACATTAATCTCATTATAGATTCTTATCATATTTGTTCTTTATGATATAATGCCTAGAACTACCAATAGCCCCTCCCAACCATTAAATATGAGGATAATATGCTCCAGCGCACTCAAACCCATGTCCTTCTACACTAACAACAATGCTAATGCCACTCGAGCTAAAACTCAATCAACATATATATGAATTTTTTAAAAAGAAAAATTAATAAATTCTAAACGATACTCCAGAACAAACCATTGTGCATACATACTAATTTCAGTAGAAAAGCAATACGTTGATGCATATGTACTACCTTACATATGTACTACCTTACTTTACATCAATGAACTTGTTGACTATTGTAGCATTTTAAAATTGTGTAGGATGAACTTATGGACTCGTTGATTTAGGGTGAAATATGTACTTTGATTATGGCTTTTTTTACCCCAATAAAAGAAATATAAAATTAATAGCTAAAATGGTATCCCAATCAAATTAATTACCAAAATGATATGTTTTGAATAGTAACCATGGGTGGTGCCTGACAAAGTGGCGGCACCACCCATTTTTTTCCCACCATCATTAGGCCATAACAGGGTTTAAAAAATATATGTTTTATTGGTGGTAGGGCGGCATTGGTATGTAGCACTCATATCTGCTAAAATACGAGTTGGTACAGGTTGGAGCGGGATGGAGGAGAGCTATTAGGCGTCACCTAGGTGGAGGGCACCTTTAGGGCGGCACTGCTTGGAGAAGTCTTGTCGGTGGCACAGCACCCTATTTAAACATAAAAATTTTGTGTTTTTTGAACGGTTTAGCTATTAATTAATAAGAAGAAAGGATTTTTTTTTTTTGTAGAGGAAGAGAAAATAAAGAAAAATCGTAAGGTTAGTACAATATTAATTTTATTTTATTTTATTTTTATAGTAGAATCTTATTTTTCAAAATATTGTTGAGAAATTTAATTATTTTAATTATTTTTCTGATTTAGTATTGAAGATGGATAATCAATTCTTCGTATGCGTTTATTTCAATGGAGTAATTTTAAGAACAACAATTAGTTTTATTTTTTAATCTCGCCAACAAATAGAAATGAGATTTAATAAAAATGTATCTGTTGATGATATGAAAGAAAGGATTAGTGCAAAAATTGTTAGAAGTTGTGGGAGGAGGATGTCTAATATATTCTACAAATTTCCACTTTCGTCAAATCCCATCAAATTTACCAAGATGGAACTTGTAGAAGATAGAGACGTGGAAATAATGGTCGCACTTTATTGTTGGACTGGGAGTGTCCACATTGAACCGATTCTGTTATTTACTGAGTTAGTTAATGTGGATCCAGTTGAAGATTCCACTCCATTAAGTTAACAATATGGAGTTCAAGATCCGTGTACAGAGGTTCCGAGAGTGTCTGTCGATAGGCAATCGTTTGTACATGGGTTTGATATTGATCTTAATGCTCTACCTATGTTTGAGAACTTTAACTCAAGTCCCCGTTTACAAATACATCCACTGTTGATTGAGACCAATATGGATGGTGAAGATGGATGTGACAAAAATGGTCGTTTTGATCACGAGGTTGAAGGTTATAGTGATCCCAATATAGACAAGGTCTCAGATGATATCGACGATGATGGGGCGAATGATGATGGAAATGTTTACGCGTCCTCATTCGAGAACCCAATTCAAGGCATTGTCATATGCAATGATCCTAGGGCCCACATGTCAAACGTAGATCCCGATGTGGTGCATGCATTTGAGTTTCCTGAGTACTGGACCTGACGTTAAATGTAGTAGTTATTTTAGGTGATTTTTGCACTTGACAAGCTTGTTTTCTAGTACTTTTAGTATTAGTAGGTTAGGAATAAAATATTAATAAAATAAATGTTTTTACTCATTTTCTGCTATTTCGATGACCCGTAAGGGCGACTCGACCCTCGTCAGTGACTAATGGGCTATTTAAGTGTGTAGGATGTCAATTTAGGTCCAAGAATACAAGTAATGATGATCGAACCGCGAAACAAGGGAGCCCGATAGGCCAACAAAGCTGCCAAAGCCTGGAATACACTTGTCATTGTGATGAGGAGCTTCCTTTCAGCACGACGATGCGATAAATATAGGAGAACATTCATAGTGGCAACATCGTGACGAAGAGACTTCCCATGTCACAAATGCGAAGATGGCAAGCCAAAATATGGATGACTCTTTGGACGACACTTTTGGGGATATTTCTATATTTAGACTCCAACTTTTAGAAGAATATTCTGTTAATTGATATCTAAGTGTATCTAGGGTTAAGTGGTCACCAAGTAGCCCATTTCCTATATAAGCAACCTTAGGGTCACCGGAATTGTGTGCATTTTTAGACAAATGATTTTTTCTATTCAATTTTCTTTGTATTTTCTTTTCATGTTCATATAGTTTAAACTTTTCTATTCCGATGTGAAGACAATTGCGAGCGAAGATTGCTCCGGCACCACGCTTCAATCTATATTAATGAGCTTTCTCCTATCTCTTTTTCTTTTATTTATATTTTATTTAACCTTATCAATAGCATTTGTATGAATAATTGAATAAATAATTATGCTTATTTCATATCTCGCATGATTCAATTAATAAGCTAATTTATTTGTTAAGTGATTATTTATCTTAAATTGGTTGTTTATTCAATAGTACTTAGTATATTATAGAGTGACGCCCCTGATAGAATATCGAGGCAGGTGAAATTAGAAGGGTATCCTATTGTGTATAACTTGTACCGACTAGAGAGATCGAAAGGATATCCGTATGCCTAAGAAGAGATCGAAAGGGTGACTTAAGTGGTAATTCTTAATGTATATGAGATTGAGAGGGTATTCTTAGCTCATGGTGATAAATAACTCAATCTAGGATAATTAATTATTTAATTAGATAATTAGGGATTTAATCAATAATAAGCTAGAGGCTCGCATTGTCGACACTAGGAATAAGAGAGTCTATTAGATTAATTTAGGTTAGTTAATTTAATTAGTTTAATTAAATTACTGATTTGGATTCACACTACTAATTCGGGACTCAATTAGATTAGTAATTATTTTTTGTAATTAATTTAATAATATTTCTCCAATCTGTAATCCCTTGGGCACGATCATCGGAATACTTACTAGTGTTTAGTTGTAAACATTACTATATTGCAATTTGACTCGTACGCTTTTGGATACCGTCGATTTAATTTAATATATTTTTGTATGATATTTAAACTATAAACGATAATACGTTTATAGGCGAACAATACCCCAATATACTACCTGTTTACCTATTTGTCCCAGATCCTAAACAAGAGTTGTTCATGGACTATCATTTAGTTGTAGACACGAGATTATTATGGCTCAGACGACCAACTACAATCGATAAGAAGAATTTTTTACCGGATGTTCTAGACATTCGATCTATACGTGCAGACCTTCCCCCACTGCAAGCTACTTATACAGGTTGATGGCACCTGGTTATATAGAAAATATATATAGATCCTCTTTATTGCAGTTGCACAAGATGGGAGCTAGAACTTACTACCAATAGCATTTGCCATTGTGGAGTTGGAGAACATGGAATCGTGGGAATTCTTTCTAACGAACTTACGGATGTATGTTGTTAGAGATGACAATATTTGCATCATATGCGATAGATCGAACGGACTAGTTATCACGATTAGACATTCCAATGTTCCATGGAAATCTCTTTACTGCATCCACCACATCACCACCAACTTCCATCGAGACTGCAAGAATGCAGACTAGTGCAAACAAGAAGTGAACATGGGTAAATTTCAATTTCAACATATTTTTAAATATTCTTAATATTTCCAAAAATTGAAAAGGTAACATATCTTTTCGAAATATATACATAGCGTACGAGCTAAAACAACACTATTTCAGGTAAAACCTGACCAAGCTTGAGGATGATATGCACAGTGAAATGAATACTACCTTTCGAGGGTGTTTGGGCACCATGGAGCCATGGAAATGGGCTCAAAGCTTCAATGACGAATCTCGATATGGTCATATAACCACCAACCTATCAGAGGCTGTTATCTCTGTCTTGAAGCGAACATGACATCTTCCAATTTCATTTGTTTTCTCAACTACATTCTACAAGCTGCTAACCTTGATGCCAAGAATAAGGCTAAAACAAGTAAACTAGATGGATGTGGGAAACGTGTTCTTCGAGGAGGTTAGGAAAGTAATGGATGGAAACACCTAAAGAGCAAGGTCAATGCATGTAGAATTATATTCTCAATAGTTATAAACTTTTTGCGTTACAGAGTCCATCGGTCGTCAACCTAATTTCCCACCTAGGTCCTACGAAGTTGATCTCTGAAACAGGCGGTGCAACTGTGAGAAGTTCCAAACATTTCGGTACCCTTGTACGCACATCGTTGCAGCTTATACTCGTGCCTCGATCAATGTTGAACAATATATCAATGAGGTGTACACTCTGAAGCGCGCATTCCGTATTTGATGAAATGAGTTCCCTATCTTGCGTGATATGTTAACATGGGAAGTGCCTCCGCTGACTTTCGGGCTAGTCCAAGACATGAGGTTGCTTAGGAAGCCCAAAAGTTGCCCGCACGTCACTAGAATTCATGGTAAAATGGACTTGAGGGAGAAAATCGACCCTAAACATTGCGGTATGTGCTTAATAATTGGTCATTATTGGCGAAAATGCCCGCTTCGAACCTACTATCCTGAACAATCGTCACGATCGAGTGGAATATGAATTTATGTACTCCATGTTCAAATGTATGTGAAATGTTGTTATCAATTGAAGTAATATTTCATTTTACGTAGAATTTATGTATAGTTTTAGTTTTATTAAAATTTATTTGATTGTGATTGAATTTTGGTATTGCTTAAACATGTTCAAGTAAAAAAAATTACACTTCAGTGAATATTATATTGAAATACTGAGAAAATGTCTAAACTATATATTATAAAAACTTTACAATTTGAATTACAATTACAAAATACATGCAATAAAGATAATGTTATAAGTACTAAAATTGATGGTTTGATGGAGTCGTCCTTGGGGTAAACCATTGTGGTGTCTGACATTGGCGCTGGGGGTGTTCGCGAAGATTATTGTTCTCTTCAACAGGACCTTCATTCACAACATCTATCAGCGAACCTTAGGGGTGTATTTAACAAACTTGAAAAATCATATTTTCCAAAATTTTGCCCAGGAGGGTGGAGTACTGGATGGTAATGGGCTAAAGATATAAAACATCATTGATAATCTCCGAGTGATATACGTAGCCTGACGATTTCGGAAGATAATTATCTACCTCTAAATCTGGATGATAAGAATTATCGAGAGATTATGTATAAGATCGCTGAAGTTCTAGCTCGGCGAATGACCTCGTCGACATTTTTGGTGGCCTCGTTGGTGCATGTGTGAAGGGATTACCATTAATTGGCCACCAAATAAATATGATTTCTCATTCTCGATGTACCAATGTTGGTACTCGATCGAAGATCGCAAATCAAAATCAAAATCCACCCGAGGTCTCTACTCCATTTGGACATTCCACAATGCAAGATATTGTTGATGCTCTAATGCCTAATTCTTTTATTCTTTCCCCATTTTGTTAATTCCGTGGACATTGTCAAAATTCTGTGGAACATCCAAAACATCTTGTTTGCACCCGAACTGTCGTATAACTCGATCCCCGTTATACCACTTGACTATTGAAAAATTCAACACTGGTGCGCTAATGCACCACAAGTGTGATTGGATGTGAGCCGACGGGGGAGTAACAATCGCAATGTCTGAGGTAGAATATGGCATCCACACGAACTATACAATTTATAACATGGTTATAGTAACACGAGCCAAATAACATAAATATAGTAATTTCATGACATGAATATTAGGAAGAATTACCCCCTTCCCGACATGTGCCTCAATCATTATCGTTAAATCGCAAAGTTATAGGACCTCTTGATACCCGAACAAGTATACCATCTAAAATAAATTAAACTTGTTAGAACGAATTTTCATATAAAGAAAAATTATTAATGTATAATTTAATTTTTATTACCTATTTACAAGTGGGAAGACGTATTTGGTGATTAACTTATGCCAAAAATGGCATCCTATATAGCACCCAAGACTACGACAATATCAAGCACCCGACTATGTCTTGTGTTTTTTGCTTTGTCACCTAAAAAAGCTCACAATATAACATTGCTAATACTGTTGAGCCCCAATTGTACGAATAGGCAGCTTCCAAATCAAACAACAGTGGCAAGTACATCAAGTGGACCTTATTATTAGCGTCTGACATAAGTACCCCCTATCTGGTGCAGTATTTATGCTCAAGCAATGCACATCTTCTCCCACTCAGTGGCATTACTAAGTAAATGTTCGAAATTTCCCTTTAACCAGAAAAATTCCAGACTCGTAAATATATTTTCACCATCATCAAACTAGCGCCCAAGTAAGTGATAGCATAGCACCACTGGTTCAAACACTTTACTTGTACCCGTGATAGCACTACCATCGATTGGGAGCTCGAGTTGCAGTGCAACATCTTCTAGGGTGATGGTGCACTCTCCACATGACAAATGAAATGTGTGGGTCTCCGAGCACCACCGCTTAACCAAAGCGGATATCAAGTCGACCCTCAAATTGAACATGCGAATCAATGTCCCTGGTCCAAATCCAGTTGCCTCCAAGTATGGCATAATTTGTTCATCTGTCCCATAGCCTGGACTATTGACATGGGCCCTCAATACATGGTACTCACCCTGACCATATTAAATTACTGCATTAGTTAAAATCTCTCAATTAAATAAAAAAAGACGTGCAACTTTATGAGGGGACCTATGAATAACAAATAACAATTTTTTTACCAACTCATAAATCATATTTGCTATGTTATCGTTTTCTCTAATCAAAGAGCCTATTTGGATATCTGCAGTTTCAAAAAAATATTAATTATCGACTAAACAAATAAACAATATACAAATAATGAAAATATATTTTCTACAGTTTGTTATTTTTTAAAAACTATTTAATATTTAACTCTAATGCAAGGAATTTTATACCGTTGGTTGCCATGACGTTCCATTCCTTTCAAAAAAAATTTCACTCATTAACAACAAACATAAATTTGAATTATGTAAAAAATTTATCTTAAAAATTAAAGTTTGAAATTCACCCAAATGACCGATTAATTTTAGAACAATAAAAAACCTATGTCCAACACAAATAAATAAATAAATATGATATATCACAATAATATATACAAAAGCATGCATGTATATATAGCTAAAATAACCCTCTTTCTCCGCAAACTATTATCAATGAACTTAAACTCTCTCTTTTTTTATTCCTAAACATGCTTTTCTTCTATGCCAAAAACAACTTTTTTATCCTAATTGTAATAGCCAATTTTGGCCCAAATTGAAACCCAAATCAAAATTTAATAGGTCCAAAATAAAAAAAAAAAAAACAACAACAACAACAATAAGTGTCCATATACAACCCAAATCCCAGCCCACTAAGCCTAAACACCTTAACCCACTACAGAAAAAGAAACAGCAGCCAGAAACCCTAGCCTCAAGAGCTGTGCATCGCCAATCCTTCACCAACAGCCACCACGCGCCTCTGCCACCATCTCGCACGCCTCTGAACGCCTGCAAATCAAAGAAAACACGCAAGAAATAGAGACTACATGCAGGCAACGACAAAAAGAAAACGATAACAGTAACAAGAAAACAAAATAGAAACAAACAAAGACGGATATTTGTAAATCGGTTATTAAAACCGAAACATATCATGTATTTGCTTCTTCTTCCTTTTTGGGGACGAACAATCAGAAACCGAAAGCAAAAAAAAATTCAAAGGTTGATTAAATCTCTCTGTTTTCATTTTTCTTTTCTTTGATTTTTTCTACTTTTTATTTATTTTCAAAAATTTTGATTATTAATAATAATAATAATAATAATAATAATAAAGAGAAAGGGGAAGGGCCTTACCGAAACTCCCGGGGTCATGACGTCGGAGTCCCCTCTCCGTCGTCGGAACCAAACCAGAAACGGAGGAGGAACCTTTCTCCTCTCTTCTTAGACGCCGAAGATCGCGGCTTCAAAGGGGGCTTCGAACGGGGTGTTAAGGCCCATGTTTGCGCGTCGTCGGCCACTGGATGTGGTGGTGGTGTGATGGGCAACAAATGAACTAGCCGGAGGGAACCCCGTTGATCGAAGAAGACGAAAGGGGGAGGGGAGAAGCTTTAAAGTTTTGGCTTTTTTTTTTTTTTCTGAACTGAGATTGAAATGAAACAGAATAAAATGGGTTTTAAGGCTTTGAATTAAAAGTCGCCGTTTGGTTCAAGGGTTATTATGCATGTCCCTTAAAAGGGATAATTCCGCGATGGATCCCTCCTCATTGCAGCGCTATTCAATCGACCCTTTTTTGTTATTTTTCCTTTTTACAGATTTTACCCTTAAATTTCTTCAGGTTTTCAATTAGGTCCTTGACCAATAAATGCGCATAAGGGCTGGAATATTGTCCCAACCAGTCCCCCTGTCTTAGCCCGTTTTCTAATTTAGGCCTGTAATTTCATTTTCATTCTAATTCAGTCCCTAACCTGTTGATTTTTGACTCCTTTAAATTTGTTATTTTATCATTTTAATGCCTTATATATTATTCATCTTAAACTATTTTATTCATTCAAATTTTCAGATATTATTCATTAAACTATTTTATCACATATATATTATCTATTTTTTTAGTTTTATCTGCTTGTTTTAAATTCTTTTACATACTATTTTAGATTTTATTTTTATACATTGTTTATTTTTAAAAAAATTATCATTCATCTTAATTTTTATAATGTCCATGTTAAACCTTTCCTATATATTATTTACTTTTTTATATACGTATTATTAGTTTTAAATTATTTTTACATATTATTTATTTTAAATTTCTCTTAAATCTACATTGTTTATTTTAGATTTTGATATATATATATATATATATATATATATATTTCTATTTTAAAAGTTTTATATGTATTATTTGGTTTAAACCATCTTATATACCATTAATATTAAATATTATGTTATTTATTTTAAGTTGCTTTTATATTTTTATATATTACGTATCTTATGTTTCTTTTTTAGATATTATTTATTTCAAACCTTTAACATTATTTTAAATTGTTTCATACATTAGTTTACTTTATTTTTTTCCATGTATTCTTCACTTAAAATTGTTTTGTTAATTATTTTAAATTGTTTTATGTATTATTTCTTTTTAAATTGTTTAATTCATTGGTCTTTGATTATTAATGTTAATATTTAGATGGTGTATGTTGTGAGATTGTTGCCATTGCATGTACTATAATTCGTTTATTTGTATTTTCATATTATCGTCATTCACTTGTGTAATATTTTATTTATGTATCATCGTTCCATGTCACGTTATATTTTTATTTCATGCCTTCGCTTCGAGAATTAGATCCTAACGCATTTATCCTACTTAGGTCGTCGTATTTTACTCCAAACAAAATAAATGTATGCATTTACATGTTGTATTTGCTACTATTCAAAATCGAAAATTTTTCAAAATAAAGTAATATTTCGCGTTTTAGAAATTCGAGAAAATTGTTCCCTAACTTACTGGGTTTCGACTTTTCTCATTTAGCCTAAATAACAGAATATCTTTTTAAAACAAAATACAAGTTTAAAATAAAAAGATTATTCTCGAGAGTACAAAGTGTTGTGCCCTAACTTATTGGGTGTGACATCTCGTTACCTCGAGAAAAGAATTTCTAAAAATGACAATATTCCGTATTTAGAAATTCGAGAGATCGTGCCCTAACTTACTGGGTTTCATTTTTTCTCGTTTAATCTAAATAACCGAATATTATTTTAAAATTAAAATACACGTGCTTAAAAATAAAAGGCGGGCTTATTCTCAAGGATTTAAATTGTCGTGTCCTAACGTGCTGGATGTGATATTTTATTCCTTCGGAGCAAGAGAATCTTAATATCCAATTCGAGAAAATTCAAATATTTTTTAAAGGAGATCGTATTTTTAAAATCTTTTTCAAATTTTCAACTATCGACATTAAAACATTAATTAATCAATTCGATATCAATTTTGGGCGTGACAGGGTTGCTAATCCTTCCTCGCATGTAACCGACTCCCGAATCTGCTTTCTTGAATTTCATAGACCAAAAACACCGTTTTAGTAAACCAAAACGTTTTATTAAAGCAAAGGTGATCCGATCACACCTAATAAAGATCGGTGGCGACTTCCGTTTTATTTTCGCTTTCAAAACCCTAATCGATTCCCGTCTTTTCAAAAAAATAGTTTTGACACTAATAATAAAAAATAATTAAAAATACAAAATTAGTCACCTTACAAATTAATTACTGAAATAGACCGTTTGCTATAATATTTTTCAATATAAACCTATATAATACAAAAGCAAAGCAGATGTAGATATATAAAACAAAATTTCAAAATTATTATTACAAAAATATATAAAAACACATTCCTGCTTACTGGTGGTTCCTTCCAACACAAACTCTTCTCCCAAAAATACTAAACTGTTTTATTCAAAAAAATTATAAAAAATTTTTTATTATACATACCAAAAACACTAAATTGCTTTATTTACAAAAATATTATTATAAAAATAAAATTATTTTTGTTATACATACCACAAATACTAAATTGTTTTATTAAAAAACATTATTATTATAAAATAAAATTATTATTCTACTATACATATAAAAATTCAACATATATATCTAATGCATTCAAATAATATTACATGATAATTTTTCAACTCAAAAATATTAAAATGTAAAAATTAATGCTCAAAATCTCTAACAAATAATAATTACAAAAAAAGTCATGAAAATCAACAATTTTGCCTTACTATTTCAGTATTTAATAATTTTTATATTAATTAAGTAAATAAACAAATAAACAAATAATAATTAAAAAGAAAAAAAGAAAACATGCGTGCTAGGGTGCTTCCTTTCTTTCCAACACAAACACTCACTCCTCCCTAACCCTAAACTACCAATCTCTATTTCTTTAACATACAGTCAAGCTGGGTACCAAGTTATATATATATATATATATATATATATATATGTATATGTATATGTATATGTATATGTATACATATACATATACATATATATATAAGGGAAAAAATGGGGAAATTGGGTGTAAAATTTAAGGCTGAGGAAGAAAAAAAAAAGACCCTTGATTGTCTGGTCACGTTTGCCGCAGGCGATCAAATTTGTGCCGCCTAATTTCTGTTTCCCCATGCCTGATTCTCTCCCCATTTTTTGCTTCTCAGTCACAAATTAGTATTTTTTATTTTTTACAACAGTGGTGCCGCCTGACTTTTACCCTCCACTCATTAAAATTATTTTTTAATCGTATATAGCTTGTATTGTATCAGGTTCTACACCATATTGGTGTTGCCGTATAAGTTGGCATCACCAATAAAATATGATGTTTTTTTTAAACCCTATTATGGTCTAATGATAACTTAATAATGGTGGAAAAAAAATGAGTGGTGCCACCACCTTGACAGACACTAATAAATACTTTTCGAAACATGCTATTTTAGTAATTAATTTAAATAGAATATCATTTTGGTTATTAATTTTATTTTTTGTGCTCTTGGCGTAAAAAAGCTTGAATAAGTATTCAGCTTCTCCGATGAAGGTTTTATTTGAAAATAAAAAGTACATTTGAATTAAATAATAAAGTTATTTAATAAAAAATTAAAGCTATTCTGTATTTCTATCTATCCCCTGCTTTATCCCCCATTATAAAAAGCCCTCCTTTGATCTCAGTTTCTCAGAATTATTCCCACACTTTATTAAGCAATAAAAAGAAAGCTATAATGGCAATCCCATTGTCCTTCCTTCTACTGCTTTTCCCTCTCTTGGCTCCCACATTTGTTTTCTCCTCACCAGTTCAGGACCCCGAGCAAGTAGTCCAACAAGTCAATGAGTATGCATTAATTTCCTGTACTTCAATATCTTTCATCAATGCCGATTATGAAATACTCAATCATTTTCGTTAATTCCTTTTTGGCTTAATTTTCTGTACCGCAGGAGCATAAGAAATGCTACTTTGGCGAGGAGGAGCTTGGGGTTTCTCTCATGTGGAACCGGCAATCCCATCGATGATTGCTGGCGGTGCGACCATCATTGGGAGAAGAACCGTCAGAAGCTAGCCGACTGCGCCATTGGGTTCGGCAAGCATGCCACTGGTGGGAGAGATGGGAAAATATATGTGGTGATTGACCCTAGTGACCATGACCCTGTTAATCCTAAACCCGGAACCCTTCGATATGCTGTCATCCAAGATGAACCTTTATGGATCATTTTCGCTCGTGACATGACCATCAAGTTGAAGGAAGAATTGCTTATGAACTCGTTCAAGACCATCGACGGCCGAGGCGTCAGCGTCCACATTTCCGGTGGGCCATGCATTACTGTTCAGTACGTGACCAACATCATAATCCATGGGATCAACATTCATGATTGCAAGAGAGGAGGGAATGCTTATGTGAGGGACTCTCCAACCCATTACGGCTGGAGGACGATATCGGACGGAGACGGGGTATCGATTTTCGGAGGCAGCCATGTTTGGGTGGACCATTGCTCTTTGTCTAACTGCAACGATGGGCTGATCGATGCCATTCATGGATCCACCGCCATCACCATTTCTAACAATTACTTGACCCATCATAACAAGGTCATGCTATTGGGACATAGTGACACTTACAAACAAGATAAGAACATGCAAGTCACCATTGCCTTTAATCACTTTGGAGAAGGCCTTGTACAAAGAATGCCTAGGTAAAAATATATATATACTTACAGTCGAAGATTAACCTGAATCTCTCTCTCTATATGTACACATATATTAACTTATCACATATGCAGATGTAGGCATGGATACTTTCACGTGGTGAACAATGATTACACGCACTGGGAAATGTATGCAATCGGTGGCAGTGCTGATCCTACAATCAACAGCCAAGGCAATAGATTTCTTGCACCAAATGGTGCAGACAACAAAGAGGTCTATACAATTATATCATTAATTGGTTCCAATATAGAAACTAGGTGGGGGAGAGGGGGTAAGCTTTACACTAACATATTATTATGTGCTAAATAAAATTCAGGTGACAAAACATGAGGATGCGCCGCAAAGTCAATGGAAGCATTGGAATTGGAGATCAGAAGGGGATTTGATGTTGAATGGAGCCTTCTTCACCGCATCCGGAACCGGGGCTTCTTCAAGTTATGCCAAGGCGTCGAGCTTGGGTGCGAGGCCGTCATCACTGGTGAGCTCACTCACAGCAGGAGCGGGTGCACTTGTTTGCAAGAAGGGATCGCATTGCTAGTGAAATGGCTAATAGGAATAAAGATAAAAAGGCTGGAACATGAAAATTATCCCAAATTGTAATTAAAAAGAAGGCAGAATTCATGTTTCTGTATATTGGTGAAATAATGTTGTATTGTTGAGTTTGGAAGATGTATAATATAAATATACAAATACTGAATCAGCCTGCTTCTGTGAAACCAGAAAAATGAGCTGAAAAAAGTGTTTGATAAATTGAAAGTTGAGTTCTATCAATGAAATTACTCATTATTGATTCATATTAGTTTTGGTCACATGGGGTGGTGCAGTGACACAGTGGTGGGAGTGTCCTAGTGGAAGGGGAAAAGGCTTTATTTTCCTTTAATAATTAAGACTTGCATTTTTTTTGCTTATATTTATGTCGACTGCTTCTTGGTTCCCTTGACAAAGTTGCGAGTTCGGGGACTATTTATCTTTTGTGGGTTTTTATTTATTTATATAGGAAATTAGGAAGGAAGGAGTATATCCTTTAGCTTCGACCGACACCAATTCACGGGCAACCATAAACGACACGTCTCCGACAATATCAGTCACCATAAATGATACTACCTGTCTATCACCCCATCCATAAATAGGATATGAGAGGTTTGTTTTCTTGTAGTAATTGCTTCTTCTTTCATTTTTTTAATTTTATTTGTCCATGAGATTGCTTTGCTGTTTGTAGCCTTGTAAGATATTTAAGACCCAAACTAAAAACTATATAATTACAGATCATCTAAGTTTTATTCAAGCAAAGAATGCTACAGGTTGCGTAAGACATGCTGTAAGGGTAGGGAGACAAGCTTTCTTTTTGTTATGTTTACTTATAATTTGGTTAAAACATGTAATCAAATTCGGTAGCTTTGGGCTTGAAATATTTTCAAATTTAAGTGAATTACTGAATTTTTAAAATATATCAAAATTTTGAAGAATACATGAATTTATAATATATTTTTTATATAATGTGGCCAACAACATAATTCCGAGTTATTTTAGTCAAAAGGAAAATGGATGGATAAATTAGATTACTTGTATTGGTTATGGAATAGTTGAATTTGGTAACATCAATTTAAACTATAAATTTTGAGTTAATTCTCATTTGAATTATTTTGAATTTTGAATATTAAAAATTAAGTTTGTAAGCTTTTCATTTAAGTCATTATAAATTTGAATTATTTTAAGATTTGATGGCTTTTGACTTATGATATTATTCTAGATTTGAATATTTTAGGTGAGATGGTTTTAGGTTTCAAATTTGAGGAATTTAAGATGAGTTAACTCATATTTGTGTTAAAATTTATGAAAACAATTTTTTAAGGTGTGAGTTTGAATGAGTGGTGTGGTGTAGTACGTTTAGCTTTTTCTTTGTTTCACGTTACAATATTGTTATAACATCTAATCTCATCATCTTTACTATTTTTACACTCATCGCAAGTAAACGCACCGTTCAACTAACCGTTACCAAGCCGAAAGGAGAACATAAATGGAAGTAGTGGGATGTTTGTTCACTAATTGTTAGTTGGGCTACCAAATCCTGGCTTAGTTAAATTAGCCGAAATGGATAAAGGGGGCAAGGCAAGGGAGACGAGAAATAAAGAAATAAAGCAAAAGTATGAATGAACAAAGGGGGCCCATTTAGCTGTTGGTGTAAGTATCTAACTATATATGGCTTCATTAAAACAAAACCAAAGCAGGGTTGAATGTTCCTTTATTGGCTACGCCCTAACATTTTAGCAACTTTCTGTCCCACTCATCTACCCTCTCTCCCAATTTCACTTCATATACCCCAATAATTTATTTTTTATGGCATTGATTAGGGTTTAAATCTCATCAAAGATAAAACGTTTATCGCCTTATGGTGAATGGTTATACATCCACATGTAGTCAAGGTTTTTCTTATTATAAATTGTACATGATTCTTCATGAAAAGAGAAAAAAATTCTCCTTAAAAAATAATACCTTCTATTGTTGAGAGATGATCTCCCCTCAACAGAACTATTAAGGGGTAAACAACCAAACTCAAGCTATAAATTAAGTACTACTCTCATTTACCAAAAAGAAAATGTATTGCAGTATAAGAGAAGGAAAGTGTTAAAATATGTTATAGGTTCTTATACTTTTCACATATTTGAAAGTTAGCTTCTATACTTTTATTTCGATGAGTTTAATCTCTCTATTTTTAAATTTTAAAATTTAAATCAAATTGTCAATAATTTAATTTTTGTTAAATTTATTAATATGACATTTTGAAATAAAATATTCACTTGGTAGTAGGGATGACGATGGAGCAGGGTAGAGGTAGATATTGCTAAATCTACTACCACTCCACAATTGCGATGCTCTATTCTACCATTTATCCTACTCCATTATGGATGTATAATCTTGAAAACCACTATCACCTCCATGGACGTTGGATGCATTCATCCCTATCTCGCCCAACCCTGCTCTACTTTAATTTAATTTTTGCTACTTATTTTTAATATTTTCAATCTTTTTAAAGCCAAGTAAATATTTAAACATAATTCTTCAAAAAATATTTAAACATAAAATATGTGATTTTTTCCTATATTACATTATTACATTATTACCCAATTTAAAAATTTATGTATATAAGAATGAAATAGTAATTTAATATAATGGAACGGAGCAGGACAAGCAATTATTGTAGCCACTCCATATCCATTATCCAAAAAAAATCCACCTTGCTCCGCCCCGCATCCACTTTTCAAACAAAAATAAAAATAAAAATAAAAACCACTTCATCTAGTGCGAATTGATTCGAAATCTATCGGGCGATTCGAGTTTTTCCGTCCCTACTTGATAACCATGTAGCAAAAAAAAAAAACATTATATTAAATTTGAATTTAACAAAATAATTTAAATAACGTTACCTCAATAATAAAAACACTAAATTTTCATAAATAATTTTAAATAGTTTAAACAACTGTTGCATATTTAAATATATAGGTTGGACGATGCGTGTTAAATATAGCGCATTTTTACATCCAGAAAAGTGTTGTCTACCTCAGTCTCGTAACAAAAAACAAGTTATGTCATTATAAACTTGAGAGCAAATAATAGGTGGCACTAAAACTCAGAATCCTAAGAATATGAGGTGGATATACATTCTTAAAATATTGAACTTCTCTTTCTAGTTGTTGATTACATAATTTGGAAGATTTTTTTTTTAATGTTTATGGGACCTTATTCAAATAGTAATATATTATTAATCAATAGTATAAAACATTATTTAAGTTTAATTCATTTATCAAATTATAGTCTTATTCATATATATAAATTTAGAATCACTCTCCTCCTAAATTTTTCCATTAAAAGCTTAACTACAAATTGAACATAAAACAATTTGTGTACAAACTATTTGCACTAAAAACAAGTTCCTAACAATGAACAAATAATTGCTCTCTCTCAATTGTACATAATGAACTAAGCAAGTCTTCTTGAAAGTTTAAATAGCAATTACACCTTTAGTTAGTGTGAATGTGTACTTCCTTAAGTTGTGCTTGAATAAGTCTTCTATATGGAATAGATATTCAAGGATTAGACTTCTATAAGACAATAAGTGAATCTAGTCTTCTCATTCTCCAAGGATAAAGACCTCATCTTTGTACTTAAAAATTAGAATACTCATCTCTAAATTCTTCTTCTCAGAATTTAGGTCGTCAACACAATCTATTTACTCTCAAATGCACTCAAAAAAATATGTTTCTCAATGAGAACAATAAAGTGCTATTAATGCTCTCCTACAAAACCTATACAAATCTCTCACTACATAGAAGTTTTTGAGGCTTGCTAACATATTAGTGATCAATTACAATGCAACACCTTAATAATAGCAGTTATAAAAAAGAAAAAAGCAATGTAAAGTGGACTATTGGAGATTCATTCTTCAAAGAAGTCTTCAATGCAATCGATCCGTTTTCCACAATTCAAGGATTTCAATTGTTTGATCCGAACCAATCCAATCTCCAATGATAGTTGTTTTAAATAAACTGGTGTTCAAAGTTGAGTTTCCATATATATAGAATATCAACACAATTCAAAGCTCAAAGATTTTGTTTCAATAAATTGTCAACTCCGAATCTAGAAAGTCACAAGTTGTCGCAGGGATTATGAAAGTGGCCACTTTCGATTTTCACTTAATAGGTCACTTCAAGAACTTACCTCAACAAAAGTTATATTTTATATTAAAATTGTGTTTATATTAAATAATAATTTTAGTAATATATAAATAAAATTTTATAAAAATCGTTACTTATATTAAAATTTTGTAGAAAAATTATTCATATTTTATTATCCATATAAATATATTTAATTATAAAAAAATATTATTGATTCATATCAATTTTTTATAATTATTAAGATATTATCAAAATGATAAATATAGTAACAAAAACAACTATGGTATGTGTACGAGGGTTTAAAAGTAAAGGGATATAGCACAAGGAATGTTTTTAGCAATTCAAGATTCCTGCTCCATTAAAAATTAGGGGGTGGGGTGTGGTGTGGTACACCAATTTCACCACTTCTTATCTAAATGGTGTGGTAACACACCAATGAGTATTTATTCTTTACATTCTATCTCACCATTGGTGTGAAACTTGTCTAATTCTACAATATTGGTCCATTATACATGTCACCACTTTAAAGTATATTAGTTTGTGTCCAAGCCTGCTACCACTTATATTTCTTAAGGGTTATCTTTGACGAAGATTTTATCTCTTTGCCAATAAAATTCTCACTAAAAACAATAATTGACATGTCAAAGGTCTAATCCTTAACAGTACTAATAAACCTACCTCTATGGAATGAATTTACTAAATAATTTTCTATCCAATGATTAAAACCCTAACTATTTAACACAAGGTAAAAGCAACCTCATTCATGTACAATTATTTACACTCACTCTACTCAAATATCCTCATATATAAGTGAGTAAGAAACCCTCTCCGGAAAAACTTACAATATCAAGGAGAAACTACCCAAGAAAAATATCCTACGAACAAAATAAAGCATTCAAACCTCATACCTAAGTAAGCTAGTCGACAACTTTAATTCATATATATAATTCAAACTTAAATGAAATTTATCTTATCAGCTTGTATATTAAATTTGAATGATCCTCAGACGATTAGTTATTAATCCCAATTAAAATGGTGACAAGTCCTTGTGAAATTCAAACATTTCAAAGTTTTCAAAAACAGTGACTTTCTTATCAAAGATTTTGTGCAAATTTATTATGTTGTTTTTTACAATTAAACCTTATATGCATTATCTATTTTGAAATACAAAACGATTTTGAAACCCATATTGCAACATTAAATCTAAACTTCACATAAATCAAATTAATGAGTTGATTAATTCAAACAAGATGTACAGGGCGAAGCCAGAAAATTTTTTTAAGGGACGAAATTAAATTATAATTTTTATGATAGTAAAATACAATTCTTAAAGAATTAAATAAAATTTATTATTTTAGGAGAGCTAAAGTATAATTTTATCTTTATTAATTTAAAATTTTAAAACCTCTAAAAGGCCAAAATAGAAAATTTTCTCCCTTTTTTATTTTAGGGGGCCAAGACCCCTATCAACCCCCTAGATTTGCCCCTAAATATAGGGTCCATATCTTATGATAGCATTCGTATTGTTATTAAGACTATCATAGTCACAAATTATTATGATTTTAAAATAATTTATTTCTTTTTAAATAAATTTCCCTCGTAGGATAATGATATCAGTGTTTATAAGTCATAAGACATTGGGTAATGAAATGAAAGAAAAAAAAAATGAAAGAAAAGGATTTAATTAATAAAAACAAGGTGTAGTGCAATAAAATATGCATGGTTTTCCAGAATCATCGGAAATGGACGTGAACTAGGAAGCCGTGCTTTGCGTTGAAGCATTGCCCTATTTTTGGCTAAATTGAAGGCTTTATAAACCTCTCCCACTCCTCCTCCGTAATTGTGCGGGTATAAATTTTCCATTCATATAACCAACCCTTAGAGAACAACATCACCCCATTTCTTTTTAATTACTGCTTCTTGTTCTCTTCCTTCACACGTACCCCACCAATATCAATAATGGCACGCCAAAGCTTTGTTCTTGCTTTGGTCTTTATTGCTCTTGTCGGGTTGGTTTCCGCCGCCAATACGGCTTCTAAAGCACCCTCCGCAGTCCCAGTACCCGATGATGATACCATCGGCAACACTGATGATGGAGCAGGTGCATCCTCCCCCGGTGCTTCTAATGACGCTGTTGCTGCCCCTCTTGGCAGTGAGCAGGAAGCTAAAAGTATGGCTCCTGCTCCTTCTAGTGATGCAACCACCACAGGTGCCTCCGCCGTTGGGGCGGCTGCTCTCACTGGGGCAGCTGCCATTGCTACCTACTTAGCCTTCTAAATTAGCTTCGTCTCAATCTAAGTAGTAAACCTCGAAAAAGGGTCTTATTAACCATAATTTGGACTTCTACATTAATTTCTTAGTCTGGTAAAATTGAGGTTTGCAAAGGCAGCTGCTTGTATTTGTTTATGAATAAAACTAATGAATATATATACATAAATAGGAAACTTATATGAATTTTTGGATTTCAAAAATAAGGTTCACATTTTTCATTTAAAATATTGTAAAATAATAATAATTGATTAGTCCATGTAATATGAATTCTTTAGTGTTTTAATTTTCGTTACCATGAGCATAAAATCTCAATCCCCTTTATATTCTATATAAAATATGACATTTTTATTAAGAAACAAGCACTAGTTATAAAATAATAAGCCCTACTTTGGTTAACAATTCAAGCAAAAGCATTAGGGTTAGAAACAGCAAATTGAAAGTAGAAATAATTAAATCTTTGGTTTTTAACTAGTGTTCCTCGTTTTAGGGTTCAGTAAAGCTCAAAAACCAATCATGCCTCCCTTAAATAGTGTTTTTGAGCTTTTGATTTCATGACAAACACATTCACCAATATAATAATGTTCCTTAGCATGCAACAAAGACAATAAACTTGGAAAATGGAAAGGATATAAATCCCATATTCAGAAAAAGGATGAAAACATCATTATTGTACCTAGTCTGCACATTGACTGCTTCCCACAGTACACATAAACCATATTTGCTAACATCTCGATTAATATTATTAAACCAAACGAAGGACTAATATCAATTACAAGAATGTCAGAAAATAAATTTCTTAGATCAAAATTACAATTCCAATTTTGCTTTATAACAGAAAATGTACCTAAACTTTGTAAAATCTCTATCACATCCCTAAGTAAGCTAAACATTTTAAATGGAATTCAGCTCCTCAGATTTATATCTGATATTCCTAGGCGACTATGAGGACCCTTTTTAACTCCAAATTAAAGAATGAACTTCTCTTTCTTAACCACTGCAATTGAAACTGGTTACCATGTTTTATACCACCTCTTACAGCAAATACACACAAGCACCAAGCAAAGCCGGAATGAGGGAATTAACTTGATGTGCAAGATGAAAGTGGAAATAGCAACTTACGCACTTGAGCATTATCAGATAATGCTTTTTTCAATAATCAGCTGACAAACAGATATTTTCCTCAATACATACCCTTAAAAACAGGATTTGTACGGCAAATGCTGGCTCCATATTCCTCATATTCTGCTTTCGTGTGACATGCCTGCATGTAGGGAAGGTTAGGAGACTTTCAGCCAAAATCCAAAATTTAGTGTTTTAACAATTAAGTTTGATGAAATAACACAATACTAATGGCAAGCATATTGGACAATTAACAAGCCGACCAAACAAGAACACCTGCCAAGTAAAATGGCTAAATTCAAAGCCATTCAGCAGCCTATATAGAAATAAGAGACTACGATGACTTTAGGAGCAGGGATTATACCGCAAAAAATTCAGGCGTTGATGCAAGTACAGAACCTCCAAACCATACCGCAAATCTTTGGATAGGATGACTAACTACATTAACTTCCACAGGATGTGCCTGGAAGGTGAAGGCCCACAAGGGATTAGCTGTTTAAAATTTAAAAAAAAGGATTAAAATACAAGCAAAAATATCCTTACTTTTACTTCCCCACCAAGCCGAGTATCAGACGCAAGTATTCGAGCATCAACAATCTTTTTCAGATCCCGCTGCAACCTTCTGTGGAAGTCTTTGAACATGGTGGATCCACCAGATAAAACTATATTCTGAAAAGTATTTAAATAGTGAAAAAAGAGTGGCAACTAAAAGTACTTATAGAAAAATATGGCAAAAAGGCGAAAAATTCCCTTTTCTCAATTCAGTCATCAGTCTTATGTATTTAACTGCAAGCTTTGTTTGCTTAGTAATTATCAACAATTTAACCAACAACTGTCACAAGCCATTATCATTATATTGGAACTAGGCTAAGAACTCTTTTTGGTAAAAGAGTAGGAACCAAACAGCTAGGACTTTAAATATAAAGATCAGTATCAGAACAGATCTGAGAAAACAAATTCTAATCAGAAAACAAATAAAGCAAGACACTGATTCAAGAGTTTAAAGTAAAATAATCACTTTTCAAAATAAAGTAAATCACATTTCAAGAACATCATCCTACAAAAGTTAAACTAAAAACAGCCTGTTCTTTCAAGAAGTAAAGAGCATGACATAATACTTTCTTACTGTTTCATTTAGATTTATCTTCCCTAAGAACCAAAATTTGCAATCTGCTTGTCTTTTTCTAGAGGGCATATGCATACTTAACCTTATACAAAGCTCTTCTGGTGTCAATTGGTGCTGACTGAATGCACTTATCTATTACAACTGGTAAGGGAGTAGTAAAATCACTGCTGTAGATCTCAGGACTAAAGAAAACCTGTCAAACCCACCAATACAGTAACATCAGCAAAAAGACTCAAGAAGCAATTTATAAGCAGCAAGTTAATCAACTTCTTATTTCTTGAACAGCATGTATTATGAACTAGTTGCATCACCAAAGTAGGAAAAAAAAAAAGACAAAGCATTCAATTAAGAAATCTAACCAGCAGTGAAAAAGCAAAAAAGAACTTGTATTCTGACCTCCATAAGCTACAATTATGTTTCTGTTGATGGAAATCAACATATAACAAGAAAAAAAAAATTGTTGTAGTTGGTTTACACACCAACATATTGTCAGCAATATCACAGCTAGGACATACATGCTTCTATATAAAGAGAGATTTTTAGGATAGGCAGATCAGAAAAAGGAGCAGGAGGAATCTGCTTTTTAACAAATAAAGTGTTGACATGCAATGTCAGCAACAAGGCGACCAAACCCCTAGGGCCTAGAGAATATAGCTTAATTATTGACACTAAGGAAAAGGATGATAAAACATTATAACTAAATCTGATGAACAGGGAAAACCATTGCTTGCTTGCTATAGTTTGAGATGTATATGTGTCTATAATATATTTATAGTAGTAGAATCTTCATAAGGCAGCCAAGAGTCCAGCCATTTGAAAGAGTTAGCTAACCAGGTGCTTAACTTGGCCCACAAGGACATGTTACTCTAGCAGTAGTTATCCTAGACCAACCCCAACCACAAAAATACATAATAAATATGGAAAAAATGCCAAAACTTCCAGTAATATTAAACTTGAGGAATGAGTTAAAAAGGAGAAAAAGAGGACAAACCTCAGGGCCTAAAAACCGTTCATAACCAATATCACAGGAGTATGGTGCTCCAGTCTTCGGTCTAATGCCTCTCCAGTGTTTGATATATTTTCCAGGTTCTTTGTCATGCTTGTTGAACTCCTACAGTAGTGATTATCAAATTACCATTGCAATGTCAGAACTTGTAAACTGCATTACAGTATCTCAAGCTGGGTAAAAATAATGTGGCCAAGGGTCGTGCCAGAAAATTTTCCAAAATCACAATCCAAAGAAATAGAAGATGACCTTGACCACATCAGAACATGTATAGCAGTACATTTCCTTCACTTTTCGAGCTGCTTCAAATGAGTCCTCCGGTGGAATTTTCTCTCCTCTTTCCTGTGAATAATGGTGTCAAAAGGCATGATTCAAGAATATTATATATAAATTATTTTACAATCTCCGTATCGACAATTCAAACACGCACATGATAACTACTAGAAGAGACAACATTTAAAGTCTAGCATTTCTTCAAATGGTAATAAAATGCAAAAGGTCATTCAGGTAGTAATCAGAAGGACGCGTGATGGTGATGATACTGTCACAAACCAGGACTGGGTACTTGAAAGCATGGTATCTAAAGGCAAGTGCTTAAGTAAAATCCATCCATAGGTAAGGATGAATAGCACTAATGAGCGTGGATAACTTCTCATCAGGACATATAAATAACTTGAAGTACTAGAAATTTTGATAAACAACTATCCATATCAAAGCACTATAACAACAAGAAGCAGAAATTACATTTTTATTAATGGGTAGAGAGTCGAGAAAAGAAAATACCCGCATGAGCTGTTGTATAAAGAGTGTAACATCTTTTCCAGCTATCGGCATTGATTTAATGCTGCTCCCAATAACATAACCATCAGCAACAGGAACAATATGTGTGGCCCCATCTCCAACATCCACCACCACTCCTGTCATCTCACACTATAGAAAACTGTAGGTTAATCTAAATGAAAGCAATTAATATATAAGGATGATTAGCAAGAAAATCTGTGAAAAATTTTGTAGGTATACAGCTAAGTTCAAGATAGACATGTTCTTTAAACTCCACCACCATATGTATCCAAAACACCCCATGACATATGCTAATATGATAGGCAACAGGTATATGGCTTCATCACAAATCCCTCTAGTAATTAAAAATAAAAAGAAGAAACAAATCTTAACACATGAAAACAGTATATGGCAAGCACATGTGCATTTATGTATAATCAAATACAAAAGTACAAATATTTGATGAAGTTAGCAAAGACTTTTAAGCTTATAACAACCACCTTAAAGCTTAATGTAATTTAAATATGAAGATTGGATAAATATATACTAATCTTTTGTAGTTGCTAGAAAACACCATTGGTTACAAAATACTCCAACAGTGTCTATTCATAGCACATCGTCATATTATGACACCCTAGATCACCTATTCTATTGAGAGCTTAAAACAATAGTTCAAGAGAAAGGTGGTTCAGCCATTTTCGGGGGCAGTAATAATTAATATTGTCAATCAATAAATGGCTTTAAATCAAATTGATAGGTGACCATCCTAAAACCAACATTCACACATAGAGTTAAAAGGTTTAGTTTATTAAAATAAATAATAATGATCATGAAGTATCAAGGACCCAAACTGATCCATCTAACATACAACTAAGTAACTAACCAAAACAGAGAATTCCCTAAAAGAACAAATACTTCAGGAAATTAGCCACCAACCTTAGACGTAGTGTACCCAGCTGCTAAAGCAAGCACGGAATTCACAGCAATATAAAGCCCCGGAACATTAAACGTCTCAAACATAATTTCACCTGTATATTCTCGATTCTCAGGAGCAGTAAGAGGACTCTCAGTCAACAAAAAGTAATGATCCTCAGGATCACACCGTAAATAATTGAATATACATTGCTGCCAATACCGTTCCATAGCATCCCAGTTATAAACTTGACCATTTCTAATAGGATATGTAAGGTTATAAGCATTACTCGATCTTGATTTCGTCAGTGCTTCATCTCCAATGAAAAAATCAAGATCCGCCATTACCCCAGCTGAATACTGAGCTGACCAGTTTGACTTGGAAGAAGTTCTAGATTGATTTAGGAACGACTCGTTAACTGCTACTACTGTTGGCTGAATAAAACACGGTTCTACATTACCCGCAAATCCCATCTTAGTATATCTGCAAAAAGACCGATTCGAGGGGGTGGGGGAACAATTTAAAAACGAAGTCTGAAATAAAATATTAACTGGGGAATTTTATCAAACAGGTTCTGAGCAGTCAACATAGAGTTATAACGATTTCAGTAAGGAGAGGAAAAAACCTACCCAGTACCGTTGTCAATGACGACAGCGGGGCGAGAAGTTGGGTCCATCGAGAATCAAAACGGAAGCTGGCAATTGGTTGGGTGTTGTCGTGGATCTGCGAGCGAGATCCAAAAGAGAGTAGGGGGCAAGAGATCATGGTCATGAAGCGCGCTTGAAGAAGCGCAAACAAGGAGAAGCAAGCTCCCCCTATGGCAGTACTGAGTCGATACCAACAGCAACGGTATAGCTTCTTGAAACAAGAGTTGTTGATTAGGCTATATCCCAAACTCAAGTAAGACTAACCATTTCAAAACTGAATTCTCATCGAGTTTCTCATCAAAAACTCCAAATTCCCTCTTCTTTGTTCTTTCTTTTGATTGATACTTTTCTTAGCAATCAAACAACAGAAAGAAAGACAACGCACCAACCTTTCTTTCTTTTCTTTTAGTTTCTTTTTTATTCCTTCCTTGTTTTATGCTCGGAGAGGCACGGCTTCGTCAATTTTGACTGAGTGGGTAACATTGTCGTGACAGTCTGTAAATGGATAAAACTAAAACTTCACCACTTCAAATATTTATTTTTTTTTCCAAAATTATAGAATGAATTATTTGAGGGCAAATATCTCAAAAATACCAAAAAAATCAAAAATTATCGGAAAGAACAGGTTTCAAAAATATTGACCGGAAGGGCAATTTCCCAAAAATCGCGTCACGTCGGTAGCGTTTTTGGGGAAAAAGCTAAGCGTCCACAGGGGGCGCTTTAATACCTCAAAAAAACGCTCCCACGATGGCGCGCTTTTCTTTGGTGTAACTAAAGCTCCCCAGGACGCGCTTTTTCGCCGTCTAATGATCAAATTTTTTTGACCGTTGGACCCCAACAGTCAAAACCAACGGTTAAAAAAAAAACTATAAATACCCCCAACCCTTCATTTTTTCACACTTCAATCCTTTCTCATTTTCTCTCAATTTTCTCTCAATTTGCTCTCAATTTTCTCTCAAGTTTCTCTCAAAGTCCTTGAAATTTACGCTTAAATTTCAAAATAATCTTCTACTATTTACTGAAAAAGCCCTTTATAATTTTTTAATATATTTATTTTTGAAAAATTTAAAATTCTTTATCGAGTACAATGGTAGGGAATTACGTCGCTTAGACAAAGAATCACATTCTTGTCGAGCAAATGAAAATGGTAAGTTTAAATGTTAATTTTTCAATATTATTAAATTTTTTAATTATGCAATTTTAATTAATTTTGAATTTTATAATTTTTTAAACAGTCTGTAGATCGGGTGTTGCAATGTTATATTCGCAACATGCCTGGTCCCCCATCGCCATTAATCGAGAATTACCTACGAGAAGCGGGTTTTTGGCACGTGGCCACGATAGGTCGGGGGTTCAAGTTGGACCCGCCTTTGATCAGCGCGTTGATAGAGAGGTGGAGACCCGAGACACACACTTTCCATCGCCATGCGAGTGTACCATCACCTTAGAAGATGTGCGATTCTGATTGGGATTCTGGGTGGGCCGGCCGGTGTCACCGGTCCGTAACATCTCTCGATTGGATGGCCGTATGCTCTGAGCTCTCGGGTGCCATTAGGATAAATTGCAAGGAGGTCGGATCGATATGGGTTGGTTGCGAGACGCATTCCGCAATCGAATAAAGGTTCGTTGAAGAAGAAAGAATACTGGTATCTTGCGGCATACATGCTTGAGATAATTGGAGGCTATTTGATGCGGACCTCTCTAGAAACCTCGTCCACGAGATGTCTCCGAAACTTGTTGATTTGAGAGCGGTAGGTGAATTGAGTTAAGTCCGCCGTGCTATCGAGGTTGTCTGGGAGATGTCTTGAGGCGGCGCTACTAAGTAAAGCAAAAATCGGAGGTTGCCTATCACTCTGCGCATCATGGGCATGGTTTCGATTTCCATTTTACGCCCTCGACTCGACCACCATATTCATTCCCACCGATAACGAGGTAAATTTAATATTATATTTTACAATTATGTCGTAGATTTATAGTATAATTGCATGCTAAAAGTTTATTTAATTAGGTGGAACCATCCGACGAGTCATGTTGGAATACGACTCGCTTGAGGATATCGACTCTATTGGAACAACGGTGGAATCACAAGTAAATGTCAATTTCGTTATTATAATTTAGTATTTATGTAAATAACTAATATTTTGGTAATGTTAATATAGTTTCAATGGACACCGTACGAGGATCCCAAAATTTGGGCAGTAATTACGGAGGAGTTCCTCCAAAATCCGAGCAGTTAGCACGTTAAGGTCCCGCTAATCACCTCGCGACCGTGGAGATGCATCGGTCGGATCGGGTTCTGCGGCAATTTGGATGTCGGCAACCGATTCTCGTGGCTCCTGAGGTGCTCGATGATAAGCACAGTATGGACTTACGGCGGCAACACACGGATTGGCCAATATTTTGGTCGAACATATCGAGGCGTGAGAGAACCAGGTATGACTTTTTACCTAACCGGAACCGATCGTAGTTCTGAGTTAAGCGTCGTCTTGGGAGTACATGCCATGGTTTAGAATCCATAGCAAGCCGTATCTGTTGTCCGGATGAAGAGGCGATGGTAAATTCGGCGAAGGGCGTCGAGCCCTTTACATTCAAGGAGAAGGGTGATGAGGCGGGCCAACAACAGCGCCTTCTACATCCGGGCCCATCAACAAGTGCCTACACAATCACGGGCCCATCGGTTCACCGACAACACCGACAACACAACGTCCACGGTTTATGCCGGTCGTACCACCCCTTATATGTATCCTCCTAACCCATATATGTTTCCTTTTCCTAGTCCCCTAGGTTGGAATGCATGGCGGGTTCGAGTCCGTTCAAACAACTCCTTTTAGCGATCGATCGTGTGACCGACTTGGTGTGGGATTAGAGGAGGCGCCGTCGAAACGATTCTTTCTACCGAGCTCCTTCACCGTGCGGATGCGATCACCCATAGTGGTTTATGCAAACACCTCCGGTCATTATTTTATCAAGGTGGGTCATCATCGCAACACCTGAACTGGACCCACCGCCGGAGAACCCGATTCCCTTTGAGGTTCCACGACCCCATGGAAGCTAGAAGAAGGAGGAATCCAGTACGTAATCACGTAATCGCCCCATGTGGCACTTGGTTCCCACCCAAGATCGACCCTAAACCCTAATTTAGTTTTGTTATTTTATTTTTTGTAATTTAGTTTTAATATGAGTAGAAAAATTTGAGTTTAATTTTTTAATTTCTGTAATTTAAATTTTTAATTTAATTTTAATATCTTTGATAAGATAGAAATGGTTTTTTTTTTTGTAATTTAATTTTTTATATGTAATAAAATTTGAGTTTGATTTTATTTCTTTTGTAATTTAATTTTTTATTTTAATTTTAATATATTTGATAAGATAGAAATGGTTTATTTTTTTTGTAATTTAATTTTTTATATGTAATAAAATTTGAGTTTAATTTTATTTCTTTTGTAATTTAATTTTTATTTTAATTTTAATATATTTGATAAGATAGAAATGGTTTAATATTTTTTGTAATTTAATTTTTTATATGTAATCAAATTTGAGTTTAATTTTATTTCTTTTGTAATTTAATTTTTTATTTTAATTTTAATATATTTGATAAGATAGAAATAGTTTAATTTTTTTTGTAAGTTAATTTTTTATATGTAATAAAAATTGAGTTTAATTTTATTTCTTTTGTATTTTAATTTTTTATTTTAATTTTAATATCTTTGATAAGATAGAAATGGTTTAATTTTTTAATTTAATTTTTTATATAATAAAATTGAGTTTAATTTTATTTCTTTTGTATTTTAATTTTTTATTTTAATTTTAATATCTTTGATAAGATAGAAATGATTTAATTTTTTAATTTAATTTTTTATATAATAAAATTGAGTTTAATTTTATTTCTTTTGTATTTTAATTTTTTATTTTAATTTTAATATCTTTGATAAGATAGAAATGATTTAATTTTTTAATTTAATTTTTTATATAATAAAATTGAGTTTAATTTTATTTCTTTTGTATTTTAATTTTTTATTTTAATTTTAATATCTTTGATAAGATAGAAATGATTTAATTTTTTAATTTAATTTTTAATTTAATTTTAATAACTTGAATATAATAAAAGTTTGGTTTATTTCGGCATCAACGTTGATTAGGATGGGCTGTTTTATTTTTAAATTGTAATAATTTTTTATTTTTGAATAAAAAAGTTGTTTTTATTTGTGTTTGTAATTTAATTTTAATTATCTTATATTTAATAAATTTGAGTTATTGTACAAAAGTTCACCGTTTTCCTCCAAAAAAGCGAAATTACATAGCCACAAAGAGACAAACAAGCTAAGAACACGGTCAACTTGTCCGATTTGGACACGAGCAAGATGTATGGCGGGTTCCTACACCACCCTTGCCGCCGACTTTGGTTGGTCGGTTCTCGGATATCCATATTGTTGCGTATTCTAGTCGAGGAAGGTCGACCTTTTGGTTTCGCCTCAATTCTCTATCCCAAGCAGCGACTTATACTGGTGCAAGCGATCTGATGGCCACTTACGTTCATCTGGATCGTGGGAATACGTGTCTCCACACGTTGTACATGTTTTCTAATTTGTAGACTTCGTTGACATAGCTCATGGGGTCAAAACGAAGATTATTACAAGCCGCAAGTACATGAGCACATGGGTAACGGTGCATCAAATATCCCACGATCGCATGTCCTATTTGTCAAGTGTACACAATAATGCCCGCCAACAATACCTTGGTTCGGTCTCATCAAACTCCGTGACACGAAACCATAGGTCGTCATGATCGTGACATCTTGTGTGCATGGTGTTCGCCTGCCTTCCACGGTTAATTTCTTGCAAGACCTTGAGCTCCATCCATGGCCTCCTTGCATCGCCTCGATAACTCACGATCTCTTGGAAATAGTGCCGCTAAATGAAAATATGTCTCCGCAAAATCGCCAGAATCGGCGGATGACGGGTTCCTTTAGCACGTAATTTATGCATTCGGCCAGGTTTGTGGTCATATGACCATATCGTGAGCCACCGCATATGCTTGTGTCCACTTGTTCAAAAGGAATATTGCATAGGTACTCTGCGCCTTGGCGTTATCTGTATATAAGCGGCCAACATCCGGTGAAAGCGGTCTTTATTGATCTCGTACCACCAATATATCGTTGATAGCGAATATTACATACCACTATTCAATTGCGAATAAATTGAAAATTTCAAAAGAAATTATATTAATAGATATTTCATACCCATATCGGTCACTTGCGGTTTACATCTTTTAGATCGATGTTGCCCATAGTAGTTGGATGAAACATGCCTCGAGCAATATCGATGGTGTGTGCGATGCCACATGCTTCCCTGTCGTTCTATTGCCGCAAGTATTCCGGGGCCCCGATCCGATATAACGATATGTCGTTGAGGCGGACATGCCTCCTTAACCTAGATAGGAAGAAGTCCCAGTCATCAGCTGACTCCCCTGGTGTTATTGCGAACGTAATCGGAAGGATTCTCCCACAACCGTCTTGTGCCACACTAGCAATAGCCGTCGTATATCTACCATACATGAAGGTCTTGTCAATTTGTACCAATGGCTTGCGGTATGTAAAAGCATCTCGGCATTGCTTAAATGTCCGAAACAGACGCTTGAACACTGCGCATCCATGGAGCGACGATCATTGTAGTCGCGGTTCGTTTCAATGTCTCATTGTCTTTGCTGGGACATATCTCTCCAAAGACACGACACCACCGCCACACTTTATTATATGAAGCGCCCCACCGACCGTGCAACTTTTCTAACGCCTTCGCTTGGCTATCCAAGCCTTTACAGAAGAGGCGTGTACCCCATTTGCTACGAATATTGCCAATTAAGGCCGCAAGATCAGTAGTTTTGGGATCGGCCTTCACCGTCGGGATTATTAAATCGCTAACATGTCCGAATCCATCCTCGGATGATCTTGTGTTACACACATCAATGAAGTCGTTAAATAATGCAACATTACATAATATTAGTGTTATTCAAATCATTGAACACATAGTGGTACTTGCATCTGTAAGACATGTATGCGACCTTTGTACTTCTTCACCTCCCACATCCCGTCCTTTTCCTCAACGACGCCATGATTTTCCATGCACATGTGCCGTCTTGCACAAAGACACTTCGCCTCGTACCTATCTAGCTTTGATTTAACCATAGTGTAGTTAGCCCCGTTCCTGAGGCTGTATTGTTTCAATGCACTAAGAAAAGTGTTCTTGTTGGAAAACCGTTACCAACTTTTAATTGGTCCGAATCCAACGAAGAATTTGTGCAGTCCACGCGTCCGGTGTGGTAGTTCAGAAACTCCAATGCATCATCTTGAGATAGATCGACATTATGCATGTCTGGAGGCGAGTATGCCCTGAATAGCGATTCTTCTTCTTCTTCGTCTGAACCGCCCTCAACATCTTCAAGTACAATTGGAACGGGCTCCGGTTCAAAAAATAGTCAAACTTCTGCACCGTCAGGCCCTGGCTCCCGAGGTGGATCCACATCGGATTCATCGTCTGATCCTCCATAACCTGCAACAAACGAGGGCCCCTTGCTGGTGGATGTCATTGGTAATACATCATCCCTCCTTAAACATCTTTCGTAAAGATTCCAATCGTATGTGGATTGTCATCCACCAGAAGTTGATGACGTCCCCCAATACGTATTTCTGTCATCCGACGTCGAATGACGAATATGCATGTCCCATCCACCAACCGAGTGTCGTGCAGGGGTTATGTTTTCCATACTACCACTGCACACGAGCACTTCTGTGTTTTGCCTCCCACTTATAGAGTGTCGACTTGGGGTCGTGTATTCCTCTCGAGCGATACTAGATGTTGAGGTCGCACGGATCACTTGGAGATGAAAATTCTACATATACCTCGATATAGGGTGAACCAGCGACAAGATGAGTCTCCACCATTGCCTCAAGGCTCGAGGACCTTTGATTTGAATCGTCATATCTCACCGGATCAACCAAGCGCAAAATCTATACTTAATAGATCGAACTTTCATTAGCGTTGTTCAATATTTTACGCCTAATTCTTTTGTGAAGTTCTACCAAATCGACGTTCGGATTAAAACTCAATCGCGCTGTGTTCTCCGATAAGAAAACAACACCATCTTGATTGTCACGCACTTCACCATCGTAGTAAATAACGACATTAATACGTTCACTCATTTTCAATTTTTTTCCTTTTGCTTGAATTTGCTTTACGCTTGGCGAGAATGAAATTTGGCGATTTATAGCCTAATTTTGCGGATAGCATCAGTAGCAAAAGCGGCGTCTACGTGGGGCGCTTTTCAATACTCCCGCTAATAGTGCACCTCGCTGGAAGCGTTTTTATGCTTGTTTGTTGAACGTCTCCTCAAAATAATTTTGCGGAGACCACTTTAGCAAAAGAGAGTCCACGTGGGAGCGTTTTCGGCCACGGTTTGTTCTGCACCGTCTCCTCAAAATAATTGTGCCCGAGACCACTGTAGCAAAAGCACGTCCACGTGGAAGCGTTTTCGACCACGGTTTGTTCTGCACCGTCTCCTCAAAATTATTTTGCCGGAGACTACTGTAGCAAAAGCGCGTCCACGTGGAAGCGTTTTCAGCCACGATTTGTTCTGAAACGTCTCCTCAAAATTATTTTGCCGGAGACTACTGCCTAAAAACTTATTTCATTTTTCACATTGCAAGTGGACGGGAAAGAATCCCCAAAAACGCGTAAACGTAATCGCGTTTTTGGAGGAAAATGGCCTAAAGTGCTTTAGGCCACCTCGTAAAGCGCTTTCGTGGGGCGTTTTTCTTGAGGTGGCCTAAAGCGCCCCAGACGCTTTAGGCCGCTTTCCCCAAAAAGCACCGACGTGACGCGATTTTTGGGAAATTGCCCTTCCGGTCAATATTTTTAAAACACATCCTTCCGATAATTTTGATTTTTTTGGTATTTTGGGATATTTTCCCATTATTTGATGTTTCAACTTTAATTTTTCATTTAATTTTTATTTCTTGATGTTTGTCAAATAACTCTCAAAAGTTGAAGTTTATTAATTTAAATAATTGAAATTCAAAAATATAATTAAATAAATTAATTGGTTATTGTAAATATTATTGAAATTAAATATATTTTTTATATATATTTTTTAAGTTACTGATTATAATACATAATAAAATTAGAATTATATTGAGAATATTATTTAATTAGAAAATTAATTTAAATAAATTAATTTAATAAATAATATTTATTTTAAGAAATAAAAATATATATTAGATTGGATTAAATTATAAAGCGCTACTCTGCTAGTAGAATTGGGGAACTTGTTTTCCTATAAATAAGTATTATTTGTATTTTACTAAAATCTAAATATACACAAGTTATATACAATTTTGAGATATTGTTATTCTATTAAAAATAATGAGAATTTATTTTTTAAATATAAAGTTTATTTTTTGAGAATAACAATTCTACCGATTTTTATAGAAAGAGATTTTGTTAAAAAATTATTTCTAGTTTTGATTTGTGATTGTTTGAGCCCATATTCGAAGCGATTCGTGATATAAGAATAATAGAGAATGTCGTTCGATTGAAAGTTAAGAACGTCAAGAATTTGTTTCACACAAAGCACATGTAATTTTTGAAAAAAAAAAATTACTATAAATATAAAAAACAGGCTCGATTTTCAAATTTTTATTTTTCCACTATCACAAAACCGTTTTCAAACTAACTTTTTTCCAACACACCTACCATTTGCCCATTATGTTACTAGTTAAAGTAAGCTGCTATCATTTTAACATACATTCGTGCATTCAGCAAAAGGCAATTGCTAACATGATCCAGACAGATACACCTTTTTGTGAGGAAATTGCTCCAAACACCCACCAACGGCTCTAAATTTATTAAGGGGTATAAATATGGATCAGTGACATAAAAATGATGACAAGAAACATGTTTATAAAGATCGAGAGCAAAAATCCAATTTTTTCATTATATTATACTTATCTTTCACTTTATAAACACTTTAGGCTTATTTTCTTTTCATTCCTTCAAGTGTTGATTTGTATTTGTAAGAGCTTAATTACAGTATATTAACCTTTTAGAGGTATTCATTCATCTCAATTAGTGAGGTATTAAAAGGAAGTGGTTTTATCTTACCTATTGAAAAGATATTGGAAATATTATACCTTGCCATTGAAAGGTACCAAATAATGAATTCGAAAAATTCTTAGTTGTAGAAAGCTAGAGTTGTGAAGCTAAGAAATTAAGGTTAAACCACTTTAAATCTCTTGCGTAAGTTTTCCTTAAGCAACTTTTTCAAACTTTTAAATATCAATTCAGCCTCTCTTGGTGTATCTTGAGCCAAACAAATTTAATTTTTTTTTTCCTCTCTTTTTGCATTACTTCGATTACAAAGAAAAGGAAAGAAAGAAAGAATTTCAATTTTTTTTCTCCATATTTAAATTTGAATGAGAATATGAAAGAGAAAGAAATATGATGTTCGATAAGAAGTTGAAGGAAGAGGAAAAGAGAGACCATTGGAGAAAGAATTTTAAAACTATCATTTTTATTAATCAAATTTTCTAAAATTTTATGAAATGAAAAGTTAAAAACACTTCCACGATGTAATTGGTCAATATTTTTTTAAAAATGTCAATTAAGTTTTAAATTAAAAAGAGTTAGTGTGGAAGGATTAATCTGGTTGACGAAATGCAAGTTTAAGGATCAATTAAATCTAAAAAAAGAAAATTTAAGGACCAAATAGGTACAAATAGACAAGTTCAAGGGTTAAATTATATATTATCCTAATAAAAAAACCATAACGGAATGATATTAACGGAATGATATTTTAAGTACCAAATTGGGAAAGTGGTAAAACATGTATACTATTTGTTGTTTCCAAACAACTTTGAGTGATATGATTTTTGCATGGCAAAGGGTGCAACCTTTATTTTTGGCATGCCATAGCTACAAGCCTGCAAGTACAAGACTAGTAATTGAATTTAACCAAATAAATTTAAGCTCTACTGTTTTAGTCATGACTAAAACTTCAAAATTTGAAAACTACAGGTACTAAAATTGACCAATTTAAAAATTAAAGGGACTAAAAATTGAGCAAATTAAAAAAGGACTAAATCTTCAATTTTCAAAAAGTAAAGGGAGTAATAGAAAATTTAGCCAATAATTGGGAGTGACCTTGTAGTGGGGGGTAGAAACAGTGTTGATGTTAGGGGTAAGTATTCGATCAAGTCGAGTCGAATCGAGTCAAAAATTTTCGAGTTAGTCGAGTTAACAAATCCTATTTTAGCAACCGAATTCAATTTGAATTTTTTTTCGAATCAAATCGAATCGAATCGAGTCGAGTCAAATCGAGTCGAGTTAACGAATCCTATTATTTATACTTAATGTTACAATTAGATGGACCGATTATTTAACTAGTAGACAAAGTACAAGATTATTTAACTACATGAACAATATAATGATTTTGCCTCTTAACTTAATGGGTAAACATTTATCAAAACGACATAGTTTTGCCTTTTAACTTAATTATTTTGGATTTTAACTTTTAAAAAAGTAAACATTTATCAAAACGACGTAGTTTTGTCTTTTCTAATTCGGATTTTCGAATAACTCGAATTGTATAATTCATATTCGAGTTAAACCAAAAAATTTAATTTTTTATTCGAGTTAAACCGAATAACTTGATTAACTCAAATAACTCAAACTATTTAATTCAAAATTTGAAATTTTTATTGAGTTTTTCGAATCGAATCAGATTTTGCTCACCCCTAGTTGATGTCGGGGAATATAGAATGACGTGGATTCAACGTTAGTTGGATTTTAACAATATCAGTGCTTGATTTGGCTTCATCTACTTTTGTGGAAATTTGCGACTTTTCTTTAAATTCAACCAAGATTGGGCTCACAATTTTTTTTTGTTATTATCTTAGGTTACATTTAGTTTATTGTAATGGAATGGGGCGGTAATTGAATAGAGTTGCAATTGAATAGAGTTGTAATCAGTAATTCAATTGTTTAGTTGAATATAATAGAATAGAACTGTAATAGTATTCTTGTATTTGGTTGAATGGAATGATGTTGTAATAGCATAAGGAAAAAAACTAAAATGACTAGAATACCTTTAGCAGAATTTTTTTTTAGGCGATGATTATTATTATTAAATTTTAATAAGATTATTATTGAAAATAATTTAATAAAATAATAAATAATTTAACCATATTTTAACATAATTATTATTAAATATAATTTAATAAAAATATAAATTAATAACATTCTTTATATAATTATTATTATATGAATTTAAAAGAATCAAAATATATAATACTATAAAAATATATATAATCTACTTTATTATTTTTAAACTGCAATACATATTTAATGTGCTAAAATATCATTAGTGAAACAAATAATTTAATTATTCTACAATAAAAAATAAAATATTAGAAGTAATAAATAACTTGAGAATCATATTTCACATCCAAGTATAATATTCATATATTAACAAAAGTTACATGATTTTATTAGTTTATATGTCATAATCCATATGTTTTAAAATTTTACAACATCAAAAAGTTACAACATTGTAATGACATTCTATCATTTCATTATACCATCCAAATATTACAAACACAAAAAGTTACCAAAATATCATCAACACAACCATGATTTTTAATAGTCAGCAAGAAATCTTCTGACCCATTCCAATCGCACAGCAGAAGGTAAACTAAAGAAAATGATTATTTGCGTTGGATGATCTGTAATTTTGCTCAATGCTCGAAAACGCTCATCTTAAACCTTCTACTTTACATAATGTTAGATATAATTTCAGAGCACTTTCTTGAATGGCCATTTCTAACTTTTGTTGAATTAGCACTTCGGAGGCAATACTCTTACTGATTTCAAGGCCAACGATCCGTATATTTTCTGCCAATAAAGTGGCAGTATCATTAAATGAAGTAGAAGAATCACTTGCATCAGAAATATTTTTTTCCTTCTTTGAAAATATGGAATCACCTTGGTTTCTACCTGGTTGCGGTTGTGTAGCTGAAAGATCCATATCATCCAAAGAAACATCAGCTTCGCATCCATGGAAATCGTTTCTTTCTTCATGAGTATTTGTAGTAGCCACATCTTCAACATCTATTTCTTCAATAAAATCAGCGGCTGTTTGAGCATCTTTCCCAGTGGCTCGATCTTTTGCGTAGATGGCAGTAAGTTGGTTATAATAAGGGAAACTCCGATGTTTAAATTGGTGACTTCTTTTTGACTCTATAAAAAATAAGGAATTCATATTAGATAAAAGTTTGGTCAAAATAAGATAATAAAGACTTGAAATAATTCTTACTTTTATATATGAGTTCCACACCGCATCTTCAGCAACAACAAGCTGCCTATGCTCATCCCAACCAAAGTCGCTATTGTTTTTTCCACTAAGCATGTCATAAAGGATTGACCAATCCCTTTTCAATGTCCTAATCCTCGATTCAAGATTAGGTTTAGCCTTCAACATGGCATGGGGTAAAACTTTTTCTAACATTTTTTCCAACTCATTTAAATAACTGGCTTTGAATCCCATATCTGCATTAAAGGTTCCAACATTATGCAAGTCGACCATACAAGCAACCAACGCAGCATCTTCTTCTAGAACCCATTTCCTTTTGATTCCTCAAGAATTTTGGGAAGAAGCACTTGATTGTGAAAAACCTGACATAATTATCTTAAGAAAAAAACACAAATTAAAATTCAGTTCAATATTATGCATCAAAAGATCAACACTTTATAAAATTATAACACATGATGAATCAAAAGAAAATAAATTATCATTCAACAAGTTTAGTACAAAAAAAAAAAAAAATTCAAACACCATCAAAGTTTCATAAACTAGATACATGAAATAACATAAACAACTTAATATTTGCTATTTTTACCCTAAACCTAACTAATTTCTAGATGTTTTCCATTCATCAAACATTTGGTTGGCTAGTTCCATCCTCCAAGTAGCCCATGCATCCGATGGATGAATATTTATGATATTCGGTTCATCATCATTTATCACATTATTAGGTAATCCTTCTTCCAACTCCGCTTCAATAGGATCAAGACTCATATAGGTTTGAATAAAATTATGGAGCAAACAACATGCAATAATGATCATATTGTGCACCCTCACAGGATAGAATGATGGACTCCTAAGTATTCCCCATCTAAGTTTTAATAACCCAAAACATTTGTAAATAACATTACACGCTGAAGCATGTTTCATATTGAAAAATTCTTCCGCAACACTTGGCTGGTAACCTTGACGCCACTCATTCAAATGATAGCTTTGCCCTCTAAAAGGCGCAAGAAATCCCTCACAATTCGTGTATCCAGCATCAACTAGATAATAACAACCTATAAAAAGAAATTATTTGTCATGGTTAATTTCCCAAAAAGTATGATATTAAAAATTAATTCAAATTCCTCTAATTTTGCACTTTACCATGAGGAACTTTTAGTCTATGTCTCCTACTAATAGCATCTCGAAGAACTCGTCAATCAGCAACAGAAACCAGGAAGAACATAAACAAAATGCATATCAGGTATACAAACACCTAACATATTTGTTGCTATGTCACCTTTTTGCGTTCGATATCTAGATTTATCAACTATTGGATCCCTAATCTTAATATGGGTTCCATCTAAAGCACCTAAGCAATTCTACATCACATGTATAAAACCTCAAGTTAGGATACTATATTTAAATCTAAATGGGCTAAATTATGGACGAGCTATATATAGAACCCACTCCAATACCTTGAACCATTTCCACCTTGGGTCTGTAGAATTAGCTGTAATTGGCTCGCTTTTTAAATAACACATCTTGTAAGCGTATGACAGTATTTAAAACATTGTGAAATGATCTGCTAACGGTTTCCCCGGACCTATTAAAGTGATGCTTGATAATTCTATTTTTAAGGTGATGAGAAATGATATGTAAAAATATTGCCACTTGCTCATCAACAAGCATGCTCCTTGACGACTTCAATCTCCCTAAAGTTTGTAACATCTCACATAGTTTAAAAAAGGTAATTCTATTCATCCTAACTTGTTCAATACAGGTCTCATCACTAGCATATATAAGTCTTTTCACATAATCTCATTTTGCATAAAAATCTAAAATATAGGATCTAATCCTTGGTCTATAAGTATGTAGGCTATGGATGCAACCTAATGCAATTAAGAACCAACTCGCAACTATACACATTTGCAACCCTGGGTGGAGGAAGCAATCAAACAAGCCAAATAAGAAGAATCAATAACAACCTACCAAAGAAAAATGAACCATACATATTAAGAATATTTACAAAGCACAAAATAGAAATTACAACCTGTCAAAGATGTTTACAATAACTTATTACAATGAGGTAAAAATAATTGCGACAAAAGAGATTTGTAGACACTATTTGTAGTTTATTAGTATTACAAAAGACAGGCAAAAAGAAACATTTCATTTTTTAGCATATATCATTTTTATTTACACGAGCTTAAATCAATACCTAATGACATACTTGAGTTAATATTAAATGTTTTAATAGAATCAAAAGGGAAATGAAATAAGTAAATAAACCCAATTGTATTTTTATTAGGTTTTAAAATGATTTAAAAAAGGAATCAATCGTATCCAACTATTGTTACAGAGAAGAAAATAGGAAAACATTAATTAATGAATAATGATAATGGAAGTGTTTACTTTAGAACTTTGGTACCCAATTGTTGAATATAATTTGCCTAAGCACCACTTAATAAGCATACTTGATACACATGCAATGATGCTCATTTTATTATTTATTTTATATTTAATGCACTCCATTACCATATATATATATATATATATATGACCAAAGAAAAGAAAATCTTTCCAGTACAATGATATACTAAACTTCAATTTAGTTGGTATTAAGTACATACACATTTTACTTGGATTTAAAATTTTGAGTGAATTATAAATAGAGATAGACATTATATTAAAATAAATAAGTTCAATAATCTTTTTTTAAAAAGTAAAATAAATTAATTCATCTATATTTAAAAATAATTGGTAAAAACCTCTCTAGTCCCTCTCTATTTTTATATTGAGCAAGTTGATCCCTTTAAAAAATCGAAACAATATAATCCTCTAAAAGTCAATAAATCTAGTTTTATCGTTTACATATTTACACAAATGTTGCGGGCTAAATTTGTTAAATTGTGAATGTGTAAATTTTGAGGTATAAAATAATTATGATACTAATTAAAATTATGTACTCTTGATGGAATACATTAACAATATCATTAATTATTCTTAAATACTCACATTTAAAATTAATAAAATTTTATTTTCCAACATAATTTAAAATCATACTACAACAGATATTAATAAGCAGTCTACCATACATAAGATAAATATATTGTTTTTGAAGAACACTTTTTTCTGAAATAAACTGCAGTTAATAAAGTGCAGGACATAATCCAATAGGTTGAGGATTACTTGCAATGTAAAACCCGGATTTAGCAAAATGTATCAGTTGTTCAGTTGTTCTTTTGTTCTTCACAGAGCAAATTGAAACAGAAGCCCAGGTCACTAGAATGGGTCTTTTCTGAAGTTACCCTTCAGTGAAAAGACATCTGAATAAACAAAGTATCCTTATTTAATTAATTGGCAACAATACACCACCTTAAGAATATCAATTTGCTGTGCTTGCAGGCAATGGAAAGTGGCAAGCTATTTCTAGGTTAAAGAAACAAGGTTGTTTTATAAGTAAATTCAAAGAATGGGAAAGCAATTATTAAAGGGTAACAAAGGCATGGTTACTTTCCTACACAACAAGTCTGTGACGTCTCCAAGGACTTCTTTTTCAACTCTCTAGCATAAGTACATGGAAAAAGAATCCAGAGACTGATGACTAATAACAAATTACAGAAACCAGTTGGTTTGACTATTCATAGCAATAATCAATCTTCTATTTCTTTCTTCGGGTATATCTGATCGAGCTAACTGAACTAGACTAGTTTATCCCATCCACAGAGACTCGGATCTCTATAATTCTAACCAGATTAATGAACTAGCAATCAACTAGAGAATGAACTAGCAACAAGTTGGAAAAACAATACTATCAGAATTAACACTATAACGAAACCCATTTCAAGCTTTTTAAACTATTTTTAGGAGTAAACTATGGTCTAATTTCCTTGTTAGGAAAGATGAAAAAGCCATATTGGCAAAATGAAAAATACATTGTTTCAATCAATTACATAGCAGAATTAAAAGACTAAAAGAAACGAAACCATAATTCACATCACTTTTTAATCATTACACCATTTGGAAGGTAACAAATACTGGGATAATTGAATAACAATGTAAATTAACAACAATTGAGGATCTAATTTATGTTTCGGGATAGAAAAAAAGAAGAAGATAAAATTGCACTAAAAAAAGGGATAGAAGAAACTTTTTCTTTGACTGATTCTTGGCGTTTCGAAACGTATTGGTCTTTGACAGAAATGATGGAGGTTAGTTCAATTTCTTCACCGAATTGCTGCTTCCATTCGAACTGAGAAGTGAATACTATTATGAACACTAGAAAAACGTGAAGCCAAGGTCTCGACATTGCTCACATCTGTTTAACCCGATCTATTTTTTTCTTAATTCTACTTTTTTCTCGTTTGGGTGTTTCAAGCAATTGAAAAAAACTATTGCCCGGCGATTTATGGCAAGCGATACCCAACAAAAAACTGAAAGAAAGAAAGAACTGCCAAAGATCAAAGTAGCCGAGACTGAAGAAATAGAAAATTGTTCTAAAAACTTTTAATATTTTATTTATTTTAATAACCATATAAGTTTTCGAATTTTGTATGGAAAATTAATGGAGTAATACAAGCTTCTAAACTTCACTTATAAAATAATCTATTTGTGCAGCTTCAGTTATAAACCCCACTATATCTGTTTGTGCAGCTTCAGTGAACAGCCCATCTCACTTAACAAATAGTTCTTAGTACAAAATAATCTTTTATCTAGCTCCTGTATCACAACAACAATCTAACCGGAAAGCATCATATTACTGCAAAGCAGTGTTTCACATAAAAGAAACATATGGTATGGTACCCACTATCAAACTAATCAAAAGTATCGACTAATTTTCATAAAAAGGACCAAATTTTGAGTATGAACGAGTCGAACAAAAGTAACCCATATCAGAACTAACGACATAAAGCTTGAAATAAAATGATGAAATTAATACCGAGAGCTTTATATCTTGGAAAGGGTATTGTAGCGTCTTCTCCTCGGTTTCAGCCTTGGAGCTTCTAGGAAAGTTGGAAGCTTGAAAGTGTGGGTAGCTAAAAGAAAGGAGCCGCTTTAGCCTTCATAGGAGCGAGGCGAAAGCAAAGGGAAAAATGGGAAGAAGAGGGAGAAGGTTGGAAGGAAATGGGAGGAAGAATGAAAAAAAGAAGATGCTTCAGAGAAGGAAATTGGAAGAAGAATGAAAAAAAGAAGGGATTTGGATGAGAGAATGAAAAAGAGGGAGAAGGGTAAAGTTGAAACTCACACACGCTGAATGGCTATTCTGTGGTCTAAGTGCCTAATGGTAAACAACGATTTTACCTTGAATAAGGCTATATGGAATAGGGCTGTAATAACCCATTGCAGCCAACCAAATAATGGAATAGGGATGGGCCACTAAATTCAACTGTAAGGGTTTAGCATTACAGCCAACCAAACATGCTATTACTGTTTTTATGATTATTAAAAAACAAGCCTACAATTGACTGCTAAATCATTAAAAAGTAACTTACCGCAAGATTAAAAGTTAAAAAAACACTTATTTCATCATTTATTTATTAATAAATTATTGGATACCACTAAACCGCAAAATCTTGGTTCCTAACATCACAAAACGTGATCTATATGAAGGACATACAAAATCTGATTTAATCAAATGAAGATCTCTGAGTTATGGTTGGGTCAAGATTAATACTGATGGGTCCACAAGTATGATCGATAATTGGTCGACAACTAGAGAAGATATACGAGACTCATTGGGAAATTGGAAAGAATGCTTCAAAAAACATTTAGGTAGATGTTCTATTCTCAATGCTGAACTATGGGCTATACTTTATGGACTTTATGTTACTAAACTAAGAGATTATAGGAAAATAATTGCGAAAGGTGATTGTTTAGAAGTAATGGAGTGTCTTACGAATAAATCTGGGGAATGTAACTTAATGAATGTTGAGTAATATTTTTCTGTGTCTTATTGATCGGAACGTTGGGGTATTTATACATGTGGTTACAAGTACTACTACAACTCATAGCAAGGCCCCATTTCCTTGTCTTGATTATATTGCCTCCAGTACTAACATTCCTATCCCTAGTACTGACATTCTCTACAAACTTCAGGCCTATTGGACACGTGTTTACAGAGAATGCGGTCTTTTTTGTCCCTGGGACTAATATCCTGAGTGAGCTCCGTACCTGTTGGACACGTGTCTGGGTGGCCTATGGGGCACGTGGTCCTTTCTGCGTACTTTTTGGGTACATCCGAATTGAGACCGTGGCCTTCCCTAGGTTTTTTGCGAGCTTGATCTACAACCCGTGCTCATGGACCCCCCTTTTCTAGCCATGTCCTCGAGCTCTCCTTGCAAGCTATATCTGCGAACCTGCTCATTGTTTTCTCGTGATTTGCCTTACACTTAATCTTCGAGTAGGACCTATCTGGGTCACGGGTCAGAAACTCAGATCCTTTCTAGGGCTCGGGTCGATGGCTACTGATGTACAACAATCTAGTCCCCCTAGTGGGCATAGGGGGTGTTATAAAGTGGAGCTCCTTAGGTCCATCATGTGAAACTTAAATGCAGCTTGCTGGGCACCCTGGGAGCTGTGATACACAATGGTTGTTTTGCCACGTGCACGTACAAGTATCAAGTGCGTGTATCTGACCATTAAGAGTTGAAGCGTTTCTACCTGCTCGCCTCTGGGTCGTCAATCTTCCTTGGTTATGTGAGCTGTCAAGAAGCAGGAAAGGAAATCCTTCTTTAAAAAGAGGACCTTCAGTGCCCTAAATTTTCACACTTAGCATTTTCAAAAATCTAAGACAAACGTAATTCCCAAAAACACTTGCTATTGGGTTTATATTTTTGTTTTCTTTTATCAATAGTATGGTGAGGATGAGAACTGGTAACCGCATGGTCCCAGTCCGTTTGTCACGGGAACGACCGTCTCTGATTCTGGTGATGGAGAAATCCTATATTTGCACCACTAAACTAGAGGAGCTAGAACGAGTCTTGGCAGTGCTAGGAATAAAACTCCCCAACTTTGTATATGAGTTCTCCTTTCTAGAGGGGTCACATCGGCTGTGTGAGACCACCAAAGATAGCTTCTTGTTTTTGATGCATGCGCTTGAGGCTAGGTTTTATTTGCCACTGCACCCTTTTCTTTTACAGCCTTCTAGATGACTACAACATTGCTCCTGGCCAACTCTCGAGCTTTTTCTAATGGCTCGCTATGGCGTACTTCCTTAATTGTAGTCAGCGCGGTGAGGTACCTATGCTCGCTGTTTTCCAGCATTTATACCACTTGAAAGGCCATGATTTGGAGAATTCATCAGGGTTCTACTACTCCCCTCACAAGAATATGCAAACAATCATTTAAAACCACTATTCCAACCTTCACTTGACTTATGGAAAGTACATTCGAGTTCGCAATAGGCTTGGCGAGGACTTCGAGTTTCCCATAAAATGGTCATCACCTAGTGAGGACATGTGGGCATTTCAACGAAGCCTCGCTACAGATGAAGCTGTTGCCCAATTTCAAAGGTTACGCGTTGGTTGTATGTTGATTTTGGAGACTCTCATCGCAATAAGAAATGTCTTCAGATATTGTTTGGAGGGTTTTAGCCCTAATGGATGGAGGCCTAGTAACAACCAAGAGGTCACTCAGTCAGTCGGTGTATTGTCTGAGGGTGCTACTTGGCCTCATTACTCCTTTGATCAGTTGGGTCAGATACTACTAGGTTATATGTTGGAACCATTTAACTTATTCTATCACTTCTACCAGATGAAGCTTCATCTGTTTGCTCTTGCTAAGTTTGCACAATGGGTGTTGTTGGGTCAGATATTAATTTGTTTACTGCTCCCACTGATCACAGGGTTATTGTTGATGCAGGAATCGATCAGGGCTCCAAAGACACTTCAAGTGGGACTGATAGCATATCTCGTGAGCTCAACAAGGTTATGGATATTGATTCATTGATCAGTGAGGCGCGCAAAAATCGCAAACCCACTGCGGGGGCTGTACGTATTGGTTTTATGAGTGAGGAAGAGGGGAATATCACACAGTTGGAGCATCGCAGTAAAATAATAGTAGATTCTATTGGGGTTGTTGCTATTGTTGCTAGAGCCTCGAGTCCTTCCAGTTTTCTACCGGTGAGCTTACCATCTAATCCCCCTGTTAGTTCGTCGATCACTGTTGATGTGGATACCCCCTGCCTGTTGCTTCTGTTTCTCCTTTTGTGCCCGTTGTTAGAGAAACGCCGATCGAGGGGTAATGGAGGTTCATTTCCTTGGCGTGGGGACTCGAGTGCATCGGGGTACCCTTATAACCCTGATGTTGCAACCCTCAGATGGCAGACTTCAGTGCCAGAGGCTGCTAGACCAAGCAACGCACAACTACCCCCAACATCAAGTTTGTGCTCCTCTCTGTAATTGTTCCTTTCTAAGGCCAATATGATTGGATTGAGGTATGATGAGGCTCGTCAGAAGAGCTTGGAGATACTAAAGTGGAGTTGGCGAGAGTTCGTGAGCAGTACTATAAAATGATGAAGGAAAATAAGATTATCATCAAGCAAAACGAAGATCTCATGGAGTGTTTGGCAATCGTTAAGACTAAAGAAAAAGGGTTAGAGCGTGAGGAGGTTGCTAAAAGGGAAAGCAAAGAAGCTTTTCAAGCTAAGTTGAACATACTTACAGAAGAGCACGCAACCAAAACAAATAGGATTATCCGGGAGTGCCAAGATGAAGTGGCTAGTACGATCGGGGAACAACTTTGGGTCTTGGAGGATTTTAAGAGAAAGACAGCTTCAATGTGCTATGTCTCTCGAGTGTTTGGCTGAATGGTTTAAGGTACCAGATTTAGGCACTGGTCCAAAAGGGATTGGGCTTAAATCTAAAGGAACAGAAGCTCTCTAATAAACTGCATTGTTAAATTTTTTCGGTCTATTGGCGAACCATCCGGTGAACAAATCTGTTTCATCGTGTTGGGCACCAGAACCTAACCCTTTAGCATGTCCTGATAATGAGTTGATAGGGGGATTTTTACTAGGATGAGCCATTTGTTACTAGAAATGAAGAAACTTAATCAAACTTGAAAAAATCTAATGATCGGAAGTCTGCCTACGCTCACCACACCAATTGTTGAGTAATATTTTTCTGTGTCTTATTGATAGGAACTTTGGGGTATTTATATATGTGGTTACAGGTACTATTGCAGCTCCTAGTAGGGTCCTACTACTTTGTCTTGATTCTATTGCCTCAGGTACTAACATTCTCTATCCCTAGTACTGACATTATCTGTGAACTATAGGCCTACTAGACACGTGTTTACGGAGCATGCATTCATTCTGTTCCTGGGATTGATATCCTGAGTGGGCTTCATACCTGTTGGACACGTGTCTAGGTGGCTTGCGGAGCATGTGGTCCTTTCTGCATACTCCTTAGGTGCGTGTGAACTGAGACCGTAGCCTTCTCTGGGTTCTTGCGAGCTTGATCTGCTACCCGTGCTAGCGAACCCCCTTTTGCGAGCCGTGTCCGTGAGCTCTCCTTGCGAGTTATATCTACGAACCTGCCTCACTGTCCTCTTGTGATTCGCCTTACACTTAGTCTTCAAATGGGATCTATCCGGGTCACTGGTCAAACACTCGAATCCTTTCTAAGGCTCGGGTTGGTGGCTACAGATGTACAACAATGACATTGGTACGAAAGATTACTGCAGTTAAGATGTGCTTTCAAATGGTGAAGTTCCAGTTCATTCAAAAATAAGGGAATGTGATGCTGATTGGATAGCTAAAACTTGTTCGAGAGGGTAGTCTGAGCTTACGATTATTGATTTTCTCACTTTTCATGTTAGGAAGCTTTTGTTAGAAGATAAGTTGGGTAATTCTTTTGTAAAGACTTTCTAAATTAAAGGCACTTGGTGGCCTTCTTTATTATAAAAAAAAAAAAAAACTAGATAAATAAACTCATGTATAATTGTTAGTCCCCATGCTAAAACACTAGAGCGTCAATTTCATACCCGAAATTCAATCCTTCTTACTTCTATCGTTTTACTTGTGTTTTTGATTTGTTTTCTATTTTCTTAAATATATATATTTTTTCTACACGTGTTTAATTTTTTATTATATAGTATTTAGCAAATTATCTAATACTTTGATTTGGTTGTAATTGCTTATAATTACACAAAGGTGGCATGTTTAAATAACTATAGTAATTGATGGGTCCTAGCAAATTGGGTGTAATTGTTCTAGAATACTCTTTTCTTGAATATCATTAAAAAAAAGTTTCGAATTGGCTAGTATTCCACCAACTAGTAATCCAAGATTTCAAACTTTTATTAAATGGGTGAGAGATCTACCAGGACAAAAATACTATAGATGTAAGATATAGAAGGGGAGTGAATGCTTTCTTTTTTGCCATTTTTTTCATCTATGAGTTGTTAATGAACCCATCTCATTCGTTGACTTTACGTGATTTTCTATCAAGCATGCCTTTCATTATATTATAAAGTAGGGGCCCAAGAATCTATTCTCTATTTCTTTTTTATTCATGTAAATAGACAAAGTTTTCTTGCACTATATCATTGGGTATGATACTATTTGAGAGTATGGTGTTAGATACAAGCACCATAGATAGCTCATGAACTATTTAATTTTAGACATTTAAGACTTTGAAATATGGTTAAAAAGACATTTGTTATTTTAAAAAATATTTTTCATATTAACAACATCACTTTAGTATAGCATAAAAAAACAAAAAAAGGTTGAATCGTAAGTGAAATTGAAATGATTCATACTTCAAAGAGTACATGAAGAAAGAGATCTTGATAATGATGTAGATTAAAATCCAAATGATAATGATCTTGATCAAAGACCACAAAATGATGATAATTAGCATATATTAAATATTAAAGAGGGATGCATTAGAACAATTAGATAAAAGCGCATATGATGTTTATTTTTATTTTTCTTTTATTAGTAATCGTATTATCAACTACTTTTTATAGACATAATACATATGATGATTTGATTTTAATTTTTATTACTTGTTTAGAAATTATTTTTATCATATTAATAAATTTTATAGTAATTAATATTTTTAAAAATATAAATTATGTAACTCTGTAATTATAATTAGTACTACCAAACATGACATAAGAAATTATAATATAATTACATTCATTAGTCAAATACGTCTAAAAATTACAATTCTTTATAATTATAAGAGAGTGTAATTACTAAATTACATTTATTAACTAAACAGATCCTAAATAAAAATAAAACAGAAAGTCATGCACAACAAAACATAATTATTGACCGATAAGTTTAAAATTTTCTTGTGTCTTTAACAGATTAGCATAAATCACTAGCTCCACTACGTTTAAAGATAGATATATATGGTCAATTTTATATTTATAATATAGTTATTTGAATTTTTAATAATTTTATTAATGGAAATGTTATGTGCCCAAAACATTTTGTTTAAAATTTATCCAAAGCTTATAAATTACATGGATATTCTTATTAATAAAATTTAAGATCCACATAATTATTTAACATGGACAACTATTTGCTGATATTTATTCTTGTAAAAAATTTAAATAATGTAATTAATATAAAAATGATTTCACCTCAACATGTTTTTTTATAATTAATTAAAGGTAAATTTCATAAATAGTCACTCAATTGTTAAAAATTTTCAATTTAGGCACCAAAAATAAAAAAAAAGTTTGTAATTTAAGCACTCACGTTACATAGTTCGGTTATTTTGGTCACTCCCATTAAAATCGCAAATAACAAGCTGACATGACAGTTAAAAAAATCAGTAATAACAAATTTAGCCATCAACTTTTACATATTACATTAATTTAGTCATAATTTTAAATAATTAACCCTCAAAATTTATAAATGGTCTTAATTTGATCCTAATTCTACAAAAATTCAAAGAAATATATAAAAATACATAAATATTTTTTTAAAAATAATAATAAATTTTAAAAATATATACAAATAAAAAATATTGTTGCCGGTTGAGTCTTAGCTTGATTGGCATGAACATTGTTGCCAATGTAGGAGAACGTGGGTTCGAGTGCACTTGTAACACCCTTAACCCATATCCGTCACCGAAATAGGGTTATAGAGCATTACCAGAGTTTACAAATCAAATATAATTAAATAGTATTATTTACTATTCATATTCGAAATCATACATAATCAATCATGTTGTCCTTTAAATGGACCCTCGAGGACCAATTTATGCAATAGAAACAAGTTGGGACCAAATCGAGAACTCAGAGAATTTTTCGCGAAATTTCAAAATTTTTCTTAGGTGCAGGGGACACACGCCCGTGTGACCAGATCGTGTGAGCGAAACACCTGTGTCTCAAGCAGTGTGGGCATTCGATGTGAGGCATAAGGCCGTGCCCTAGCTCGTGTCCATACCTGTGTAATTCTCTGACTTAGGTCACACAGCCAACCGCACGCTCGTGTGCTAGACCATGTGGACAAATTTAATTTTCAATAATTAAGTGTACGGGTCACATGGCCAAGTCACATGCCCATGTGCTAGGTTGTGTGACACACACGGCTGAGACACACGCCTGTGTCTCTACCCGTGTGAGCAATTCGATGCATTCTGTTTCTCAAATTTAAGATGCAGGGGACACAAAGCTAAACCACACTCCCGTGTGCATGGCTGTGTGTGACACACGGCTGAGACACACGCTCATGTCTCTGCTCGTATGGACAAAATAGGCCATTTTATAGGTCACTTTTCTCACCCAAATTGTTTTTCACCTACAACATCATTTAAGCACATTCACAAGCGAATTCACAACTCTCAAACCAAGTCAATATCTAAGTCTTTTACATGAAATATCATCACATTTTTCCAAGTATTCAATTTTACCTAATTGACCATATAAACATATATGTATGTATGTATTTTACCAATTCTTGAAATTCTTAACATACTTATATAACTTCCATCGTTTAACCATTTCAATACACACAACAAACATGATAAGGCCTTATATATTTGCATCAAAATATGCCAAACACTAGCCATTCCAATAGCTAGTTACAACCACAACATTATTGTGCCAACATTGGCTAGTTCACCTATACATGCCATTATATCCAAAATAAAGTTTTCCATTTTATACCAAAACAAGGCGAAGGATAGTGTGATTTTGCTCTAACCCACTTCCAACCTTTTCGAGCTTCCGAGTACTATAAAACAAAGAAGATAAAATAAAGTAAGCATTTACTGCTTAGTAAGTTCGCATAACTAGAAATTTAACTTACCATTCATTTTCATTTAATAAACATATAAATAGTATCCAAGCAATTTTGGCTTAAATCCTAAAACACATAACTTCACCAATCATATTAGTCAACAAATTCACATAAATACCAAGAACATGAATGAGCTTATCATATAATAACTTTTATATACATATGCTTTCCATATCATACTTCCATATTACATGTACATTTCCATAACAAATCATTTCAAGTTCACCTTAGCCATGTCAGAACTTTACCCGTTGAATTTATTTGAAATATCGATGGATACATTCATGTAGTACACTTAAAGTGCATAAAACTAAAAAATCCGTTAATTCATATCCAAGGGTACCCATTAGGGCACATAATCAGCAAGCACTCTCTCAAGCCATATAACAGGATGCTCATGTGAGCCATGTAACAGGAAGCTTATCCGGGCTATAACAAGAAACTCATAAGAGTTTAAAACAGGAAGCTCATTGAGCTTAACAGGTAACTCCAAAGAGTTATTGTCAGGGAGCTTCAGATAGCCATTTAATAGGAAGTTCAAGCGAGCCATATCAGGACGCTCATAAAGAGCTGCGTTTGTGTCCGCAATATATGCAGGATCACAATCGATCATATAACAGGACACTCACAAAGAGTTGCGGTAGTCCGTAACACATGCAGGATCACTACCGATCAGGATACTCGCAGGAACCATATAACAAGAATCTTGAGAGGGCTTATAACAGGATTTTCGTAAGAGTTATGGTACGCCCGCAACATATGCAGGACCACAACTAATTCAGGAAATCCTGTATCCATCGAATTTTATTTATTCAAACAGGACTTAGCACTTGTTAGACATTATCGGATATGTGATTTATGTTTATACATGGCAATCATACATTTCACAATCAAAACATTCAATTTAAACATATAAGCATACATTTTAATTACACGAACTTACCTCGTTACTTGCTCGTATACGGAGATCTACTAATCCGATACCTTTTCTTTTCCTCGATCTAACTCCTTATTTGATCTTTTCGGATCTGTATAAATGAATTTAACATCAATTTAACACATTTCACATTTAATTCAATCCAATTTATATCTTAGGCAAAAGTACCATTTTGCCCTTATACTTAATTCCAATTTCATCCCTAGGCTCGAAAAATAAAATTCATGCAATTTAATCCTTATTCCAAGCCTAGACGAATTTTTCATATAACATTTACAGCCCATGTAATTCATAAGATTCAGAAATTTTCCATGAATTTCACACCTTTACAATTTAGTCCCCAAATCACAATTTCATGAATATTTCCTTTACAAAAGTTGTTTATCTATAAACAACCTTTCATTTTCTACCATAAATTTCAAAATTTCAGCATACTCATCCATGGCAAGCTTTTAATACTTTGATAACTTTGCAAATTGATCCCCAAAATAGGTAGCTTAGGTTATTACGATCTCGGAAATGTAAAAATTATTAAAAATGGGATATTATTACTTACCCAATTAAGCTTGCTTGAAATTCTCTCTCTTAGCTAGGGTTTCCATAGAAATTTTGGGGAAGATGATGATATGAAATTTTTTTTATTGTTTCTCAAAAAGTAAAACTTATATATGTATTATTTCTACAATATAAATTCACATATAATATATTATATTTTGACATGTTTGCCAAATTTTAGTTGCTAATTATGTGCTTTTTTCAAAAAAAAATTTGGAGATAAACTTGTTTAAAGGTTAGATTACTTGTCCAAGCTCAAAAGTACACTCAAAATATGGGAGAGCTTAGATACAAGTATAAGACTTGAGAAATGAGCTTGAAAAAAAAAATAGGTCCGTTTAAGACAAGTCAAGCTTAGGCTTCAATGTTAAAGGCTCGAACTTGACCCGTTTTCTACTTTATAATATATATTTTATATAATATATAATTTATATAAAATTAAATATATAATATTATAATGCAAACATTAAAAGATATATTAAGTTATTCATGTTTAAAATTTAATAAAAGAAATTCACCACAAAATAATAAAAGAAAAATATTAAATTCAAAATAATATATTCAAAATCGATGGACATGATTAAAATTTGATTGAAATGAGTTTAGATTGAATATTTAATTAAAATTTGATTGAAATGGGTTTAGATTGAATATTTAATTTTGTTGCTATAATTTATAAAATGAATGTCTATATTTTTATTCTTTATATGTTATTTCCCTTTATTTTTTAATTTTATTTTTGAATATTCAAGAAGTTTTTGAAAATTTTCATTTTTTTATAATTGAATTGACAATAACTTATTTCAACCAAAAGTCGGTGGTTTAGCTAGTTTGATTGTCACTTTGATTTTTATAAAATTACATATTATCCAACAATATATGTAGTAAAAATAGAACGTCGGTAATGACAATATATCGCAAAGAAAATATAAATAAAAATAAAGAACACACATATTTTTATGTGGAAACCCTTTCGGGAAAAAAATCATGGGCAGAGGAAAAGAAAATTCACTATATCGAATTCGAATGATTACAAGAGGAGTAGACTATGTCTATTTATAGGCTTGTAAAATCATATTCTAATAGAAGTTTAGTAAGATTGAAACACCTTATTCTAAGCAATATCAAATGGATGGAGTTTAATAAGGTTTTAAAAACCTTATTCTAAAATAAAATAAAAGAAGTGTAGTTCTATATGGGTTTTACTTTTATTTTATTTTATCACTGTAATTTATTTAAATAATGATTCGGGTCACTTAATTCTAACAATCTTCACCTTGACACGAATTCTCAATGAACAAGTTCTTCATCGCGAACTCTCAACGAACAAGTTCTCCACCTCTTCCATAAAACCTCTTAAGGGTTTAACTTCAGCAATGAACACCAATTAAGTCTAAGCAATCCTCAAACTTGGTTATAGGAAGTGACTTAGTCATCATATCTACAAGATTTTCATGAGTACTAATTTTGCTGACAACAATATCACCATGAGCAATAATATCACGAACAAAATGATACCGAGCATCAATGTGTTTTGTTCTCTCATGAAACATTTTATCTTTTGTAAGGAAGATGACACTCTGACTGTCACAAAATATTGTATTGATTTGAAGGTCTTCATTGAGTTCACTAAAGAGTCCTTCAACCAAATAGCTTCTTTACACGCCTTAGTAATCGCCATGTACTCAGCTTCAGTGGTAGATAAAACGATTATAGTTTGTAAAGTGGCTTTCCAATTGATTGCACAACTTTCGATCGTAAAGACATAACCTGTGAAAGATCTTCTTCTATCAAGGTCTCCAGCAAAATCAGCGTCAACATACCTAATGACTCCATCTCTAGTTTTTCCAAACTATAAGTAAACATCAGTAGTACCTCGTAAGTATCTTAAAATCCACTGAACTGCTTTCTAATGTTCTTTACCGGGATTCGCATTGTATTTGCTAACTGCACTGACTGCATATGATAAATCTGGATGTGAACAAACCATAACATACATAAGAGATCCCACTGTACTAGAGTATGGAACATGTGACATGTACTCAATCTCATCATCTGATTGTGGAGACAAAGCCGGTGAAAGTCTGAAATGGGGTGCTAAAGGAGTACTAACAGGCTTAGCACTCTACATATTGAACCTGCAAAGAACTTTCTCAATGTACTCCTTCTGACTTAGGTACAATTTACTTGCTTTTCTATCTCTGAGAATCTCCATACCAAGTATCTTCTTTACTGGTCCCAAATCTTTCATCTCAAATTATTCACTTAGTTGGGCTTTGACCTTTCTTATCTCTCCTTTATCTTTTGATGCTATCAACATGTCATCAACATAAAGGAGTAGATACACAAAAGAACCATCACTGTTTTTCTTAAAGTAAACATAACTGTCAAAGCTACTTCTTTTGAAATCATGAGAAGTCATAAAGGAATCAAACCTCTTGTACCACTATCTTGGTGACTGTTTCAAACCGTAAAAGGACTTTTTCAGCAAACAAACATAGTCCTCTTTTTCTGAGACTGTAAAACCCTCTGGTTATTGCATGTAAATATCCTCCTCAAGTTCTCCATGCAAAAATATAGTTTTTACATCTAACTGCTCAAGCTCTAAATCATGCATGGCCATAATACCAAGCAAAGCTCAAATCAAACTATGCTTCACAACTGGGGAGAACACATCTGTGAAGTCCACTCCTGGAATTTGACTATAACCCTTTGCAACAAGCCTTGCTTTATATCTGGGTTCTTCAACTCCTAGAGTCCCTTCTTTCTTTTTAAAAACCCATTTACAACGAACAACCTTTTTATCTTTAGGAAGTTTCATAATATCCCATGTTCTATTTTTGTGGAGTGATTCCATCTCTTGTTGCATAGCAAACATCCACTTTTTTGAGTCTTCACAACTAACTGCCTCAGAATAATTAGATGTCTCTTGGTTTTCATCTATATCTTTAGCCACATTTAAAACATAAGCAACTAGATCAGCCTCGACATACTTCTTTGGAGGTTTAATTTTCTCTTCTAGTTCTGTTTTTGTCGATAGAGTATTGTGGTGAATAAGCAACTTCATTCTGAATTTTTGTACTAGTTTGAGGAGTCGAATTTATTGTAGATTCTGGATTAATCTGATGCTCCACCTGCTTTTGATTTTCTTTATTGGAAGAGTCTTTAAGAGATAAGTTAGGTAGCATAGCAGTTTCATCAAAAAACAACATCTCTGTTAATCACAACTTTTCTATTTTCAAGACACCATAACTTATACCATTTTATACCAGCTTTATAACCAAGAAATACACAGTTAATGGATCTCAGTTCCAATTTTCCATTATCAACATGAGTATACGCAGGACACCCAAAGATCTTTAAATTAGAATAGTCAACAGGATTACCAGACCATACCTCTTGTGGAGTCTTTTTCTCAATGGCAACGGATAGAGATCGGTTGATAAAAAAACATGCAGTAGAGGTTGCTTCGGCCCAAAATAACTTTGGCAAGTTAGCATTTGACAACATACATCAAACCTTCTCCATGATCGTTCTGTTCATCTGTTCTGCAACACCATTTTGCTGTAGAGTATGACGAATTGTCAAGTGTCTTACGATCCCTTTTGACTTGAATAGTTTATTAAACTCATCAGAGCAAAAATCTAAGCCATTGTTTGTATGGGGTATTTTATTTGTTTTCCCATATATTTTTCAATCATAGTTTTCCAAGACTTAAATGCGAAAAACACATCGCTTTTCTGCTTCAGGAAGAACGCCCAAAATTTTCTGTAAAAATCACCAATAAAAGTTAGCATATAATTAGCTCCACCTCTAGAAGGCACTCTGGATGGCCTCCACAGATCAGAATGAATATACTCCAATGTTCCCTTCGTGTTCTAGTGAATCAAACTCTCTTTTGTTTCCCAAAAATATAGTGCTCACATAACTTTAGTTTGCAAATTCCTTGCCTATCAAGAAGTCCTATTTTGCTCAATTCTGCCATGCCATTCTCACTCATATGCCCTAGGTGCATATGCCAAATTTTAGTAATATCATCATCTGAAAAGGAAGAGGAAGCTACAGCTGCATCACCAGTAACAGTAAAACCCTGCAAAACATATAACTTAGCAGTCTTTCTCTACTCTTTCATCACAACGAGGGAACCGTTGGAAATCTTTAAAACCCCACTTTCAGCTGTGTATCTGTACCCTTTTGAATCAAGAGCACTTAATGAAATTAAATTTCTCTTCAGTTCTGGAACATGTCGCACATCACCAAGTGTTCTGACAACTCTGTCAAACATCTTAACTTTAATCGTTCCAACACCTACAATTTTACATGAAGCATTATTTCCCATCAAAACAACACATTCAGACACTGTTTCGTAAGTTGTAAACCAATCCCGATTGGGACTCATGTGGAAGGTGCAGCCCAAATCAAGGATCCACTCCTTGCTCACTTTAGAATTATTGATAGAAGCGACTAGAAGTTCACCATCACTGTAGTCTTCTACAATATCAGCTTCACCGAATTTTCTTGGTTGTTTTCCCTTTTGATTTGTAGCCTCTCTTTTGATCTTGTTCTGTAGCTCATAGCACTCAGATTTAATGTGCCCTTTTTCTTGTAGAAGTTACAAGTTTTACCTCTGTTTGAAGACTTTGATCTACCTTTAAATTTACCGTGAGGATTTCGTTCCTGTGTCCTTCCATGATCATTATTAGCATTTCGATCTTGTCTCTCACGAATAATGAGACTCTCTCTCTGAGAGTCGGGTTTAACCACAAGATGCTTCATCTTATCATACGAGGTCAAAGAAATATAAACCTCATCAACTGTGAGAGACTCGCGACTATATAAAATCGTGTCTCTAAAGGTTGAATAAGACGGGGGTAGCGAATAAATTAGAATCAACCCTAGATCTTCTTTATCATACTGAACCTCCATGGCCTCCAAGTTTGAGAGAATTTCTTTAAACACTGTTAAGTATTCATGCACAGACACACCTTCCTCCAAATAATGAGCATAAAGACGCTGCTTCATATGCAACTTGCTGGTTAGAGTTTTTGACATACATATTTGTTCCAGCTTCTTCTATAATGCAGCGGCGGTCTTCTCCTTCATCACATTCTGTAAAATTTTGTTAGAAAATGCAGATGTAATTGTGTTAACGCCTTTCGATCCTTACGCTTCTTCTCTTCATTCGTTAATGTCGAAGGCATCTTATCTATCCCTAGCAGGGCATCCTCCAGATCCATCTGCGCAAGAACTGCTTGCATCTTAATCTGCCACAATGCAAATCTAGTGTTGTGATCCAATAACGAAATTTCATACTTCAAAGACGCCATTACCATGATCGAGATGAACAACCCGAAAGCTTTGATACTAATTTGTAAAAATAGAACGTCGGTAATGACAATATATCGCAAAGTAAATAGAAATAAAAATAAAGAACACACAAATTTTTATGTGGAAACCCTTTCGGGAAAAAAACCACGGGCAGAGGAAAAGAAAATTCACTATGTCTAATTCAAATGATTACAAGAGGAGTAGACTATGTCTATTTATAGGCTTGTAAAACCATATTCTAATAAAAGTGTAGTAAGATTGAAACACCTTATTCTAATCAATATCAAATAGATGGAGCTTAATAACGTTTAAAAAACTTTATTCTAAAATAAAATAAAATAAGTGCAGTTCTATATGGATTTTACTTTTATTATATTTTACCACTTGTATTTTATTTAAATAAAGATTCGGTCACTTAATTCTATCAGTATGTATGATCACTAGTTAGAAAGATGAAAAGAAAAATACTCTATTGATTCTAAATTTCAAACATAAAAGAGAACCATTAGTTATCATAATTTATGCATATATGGTCTTGTTCATAATTTGTTAATTAGGTTTATTTGATTCGTTGCATAATTTGTTTTTATTTTACTTGTTAATATTGTGTAAGATAATTAATTTGTGAATAGAAATTTAATTATCTTAAATATTTGATATTGCTTTATTCATAAACTTAATTTTAGGTTACCTAAGTTTTAATTTTTTGTTTAATTATGAATTTCATTCCTTTATTTTACAAAAATTCAAAATTGATAATCATATTTTTTTGGTATAACTATGATTCAAACATAGGTTATTACTGGGGGAGGTGAACATCTAGTCAATAAGCCACAACTTGGGGTTGATCATTGTAACACCCTATACTCGGCTTGGTCGCCAAGCCTGAATATAAAGATGCCACACCACCGTCTCATGTCATACTTATAGTAAATTGTCACAGTATTAAGAAATCATCCTCTTAATTAGTGGCCTTATAAATTTTTAGTCAAACATATATAAACCATCATTAAAACAAGCTAAACATATTTTAAATAAACTTGTAATAATAATTAAACATGCATAAGGTCCATTTAGAAAAAAAAAATCTCAAAACTGACTACGTATGTATCGATACCGCTTGGAAAATCGGTACCAAAACTGCTTACTGTTTCTCGCTTAAAAACCTAAACCTCAAAAATTATCGATACCTATACCAAAGTATTGATATTTCTACCTTGAGTATCGATACTTGTGATAGGGTATTGATACCAATTTACAATTCTGACTTCCTGCACATTTCAAAATCACAAAGGTATCGTTTTTACAGTACAAATATCGATACCTCTTAGACCAGAAAATTTTTACATATATAAGCATATAAGTCATTCTAACTTGTACCTATTCATCATGCTATCATATTATCATCAAATAAACATCAAAACAGGAGTAATAGTAGTCTCAAACATAAAAAATAAGTTCAAATGATAATCGACATAATACGATTCAATTCTCAAAATCCTAAGAGCAATTAAGCTATGGAACTTCCAAAACATCATGACAAATATCATTAAAATTCTACCACATTGCCGTATTCCCAAAATGTAAACAAATAACAATAATAATAACACCTACGGTAAATGTAACACCCCAAACCTGGCCTAGACGTTGCGGCCGTGTCTGGCGATACCACATGATAGGGTGTTAAAAACTATGTTGTCATAATAAACCGTATTTGTATAATTACTATTCCTTGTTCCTATTTAGTTCTAAAATCAATTTTACCAATTAGATCAATTGTTAAAAACATATCTCGTTGCGGAAGCTTTTAAAACCGTTTAAGAAATCGTGAGTTTAGAAAATACTTTAGTTTTTTGTAAAGAACCGAATTTTCCTACGACTAGCAGTTATAAATCCATAAAAATAAATCAAACCCAAATTTACACAAAAGTTCCAAAGAGTCCACAAATTACATCCCAATAATAATAAAACCATAAAATATAAATAAAAAATCGTAGAGTCCAAAAACTGTGGTCATCGTCGAGTCATCCGTCACACCGATCCGTCTAGGTCTGGGGATTACTTGTGCATATTAAATAGAAAGGAGTGAGTTTACGTAAACTTAGTGTGTAATCCCATAGAAAACAAACAACAGAAAACACAGTGCACAGTCAAAAACAGTCTTGGGCCTAAGCCCTTTTTAGTATCAGTAGCGGATTGGCCTTAGCCCAACTCAGTATTAGTATCAGTATGCACAATGGCCTTAGCCCATCACGGTGTCAAAAATAGATATGTAGTATTCAGTAACAAAGTCCTAACTAACCAGCCTCTACACACCATCTCCGTCCAACCTTACACTCCATGTGGGGATTAAATCAACCGACCTATACCTACACTCAAAGTAGTACCGAATGCGGCACAAAACAGTAATTTACAGCTGAGCTGCCAGTATATTAGGCTTAAAAGCCTTTAGTACACTTCCTCTAAATAATATCAACCCAACCCAATGCAATGCAACATATTATGAAATGTCATGCTATCACAGGTTTGTCAGATACACATTCAGTTCAGTATACATGGTTGTATATAACATGCTCAGTACATAATTCACATAATCAATATCACACAGTTAAAGGTCTAAGTAGTGCTTACCAACCCTACAGAAGGTTCACAGTCGACTTGGGTGACTCGTGCAACCTTAATAGTCATTTCAGTACAAATGGGCTCACATGCTCATGTAGATTGCCCGTGTGGCCCACACGGCCCAAATCAGTCTAGCTCGTGTGTCGCATACTGATCGTGTGTCTATCGAGTTTTAAAATTTATAATGAATGTGATCGAACCTGGAAACTAACTCTGACAACGATTAAAGGCAAGTGTACATATCGAACAGTAGTATAGCTTAGGCAAGACCGAATTATCGAACCCAAAGGAACTAAAAGTACTAATACTCACTTTCTTTTTATTATTTAGCCTTAAAAATAGAGTGAAGTTGTTTTAAACTAAATTAACGATGACTAAGCTAAGGACACAAAGATAAAAGAGAATGAATTTGGAAATAACTTGACGAAAAACTCAGTTGATCACGACGATACCCTCAGGAAGAATCCACCTAGACTTCACTTGTTATCTAACCCTAAACCATATGATGTCTTTACTTAGCTTGATCCGTAGGACTCCCTAAACTATATTAAACCCTCTCTCAAGGCGAATAACATCTAACCCTAGGTTAATTAGTGGAACTCTCGTTTTCTTATAATAACCCCCTAGGATAGCAGTAAATCGATCTGTGGATTCCCATATTAGGTTTCACCCTAATCTGGCAAAATCTTGTAACCCTATCTCTAGGCGTTCGATCAACTCCGCTTAGTTATGTTAGATCTACTCTTAGGTAGGGTCCATTCCTCCTCCACCTAAGCACATCAGATTTGAATTAAGCAACATAATTAAGAACAAACTAAGTAATTATCATATAATTTAGAAATCAAATAACAAGATTCATCTAGGTTTCATTCCCTTCAGGTATCTGAAGGGTTTAGTTCATAACTTTAAAATAAAACATCTCAAGAGAAAAGATAAAACAAAACATAAGAAATCCCTAAAACCCCTTGAAGAAATTGAAGGAGAGATCCGTCGTCTTGAGTAGAATTCCAGATTCTTGAGATGGATCAACTAGCTATCTTCTAGTAATTTCCCGAATTGACTGCTCTGGCTTCGGCTCTTTAGCCTCGCTCACCGCCCTTTCAAGATACTCTTAAGGTGTTTTTACTTGGCCTCTAAGTGTCCCAATTCAAGTATACTTCCTACCCGGTGTTTGAATAAGCTTTGGAAAGTGTTTCTTTGGCTCTAAGTATCCAAATCCGAGTGAAATTGCTTTCTCCCATAATAGGGGCACAGCCATAATACACGCCCTTGTAAATCGTTTTCAGGCTGTGTCTCGATTCTATCATTGGGGCACGGCCGTGTAAATCGTGGCATGGCTTGTCTTAGTTAATTGTTGAGGCACGGCTATGTGGCTTGAAGTCCAGGCCGTGTTGATTTCCTTTTTGGCATAAATTGGCCTGTTTTAAGCCCATTTCTCGTTCTTTTCGTCCTCGGGTTCTTTCCTGAGTATAAACATGAAATGAAAGGATTAAAAGCACCTTTTTACATAAATCAAGGGCTAAATCATCCAAAAGTATACTAAATGTGGGCCTAGAATATGTTACTTTTATGGTTTATCAAATACCCCCACACTTAAGCTTTTGCTTGTCCTTAAGCAAAATTCTCAACTTCCAATTAAAACGAACTTTCCACAATTCATAATTCCTATCAATAATGCCTCATCATAATTCATATATAATCCGTACATGGATAATTTAACTCAAAAACTCCTAAAGATTCAAACAATTCTAAGTCATATATTTGTAGCACGAAAACATAGGTGTTTTCCCTCAACTAAATAATTACCTTTGATTCAAAACCGACAAGGATTGACATCCTCACTAAAGATTCACTCAAATCACTCAAAGTGTTTAAGGTTCACAATTAAGCACTCAACAGTCAAACCTAAAAAGTTAATCCCATAGGCTTGCCTGAAAATCAAATCTCCACCACTGTGATATGAGATGATACACAAGTCAAAAGGTCTTTAATCAGGGTTGTAACAGGGCTTGGGTTAAAAGGTGTGGATAAAGGCTAAATTAGAAGGTTAAAATCGAGATCAAATTGACAAATTACCTAACTAAAAACAATGAACTAGAAAATAAATGATTACATCAACTGAAACTTTGAAACTAATAATACTACGAGCTTTTTCTTTGATAATTGAAATTTGAATGTACAAGCTCTCTTTTATACTACTAATGCTGACTATACTTTGATTTTGATTTTTTAAGATCAAATAGAAACATAATAAAGAAAACTTTATCAACAAAAATAAACTAATTGATGGCCATCAAATCAATTCCGATCGAAGGGTAGTCAAAAGAATGGTGATAACAAATACAAAGGGTTTTGGGTTAATATTAGCGGGTAAATCAATAAAAAGGGTTGTTAGGATCAAATGGGTTCACTAAGGGTTAATTTTGTAGGTAAGCTTTTTGGTGGAGTGAATGGGTTAAAACCTAGGTGCCTTTATCATCTCAGCATATCAAATCATAGATGTGGTCTCAACATGTACAATCTAGGCAAGTTCTAGAATAACAATTCAGTGTTGACACACTCATAATCAATAAAGTAAGCATGAAAAAGAATATATTCTCTATAAGGCTCAAAATATCACAAAAATTATGGGTATTTGACATCAATCCTTGTAAAATTCAACTTTAAGGTAATATCCAAATTCGGTTCAACAACCTATAAAATTTTGATTCTCAAAAATAGACTTATCATGCTTGATTCTCTAGTATTCTTCAAGTATAAATCATTAATGCACAATTATCAATGACTTATTCAAAAACATATTAATAAAAATCATAAATCATTAGAAATTTCACTCTAATTAGTAATATGAGAAAAATACTTAAAAACAAGATTAAATTCAGGATTTTTAGAATCATGCAAAAAGTTAGGCACTTAATTCCCCCCACACTTAAGATGTACATTGCCCTCAATGTACAAAGATAGATAATAACAATTAATATAAAATCAAAAGAGAGGGAGAGAGTGCCACTTCCTGAATTTTGGATGATTTCGGGAGTTGGCAGAGGTCGTGGTGGCTTTTTCTATGGGCCTAGTGGGGTGATTACCGATGAGCTTTGTGCTAGATAAAAAAATTGGGTAGCCTACAAAGATATAGTCAAGAAATCTAAAGAAATATTAATAATATGCTAATACTATAATTAAAGGAAAAGAAAATAAAGAGAGTGAGACTAAGAAGAAAACTGAAATTAAAAGAAAAGACTAATGGACTAAGGAGTCCTTATTGTTGGATGGTTCGCGAGGTGGGTGTGACCTCTAAGGCTGTGGTACGTGATTCCCAAACAGCCTTTAGAACCCTTGGCTTGGTGTTTGGATGAAGCAGCCGGCATGAACTTATGTGTAGTGTCTCCATTGAGGCGACTGCGATTGGCCTTTTACGCTTTTTCGGCATGATCTTAGTGTAGCACAAGAGTCTGAACACCTTTTCTATAAGAAAGAAGGAAATAGAAAGAAGGTGGAGAGAATGGGAAAAGAAGACGGGGAGAAAGAGAAGGGATGTGGTGTTTAAATAGATTTTAGCCTCTAACGAAATCCCACGCCCGTTTCTCTAGGGCGTGTTGCTTTACACGGCCGCATCGTACGGTCGTGCTTGGAGGTAAAATGCCCGTGGTTGATAAGTCAGTGTTTTCACACGGTCGCATCGTATGACCGTGTTCTGGGTGTGTTGGTATGCCACAGCCGTTTGTCATAATGCCATGCTCGTTCCTTAAAAGGTAGTGTTTTGGCACGGTTGGGCGGTATGGGCATGTTTTTCCTGTATCTGATAAGTCAGTGGCTTCACACAGTTGTGGAGCACGATCGTGCCAATTTACTGGTGCCCGTGGGGAAGTGGTTGGATCCATGATGTCGTGGGGTGGTTGGGACTGATTCACACGGCCTTTGTTGTGTCAGTACGGTGCTTCTAGTGGTCCACACGGTCACAGACACGGCTATGTATAAGGCCGTGTGGCCTTGAATTTTGCACTTCGGTTAATTTAAAAGGAAATAAAGAAGGAAGGGAAAGAAGCTAAAAATAAATTTGAAAGTAAATAGTGTTAGTGCTCAGGTTGCCACTCGAGAAGCACTCATTTATAGTCTTAAGCAGGAATTTCCTCGAATTAGAAAAATTAGGGAGGTTTAAAGGTTTGAATATCTTTCCTCTTGCTTAAAATTTTATTTTCTTTATTTGAGAAGCATTTACCTTAAAAGTGCCAAATGTTGGATTACTTACCTCGACTGTTCCATGGGTGAAGATATCATGTACCTTAAGAGGAATTTCCTTGCTTACGTTCAGGTCTGTTGTGATGATGCGAAGATCAACTTTGTCGAGCAGCACCTGGTCTCCTATTTTGAAGTGATTTGATGTTCCTACGAGTTCTTCTGGTGTTACTTCATGTGGGTCCGGTTGTTCTTTGACTTGTGTCCTCTGCTATTCTAAATCGTCAATCCTAAGGTCTTGTTCCTTGTGTGATTCTTCTTTGTCGCTTTGGGATCTGTGAGTCGGCTCAGAGTTGTGCCTTTGTGGTGTTTCCTGCGATAAAGGTTGAACAATTTGATTATCATCTGTATTCACTTTCTTACCTTCATCGATTGTTGTTCTGGCCGAGTCAAGAGCTTGAAGACTGATCGATTCGTCACCTACAAAAAGTATGAGTTCTCCTGTGGCAACATCAATTTTAGTCTTGGCAGTTGCTAGAAAAGGTCTTCCTAAAATTAAGGGGATTGTATTATCCTTATCCATATCTAAAACAACAAAATCTACTGGGAAAACAAATTTATCAATTTTGACAAGAACATATTCGATAATGCCCTTAGGAATTCTAATAGTTTTATCAGCTAATTGTATACTCATCCTAGTTTGTTTGGGCTTCCTTAGACCTAGTCATTTAAATAATGTATAAGGCATGACATTTATGCTTGCTCCTAAATCAGCTAACGCGTTATCAATAGCTAAACTATCAATTAAACATGGAATTGTAAAACTCCCTAGATCTTTTAGCTTTCATGGTAGTCTATTCTATAACATTGCTGAGCATGCTGCGTTTAATTCCACGTGGTGCTCTTCATCTAATTTGCGTTTCTTAGTCAAGAGCTATTTTAAAAATTTCCTCGAGTCTGGCTGTAACACCCTTATCCCGTATCCATCGCCGGATTGGGGTTGCAGGGCATTACCAAATATAGCACAAGTCACCATAACCATTTACTGCTCAAATAGTCTAGAATCGAATGTGTTTTAAGAATTTCATTATCAAAGCATACTTAAACGATTTCAAGCCTATTTAAAAGAATTCAACCAAAATAATTTCCCAACTTTTTTTTTCCATCAAATAACAAAGGTTACTAATCATTTGGTCATTTAAGATATAATATCCGAATATGCACATGCTTGCAAATACTTTACTAAAGCATGTTATCATCTATTGAAATTAATCATACATATACATATGTATACAATTCATTATAAGAATATAATCGATCTAACAAAATTAAAATATAACTTCCATAATCCAAGATGTATAAAGCTAAATTTTATGCCTACAAGAACATATTTATGTCATGACCGAATATGCCAACCCAAACATATAATTTCATCATATTGCCAAATATAAAAGTTACAATATAAATGATTTCCAAATTTGTTCATATTCAATTTTACACCTCAATGGTATGACATAATCAATTCAATCCATACATATTCAACAATCACTTATATCAACTTCCAAACCACAACTTAAGACTTCAAAGGTTATCTCATAACAAAACATATATATATATATATGTGTGTGTGTGTGTGTGTGTGTGTGTGTGTGTGTGTGCTTATAATGAATTCACATGGCAACCATACTTTTAAACCAAGCAAAACAACACATATAACATGATTAAAACATAAGCATTAGAACATTGACATTAAGATCAAGCCATTTTTGCATGGCTTATAATTACAGCATCAAACGTCTTCCATTATTCAACTAGCCTATGCATGCCTTAAGTTTGTATTCTAAACTTGAAAGGTACCGGACTAAGTCGATAGTGTGGATGACTTCGTCGACGATCCCCTGAGCTCGTAGCTTGACCAGAATCTATAAAACAGAGTGACAAACACACAGAGTAAGCTTTCTTAGCTTAGTAAGTCTTAAGCAATTTAAAACGAAACAATTTAAAGCACTTAAGTATTTTAAAACAAATACTTAATATCATATAATTTATAACTTAACACATAAGGTCTATTATTGCAGAATGCCAATACCCCATTTAACTTAACCATCATCACTATCTTGCCTTTAACAATCAAATTACCATTTCAGCATAAGGTTCAAATATAAATTAACAACTCTTAACCATCTACTCATATTACCGATGCATATAATTCAATAAGATCACACATATAGGTATATACGAATAAGTATATGCTCTGTACTTAATAATTTCGCATAAATAAATGTATATACACATGTCCATTTGACATATCTATATTCAAGTATCTAATATCATTGTAATCACAATATGACCACATAACCATAAGGCCGAATGTACATAAACATTAGTCTCATTCTTGCTCGACAACTTCACATATATGCTTACCTATTTGATCGAACATAGAAACTCAATTAAATAATTCATATGCACATACCTGTATATGTATGGCCGAATATAAACAAACTCGCATTATCACTTGCTTGCTCAATAAGCACATAACTAGGTAAACTTATAAACCTTTAGTTGATATTACATCACCGATATAAAACCTGCTAGGCATAAGCCTGAATTTCACACTGGCACTAAGCCTGCTAGACCCGAGGTCTGATATCCATTCATCGGCAATAAGCCTGCTAGGCATAAAGCTTGAAAAGTTCACCAGCCCAAAGGCTTGCTAGGCTCTGAGCCTGAATAGTAATACTTTAGATTCTCTCACATGAATCGTTTCACATATCAAACCTATTACTCATATCGAAATCATGATATGATCAATCAAATAGCATATAACAATCCATAGCTTAACCAACTCAAAAATTCACATAGTCAAATTCGGCTTTTGCATAATATATTTCCAATGTTTCCATAATTCAACATATAATAGGTTACATTAATAACTTACGACATATATTTGCTTAAAGACTTACCTCGGATTCGGTTTATCGAAATGAAAATGGCTACTCGGTTACTTTCGCTTTCCCGCGATCTGAGTCCATTTTCTTCAGTTCTTGATCTAAACATATTCAGAATTAACCCTTTTATTAAGTAATTCATACAATTTAATCCATGGACACACATATAGGGCAATTTGCAATTTGGCCCTCATATTTTCACATTTAGACAATTTAGTCCAATTTTCTCAAAACATCAAATATACAAAATTTGTTCACACATATGCATAGCTGAACCTCCCTAGGGACTATATAAGTCCAAATATTTCATCAAATTCACATATTAACCCTCCAAAATAAAATTTTTACAATTTAGCCCTATTTAGCTAAATTCATTAAAACTTCAAGAACAAAACATGTTCATCTAACTCAAATCTTTCATTAAACACCTAAAACCATCAAAAAGCTCAATATATCAACAATGGCATCTCACACAAACATCAAAAATACTCAAAATTAGTACATGGGTTTGATAGCTCTCGAAGCAACGATTGCAAAAACGTAGAAATTATCAAAAATCAACCGAAAACATACACTAAATTTTGGCTTGAAAATCAACCGAAAATACAAAGCTTCAAGCTTTTCTTTTTCTTTTGGTGTTTTTCGGTGATGAAATGGATGAATGAAATCCACTAACACATTTGTTTCTTTTTATTATAACATATTAATATAATATAAATTATAACTAATGTTTTTAATATATAAAAACATATAAATATACTTTTCATCATTCAATGCCGTCCACTAGCCATAGAATTGGCTTAATTGCCACCTAAGTCCTCACACTTAAAAATAAATAACAAATAGACATTTTTTATAACACACACTAATTTTGCATTTGATGCAATTCAATCCTTTTATCAAATTAAACATACAAACAGATAAATTAACTAACAGAAATTTAGCACATGCTTAATCACATATCAATGGCACAGAAAATAATATTAAAATATTATATGGACTAGGATTTGTGGTCCTAAAACCACTATTCTGACTAGGGTAAAACCGGACTGTTACACTGGCATCTGAGAAAGAGCTTCAAGAAGGGGTAAGTTAATATGTAATTTCTTTAAGAGTTTAAGAAACTTACCGAACTGTTCTTCTGAATCATCTCTTTTTATCGCTTCGGGATAAGGTATGCGAGGTTGGTATTCCTTGATTACTGGTTTTGGCTTTTCTTGTGTTACCTCCACCTTACCTTCGTCTACCTTATTTTATTGTATTGGAATGGGTTCCTCTAACCCCTTACTGTCTTGAGCTAAGATGGCTTGAATTTGCTCCTTTGGGTTAATCTCGGTGTTACTTGGTAGACTTCCTAGCGGTCGTTCTGACATTAGCTTGCGAGTTGTTCGATTGCATTAGTGGCTTCCTTAACAGACTTAGTAAGTTCCCCGATTCAGCTCTCGTTACTTTTAATTGTTTTCTCAGTTTCTTGGAAGCGCTTTTCTGTGTCTAATGTGAATTTTGTCAGCATCTCTTCGAGGTTTGGCTTCTTCTCTTGCGGATATATCTGATTTTGGAAATTTGGAGGAGGTTGTTGTCTTTGATTTCCTTGATTTCCTTGGCCTCCCCATGAAAAATTTGGGTGGTTCCTCCAACCTGGATTGTAGTTATTACTATAAGGATTATTATTAGATCAAAAATTATTACCTATATAGTTCATCTATTCGCTCTCTGCATCCGGTTGGTAGGGTGGGTACTCAGGATTTGCCACAGTTCCACTTGCGTTGCACTGCATGACTGGATGTACCTGCGAAGAACACAAACTATCAAACTTTTTATTCATCATCTCCACCTGTGTTGATAGCATGGTCATTGCATCGAGGTTGTAAACTCCGGCTGATTTTGTCGATTTTGTCCTTGTAACTTGCCACTGATAGTTATTCAGTGACATCTCTTCAATGAATTCGTAAGCTACTTCAGGAGTTTTATTATTTAAAGTTCCACCGACGGCTAAATCAATTAATTACCGTGTTGAGGGATTTACACCGTTGTAAAAAGTTTGGACTTTAAGCCACAAAGGTAATCCGTGGTGTGGACATCTCCTCAAGAGATCCTTGTATCTCTCCCACGCATCGTATAATGTCTCTAAATCCATCTGTACAAAAGAAGAGATATCATTCTGTAATTTGGCCTTTTTGACCGGTGGGAAATATTTTAATAGAACTTTTTCGGTCATTTGTTCCCATGTAGTGATTGAACCTCGTGGTAACGAGTTCAACCACTGTTTGGCTTTATTCTTTAATGAAAAGGGGAATAACCGAAGATGAATGGCATCATCAGAAACGCCATGTATTTTGAAAGTATCACAGAACTCTAAAAAATTAGCTATATAAGTGTCCGGGTCTTCGTCCTGCAAACCATCAAATTGAACAAATTGTTGAATCATTTGTATTGTGTTAGGCTTTAATTCAAAATTATTAGCGGCTATAGTAGGCCAAACAATACTAGATTCAGCTCCTGTTAAATGAGGTTTAGCATAATCATACATAGTGAGCGGAGTATTGTTTTCTTCCACATCTCGTGGTGGATTATTCTCGTCCATCCCTTCAGTAAGATCGGATCTGTCTTCTCGCTCTTCTTCCATGTAATTTAAGGCTCTCCTAATTTCTCTGTGATTTCTCTGAGCGGCAGCTTCAATTTCACTATCATATACTAGTGGTCCTGTCAGGTTCCTTCTAGTCATAAACTAGAGGTACCTGCTAGGAAAAAGGAAGAAGAAATAAAATTAGCAAAAACAATAAAATAAAATAAATTGCGAAATAAATAAAAAATAAAAATAATGGCTAAAGTAATAAAAATAGAGCTTTCTTAATATTTTAGTTCCCCGGCAATGGCGCCAAAAACTTGATCGTATGTCTATCGAGTTTTAAAATTTATAATGAATGTGATTGAACCTGGAAACTAACTCTGACATCGATTGAAGGCAAGTGTACCTATCGAATAGTAGTATAGCTTAGGCAAGACTGGATTATCGAATCCAAAGGAACTAAAAGTACTAATTCTCACTTTCTTTTTATTATTTAGCCTTAAAAACAGAGTGAAGTTGTTTTAAACTAAATTGACGATGACTAAGCTAAGGACACAAAGATAAAAGAGAATGAATTTGGAAATAACTTGATGAAAAACTCAGTTGATCACGATGATACCCTAAGGAAGAATTCACCTAGACTTTACTTGTTATCTAACTCTAAACCATATGATTTCTTTACTTAGCTTGATCCGTAGGACTCCCTAACCTATATTAAACCCTCTCTCGAGGTGAATAACGTCTAACCCTAGGTTAATTAGTGGAACTCTTTTTCGCTTATAATAACCCTCTAGAATAGCAGTAAATCGATCTGTGGATTTCCATATTAGGTTTCACCCTAATCTGACAAAATCTCGTAACCCTATCTCTAGGCGTTTCATCAACTATGCTTAATTATGTTAGATCTACTCTTAGACAAGGTTTATTCCTCCTCCACCTAAGCACATCAGATTTGGATTAAGCAACATAATTAAGAACAAACTAAGTAATTATCATATAATTTAGAAATCAAATAACAAGATTCATCTAGGTTTCATCCCCTTCAGGTATCTGAAGGGTTTAGTTCATAACTTTAAAATAAAAATCTCAAGAGAAAAGATAAAAAAAAACATAAGAAATCCCTAAAACCCCCTGAAGGAATTGAAGGAGAGATTCGTCGTCTTGAGTAGAATTTTGGCTTCTTGAGATGGATCAACTGGCTATCTTCGAGTAATTTCCCGAATTGACTGCTCTAGCTTCGGCTCTTTGGCCTCGCTCACCGCCCTTTCAGGATACACTTAGGGTGTTTATATAGGCGTTTAGAATGCTTTACTTGGCCTCTAAGTGTCCCAATTCAAGTATACTTCCTACTCAATGTTTGAATAAGCTTTGGAAAGTGTTTCTTTGGCTCTAAGTATCCAAATCTGAGTGAAATTGCTCTCTCCCATAATAGGGGCACGGCCATGGTACACGCCCGTGTAAATCATTTTCAGGCCGTGTTTCGATTCTGTCGATTGGGTCACGATCGTGTAAATCGTGGCATGGCCGTGTCTTAGTTAATTGTCGAGGCACGGCCGTGTGGCTTGAAGTCTAGGCCATGTCGATTTCCTTTTTGGCCCAAATTGGCCCGTTTTAAACCTATTTCTCGTTCTTTTCATCCTCGGGTGCTTTCCTGAGTATAAACATGAAAAGAAAGGATTAAAAGCACCTTTTTACATAAATCAAGGGCTAAATCATCAAAAAGCATACTAAATGTCGGCCTATAATATGTTACTTTTACGGTTTATCACACATGGCCTACCTGGCCATCATACAGCTGTGTCTTGTGTAGACGGCTTGGCCTTATCGATCACATGCCCGTGTTATGGCACACGGCCGACCACACGGGTGACCACACGCCCATGTGGCATCGAAAGTGATGTTTTCATCTTTCACTGAAACCTCATTTTCTGCGTAATCGAATACACACCTGTATCGTTTTCGACGTAAAAGCAACTCCAAGCAATCCCCAACCTAAAATTGATCAGTATTTCACTCGATTAATCACTTAAACAATCGAATTGAACTAAACCCAAAACGGGGAATTCATCTATCGAACGAAAAACTAACCTTAGATCGAACAACGAAGTCTCTTGACCACCACGGCACCGTATCGAATAACTTCAGCCCTTTAACCTTTTCCAAACACAAAATGAATCCCATTAACCATTATCCGTAACCCAAAATAAAAAAAAGGGTACTTACCACACTTACCGATAATGCACGAAAAAGTGCCGAAGAATGAGACGCGAAACAATGACAGTAAGGAAAAAAATAAAAACGAAAAAGAAGAAGTGGAGAAGAAGATGATCAGTTTCTTTTCTACAGAGGGAATTTTTGGGAAACTATTTTACTCAAATCCCACTACCTACCCTATCTCAATCCATTACTTTCCTCTCTCAACTCCCACTACACATCCACTACTCAGAATCCCAGTTCAACATAACTCTGGCCGAACTTGAAGCAAAAATACTACTCCTTGCCATCGCAGAGAATCGAACACAAGCCCTCCAATAGACCAACACTCCACTTAACCACTAGACCAGTTGGCCCATTCTGATATGGTTTTGCAAACAATTAAATAAAAGCTTACTGAACAAGAGTGAGGCTTAACTTAGAAAAATTTTAAAATTTGCCAAAGGCATGGCTTGAACTTGGGACCTCCCACATACACCCAGGATACGTAACCACTAAAGCAAATAGATATTTGTATTACACATTCACAAAAAAGAATATAAAAATTTTAGGGTGTTACAATAAAATGGAAATGAACTTGTTTGGATCACCCCTTAGAAACCACACCGCTCACACCGGCACACTGCTAATCTACAATGGTTTAAGAAGGGAGTGAGTGAGCTTAACAAGCTTAGTGAATGCCTAGAACAACTACCGTGCAAACAATTCATCAAGCATAAATGAAACAACTATATAGCATAACCTCAATAGTTCCAACTCCAGTATAATATTATACTTACTCGTGCATTATTTTCTAGTTCTTTTACATGGTAAACATATCCACTTTTAAGCATATATCACGTTACACTTATAATCACATAACATCTAAGAATATATCACAATACTCATATAATTACATAACGTTCAAGCACATATCACAATACTTATATAATCACATAACATTCAAGCATATGTCACAATACTCAAAAACATGTTCATAGATAAATTGCATAATAGTCACATGTCAAATAAACACATATCACAATACAGACATATTCACAATTTAAGATAATTTGACACTTGAGCTATGAAACATAAAAGTGAGCTCTATCATTACTCATCGGATACACGGATCTCCAACATACCACATAGAATCATAGAGTCAAACATGTCCCAAAAGTGAAGCATAAATCTAACACTATCTTTATTTCCCCTCACATGTCCCGTTGAATGGAGATTAGCTCACATTCTCTTATCCCTCCAACATGTCACAGGGCCTCAACACCCAAAATCACTGTATATATATGTAACACCCCAAACCCAGCCTAGAAGTTAGGCTCGAATCTGGAATGTCACATTAAAGGCGCACTTCAAAATGATTTACTATTTAACCATTTAAGGCCCAAAAGCCCAAAACAAAAGTTTATTTCAAAAACCATATTAACACTTTAATAATTTTATGAAATTTCTTAAGTGGGTAGTCGGAACAATAATAATAACCCAAAATATAAATTCAATTAGGAGTTACAAGGCCTTGTTACAATCCAATGAAAAAAAACAAAGTATTTAAAATAAGATCATTTGAATAAATTAAAACATTTGAACAGCTTGTAGTGTAGCCATCTTCGAGTCCTCTCCCACGTCGAGCCGTCTATTCAGGATTACCTGAAACATTAAAATTAAGGGTGTGAGTTTCGAAACTCAGTGTGTACAACCCTTGGCCATCAAATCCCATACAAATATTCACATTGGGCCTAAGCCCTATCAAAGTCGATGGTCTTGGGCCTTATCCCACAATGACCTCATATCATATCATATCGTATCATTCATAAACAAATAATGCAAAACCCACCCCAAAAATCCATCCGCCACACACACCATTTCCCTTCCAACCTTATGACTCCTGTGGGGAATTCTAGCTCGACCCACCCCTCCGCTACACACCAAGGGTAGCAGGTTGCGGATTATCAATGTTGCAAAGAAAGTCGCTAATCAAATATTGGGCTTAAAGCCTCCAGTGGATCCATACCATATGACCATGCGATCCTGGATCCATACCATACAGCCATGCGATCCTCAAATATTGACACAGAGTCATCAATATATTTATGTTAGGTACATAGCCACTGTAAATATGATTGGCACAAAGCCATAATAACAACACAAAGCCTTCGGTATTGGCACAAAGCCCATAATTAAGGCACGAAGCCCACATTAATGGCACACAGCCATCGGTAACATTATCGGTGCAGCATGGCTGCTCGGTGGCTAAAAACCAGCGGTGGATCCATACCATATGGCCATGCGATCCTGGATCCATACCATACGGCCATGCGATCCTCAAATCTTCCTCCATACCATAATTCTCACCCATATGCATCCTAAGCAGAATATCATATGAATGCATCAAACACACAAGTAACATCCATAAACTTATATTCGTCACATAGGGGTATTTTCGTCATTTCACTACCTAGGGGTGTTTTCGTAATTCTACCCTACAGGGGTATTTTTGTAACTTTCCAAAATAGGGGTATCTTGTAATTTTGCAAAATCGGGGTAGTTTGGTAATATCACAAATCGGGGGTATTTCGATAATTTTACAAACCGAGGGTATTTTGGTAATATCACAAATTAGGGGTATTTCAGTAATTTTACAAACCGGTGGTATTTTGGTTCTTTCACAAATCGAGGGTATTTTGATAATTTCACAAATCGAGGGTATTTCGGTAATTTTACAAATCAAGGGTATTTTGGTAATATCACAAATCGGGGGTATTTCGGTAATTTTATAAATCGAGGGTATTTCGATAATTTCACAAACTGGGGGTATTTTGGTAATTTCACAAATCGGGGGTATTTTGGTTATTTCGTAAATCAGGGGTACTTTGGTAATTTCATAAACTGGGGGTATTTTGGTAATTTCACAAATCGAGGGTATTTCAGTAATTTTACAAATCAGAGGGGGTATTCGATCCCTTTCGGGTTTTAGCTATGAACTTTGGCCCATCAACAAGTCCTCGTGGCTAAAGTGAACAGACACTACGCACCAGGTAGGATTCCAAAAAAGAGGAGGTGGGCCACTAGGGCCGCTTAAGTACCAAGCTCTCCCTAGATCCAATCCTAGACATGCGTATGCCCATTGCCACACCCTAACTGAGTGACTTGTTCACAGACATGTTTAATTAGAGAAATTAAATCTTATGGAATTTAAGAGTTGTTCAAACTAGACCTAAGGTCTATAAACCCTAGCATACATGTCAACGTCCCCATAAGCCCATCAAGCCCAAATCACTCCCTTAAGGCCCATTAGGCCCAAATCTCATCATATGGCCTATTAGGCCCAAAACAAATCCAATTCATGTATCATGCATGACTAATTCAACTCGTATAACCAACCAAACCATTTCATCAAACTTAGCCTCAGGGCCCACTGGGCCCATTTAGCCACTTTCGGCTTTTCGACTTTTCAGCATTACCGATATCGTGTGTGTAATGTTTGTACACACCTAGTAATCATGCGCGCTACAAACCCCTTAGTCACGAACCTACAATCGACATCACCTAATGATTAATCATAACTTAATATACACTTATCGAAAATCGAAACCTCACCGTAACCTTACCGTGCACCTCACGTTATAGTAGCCCTTCCTTTTCTACTATTAGCAATTATCCTCTAGATCTGCACCCAAACACCCACCAAGGTATATTAACTCTCCTCATAGAATGCTCTATATATAGCTAGCTTCTCACCTTCCTTCTTTGTATCTTACCGATGTGGATCCCTTTGTTAGCAGAGTTTAAATACAACTCAAACTCTTCTCGTCCAATCCATAAAATAAATACTCCCTTGCTTGTCATGAGATTCGAACCCAAGCTCCCTTGCACCCTTAATGACGCCTTGCCACTAGACCACTCACTTTCTTGTGTCTAAAATCATGCGCAACTAAATATAACCCTATAGCAAAATTCTAGAGTCCATTTAAAAAGAAATCCAAAATGCAAGGGCCAAGAATTGAACCTTGAACCTCCTTCCTTCCTTGTGGCGTCACCCCCTTGTTCCCTAAGTGGCGTCACTTTGCCACTACACCACACACTCCACTTGTGTCATTTTTCTCCACATTTTATTCTTAAAGCCTACTACTAACTCTCAGGGTTTTACTCACCTAAAACCAAACTTTTCCTAAAGCCAAAGTTTGAACCCGGGACTTCATAGAAGCCCTCTAACCTTCCAAAATCACTCACCTAATAGGTCCAAATCTACTAGGCCCTAATTCGGGATGTTACAATATAGGTGAGTACTTACAATCCTATGACATGCCAACTATATCCAACAATTTCAAGATCATAAGGCTAAAATATCTGAAATCAAACACATATCACTTACCGATTATCTGTGCACTATCACTGCATATTTGCATCTTTAGCAAAACACTGCCACTAACATTTAACATATACATAACATGTACATATTTGTACTTTCACAACAATTATCATAACCACATATCACATGTTATAGCATCTCATCTCAGTTCACATGTTCATAAACACATAAGCACATAGTTCACAAGATAACATAGGTATGAGAAAGCTTACACTTAGAATTTAAAGTAGGGGTTTAGGCTACTGCTAAATTCCCAAGTAACATATTGAATCATGTCCACAAGCAATTATTCCATACACTCACCAACATGCTTTCGTCGAGAAGTCAAAAGCTCAATCTATACATTCCTAGCTCGTAGATGGTCCTAGTGAGTCCGAAACTTCAACACAATAAATTCATACAACAATACATTCGAAAATCAGTCAAGGGCTCACCACAAGCAATAAAAAACATAAGCCTAAACTAAGTTCTCATATAACTGAAACCTTTAATATAGCCAACTCAAAACTCAAATATCTTGGTCTATACTCAATCTTTTCACCTAAAACCAATTCCATTCATCTTATAATTCACCTACAACTAATTCCCAACCTTTAAACTACATTAAACTACTCAATTCATAGTATCGACTTTTTCGAAATATTTTATGACTATTTTTCAAAAAATCATTAAAACTCAATAATTCTTTAACGAAACGTCAAAATAAGTTTAGAAACCTAATCATGTTAAAACAAGTTAAAAAACACTATGAAACCACGTTTTTATGCAAAATCTCGAAATCAACCATTAATGACTCAATTTTCGGCTTTTATTATGGAAAAAAAAATTGGTTTTAAAGATTAAATAACATTTAAAACTAATGGGAAGATGAATGGTTACCTTAGTTAACAAAAAATCGAGCATTTGATTGAAAACCCGAAAAACTCACAAGCTTGACAATAGAGAAATCAATGGTGATTTTGAGTGTTTTTCTTGGTATTTAATGGATATTTATAACTTAAGAGATGATAGAAATAAAAAAGAATTAGGATTTGAAATTTAAAATTGAGTGGAAGAGTTGGAAGAACTATGGATGGCACAAGCATGAGAGGAGATGAAGACTAACGTGAAAATAAAACTATAAATGGGGTTTTTTTGGTTGGATTTTAAAATCTAGTCTAATTGCCTCTTAAAAAACTCAAAATTTTGACTCTTTTACAAATTAGTCCAATTTTCAAAATTGAAGGTCTTTAAAACTCTTTCTCAAAAATTGATTTAATTTTCTAAAAATCATAGTAAAAGACATTATCGGTATACCATGTCGCAAAATTCTGAACACTCTAAGGCTAAAATCCTAAAATACCTCTAAAAAACTCTTAGGCCCAATTTTGGAGTGTTACAATCATCATATTTTAGGATAATTGAAAAGTTAGTCAGATATTGTTGGTAAATACATAAACTTTAATTAGTAATTTTGCTAGTTTATTGCATATAAATTGTTGAAGTACTGATTTTTATTAATTCATTGTATATAAATTGCTGAACTATTAACTCCTAAATCAACAACTTAATAGTAGGGTTCAATAGAGTTATCAATTGGACTAACATATCAGTTTTAATAAAGTATAAGAATCGAGTTTTGAAATATTAAAGAAAAAAACTAAGTTAAGGAGGATGAAATTAAGAATTAAATCTATTTTAATACCAAATATTCATACTAAAATCATGTACAGAAGAATATAATTTATAATATATATTATAGACATACTAAAATTAATTTAACAAATAAATGAATATAATATATAATATTGAATTAAAATTATTAGTAAATTATAGTGTTGCAACATCGTGTGATGTAGAGTAGCAATGAATTTAATCAATATTCATAGAGTTAATAAACAGCAGTATATTTTATTTAAAAATATTTTATCATTGAATTTAAAGTTTTGTTAACATGTATTTTTAATTATTAATCAACTATTTTTATAACAATAATTTAAGATTAAATGACATATTTATTTTATTTTAATTATTTTCAATGAAAATGTTGCACAATTATGTTGTTTTGGATGAGAAAAATTTAAAATTAACAAAATAATTTTTTTCAAAATGTGTAATTTTCAAAATGTTAATGTATATAGCTATTTTGTTTTTAAAATATATCTTTTAGAATTATTCAAAATTGTTGAATAATTTTGTAAATTTCATGACATGTTGTAATGTAAAGAGAAATTGACTTGGATTTATATAGGAAGAGGATTAAGGTGAAGGAAAAAAATCAAGAAAGAGGATGTCGTTGGAAAATTTGGACATCACATATATAATAAGGATAATTACATGTTATTATCTACTATCATGTTAGATTAGCCTAAATTAAAAGTGATCTAATTTGGTTAGAATTTTATCGGGCTTTTAATTATTAAATAAAGTATGGGTTAAATATGTGTAGATACTCTTCTAATCAAATTCTAATTAATGATGAGCTGATTAGAATTTGATTAGAACTAATATGCTAAGGTTATAAATATTAGGGTTATGGTCCCCAAATTACACACAAGATATCTTTTCTAATATCTCATCATTAGGAAAGAGAAAGCATATATTCTTTAAATTTCTTGTGTGCTAATTTGGAAGATCAAATCCCCAAAATCCGGTAAAACTTTAAGGAATTCATGGATTCAGGTACGTTTCCGCATCTAGTTTTGTTCTTGATTTATTCTTGATGATTTGACATGTTAGGTCTTGGTTCATTAAGTTTTATTTCAGATTTATTTTACAAATCTAACAATTGGCATCCGAGCTTTGTTATGTTGAATCATTGAGAAAGAATTTATTCTTTATGGATTTGATATTTTAATTATATATTATGTTGAATCTTTGAGATTCTTGATAATTTTGGGTTTTGATTCTTTAAATAAAGTTTTAAGGTTTTATAAATATAATCTAGTTTCATATTTGCAAGGCATGTGATTATTATTTTAATCCTATATGACATTTAAATATATATATATATATATTGATTCATATATATGTTTTGTTATATAATATATGCATGCTTTGATTGGTTTAATGCATGTTTTGGATATATATATATATATATATATATATATATATTATCTTTAAATTTGATTGAAAGTTGAAATTAAGGTAAATATTTTGAAACAAATAAATACTGATTTTGGCTTTTAATTAAGGATGTCTAATATTTTAAATAAATTAGTTGAAACAAAATACCGCAAAGTGACCTCTTTTGTGTAGATTAGTTTATTTGAAATATTAAGATGATTATATGTTTTTGTGATTCATGCATTAATATTTGGCAGAATTTCAACGGCATCTGTGGTGATAAATGTGTGAGAATTATAAGGTATTTTATGTGATCAATAAGTTAGTCCAAAGATTAATTCATTATTTGACATAATTTATTGTCAATGTTTGGTTGCTACAACAAGAGTACCCCTTACTGTTAATATTACTGTCCAAAGACTTGATATTAATGTTGTGTTTGGTATCTTGAGATGGGATTAGCCATTATCCTGAATTTATTATTTACTTATGAATATTGATTTAAGCTTGTTTTTGTTCTATATTCAGCTAATTCATCTTTTGCTGCCACAATATATGCTAATATAAATTCTATACCCATGCTTAATGGGACTAATTTTAAGGAATGGAAAAGGCACTTACTTATAGTGCTTGGCTGTATGGACATAGACCTTGCTCCAAGGGAAGAACAACCTGCACCTCTCACTGTGGAAAGCACCCCTGATGTTAAGAGGGATTTTGAGAGGTGGGATCGTTCAAATCGCATGTGTCTTATGATTATGAAACATAGCATTCCAGAAGCCTTTAGGGGCACAGAATCTGAAGAGATTACTCAGGCTAAGGGTTTCCTTAATGAAATTGAGAAACATTTTGCTAAAAATGATAAGGTTGAGATGACATCACTTCTGACTTCTTTGATGTTTATGAAGTATAAGGGTCAAGGAAACGTAAGGGAGTACATTATGGAGATGTTCCATACTGCTTCAAGACTTAAGGCACTTAAGATCGAGCTTTCTGAGGAATTGCTTGTTCTTATGGTTTTGGTATCGCTTCCTACACAGTTTAATCAATTTAAAATTAGTTATAACTGTCAAAAGGTGAAATGGACCATAAATGAGCTCATTTCTCATTGTGTGCAAGAGGAAGAAAGGTTGAAACGTGATAAGTCTAAAAGTGTTCATTTGGCCAATGCCCCTAAAGACAAGGGCAAGAAAAGAAAGTATCAGAATGAAGCTGCTAAGGATCCAGCTCAAAAGAAACAACAACAAGCTACAGAGAGTTGTTTCTTTTGTAACAAGTCTGGACACTTAAAGAGAGATTGTACTAAATATCATGCTTAGCGTGCAAAGAAAGGTATAATTCTTAATTTGGTCTGTTCTGAGATTAATTTAGCTTCAGTACCTAGAAACACTTGGTGGATAGATTCTGGTGCTACTACTCACATAAGTGTTTCTATGCAGGGTTGCCTGAGTTACCGAAAGCCAAGTGATGGTGAATGACACATCTTTGTGGGCGATGGAAAATCAGTAGAAGTGGAAGCGATTAGGCATTTTAGGTTTTTATTAGGAACTGGTTTTTATTTGGATTTAAAAGACACTTTTATTGTACCGTCATTTAGACGGAATTTAGTTTCTGTTTCTTCGTTGGAAAAATTTGGTTATTATTGTTCATTCGGAAACAATCAATTAATTTGTCTTTAAATTCAAATGTTATTGGAACTGGTTATTTAAATACTTATGACAACCTTTATTTGCTAGAAACAGTTGCATCCTATAATGAAACCTTGCATGTGGAATCACGTGGTATTAAACGCAAATTAAATAAGGAAAATTTAGCATCATTCGCATAAGCGCTTAGGTCATATCTCAAAAGTTAGAATTGAACACCTTGTGTCTGATGGTATTTTAGAGTCCCTTGACTTCATAGACTTTGATGTCTGTGTCAATTGCATTAAGGGAAAACAGAAAAAAACAAAAAGATTGGGTGCCAATAGATCTTCAGACGTCTTAGAATTAATTCATATAGATATTTGTGGGCTATAAAAACCCATTTTCACCCGGGCCCAGTACCAAAATATAAAAAGCCAAAAACAGAATTAAAACAAACCAAAATTACAGTCCAATCCATACAACCATTTATAAGCCCAAATACCCCTACCAACCCAAACGACATACACAGACACAAACCTAGTTAAAATAACCCAAATTGGCCCAATCCCAAAACTGGCCCGAATGGACCAAATGGTTTCGGCAAGCAGAAACCCTAGGATCTTTCCAGTGCCACAACAGCTTCCATCGCGCGTGTCCCCACATGCACCCCGTAGCCTCCACTACACAGCCTCCGTACACACCACGTCCACGCCTCCGTACGCCTCCTTTTTACCTGTAACACAGACGAAAACAACAACAAAGTAGAGAGAAAAAGAGAATATTGTATATTATTTTTCTTTTTCTTTTCAGTTATAAAAATAGAAGCAAATATCTGTAAAAGGGGGGCTTCTTCACGTTTTTGAATAAAAAGAAATACAAAAATACAAAAAATTCAGCAATACAGCATCAGAAAAAAGGTGTTCCTTTTTTATTGATTTTTTTTCTTCCTTCATTTTTTCGATTCTGTTCTCAACCGGTGATTCATCTTTCGTTTTCTTTTTTAGTCTATTGCATGCGAATATAAAGAGAAAAGAAAGATCTTACCTTTATAAGGGAAGCCACCGGACTTCTTCCTTCGTCGCAATCGAAATGGAGAGGTTCTTCGTGGTCGGAAGCATTAAAACTTGGCTGGGTTCGAAGGGTGGTGTCCGAAAAGGGCTTGAGACGACCGGAATCTGCCATTAATCGTCGATTACCATGGCGCTTTAGTGGTCAGATTTCTTTTAGGTTGCGGCTGAGAGAGGAAGGGTTAGATTTCGGCTAAAAATTTGTTTCTAAAAGGACGCTGATGGTTTGGTTTTAAAAAAAATTGTTGTGTTTATAAGAGGGAATAAACGACGCCGTTTGAAGCCTTCTCCAGTGGCCTCAAAACAGCGTCATACAGGGTGACCCGAATTCATCCGACCCGTTTCGATTGGGACCTGCTTGTTTTTTTCAAGTTTTGGGCTATTTTCCATTTTGGCCCTTCCTCATTTTATTTTATTTTTAATTAAGTTTTCATTTATTTCAATTTCGCCCAGTAATTTTGTGCGGTTTTAATTTTAATCCTTCTTTGAACGCAACGTTTAATAACTTCAGAAAATTACAATTTTAATCCTTTTAGGTTTATACGCGTTGTAATTTAGTCTTTAATTTTTGTCCCAATGTTTTTATACTTATTTAATGATCCCTTTCAGTTTGTATTTATTTTAGTTGAAGCATTTTATTTTTATTATTTTATTTTGCATTTCTTGTATTCTTTTGAACTTATTTATTATCTATATTTTTGAATTGGTCTTAGTATATCATGTTGAATTATTTTCCTTATACTTTCACTTGTACATTTTTCATTTGTTCAATTATATAGCTATTTATTTTAAAAATTCCTTTTTATGTATTACTTTATTTTAAAGACTTGTATAATGATTAGTTTAAATACACTTGTATATTATTAATATAGTTAATATTAAAGTTATTTTATTTACATATTATCGATTTTATAGTATTTTATATATTTTCTTTAAAATCCATTATGTATATACTATTGATTTTATATTGTTTTATACATATCTATTATATATATAATTTATTTCTTTCAAAATCCTATTCTAAATTATATATTTATTTATTCTATACACTTTTATATTTCCTTATATATATATATATTATTTTACATCAAATTTTTATTACGTATACATTATTTCAATTGACACATATTATTTGATGTATAATATTTGCTTATTTATTTTAAAATTTGCTATTTTTATTTTGTTTTTAATTAGTTATATTCTGAATTTTTGATTCTTGATTAATAATGTTGGTATTTCCAAAATAGAAATTATGTGATTATTGATTGTACATGTATTGAATTGTATGTGCATATTATTCTTGTCATCCATTTGTATAAATGTTGTATTCGCATATTATTCTTTCATGTTTGATGTTATATTTCTGTTTCTCATGATTCAATAAAATCATTTTTGCTTAAAGTTTCAAAAGGAGGTAATATTCGGGCGTTTGGAAATTCAAAGAAATCGTGCCCAATCGTGCTGGGTGTGATTTTTTGTTTGACCAAACAAACAAATATCTGTTCAAATTTTATACATAATTTCAAAATAAGGCAATATTTGTGAGTTTGGAGATTCGAAGAAATCGTGCCCAATCGTGCTGGGTGTGGTTTTTTGTTTGTCCAAATAACCAAATACCCTTTCAAAATTTCAATACATGTTCTTGGAGAATTTTGGGGATGAGCTTGAGTTCGAGGACTCAAATTATCGTGTCCAATCGTGCTGGATGTGATACTCTATTCCTTTGGAACAAAGGAATCTCAATATTCAATCAAGTTATCTAAAATTAAAAAAAAAAAAGAATTTCAAAACCATTTCAAATTTTTCAACACTAGGACATCAATTGATCAATTTGGTACCAATTTTGGGCATTGCGAGGGTGGTAATCCTTCCTCGCACGTAACCGACTCCCGAACCCATTTTATTTTTGAAATTTGCAGACCAAAATTTATTTTATAGGTGACCCGATCACACCTAAACAAAAAGGATTGGTGGCGACTTCATGTTTTTAAAGTCGATTCCCTTTTTTTTCAAAACTCGATAAAAAATGGTTTCGAAAGCTTGGCGACTCCACTGGGGACCGTTGAGAGTCAAGCCATAGATTGGTTAATTCTTGTCCTTTGATTGAAAACTTGAAAAATTGTTTTGGAAAATCATGTTTCTTTTAAAGCATTTGTTTGTGCTATAACTGCAACAATGTTGAGTCTCGTAGAATCTTCTTGCATTACATTGCATAACCATTGTGGTTACACCTTTAAGTGGGAGTGAGAAGCTATGCCTTCGTGTGGTTTTCACTTCTGCATGGGCTAGTGGACTGCTTCCGAGATACATCCGTACCTATGTGTTTCGTGAGATTTTCATCTCCGCATGGCCATAGGGAAATGTATTCCCCTGAACTGAACTCGATCCATATAAGCCTATAATGGGTGAGGATTGAGGAATCTTCTAGTTTAGGTACCCTCTCTTTAAAACCAAACCACATTTAGTGAACCCTATGAACATACCCTAGGTAGAACCACGCCAAACCCTAGTGGTCACCCGGTCAGGTGTTTTATGTTGTTTATTTCTCTTGCACTAATGTGTTTTCTTTTGTTTTGATTGCATTGCATTGCATTGCATTCATTCCATGCATTTGCATTGCATTTCATGCATGTGCATTACATCATTTGCATTACGCCACTTTCATTACATTGCATCATTTGCACGAGTTTTACAAAATGACCCTGATTAGGTGAAATATTTTCAGTTAACCTAAAAGACATGGAACAAAGGTTGAAGAGATCAGAGACCCGATAGGAACATTGGGAAATCTTGACACTAACGACATATTCGAAGATAGAACTAGAGAATAGACTTTTTCAAGCTTTTACCTTTACGTACTTGGAAATATTTTAAACAATGGGACTGTGGAGTGGATCCCTGTATTATATTTTGAGTGAATCTAGAGTAATACTCAAAACATTCTTGTTGCTTTAAGCCCAGAAGCAATAAGAATCTTTTTATGAAATGGGCTTGTGTCTAGAATTTTTATTTCAATAAAATGCATCTTTTTAAATAAATATTTTTTCATTCTTTACATTTCATACTGTACTTTCTTTTGTGTTTTATTCATGACCATACCATAAAAAATAATCATCCTTAGAATCATTTATTCTTTGGAACTTGCCTTCGTATCTACAATAGGTACCCAGATATCAATGACAAGAGTGACATTGTTACAGACTCCCTTTTTGAATGAGATATGAGTCTAGGGGATCTAAGGACTTTGAAGATGATAGAGATTGTAGCCTATCTTTTGATTTGTTAAGGATGGTAGAGCAAGTGAAAATAGACTCTACTTTGCAAAGGGTCAGGAGACGCTGCAAGCTTAGGAAAAAGCCTAACTCACCACAGAAATAAGACGAGACATCATTGAGTTATTTTCAAGAATTTCAAGATGTTTTTGCACGATCATGTTGAAGTACGCTAGACTTGAAATATGGGTATGCTGTTAATGGTGCTACGATGGTTAGGTTAATCAAGAGGATTGGGTTACTGGTTTACCAAGAAAAGGAAATTGCATCAGTTACGCCGTAAATGCCAAATTGGGGGAGACAAGACTTATGTGCCTTTTCCATTCTTTCTATAGGTGGGGCATAGATGTTATGAGACAAATCTCGTCAAAAGCATCTAGCCGATACCAATTCAACTTCGTGGTTATCAATTACTTCACTAAGAGGGTGAAGGTTTCTTCATATGCCAAAGTTACAAAGTTAGCAGTCATCAAATTCAAATCCAAATCCAAATTCAAATTCAAAGCCAAATTCAATCCAGAGTCAAATCCAAATCCGAATTCAAATTCAAAGCCAAATCCAAATTCAAATTCAAATCCAAAAAAAGGGTGGCAATAAAGAATGCCATAAAGAAACATGTTTGATGTCAAAAATTTATAGTATCAGACACCATATCAGTCAAAGAAAAGCAGCCAAAAAACCATTCAAAAATATCTGAAAAATGACTGAGACTTGTAAAGGTTGGCATAGAGAAGTTACGATTTACTCTCTTTGCCTCTTGAACGTTGGCAAGGACCTTCACCAGGGCAACATCTGTCTCATTGGTTTATGAAAGGGAAGCGATTATGGGAGGTTAAGACTCCTTTTCTTCAAGCTTCGATTGAGTTGGAGGAAGTAGAATGTCTCTAGTGAGCTTGATTGAAAGTATTCAAAATGGATGACGCGGGCTTATGACAAAGAGGTTCGCCCAAGAGGATTTCATGATAGGGACTTGGCATTAAGAAAGATCCATCTCATATAAAAGGACCTCAGAGGGAAGTAAATGCCCAAGGCTTGTTCTCGAGAATCATTAATGGATGGCAAGGAGGACATGCTTAAGCTAGTAAATTCAGATTTCATCTAAGAGGAGAGGCCAAGGTGAAAACCCGCAAAGGGCGCCTTGAGACCTTTTTCTAAAAAAAAGAATCTAAAATCAAATAAAAAAAATTTTCAATCAAAAAGAAGAAGAAGAAGAAAGAAAAGGAGAGGCCAAGGCAAAACCCGCAAAGGGCGCTTTGAGACCAAAGGGGATTTGAGTTGAAAACTTGGAAAGGGCGGCTCAAATTTTGATCAAAAGTGGGGTATACAGTGGTCTTGCTACATTTGAATTAACAATGAAAAAGTATGCTACGTCTTGTGGCATCGACAAAGTACTCCGGATCCCCTAAACACATATTGAGCTTAAAATGGTCCTCAAGAAGTTTAAACAGAGAAGCTCAGGTTGCGATATCTGGGGCACCTAGTGTCCATTTTACCCATTTTAAATTTGTTATATGTGATTATATTATTCTTTTCAAGATATGTTCACAATAAATTTCTTTCTTGATTGCGATTGCTATCTTTGCTTAACTTATTTGTTTCAAGCTATACCCTTAATCAATTTCCTTCTTGTCCATGGTTATGATCTTTTTCGGGCATTTTGCATTGAAATAACGATTACTGGACTAATACTATTTTCATGAAAGGAGTTTCGCACATTACTCTGGAAACTTCTGAATAATACAAGAACTTGAAATAGGACTATTGTTTAAAACTCACCAAGTTTGAGGAAGAGTCTAAACTGAGACTATCTTTCCGGATTTTTGTCAAAAATGGTGGTTGAACCAAATAACAAGATATTGCGTCAGTAATACAATCTTGACGAGAAATGGGCGATGATCAGCTAGGTATAAAAGTCAAATCATTCTCGAAAAATTGATATTTTACATTCACGCGAGCATCATGCATACACATCTGATTGGGTCACCCGAGGAGTGATCAGTTGATGGAACAAACTACAAGCTCTATACCCTGAGTCGTAGTGGGATAGATGGGAAAAAATTTATATTCTATACCCCTAAGTCACAATGAGATAAACCCCAAAGTTACGGTGGGGTAAGTCTATTGAGCAAGATTTTGTTTTCTTGGGTTTTCTGTCAAGAATACCAGCCGAACAAGAGGGCAACATATTACCCTGATGAACAATGAACGATGACACCTTCAGCAAGGATTAATCTCATGAAATTATGCATTCATGCAAAACAAATTTAGAAGATTTGATTTATTCTGATCATTGCATTCTAATCATTGTAAGGAATCATTCTTATGACATTCTATATTCATACAAATTTCATCCATAAGACACATCTATTTAGGGGCATTTGATTCATTCCGATCATTGCATCCTAATCTTTTTAAAAAGACCATTCTCATGACATTCTGTATTCATACAAATGTCGTCCATAATACATTTAATTAGGAGCATTAGATTCATTCTGATCATGGCATCCTAACCATTTTGTACAAACACAAAACTGATTTTATAGGACAGGTCCCCTAGAGGACGTTGCTGCAACATAGGTGAATTCGAAGATCTTGCCTCCCTGAGCGAAGCGGATCGAAGATAGCAAATCTGGAAATCCTAAAGTCGTAGGAGCAAATCGAATCCAAAGAAGTCTTATTTCCTCGAAGTTCCAGCGGAGTAAGTTGAAATTACAAATCCCTCCTCCCTAAGTTTACAACGAGGATCAAACTTTATTTCTGAGAAGTTTCAGTAAGAAGATTGAAATTACAAATCTCTTCCATCTAAATTCTTATCATCTCAAAGTTTCAGCGGAGTAGGTTGAAATTACAAATCCCTCCTCCCTGAGTTTACAACGAGGACCAAAATTTATTTAAGAGAAGTTTCAATAAGAAGATTGAAATTACAAATCTCTTCCATCTGAATTCTTATCACCTCGAAGTTCCAGCGGAGTAGGTTGAAATTAAAAATCCCTTCTCCTTAAGTTTACAACGAGGATCAAACTTTATTTTTGAGAAGTTTCAGTAAGAAGATTGAAATTACAAATCTCTTCTATCTGAATTCTTATCACCTCGAAGTTCCAGCTGGAGTAGGTTGAAATTAAAAATCCCTCCTCCCTGAGTTTACAATGAGGATCAAACTTTATTTTCGAGAAGTTTCAGTAAGAAGATTGAAATTACAAATCTCTTCTATCTGAATTCTTATCACGTCAAAGTTCTAGCGGAGTAGGTTGAAATTACAAATCCCTCCTCCCTGAGTTTACAATGAGGATCAAACTTTATTTCCAAGAAGTTTCAGTAAGAAGATTGACATTGCGAATCTCTTCTCTCTGAATTTCTATCACCTCAAAGTTCCAGTGGAGTAGGTTGAAATTACAAATCCCTCCTCCCTGAGTTTACGATGAGGATCAGTCCGTATTTCTTTGAAGTTTCAGCAGAGAAGATTTAAATTACGAATCTCTTCTCTCTGAATTTCTATCTCCTCGAAATTCTAGTGGAGTAGGTTGAAATTACAAATCCCTTCTCCCTGAGTTTATAATGAGGGTTGATCGTGTCAAACAGTCGAGTTTTAATATTTATAAAGAATGATCGAACCTGTATGTAACACCCCAAACCTGGTCAAAATGCTACGACCGAATCTGGCATGTCACAGGGAAGAAATCATTTTGGAAACCAGTTTGTCGTCTCGAGTTGGGAAGAAAACGTTTGTATATTTATGAAAGAATCGAGTTTGGATTGAGTGAACTGTTAAAACATTTTGAGACTTAGTTTAGCAAAATAGAGTTGCCTTGTTGTTATCCCTTGTTTGTTAATTACCCGATGTAAAACTTCAGAAAATCCCAAAAGTTTATTCAAGTTTTGAAAATGTCCATTTCATAGGTTACTAGGCATGCCCTTAACGTTTAACAAAATTCCAAAGAAATTTAAACAAATAAATAATCCCAAAGTAACATCTAAGTGGCCTTAATGCAAAGCTAAAATCCAAACTTAAAGTAAAAAAAAAAATCTGAAATAAGCATAAAAAACAAAATATTGAGAATGGCCACCTCGAGTCCACCCCGGCTCCATATCCGAGATCTAGGAATTATCTGCAAAAAGGTAACGGAAGGGGTGAGTCACCGAGACTCAGTGTATAAACCCCCATACCAAAAGAGCTTAAGCTCTTACACAGATTCATATGCATATATGCATGTCATGCAACCCATCCAACCTAGGTATCCATCCGAGTCTCCCAAGTCTACCCCTTGTGGCACCTAGCCACTGGTGGTACCTAACCACTGGTGAGTGAAGTCACAAACAATCATATGTAGGGCCAACCCACGTGTGGTACCAAACCACTGGGACGAGTCAAAAAAATAAGCATATGTGGTACCTAACCACTGGTGGTTCCAAACCACCGAGACTTCAATCACGAGAATAATGATATGTGGGCCAACCCACGGTGGTACCTAACCACCGGTGACAATCGATAAATCATACCTTCCCCTCCTCTCATCATATCCATTTTTCATGTATACGCTTTTCAATACAATATGATCATGCTTAACACTTACGAAGATATAACAAGGCACATGCAGGTTTAATATAGATAAATCATGTCAGCAACCAAAATGGACTTACCCGGAGTCCTTGCTTTTACCCACAAGGGTAACATAGTGATTCCCACTGTTACTTCAGCTTTTGACAAGACACAATAATATCATATTAAACATATGAAGTGTGTAAAAGTTACACACCTGATTACTCGCAACACGATACTTTCTACGTCGACACTCTCATTGATAGGTACTACAGCTATCTGCCTACTACTCTACTCAGATGCTGGCCCACACTCAGGTGGCCAATTATGAACCGCAGACACAGCCCTCTTCTTGAACCTAGGGTTCAAACCCAAAGGTTGACTTCGGGTTAATAAAACCATTAAGAAGGGAGTTCCTGCCTAAATCGATTAGATCCCGGAGTTAGCAGACCTAGGCCAACACGTTGATCGCACCTACACAAGTACCTGATGAGATTCGACAAAAGAGAATGGGGTAAGGGAGTGGCCATTCGGTTGAACATATTATCATCATCCACATACCTTCGCTTTCTTCAGGATTCAGCACAAGCAATCACAGCGAGGAAGATTCGGCTTCCAAGAGAAAAAGAAACAACTCAATAGGGTTTCCAGGAATGATTCGACCAAGAGCAAAAGGAAGAGTGGTCTTTAGCTTTTAGTGAATGAAAGAAGAGTAAATCAAGGTAATGGGAATCAAGAGGTCTCGGCTAGCAAGGTGTTTCAAGAAGAATAAACAAGATGGAAGAGAGGGAGAAGTGGTGATTCGGCTTTGGGACAAGAATGGAGGAAAAGGGTAGTAGGGATTCGACTATCACAAAAAGAAGAAGGGAAAAGAAAAGCCAATAGGGGTTTCAGCTTTTAAGAGTGAAAGAGAAGTGAAAAGAAGAGTTGCACCCCCAAAGGGTCTCCTAGTTTCGGCTATGGTCAAAAAAAGAGAAAAGAGGAGAAGAGCTTAGGTGTTTTTCGACAAAAGAGAGATTAGAGGAAAAACTAGACTGAAAAGTGAAACCCACCTTAATGCTGAAAATACTACTCCTTAGCAACTCAATTTCGGCACCCTCACCAAGAGCCAAAATCGAGAGTCCCATTTCCCCCAAACTCTTCAAAAGAATTTGGCTAACACCACCCCTTGTGCCGTCCTCTCTATCTAAACAAATTTGAATTCATCACACTCCTAAAATTTCTCTCCTCCACTCATTCAAATCTGTTGACCCCTTCAATACTCATCCACAAGAGTCCAAACTGAATGCAACACCTCCTGGTGTTGGCGTCAAAAAGAACAACCAAAAGGGGATTCTCGTAGCTCAAACCAAGTCCCTATCAGCGTCCCTAAGGCGTCACTTCCTTGAGCCTTAAGTGGCGCCCCTCTTACCACTTTATCAAGGTTCCTCTTGCGTCAAAACCTACCACCAACCACCCTTAACTCCTACCCCATTCAGCTCCCCCTTCTAAGTGCCCAAAAAGAAAATTTTTGATAAGGCGCTAGCCTGCCCTAACTCATGCCTGGACCCTTAAATCACCCTAAACTAGCATGACGACCATACTATCTACACGCAATCACATAAAATGCAAAGGCCCCGTTTAAGGATGTTACAGTTCTACCCCCCTTAAAAATAATTTCAGCCTCGAAATTACCTGATCAAAAGAGTTGAGGGTATTGCTGCCGCATAACATCCTCTGGCTCTCATGTAGCTTCTTCTGATCCATGGTTCTGCCACAATACCTTCACGAAAGGGACTGATTTCCTACGAAATACCTTGACACCGCGATCCAAGATCTGCACTGGTTCCTCCCCAAAAGATAAGTCTGGGCTTACTTCAATTTCTTCTACCGGCATAACATGAGATGGATCTGAACGAAAGCGTCTAAGCATAGAAACATGAAACACGTTATGGATCTGACTTAATTCTGATGGCAATTCGAGCTGATAAGCTACTGGTCCCACACGTTTTAACACCCGATAAGGCCCGATAAACCTAGGGCTCAGCTTGTCCTTCCGACCAAATCTCAGCACTTTCTTCCACGGCGACGCCATCAAGAAAACCTTGTCACCCACTGCAAATTCTATATCCTTCCGCTTAAGATCGGCATAGGACTTTTACCTATTTTAAGCTTCCTTCAGACGAGCTCGAATCAGCCTAACCTTATCTTCTGTTTCAGCAACCAACTCTGGACCTAACAACTGCCGTTCACCCAACTCTGTCCAACACGTAGGAGTACGACACTTCCGTCCATATAACGCTTCATATGGTGCCATCTGAATACTTGCTTGGTAACTATTGTTGTACGCGAACTCCGCCAGCGGTAAAAATTCTTCCCGACTACCTCTGAAATCCAAGACACAACCCCTCAACATATCTTCCAATATCTAAATTACCCTCTTCGACTGCACATCTGACTGGGGATGAAACGCCATACTGAAATCCAACCTTGTACCCAATGCCTGATGCAATGCCTTCCAGAATCTTGACATAAATCTAGGGTCTCTGTCTGAAATAATCGACACTGGCACCACATGCAACCTCACAATCTCCGCTATATATAATCTAGCTAACTTTTGAAGAGAGTAATCTACACGTACAGGTATGAAATGAACAGACTTTGTCAGATGGTCAACAACTACCCAAACTGAATCCTTCTTAGTAGGCGTGAGGGGTAGCCCACTAACAAAATCCATCGTGATCCTTTCCTATTTCTACTACGAAATCTTCACCAGTTGCAATAATCCTGAAGGTAACTGATGTTTGGCTTTGACTTGTTGACACGTCAAACACTTAATCACAAATTCATTTACCTCTCGCTTTAGGCCTGGCCACCAAAACTGCTCCCGCAAATCCTGGTACATCTTACTACCCCCAGGATGCATAGCATATGGACTACTATGTGCCTCCTGAAGAATCTTCTGACTTAACTCCACATCTTTAGGCATGCAAACTTTCCCCTAAAAACATAGCACTCCATCGCTGCTCAAGCTATACCCCTCCAATCCACTATTCTGCACTTGCAAACATCGAGTGCTTAAGACTTCATCTGCCAGTTATTTTTCTTTAACCTAGTTTACCCATGTCGGCTTCACTTGCAGTTCCGCTAACAGGCTTTCATCATCATACAGACTAAGGTGGGCAAACATGGCTCTTAAATTTGCTACCACTTTGCAGCTCAAGGCGTCAGCTACCACGTTAGCCTTACCCGGATGGTACTCAATCGAGCAGTCATAATCCTTCAACAAATCGATCCACCTCCGCTATCTTAAATTCAATTTCTTCTGAGTAAGGAGGTATTTCAAACTTTTATGATCTGTGTACACAATAGACTTCTCTCCATACAAGTAATGTCTCCAAATTTTTAGGGCGAAAACCACTGTAGCCAACTCCAAATCATGCGTCGGGTAATTCACTTCGTGAGGTCTCAATTATTGAGAAGCATACGCCACTACTTTCCCCTCTTGTATCAGCACACATCCTAACCCTGTATGCGACGCATCACAATAAGCCGTAAACTCTTTCCCCGCTTCAGGTTGAATCAGCACCGGAGCTTCCGTCAAAATCCTCTTTACTTTCCAAAACTCTCTTGTTGCTTGTCTGACCACACAAACAGAACCGCTTTCATTAGCAACTTGGTTAACGGCGCTGCAATCAAAGCAAACCCTTTCACAAACCTTCTGTAATATCCTGCTAAACCCAGAAAACTCTAAATCTCTGCCACTAACTTCGGTGGTTTCCAGTCTAATACAGCTTCAATCTTCTGAGGGTTCACTCTAATCCCCTCAGCTGACACCACATGACCCAAGAAGGTAACTTCCCTTAGCCAGAACTCGCACTTACTAAACTTTACGAATAACCGCTTCTCTATTAGAATTTGCAAAACCATACGAAGATGTGCGTCGTGCTCCTCCTCTAATTTCGAGTACACCAAAATATCATCTATAAATACTATAACGAACCGATCCAATTACGACTGAAACACCTAATTCATCATATCCATAAATGCTGCTAGTACGTTGGTCAACCCAAACGGCATTACCAAAAATTCATAGTGACCGTAACGAGTACGAAACACCGTCTTATGGGTATCCGCCTCCTTGACCTTAAGCTGGTGATACCCCAACCTCAAATCTATCTTAGAAAAAACTAATGCTCCCCTAAACTGGTCGAACAAGTCGTCTATCCTCGGTAATGGATACTTGTTTATAATCGTCAACTTATTCAGCTGACGGTAATCTATGCACATTCGCATCGACCCGTCCTTCTTCTTAACAAAAAGTACAGGCGCTCTCCAAGGTGATACACTCGATCGGATAAAACCCCGATCCAACAATTCTTGAATCTGTGCTTTCAGCTCCACTAACTCATTTGGCGCCATTCTGTATGGGGCAATAGACACTGGCACTGTCCCTGGTAGAAGGTCTATACCAAACTCAACTTCGCGATCTGGAGGCAACCCCGGAAGCTCTTGTGGAAACACATCGATAAATTCTTTCACCGTTCGGACATTCCCCACAGTTGATTCCTTAACCTCCAAGGCACAAACATAAGCCACAAACACCTTACATCCTTTCCTCACCATTTTCTCAGCCTTCAAAGAGGATACCACACTAAATAGGTAGTTACTTCTCTCACCTATCATCACTACCTCTTTACCCTCAACAGTTCTTAGCACCATGCACTTAGTTGCACAGTCCAAACCCGCTTGATACTTTACTAACCAATCCATCCCTGATCGTGAGCCACCAGTGATAAGACTCATCCCGGAGAAGAGACACTATCCCTTTCAACTTCTCCTCAGTCGTAAAATCTAAATCATCCATTATGCGACTGTCTAACCAGTACTCAGCTGTGTTGGGAGCTACACCCGAAACACCCCTAAATACCTCTGTTCCATTAGCTCGGAGTCGTTCGGACACAGATTTTTGAGCCTTCGTACCTATGCCTGCTCCAGCAACTCTCTCTAGGACTTGTAGCATTGCCTGCGACACCACGTCATCACCACTCGTTTGATCTTGAAACTCAGCGCCCACAGCTGGCGACGCTGGTACCTCATTCCCTGACTCGTGACCAGACCCTACTAGTTCTGACACAGCAATCCTGCCTCTACCTCGGCCATGCACACCACGTCCTCTAGTGCTCATTCTACCGTTCGCGATTTTTCTGTTTAGAAATTTTATGAATTAATAATTCTTTCTTCCATTGATTAATAACAGACAGTCTTATGGAAAGTAGTTTTAACAGTAGTTATTTCGAATTCGAACTATATCTACATAGTTTGGTTCTCAAGTCTCTATTTCCTAATTCTAGAATTCACATTCAATCAACATCTAGCAGAGCACCACATACATGCATCAAACACACACGTACATCCATGAACTCAAATTCATCACCTAGGGGTATTTTTCGTAATTTCACTACCTAAGGGTATTCTTGTAATTTTAACCTACAGGAGAATTTCAGATAATTTACAAAACAAGATATATATAAGTAATTTTACAAAATAGGGTATTGGTCCCTTTCGGGTTTTAATCATGAATTTTGGCTTGTCAACAAGTCCTCGTGACTAAGGTGAACAGTCACTACGCACCAGGTAGGATTCCAGAAAAGAGGAGGTGAGTCACTAGGACCGCTTAAATACCAAACTTTTCCTAGATCCAATCCTAGACATGCGTATGCCTGTTACCACACCCTAATGCCTATGACTTGTTCACCGACATGTTTAATTAGGGAAATTAAGTTTTATGGAATTTAAAAGTTTGTGTAACTAGGCCTAAGGTCCATAAACCCCAGCATACCTGTCTATGTCCCTATAAAGCCCATTAAACCCATCATATATGTCACACCAAAGGTTAGGATACTTACCTGGGTGGATCGGGTGCCGGTAGACTCGGAGGCCATATCTCTACCCAAAACATTTTTCTCAAGTTTACAAATCACTACTGGACCCATTTTATAGCCCGAGTTTTAAACTGGGCTCTGATATAAAAAATGTAACACCCCAAACCCGGTCAAAACGGTACGATCGAATCTGGCATGTCACAGGGAAGAAAATGTTTTGGAAACCATTTTGTCGTCTCGAGTTGGGAAGAAAACGTTTGTATATTTATGAAAGAATCGAGTTTGGATTGAGTGAACTGTTAAAACATTTTGAGACTTAGTTTAGCAAAATAGAGTTGCCTTGTTGTTATCCCTTGTTTGTTAATTACCCGATGTAAAACTTCAGAAAATCCCAAAAGTTTATTCAAGTTTTGAAAACGTCCATTTCATAGGTTACTAGGCATGCCCTTAACGTTTAACAAAATTCCAAAGAAATTTAAACGAATAAATAATCCCAAAGTAACGTCTAAGTGGCCTTAATACAAAGCTGAAATCCAAACTTAAAGTAAAAAAAATTTTTGAAATAAGTATAAAAAAACAAAATATTGAGCATGGCCATCTCGAGTCCACCCCGGCTCCATATCGGAGATCTAGGAATTATCTGCAAAAAGGTAACCGAGACTCAGTGTATAAATCCCAATCCCAAAAGAGGTTAAGCTCTTACATAGATTCATATGCACATATGCATGTCATGCAACCCATCCAACCTAGGTATCTATCCGAGTCTCCCAAGTCTACCCCTTGTGGCACCTAGCCACTGATGGTACCTAACCACTGGTGACCGAAGTCACAAACAATCATATGTGGGGCCAACCCACGTGTGGTACCAAACCACTAGGATAAGTCACAAAAATAAGCATATGTGGTACCTAACCACTGGTGGTTCCAAACCATTGAGACTTAGTCACAGAATAATGATATGTGGGGCCAACCCACGTGTGGTACCTAACCACTGGTGACAGTCTGATAAATCATACCTTCCCCCTCCTCTCATCATACCCATTTTTCATGTATACGCTTTTCAATACAATATGATCATGCTTAACACTTACGAAGATATAACATGGCACATGCAGGTTTAATATAGATAAATCACGTCAGCCACCAAAATGGACTTACCCGGAGTCCTTGCTTTTACCCACAAGGGTAACATAGTGATTCCAACTGTTACTTCGGCTTTTGACAAGACACAATAATAGCATATTAAACATATGAAGTGTGTAAAAGTTACACACCTGATTACTCGCAACACGATACTTTCTACGTCGACACTGTCATTGATAGGTACTACTGCTATCTGCCTACTACTTTGCTCAGATGCTGGCCCACACCCAGGTGGCCAATCACGAACTACAGACACAGCCCTCTTCTTGAACCTAGGGATCGAACCCGAAGGTTGACTTCCCTCTCCTTCATGTATATTTCTTGCATCCATTAAAAGCTTCGTCAAAACCCACTACGAGAGATGTGGTTTTTGGGATTTCCACCCCACTAGGTTAAAATAATAGAGAACCAATAGATCGATTAATAAAACCACTAAGAAGTGAGTTCCTACCTAAATCGATTAGATCCCAGAGTTAGCAGACCTAGGCCAACACGTTGATCACACCTACATAAGTACTTGATGAGATTCGGTAAAAGAGAATGGGGTAAGAGAGTGGCCATTCGGCCGAACATATTATCATCATCCACATACCTTCAGCTTTCTTCAGGATTCAGCTCAAGTAATCACAGCGAGGAAGATTCGGCTTCCAAGAGAAAAAGAAACAACTCAACAGGGTTTCCAGGAATGATTCGACCAAGAGCAAAAGAAAGTGTGGTCTTCGACTTTTAATGAATGAAAGAAGAGTAAATCAAGGTAATGAGAATCAAGGGGTCTCAGCTAGCAAGGTGTTTCAAGAAGAATAAACAAGATGGAAGAGAGGGAGAAGTGGTGATTCAACTTTGGGATAAGGATAGAGGAAAAGGGTAGTAGGGATTCAGCTATCACAAAAAGAAGAAGGGAAAAGAAAAGCCAATAGGGGTTTCGACTTTTAAGAGTGAAAGAGAAGTGAAAAGAAGAGTTGCACCCCCAAAGGGTCTCTTAGTTTCGGCTATGGTCAAAAGAAGAGAAAAGAGGAGAAGAGCTTAGGTGCTTTTCGGTAAAAGAGAGATTAGAGGAAAAACTAGACTGAAAAGTGAAACCCACCTTAATGCCAAAAATACTACTCCTTAGCAACTCAATTTCGGCACCCTCACCAAGAGCCAAAACCGAGAGTCCCCTTCCCCCCAAACTCTTCAAAAAAATTCAGCTAACACCACCCTTTGTGCCATCCCCTCTATTTAAACAAATTTGAATTCATCACACTCCTAAAATTTCTCTCCTCCACTCATTCAAATCTATTGACCCCTTAAATAATCATCCACCAGAGTCTAAACTGAATGCAACACCTCCTGGTCTTGGCGTCAAAAACAACAACCAAAAGGGGATTCCCGTAGCTCCAACCAAGTCCCTATCAGTTTCCCTAAGGCGTCACTTCCTTGAGCCTTAAGTGGCGCCCTTCTTGCCACTTTACCAAGGTTCCTCTTGCGTCAAAACCTACCACCAACCACCCTTAACTCCTATCCCATTCAGCTCCCCCTTCTAAGTGCCCAAAAAGAAAATTTTTAATAAGGCTCTAGCCTACCCTAACTCATGCCTAGACCCTTAAATCACCCTAAACTAGCATGACGACCATACTATCTACACGTAATCACACAAAATGCAAAAGCCCCGTAAGGATGTTACACTGTAGACTAACTATGACAACGATTGAGGCAAGTGCACCTAACGAATAATAGTATAGTTTAGGCTAGATTATTGTATCGAACCCAAAGGAACCTAAAAGTACTACTACTCACTTTCTTTCTATTATTTAGCCTAAAATGTGGAGTGATTGGTTTATTAATCTAAAACTAATGAAAAACTAAACTAGATGCAAAGACAAAAGAATGAAACTTTGGGAAAAGACTGTGGAAAAACTCAGTTGATTTTAGATGATACCCTCAGGAAGAATCCACCTATGACTTCTCTTGTTATCTAACTTTTAATTCATATGATTCTTTACTTATCTTGATCCGTGAGACTGCTTAACCTATATTAAACCCTCTCTCGAGACGAATAACGTCTAACTTTAGGTTAATTAGTGGAACTCTCATTATCTTATAATAACCCCCTAAGGAAGCAATAAATCGATCAATGGACTCCCATATTAGGTTTCACCCTAATCTGGCAAAATCTCGTCACCCTATCTCTAGGCATGCGATCAACTCCGCTTAATTATGCTAGATCTACTATTAGGCTGGGTCTATTCCTCCTGCACCTAAGCACATTAGATTAAATTAAGCAACATAATTAAGAACAAACTAAGTACTTATCATATAATTTAGAAATCAAATAACAAAATCCATCATAGGTTTCATCCCCTTCAAGTATCTGAAGGGTTTAGTTCATAACAAAATAAGAAAACATCTCAAGAGAAAAGATAAAACAAAACATAAGAAATTCCTAAAACCCCCTGAAGGAATTGAAGAGGAGATCCTCTATCTTGAGTAGAACTCTGGCTTCTTGAGATGGATCAACTGGCTATCTTCGAGTAATTCTCTGAATAAAAGCTCTGGCAGAAAACTCTGCCCAAAACTTCCTCCCTTACAATGGCTGCCTTGGGTTGTTTATATAGGCTCCTTAGATGCTTTACTTGGCTCCTAAGTACCTCCTTCAAGTAGAATTACTATTAAGGTGTTTAAGCAGACTTAGGGGTACGTTTCTTTGGCTTTAAACATCCAAATCAAAGTGAAATTGCTCATTCTCGTGGTAAGGGCACCCCTATGGCACATGCCCGTGTAAATCGTCTTTAGGCCGTGTCTCGATTCTGTCAATTGGGGCACGACTGTGTAAATTGTGGCATGGTCGTGTGAAGTAATTTTACGAGGCACGGCCGTGTGGCTTGAAGTCCAGGTCATGTCGAATTCTTGGGTTGGCCCAATTTGGTCCGTTTTAAGCCCGTTTTACGTTCTTTTTATCCTTAGGTGCTTTCCTGAGTATAAACATGAAAAGAAAGGATTAAAAGCTCCTTTTTACATAAATCAAGGGTAAATCATCCAAAAGCATACTAAATATGGGGTTAAAATATGTTACTTTTACGGTTTATCAAGGGTCAGTCCGTATTTCTTTGAAGTTTTAGCAGAGAAGATTGAGACTACAAATCTCTTCTCCCTGAATTACATTGGAGTAGATCGAAGACAGTAGATCCTGTCTCCCTGAGTTTGCAGTGGAGCAGACCGAAGATAACATATTTGGCATTCCTAAAGTTGTAGGAGCAGATCGAAGACATCAGATATCGTCTCCTTGAGTTTGTTGTGGAGCAGATTGAAGATAGCAAATCTGGAAATCCTTAAATTGCAGGAGTAGATTGAGGATATTAGTCTGGCATCCCTAAGTTTGCAGTGGAACAGATTGAAGATATCAGATCTGGCAATCCTAAAGTTGCAGGAGTAGATCGATTACATCAGATCTTGCCTTCTTGAGCGAAGCAGATATAAAGAGAAAAGAAAGATCTTACCTTTGTAAGGGAAGCCATTAGACGTCTTCCTTCGTCGCAATCGAAACGGAGAGGTTCTTCGTGGTCGGAAGCATTAAAACTTGCTGGGTTCGAAGGATGGTGTCCGAAAAGGGCTTGAAACGACCAGAATCTGCCATTAATCTCCGATTACCATGGCGCTTTAGTGGTCGAATTTCTTTTAGGTTGCGACTGAGAGACAAAGGGTTAGATTTCGGCTAAGAAGAAAATAATAAAGGGGGCTAGGGTTTGTTTCTAAAAGGAGGCTGATGGTTTGGTTTTAAAAAAAATTGTTGTGTTTATAAGAGGGAATAAACGTCGCCGTTTGAAGCCTTCTCCAGTGGCCTCAAAACGGCGTCGTATAGGGCAACCCGAATTCATCCGACCCGCTCTGATTGGGATCCGCGTGTTTTTTCAAGTTTTGGGCTATTTTCCATTTTGGCCCTTCCTCATTTTATTTTATTTTTAATTAAGTTTTCGTTTATTTCAATTTCGCCCAGTAATTTTGTGCGGTTTTAATTTTAATCCTTCTTTGAACGCAATTTTAATCCTTTTAGGTTTATACGCGTAGTATTTTAGTCTTTAATTTTTGTGCCAATGTTTTTATACTTTATTTAATGATCCCTTTCAGTTTGTATTTATTTTAATGGAAACCTTTTATTTTGATTATTTTATTTTGCATTTCTTGGATTCTTTTGAACTTATTTATTATCTATATTTTTGAATTGGTCTTAGTATATCATGTTGAATTATTTTCCTTATACTTTCACTTGTACATTTTTCATTTGTTCAATTATATAGCTATTTATTTTAAAATTTTCTTTTTATGTATTACTTTATTTTAATGATTTGTATAATGATTAGTTTAAATACACTTGTATATTATTAATTTATACATACACATATAGTTAATATTAAAGTTATTTTATTTACATATTATCGATTTTATAGTATTTTATATATTTTCTTTAAAATCCATTATGTATATACTATTGATTTTATATTGTTTTATACATATCTATTATATATATAATTTATTTCTTTCAAAAATCCTATTTTAAATTATATATTTATTTATTCTATACACTTTTATATTTCCTTATATATATATTATTTTACATCAAATTTTTATTACGTATACATTATTTCAATTGACACATATTATTTTATGTATAATATTTGCTTATTTATTTTAAAATTTGCTATTTTTTATTTTGTTTTTAATTAGTTATATTCTCAATTTTTGATTCTTGATTAATAATGTTGGTATTTTCAAAATAGAAATTGTGTGATTATTGATTGTACATGTATTGAATTGTATGTGCATATTATTCTTGTCATCCATTTGTATAAATGTTGTATTCAGATATTATTCTTTCATGTTCGATGTTATATTTCTGTTTTTCATGATTCAATAAAATCATTTTTGCTTAAAGTTTCAAAAGGAGGTAATATTCAGGTGTTTGGAAATTCGAAGAAATCGTGCCCAATCGTGCTGGGTGTGATTTTTTGTTTGACCAAATAAACGAATATTCGTTCAAATTTTATACATAATTTCAAAATAAGGCAATATTTGTGAGTTTGGAGATTCGAAGAAATCGTGCCCAATCGTGTTGGGTGTGGTTTTTTGTTTGTCCAAATAACCAAATACCCTTTCAAAATATCAATACATGTTCTTGGAGAATTTTGGGGATGAGCTTGAATTCGAGGACTCATATTGTCGTGTCCAATCGTGCTGGATGTGATACTCTATTCCTTTGGAACAAGGGAATCTCAATATTCAATCAAGTTATTTAAAATTAAAAAAAATAGAATTTCAAAGCCATTTCAAAATTTTCAACAATAGGACATCAATTGATCAATTTGGTACCAATTTTGGGCGTTGCGAGGGTGCTAATCCTTCCTCGCACGTAACCGACTCCCGAACCCATTTTATTCTTGAAATTCGCAGACCAAAATTTATTTTATAGGTGACCCGATCACACCTAAACAAAAAGAATTGGTGGCGACTCCATGTTTTTAAAGTCGATTCCAGTTTTTTTTTCAAAACTCGATAAAATATGGTTTCCACATGGGCCATTCCCTACAACATCTTGGAATGGTCAACAATATTTCATAACATTCATAGACGATTACTCACGGTATGGGTACCTATATCTTATTCATGAGAAATCTCAGTCTTTGGAAGTGTTCAAAGCTTATAAAGCTGAAGTTGAGAATCAACTCAACAAAAGGATTAAAAATATCAGATCTGATCGTAATGGTGAGTACTACTGTAGATATGATGGCTCAGGTGAACAATGTCTAGGACCATTTGTGAAATTTCTAGAGGAATGTGGTATTGTGCCACAGTACACCATGCCAGGATCACCTAGTATGAATGGTGTAGCTGAAAGAAGAAACAGAACTCTTAAGGATATGGTAAGGAGCATGATTTCTCATTCTACCTTACCTAAGTCCCTCTACGGAGAAGCATTAAAGGCAGTAGCTTTCATTCTAAACAGAGTACCCAATAAAGCAGTTGGAAAAACACCTTATGAGCTTTGGACAGGTCAAAAGCCCAGTCTAAACCACTTCCACATTTGGGGATGTCCAGCTGAGGCAAGACCTTATAGTGAAAATAAATTGGACTCTAAAATAGTAAGCAGCTACTTTATTAGCTATTCTGAGCGATCTAGGGGGTATAAATTTTATGATCCCATAATAAGGAATATTTTTGAGACGAGAACTGTAACATTTTTTGAGGATGTTGATTTTGGGGGGAGAAATAAGGTTAGAGACATTGCTTTTGAGGAGGAATTGGATTCTAACTCAGTTCCTACTATCACTTTTGACGATGTTCAAGTTCTTATACCTATCATTGATCAAGAAGTGAATCAAGAACCTCTGCAAGACAATGTTGAACAACTCCCCATTCAAAATGAGGTAATTGTTCCAGAAGAACAAAATCAACAACATCAAGAACAAGTGCCATTAAGGAGGTCCACAAGAGAAAGGAGAAATGCTATTCCAGATGATTATATTGTATTTCTCCAAGAACATGAGGATGAGAATAGAATGATGGAAGATGATCCAATCAACTTTCATCAGGCCATGAAAAGTCCTAACTCTCAAAAGTGGATTGATGCCATGAAAGATGAGTATAAATCTATGCAAGACAATAAAGTTTGGGAACTTGTCCCATTACCTGAAGGTGCAAAACTAATTGGTTGTAAATGGATATTTAAAACCAAGAGGGACGTAAATGGTAATGTGGAGAGGTATAAAAGCTAAAAGATATACTCAAAAAGAAAGTATCGATTTTACAGAGACTTTCTCTCCAGTTTCATCGAAAGACTCATTTAGGATAATTATGACGCTTGTTGCTCATTTTCATCTTGAGTTACATCAGATGGATGTTAAAACTGCGTTTCTTAATGGCGACATTGAAGAAATAATTTATATGGTGTAACCAGAAAGAATATGGTTTGCAAATTGACAAAATCCATTTATGGACTCAAACAAGCTTCCCGTCAATGGTACCATAAGTTTCATCAAATAATTATCTCGTTTGGTTTTGAGATAAATACTGTTGATGATTGTGTGTATCACAAATTCAATGGGAGTAAGTACATATTTCTGGTTCTATATGTTGATGACATTTTGCTTGCCGCTAATGATATAGGCTTATTGCATGAAACAAAGAGGTTTTTATCTAAGCATTTTGAGATGAAAGATCTTGGGGACGCCTCTTTTTTTTTAGAAATTCAGATACATCGAGATCGATCTCGAGGTATTCTTAGATTATCACAAAAGAGCTATATCAATAAAATACTCAAAAGGTTTGGCATGCAGAGTTATAGACCATGTAACACCCCTATCGCTAAAGGAGACAAATTTAGTCTTACTCAATGCCCTAAAAGTAACCTTGAAATTCAGGAAATCCAAAAGATTCCCTATGCATCAGCTATTGGGAGTTTAATGTATGCTCAAGTTTGTACGCGTCCAGACATTGCATACATTGTTGAGATGTTAGACAGATATTTAAGCAACCCTGGTATAGACCATTGGATAGCAGCCAAAAGGGTTATGAGATATCTTTAGAGAACAAAAAATTACATGCTTACTTATAAGAGATCAGACTTTGGAGGTCATTGGGTATTTTGATTTTGATTTTGCTGGATGCCAAGATAGTAGGAAATCTACATCAGGCTATGTTTACTGTTAGTTGGAGGAGCTATATCTTGGAAAAGTGTCAAACAGACACTTGTAGCTTCATCCACTATGGAAGCAGAGTTTGTAGCATGCTATGAGGCATCAAACCATGGAATATGGTTGCGGAATTTTGTTACAGGGTTGCATATTTTGGAGAATGTAGAAAGACCACTCAAATTATTTTGTGACAATAAGTCAGCAGTACTGTATTCCAATAGCAACAGGAGTTCATCTAAGTCAAAGCATATTGACATAAAGTTCCTAGTTGTAAAAGAAATAGTGCAAAATGGTCAAATATCCATAGAGCACATTGGGACAAACTCCATGATAGCGGATCCACTCACAAAAGGACTACTAGCCAAGGTCTTTTATGAGCACACTGCTCACATAGGTGTTAAATTGTTTGAGGATATCATGATTTAGTGAGAGTTTATATTTTATTTGTTTTCAGACATTTATGTATTTGGTTACTTTCTGATCAGAAATGAAGTATTCAGTTTATTCACTCAGTTTTTTGTTTTGAAACTGACCTCACTTAAGTTTAAAGAGGACCAGTAGGAAATAGACATGTTTAGATCATATTGCATGTAATTTCTATGCTACACATCCATACTTGATCTATGTCATTTGGTTGTGTTAATATACGTGATCATGGATGGATTTAGTTACGATATATGTAACGAAAGTCACTTTGGTTCTATGTTAACATAATTAATGGATGAGATTGTTCGGAATACCTTTTGGATATGATAGTAAAATTTTGAGCTCATAAGGTTATATAATGACATGTAATTATAAATTAGTATATATATATATATATATATATATATGTGGTCCAAGTGGAGATTGCTGGAAAATTTGGACATCACATATATAATAAGGATAATTACATGTTTTTATCTACTATCATGTTAGGTTAGCTCAAATTAAAAGTGATCTAATTTGGTTAGAATTTTTGGGCTTTTAATTATTAAATAAAGTATGGGTTAAATATGTGTAGATACTCTTCTAATCAAATTATAATTAACGATAGGCTGATTAGAATTTGATTAGAACTAATATGCTAATGTTATAAATATTAGGGTTATGGTCCCCAAATTACACACAAGATATCTTTTCTAATATTCCATCATTAAGAAAAAGAGAGCATATGTTCTTTAAATTTCTTGTGTGCTAATTTGGAAGATCAAATCCCCAAAATCCGATAAAAATTTAAGGAATTCATGGATTCAGGTACGCTTCCGCATCTAGTTTTGTTCTTGATTTATTCCTGATGATTTGACATGATAGATCCTGGTTCATTAAGTTTTATTTCAAATTTATTTTGCAAATCTAAAAGATGTTCAAAGTGAGAAATTATACCATTTATATTGAAAGTGTGAAAAGTAATAAAGTGGGTTTAGATAAAGAAAAATAATTGTCCAATCGATGTTGAGTTAATTTGAATGAGAAATGAGACATAATAAATATATCTTTATACGAGAGAAATTTATTTTTATTTTATAATATTGGATTAAAAGTCTCAATTATGGGCACATATATATAATGTATAATGCTATTATAAAGTGTGATATAAAATTAAGTGACCAATTATGTTATAAGTGTTAGGATCGACCTGATTAAGCAATAAGTAAAAAAGAAAATAGTGGAATAAATTGAGAAATTGAACACACAAATTTAATGTGAAAAAACCCCTCCAAAGAGGATAAAAAACCACTAGCAAAGATAATTTTACTATAATGGCAAAAGAACGAAGAGTACAAAAGATGGAGATAAAAACTAAATCCCGAAAACTTGAAAACAAAGAACCCCCAAAACGTAAACTCAAAATTCTCTAAATGTGTTATGAGTTCTAATATCTAATGGGTGTTTTTTCTAAGGTTGTAAAAGAGCCTATTTATATGATAAATTCATAGGTCAAATAATAATAAAATAATCTAAACCAATCAGTGTTTGATTGAAACAAATAAACAGAGTTTAACTAGAAGATTATTTCTCAAATTTGACTTAAATAGGAGTCATACTTAACAAATCTCCACCTTGACTCATATTTCCACAACGCCATCTTTGCCAAAGCCCGCCACGAGCCTATCTTGAACTATGCAGAGAATTAACTGAGTCAAATCTGTGCTTAGAAACTGGAAGACTTCTAGCCTTCGGCTTGTACACTGCCAAATCAAAACTAACCCGAGTTTGATTTTCATGAACACAGTGCCCTAACTTTTCAAAACCTACATCCAAAAGAAAACTCTCTTCAACGAAACGGTCATACCATTTTCCCTCCTATGACCAAGTTGCCTTCACTCCAAACGAGTTGACTTCGACTCTGTAACGGACAAGGGACGTCTAATTTCATCGGTCACTGTAGAGCCTTCCAGAATATAAAGACTGCCAGTTCTTTTACCTTTTAACAAAATGAGAGCTCCACGAGATACTTTAATGCCGCTCAACTTGATGTTGATTCTGCATCCTTTCAAGTCTAAAATACTCAATGAGATGAGATTCTTTCATAAATCAAGTACATACCTAACATCTGAGAGTGTCCTAATCGTCCTATCGTGTATCCTAATTTTAACAGTACCAATACCAATTACCTTACTAGATGAATTGTTTCCTATGCGCACAACTTCACCTTCAATCGAACTGTATGTGGAGAACCATTCTCTATTGGGACACATGTGGAAAGAACATCCCGAATCTAGGATCCACTCAGACGTGAGCTTGGAGTTATCGCTCGTTGACACTAACAAGAAATCATCACCGCTTTCATCGGTAAAATTAGTACCAGCTACATCTTCCTCGCTACTCTCAACAGCTCTTTTATTTTGCAGTTTATAACTGTCTACTTTCACGTTACCTAACTTTTTACAATAGCAACACCTTTTGTCTCATTTCTTTGATGCTACCAAAATGGAAGCTTGCTTATTTGCCTTGCTATCCAAACCAAACTCATTTTCGAGTTTGTCTCTACTAAAAAAATGACCCTTCACATATTTGAATGAAAGTTTGTCTCTGCCATAAATCAGGGTCTCCCTAAAAGACTTGTATGAAAGGGGTAAAGAGCACAATAATAGCATAGCTTGATCTTCCTCGTCAATATGAACCTCAGTTTTCTTTAAATCATTTAAAAGAGTAATGAATTGACTGATGTGATCCCTAAGAAGCTCACCTTCGTTCATGCGAAACGTAAATAGACGTTGTTTCAACACTAAACGGTTAGCCAAAGACTTAGTCTCATAAAGAGTTTCTAACCTTTTCCACAAGGCAGATGAGGTCTTCTCCATGAATACCTCCTGCAATACCGTATGTACGAGGCACAATTGGATTGCAGACAAGGCCTTTTCATCAAGCTCTTTCCATTCTATTTGATTTAGATTCTCAGGCTTTTTCCCGGTAACAACCTTTTTCAAGTTAGTTTGAACTAGAATTGCCATCATCCGAAGTTGCCACAGATTGAAATTTGTCTCACTATCAAACTTCTCAATTTCAAACCTTGTTGCTGCCATCTCTGAACGGGCTGATCTATGAAAATTGAACTAGCTTTGATACCACTTGTTAGGATCGACCCGATTAAGAAACAAGTAAAAAAAGTAGCGAAATAAATTGAGAAATTGAACACACAAATTTAATGTGGAAAAACCCCTCCGAAGAGGATAAAAAACCACTGGCAAAGATAATTTTACTATAATGGCAAAAGAACAAATACTACAAAAATGGAGATAAAAACTAAACCTCGAAAACCCGAAAACAAAGAACCCTTAAAACGTAAACACAATATTCTCTAAATGTGTTATGAGTTCTAATATCTAATGAGTGTTTTTTCTAAGGTTGTAAAAGAGCCTATTTATAGGCTAAATTTATAGGTCAAATAATAATAAAATAATCTAAACTAATCAGTGTTTGATTGAAACAAATAAACAGAGTTTAACTAGAAGATTATTCCTCAAATTTGACTAAAATAGGAGTCATACTTAACAATAAGTGTCATAGGTATTAAAGTGTCATGAAAATAATGTGTAGATACCATAAGTTGTATTTATAATTTACATGAGGAGCCAAATTATAAATACCAAAAACTGATTTAATAATCAATTATTTAAAGAGGTAGTGGTCCTCAAGAAATAGGGTTATTTTGTATTTCTTTTCCATCCCCATCAGACAGATATATTAGGAGAAAAACTAAATTCTTGGAAGATCAAAACCTTTTGGGAAATCTCCAACAATGGATTCAGGTACGTTTCTGTATATATATAGTCTTGTTCTTGATGATCTGACATGACAAATCCTATTTTATTAAGTCTTATAACATATCTTATTTTACTGTTACAACAAATGGTATCCAAGCCTTATCATGTCAAATACTTTAGAATGAATTAATTTTCTATTATTTTTAGATTAAATCGTTCTTGAGATTATATGAATTTAATTAATATATGAATTTAATATTTCAATCATACATAGGATTTATGTTGAAATTTTAAGATTTTAATTTAATTATTTTAGTTTAGTGCTTTTCGATTGAATTCCATATATATATATATATAAATATATATTAGAATTGAAGCTAATTGAATTCAATATATATTTAGCAAAGTTTGGATAAATTGGTTTTGGTATGAATTGCTTCGATGCAATCCATAAAAGTTGCATTGGTTTTTAATTTACTATATAGATAAATATATCATCATTTGTGGGATTGACTGTTTTTCTTTTCGTAGAAATACATTAGTATATATCATGCCGAATTGTAATTGAATGCCTCGGTTAAATTATATTTCTCAATCGATGGGATTAAGTTTTATTTGTTAAAAAAAAAGTCGTTGAATTGTCAAAACCACAATACCACTCCTTTATTCATTAATAATGCTTGGTATTTTTTATTCATTAGAATATGGAATTCTTGAAAGACGTGGATTGCTAATTAGTTTTGGAAGTGCATAGTTTGGTATTTTTGAACACCTAAATCTTTTATATTTTGAGTATATAGTTTAGTTTACGGAGAATTATCTATTCATCGATAACTTGTTATTTATTCATATTGGATGTTTTAGTGTAAATCTAAACGAATTATGTTTTTTAAGCATCGGTCATGGCATTGTAATGAAGGAATTGTCTAGTCAATAAAAGGAATTGTTTTCGTTTTATGACTAGTTCATCATCATTATTATTTAATTAAAGCAGTCAAAAATTAAGGTTTTCGATTTTGATGGTGGCAATAAAATAACCTTATTTTGGGTTATTTTGTAAACTATAGAGTAATAAAAAAAATAGTTTTGACCTTTAACTGTTATGGAAATTTTAATTTTGAATATTGTTATATATATATATAATATAAATAACTTAATTAAAATAATAAGTTGCCAAAGTGATCTCTGTTATCGAAATTATTTTGTTTTAAAATATAACAGGTTGTATGCATGTAACTTAAACTACGTTAATATTGATCAGCCCAAAGGAAGTTAAGACTTAACAAAATTACAAGTACAACTGTGGTAATAAACATGTAACGATTATTAAGTTTTATATGTGAGCAATAAATCAGCCCAAAGGAAGATTTATTGTTCGACATGTTTTTTATTGTCAATCTTTGGTTACTACAATAAGATATCACTTACAAGTTAATATTTTTGCACAAAGATGAAATATTAATAGAGTGCTCGGTATTTTGAGATGAGATTTTCCTTTATTCAAATTATTTTGTTTTAAATTTGAAGTCATATGTGAGGTTGCTTTGATTTATTTAGCTATTATTATACTTGCCAACATCACTGTATGCATCGAAACATTCAAGGGTATTATGTCCAATAAGATTACCATGACTAAAGAATTCATTGTCGACATTGAAAAGAGATTTGTCAAAAACGAAAAGGCTAAAAGTAGTACGTTCTTAACAAATCTAATTTCAATGTGATATATAAAGAAAAATAAGAAAGTTGTGGATACAACATCACTAAAGAAACAATAAAATGATTCAACTAAGGATGGTTATTTATTTTAGTATATATAGTTCAATACAAATTGGATATTTGTATTATACTTAACTTTGATGTATGCTATTTTGGGATAAATATATATATATATATATATATATATATCTTTTAATTTGATTGAAATATGAAATTAAGAGAAATATTTTGAAACAAATAAATTCGTGTTTTGGTTTTGAGTTTTAATTAAAGATGTCTAATATTTTAAATAGATTAGTTTGAACAAAATGCCACCAAAGTGACTTCTTTTGCGTAGATGAGTTTATTTAAAATATCAAGATGATTATATGTATTTGTGATTCATGAGTTTATTAATTGACCTACATGTAAGTTAATATTTGACAGAATTTCAACGACAACTGTGGTAATAAATGTGTGACAATTATAAGGTACTCAATGTGAGCAGTATGTTAGTCCAAAGATTGGTTTATTGTTTCACATAATTTATTGTCAATGTTTGATTGCTACAACAAGAGTATCCCTTACTGTTAATATTACTGTCCAAAGACTTGATATTAATGTTGTGTTTGGTACCTTGAGACAAAATTAGCCATTATTTTGAATTTATTATTTCCTTATGAATTGATGTGAGCTTGTTTTATTTATTTTCGTTCTATATTAAGCTAGTTCATTTTTTGCCGACACAATATTTGCTAATATCAATTCTATACCCATGCTTAATGGGGCCAATTTCAAGGAATGAAAAAGATATTCACTTATAGTGCTTGACTGCGTGGACATAGACCTTGCACTAAGAGAAAAACAACATGCACTCCAAATCTGGCCTAGACATTATGATAAGATCTTGAGAAGTTACTGCAATTTATTTGAAAATCCAAAATCCGTTTGACTTGTAAAACAACACTAGCTCATGCTAATTAAAAATTCAGCTTGTTAGAGAAAATATCTTTGTTTCTAATTTGATGAAATTGTTAATTACTTAAACTTTCAAAACATTTAAGTTTGAAGTGGAATTCTTCATCTAACTCGATTTTGAAAAGAATAAAATTTGTTGTTGGAAAATCATGGTTTTGCAAATAAAGTGATTGTCATAAGAAATATGTCAAAATAATTAAGAACAAAAATAACAAAATAAAATCTAAAATTTTAAAACAGACCAAAAAAAAAACCCAAATTAAATATGAATATTTTAAAGTCATGCAGCAGAAATAAGTAACTGAGCTCCCGTTGCACTGGCCTGTCTAAATCTGAGGATTACCTAAGAATCAAACAAACCGAGAATGAGCTTACAAGCTCAGTGTGCAACTTATAATAAAAACCAACAAATACGAATTCAGAATGCTTTCACAAATCATTCAGACATATTTTATAATAGAGTAGAAACAGAACATATCAGATGTAGAATCACAATCCTACCCCCATCCGCTACACACTATCTCCAACCATCATTACACACCATAGAGGATATTAAATACCCATCTAGCCCTACACACTGCTTGGTGTCGGCATGACACTTTTCATAATACTTGTAGCCAAGTTGCCAGATCAATAGGCGATTTACTGCCAAAAACAAATATACATGTGGCTGAGCCACCAAATACGATAGATAAATTAAATTGCCCACACTTTCTCCATAATCACAAATCCCAACCCAAATGTGCATGCAGAACTAACAGATGTCAGAAATGTATATGTTATACACGCTTTATAATAGATACAGGTCATACTTATCATATTGCAGATTATACATGTCATATTACAGATCATACTTATCATATTTCAGATCATACTGATCATATAACATATTAATCATGCGCGCTTTAATCATTTTTAACACAATAGAACATCATATATCATGATTTGTAACCTAATTTGTATCATAGGACCCTATGGTTGGCTTACGTTCGACTCGTATGACGAATACAACCTTAGGGAAAAATTTAGATTTTGGGCCCACACGCTCGTGTGTTGGTGATACGGCCAAGACCCAAGACTCATTGAGAGCTGACATGGATCCAATCGAGTTACCATTAGGGCCAATAACCTGAGCTCGGGCTAAGAGATTTAAAGACGCTGTAGCAGCCTTAGTTGATCGAGTTTGGGGCGAAATTGTTGCGGGGCTTATCGAGCGTTCTTGGACAAGCAAGTCATGCCTTGCAACCTTCTTCAAGCTCATCCAGCTCGTTCCTAGCTCAATGAGCTTGTTTTAGTTCATTTTATCTTGTGCCTTATTTTGTTGGAATAAACATTAATTTTGTTTTTAGTTAACTTAGTTTATTTAGTTAATTATTAATTATGTCATAATTTTAATATGTTTAAATGTGTCATAATTTGGACATTTTAATTAAGGTTTTTAATGTGTCTTTGTTTAGTACAAATTAAATAGATGTTTTGATGTGTCTTAGCTTAAGACCAATTAATTGCAAGCTGGAGTTAATTTGTCTTAGCTGAATTCAAGTTGTCCTAGCTGCCGAATTTAATTTGTCCTTAAAATTGACTTGGCTGAATTTAATTGTTGTAGGTACATGCATGGACAGTAATTAAAAAGGTGTGATGATGGTTGCCATCCCCCAAGAAACTATTCGGTCATTGCAAAAGCCAAAAGTGAGCTGATGTTTGCTTTCCCCAAGCTGCCCTATAGTGTAACTCAATAGCCACAAGTGTTCTCACCCTTGTTCAAATTGGTTGGAGGTTCTTTTAACACACAAGGCCATTCGGTCCCTAGCTTTCACACTCCATGGCTGCTCATATTCGGATGAACCATTTAAAAGTCCATTGAAGTGCCCAAGCTGCCCATTAAAGCTCATGACTATTCGGCAACCCAAGGTAGCTCCTTAAATGTTTTTTACACTTTTTGGCCGGTTGTATTCAGCTAGGTTCAGCTCCATTCTGACTTAAATTAAAGCTAAGCTACCTAGGAGACTACAAGGTATGTTTTGGGAATGTGCTAAGAAGATTCAACTCAAATAAGATGATTTGGAGCTGTCCATTTAGTTTCTTTTATGTCCATTCGGCTAGCCAAGGATTTGAGCTATAAATATGAAGCTCATTTGATGTAAATCAGAATTTTGACACCTTCTATGATTAATATATCTTTTTTAAGTTTATTCAAATTGTTCGTTTAAGACTCAAGCTGACTTATCTAGCCATGGTGGTGGTGTCTACCTTGTTTCTTTGTGAACTTATCACTCATTGAGTGTGGCATTCCACCCCGATACCTTTGGTTCCTATCTCTTAATAGATAGTGGGTCAAGGTCCTATTCCTATCATCCATTCATCTCAAGTGTCCTATAAGATTTGGGTCAATACTCACCTATAGTATTGGTTCTTTCATGACCTTAAGCTCAATCGTTCCATCCAAATTACCAACCTTAGAAATTACCTTAACTTTTTGTTTGGCCTAACCATAACCTTAACCTATCTTAAACCTATTCAAAAACCCTTGTTTAAGACCGTATACTTAGCCAACTTCAATTAAACCGAAAGTAGAACGATACTTCTCAATTTTACGATCAGGCACATTCGCGACTCGAAATCAGCAATGAGCATGAGATCACATCACTTGGCTAGCCCATGTGGCCCACATAGCCTGGCACATGATTTTACACACACTTGTGTAGCCCACATGGATTAATTAGCCCAGATCGTGTCGTTCACACGGCCGTGGTCGTGTGTCACACACAGCCTGACACACGGCCGTGTGGCATCGACAGTCCCAAATTTGGCTTTTTCCGTTCACTATTTTTCTCGGGTTTTCGTTACACACCTAAATATTTTATGACGTCTATTCCAAAAACAAGTAATCCAAGACCTAAATCAACAATTAACGCAACCAATTTTAGTAACGATTTTTGAAACTTAATCAAGAATTGACCATAACCATACTCATTTGATCCCTGAAAACGCATTCGTACACTTACCGTTAAATGATCAGCACTTGTAACAGCCCGATTTAGAGGCTAGTCGAAACAATGATCTCGGGATCACTAATTCGAGGTTAGATAAAATTATTTTCATGTTATTTTATGTGTTATAACATGTTTATAAAGGTGCATGAAAATTTTGGTGCTTTAATTTTAGCGATTTCATGTGTAATCGCAAAAAAAAGGACTAAATCGCATAAAGTGCTAAAGTTCTATTTTATCTGCTAGAGGTGCCAAGTTAGTTGGCCTTGTTTTAAGTGAGTTGGCAGGCCATAGTATGCAAAGGAGATAAAAGCATTTATTTTGGTCAATAGTTGGTGATATTAGTTGACAAAAATGAATAAAATAAGATGAAATAAGCCAAGGCTATCATCTTTTCATTTTGTTTTCTTCTCCAATCGAAAATATCAGCAAGCTTAAGGGTTTGAAAGCTTGAAAATTTTAGCTACATCTCATCCTTGCAAGTAAGTCCTTTTGATGGTAATTATTGATGATTTTTTTGTTTTTGGAGTCCTCAAAGCTTAAGCTAGCTAATGAGGGGACTAATTTGTGATATGGTTGAAAGTATAGGGACTTGCCATGATAGAGGTTATGATGGTTGTTGAGTTTTTATGGAAGAAAATGAATGTTGGGAAGATGAGAAATAACTTTTGTGAAAGGTGTTGTCATGAAAACACCTAATTAGGACTAAGATGCGAATGTTGTAATTTGTTCATTAATGCATGAAATAGTTCAGCTAGGATTGTTTAATAAGAAAATATGATGAAAAGTAATTTACGAGACTAGGGAAAAACCATAATTTTGCCAAAGTATAAGGGCAAAATAGTCATTTTTGCCTAAGTGTAGATTATGATGTATTATGATTTATAAGTGATTAAATGAGTAAATTCTATTATTCTAGAACAAAGAAAATGAGATTCAGACCTATAATGGGAGAAAAGAGACATATGGACAAATAAGTCCCTTTCTACCCTTTTGATATTGAGGTAAGTTCGTGTGCAAATGTTGCAATTACGTGCGGGTTATTTAATATTCTAATGCTGTATGGAATGTATATTTACTCTATGAATGTATTAAATATGTTTTAACGAGATGTCAAGAGAATTGAATCTAAGAATAATGGGAAATGCGAATAACATAATATGATGATATTTAAGGACCCGTATAAGACCATATTGGAATATGGCCTCGGTGTGAGATATTGAATAAGACCATGTCAGGGACATGGCATCGATATGATATTTCATGCAACACCCTATAGGGGGCATGATGTTGATGAGATGTTATGTGTATGAGACTCAAGAGTATCATTTAACAATTTGAGTGATTCAACAGGTATGTTGAAAATAAGAATGTACGTGGTTGTACCATGAGAGGTAAGTTTGTATGTGTTAGATTCAACATTTATGTTAGCATGTTTGAGAATGCTTGGCATTATATTGATGCTTGATGCTCTACTAAATTGAGTAGTTAATGTTGAACGAGATGTTGAAGTCTTAGTGGACTATAATGAATATGAAAATGCTATCATGGAGATGAGAAATGAGTAGGGTCCCGTATAAGACCATGTCTGGGACATGGCCTGAGCACAGAGTTAAGATCCCGTATAAGACCATATCCGAGATATGGCATCAATACTTGATGTGAAAGTCTATAAAAGACCATAACCGGGATATGGCATTGACTTTTAGAGGTGACTCCATGTAAGACCACCTCGGGGATGTGGCATTGGTTTGTACCTACATTAATGACAAAATATTTATGTAAATGTGTAATAACAACACATGACGGTAGGCTAAGTGCGATACCACCTTGTTACTTATTTACGATGGGCTAAGTGCGATACCATCGTTTAGATTATTATTTGGTGGGCTATGTGCGATACCACCGTAACTATCTATTTGGTGGGCTATGTGCGATACCACCCTAGTAAAGATTGATGGTGGGCTAAGTGCGAAACCACCGAGTGATTTGGCATTGAAGTTGGCTTAGTGATAAATTATGATGTGTTGTATCATGAGAAATTGTGGTGATAATTGCATGGAATGTATGTTAATGCATGTGAGCATTAAGCTCGAGATATGGTAAGAATGTGGTAAGAGACGGAATGAGTAAGCGTTATGAGTGGTTGAATAGGTAACCATGAGTTTAAGAGTAAAACTCCTTATAATACCTTATGATTGAGTATAATCAATGAATATCAATAATTGGTTATTATTTTCATATGAATTTACTAAGCATTATTGCTTACTCCTTTTCTTTTCCCATCTCTTATAGGTTAGCTTAACTAGCTCGGGTTGGAGATCACCAAAGATGTTTTCACACTATCAAGCAGACACTTGGTATGAGGTTTTAAAGTCCTTATGAGTTATGGCATGTATATGGATTCTTTTTGAAGTTGATTAAGTCATAGTTTAGATAGCCAAATGTGTTAGCCTAAGAGAGTTTATGGTTCGGTTGTATATAGCCATATATGATGGCTTAAGTCGTTTGTAATTATACCAGAAATAGTTCTCTCTCGTGTATGGGATGAAAACTTCATTTCATGGTTTAAATGTGATAATTCAAGAGTTATAATTGATAACATGTGAAGTTTATGTGATGGTGTATGAATGTATGCTAGTGAGGGTAGCTAATGGCTTGGAAAATAGCCTTGAATTGGTCCACACGGGTAAACACACGAGCATGTGTCTAGGCCGTGTGTGACACACGGTCAGCCCCATGGGTGGGTGACTTCGCCGTGTGTCACCTGCATGTTAGTGTTGTAAGTCGGTGTCGACCACAGGCTAGCCACACGTGCGTATGCTTGGGCCGTGTGACCCTTATGAGGCTGTTGACGTCACAAACAGAATACCCAAGTTTTTACACACAGTCGAGGACACGGGCGTGTCTAGGTCATGTGGAGCACACGGGCCAAGCACACGGCGTGTATCCAGCTGTATGAAAACCCCTGTAGGTTCAATGTAACACCCCATACCCAAGTCTGATGTTAGGTCTAGATATGAGGCGTTACCACGCTTGAACTCACTTAGACATACACTTACAAGCTGAAGACATTTCGTTCTGACTTAACAACTTCTCTTTCTTTGTCTAATTATATATTTCATGGGCCTACGAGGCCTTAAGACATTATCCGAAAACTTCCTTGACTTAATCGAAAACTCTTCTTTGAAGCAGAGTTCACACGCCCATGTGACTTGGGACACGCCCGTGTACCCTTAGACATGCCCATGTTTTCCAACCGTGGAGAGTTACTGACTGTATTCACATGGCCTTGACACACCCGTGGGCTTAGACCATGTATTATTCCTTGATATACTGACTTGATCACACGGTCGGGGCACATGCCCATGTATCTTGGCCGTGGGGATTTTACAATTTCATGGACAAGGTGCAGACTTCACACGGCCTGGATACACGCCCATGTGTTGGTCGTGGCCTTCACACGGTTTGAACCACGCCCGTGTGTCACACTAGATGGATAAATTAGCAGGCTATATACCAAGCCATTGCTTCCCTAAAATGCACACTGTAACACCCCTTACCCGAAACCCTTGCCGGAATCGAGTACATGGCATTACTTGACTTGACTATTAACTCGGGTGTAAGATTTTAAAGCTGTTCAACTGCATCATGCTGACCAAATCGACCATAACTCGAGTTAAAAAACTCGAAATTTAGATCCGTAAATTTTCCTTGAAACTAGACTAATATAAATTTTCACCATAATTTGTCCAGAATTTTTCATGTGGCCAATTAGTACAGTTTATTCATCAAAGTTACCCTTATTACACTGCTTGACAATTCTGACCTGTCTCTACAAAAATACAGTTATCTCATTGCACAAATTTCCTATAATGTTCTTGTTTATACCAATGAAAAATAGACTCATTAAGGGTTCTATACATATAAACCATACTTCTTAATGATTTTTGTACAATTTTTTACAATTTTTCCAAAACAGAACAGTGACTCATGAATTCATTCAGAGCAGGTCTCACTAAAACTTAATTATCTCATAATATATAAATCTTTTGCCTACTCTGTTTCTTTTATGTAAAAATAGACACAATAAGGTTTAATTTCACATCTCATTAACCTTCTAATTCAATATACCCTATTTTTGGTGATTTTTCTAACTCACATCACTGCTGCTACTACAAGCTGTTTTGTTGCATTTTATGAAAGACTAGCTTCTAACCGAACCTATCTACATCCCTAATTCAAGGATTCATTTTGTATACAAACATTTCCTTAAAAAAAACGATTAAACTTTGATTAAGAATGCATAAACATTGCCATCATAAGCCAACATACATATCAAGACACAACAGCGTACTTAACTAAAAATTTAGCCATATTCGCATGGCTATTATATACATGAACCTTAAGATTTCATCAAACAAAGACCAAGTCTTTCCTATACATGCCTTCGTTTAAAAAAAAATCAAAATGAAAGAGTACCCAAAATGTAGATTGATAGTGTGAGTGACTTTCCGAACGATCCCGAAGAGCTTGTAGCTTGCACCTAAACTATAAAACAGAGGAAACATTTCACATGATAAGCTTGCTAGCTTAGTAAGTCCTAATTTCATAAAAATAACATTTGAATTTTAACAATTAAATTACTATAATTCAACTTGTGGACTTGTGCTCATACTTATTTTCAAACTTTAATTTTCATACCCATATTAACAAGTATGAATTGTGAGAAACGATATCTCTCTACCCACATGCTTATGATCAAAATACTTGTTTATAAACCAACCTTTCAAAACCCAAAATGTCATCGATAATCATAGGTACATGCATTTATATACTTAAATGTCAATTACTATAACATGGCATCAATTACACAACCACTCATGTGGCGAATATGCCTAGTCATGTATCCTCATATTAGAAGACCAAGATACAACAATCATATCATTCATTAGTAAAGCCGAGAACACATATTATAACCATATATATATATATATATATATTCCACACTCGTAACACATGCTATTTGTAATAAATTACTGATTGTCCTTGTCTCATATAAGTAAGAAATTCATTCCTACTTCACATACTCACCTGAGCCGTTAACTCGATAAGTTTGCTTTAATTCGCCTTGAACAAAATTTCGGTTTCTATTTTGTAAAATACATCACCGGCATCAAGCCTGCTAGGCATTTAAAGCCCGAAATAAATCACCGGCATGAAGCCTGCTAGGCACTAAGCCCGAATAGATCACCGGCACGAAGCCTGCTAGGCATTTAAAGCCCGAATAGATCACCAAGACGAAGCACGCTAGGCACTAAGCCCGAATATATCACCGGCACGAAGCCTGCTAGGCACTAAGCCCGAATAGATCACCGGCACGAAGCCTGCTAGGCATTTAAAGCCCGATACATAACACAATCAACATTTCCATGCACATTACTTAAGGCTATAATCACATCCATCTCATATGCTTTATTTTACAATATCATGTTAAACCGAACGAAAGTAAACACATCACATCCAACCAACAAATTTAATACTAATTCATGCCCCACATTCGGCCTATATACATTATTATGCCTTAGTATACCAAATTTTATCGTATACTACTTTTGCAATTAACTTCTCGATATAAATTTGCTTAAGGACTTACCTCGGTTGTCGATAGGCCGTGCAAATCGGCTATTCGAGAACCTTCGTCTTTCCCCGATCTAAATCTGTTTTTCTTTGCTCTTGATCTAAAACACATTAAAATTCAGCTCATTCAAGTACAATTCATCTTAATTTAGTCCCTAAGCACATAAATGGGTAAATTACTATTTTACCCCTAGCATTTCACAACTTTGCAATTTAGCCCTATTTGCATAACACACAAAATACACCAAATTAGCCAAATCTATGCAAGGGCCGAATGTTCCTAGGGACCTTACAAGTCCTCACATTTCATTTATTTTGCAAATAGGCCCTCTAAAATTTATTTTTACAATTTAGCCCTAAAACTCAATTTCATCAAAACTTCCAACACAAAACATATTAATCCTTTACATATCTTTCATCTAAAATCATCAAATATCAAAAACCACATGAATAAAACAATGGCCAAACATCAAGCATGCTTAGATTAAAAATTACAACATGGGTTGATTACGGTTCAAGCAACGATCTCAAAACGTAAAATTTACAAAACCGACTAAGAATTTACCTTGAATTTGGCTTGGATCTTGCCGAAATCTCAAAGAACTTAGCTCCCCTTGTGTTTCTTAATATTCGGCCAAAAAGATGAATGAAAATATCCTTTATTTCTTTTATGTTTTATTTAACATATAATATGGTTTTAACTTTTACTATTTCAACCTTAATTCATAAAATTATATAATATAAAACTTATGGTTAATTTTGTCATATACCAACCCACTAACTTAAAAATGGGTTATTTACCCATTTAACACTTCATATTAAAAAGCCAAGCTCAAACTAGCACATTACACTTTAGTATGCCACTTTTACCTTTTACGCGATTAAATCCTTTTTATCAAATTAAGCACTTAAACAATAAAATTTTTCTACGAAACTTTCACACGCATTAATTCACATATAATAAACTCAAAATATAATATTAAATTATTTTTCGGTCTCGGATTCGTGGTCCCGAAACCACCGTTCCGATTAGGGTCAAATTCGGTTTGTTACACACACTCTCATACTTCAACTCAAAATAATCAATTTCTATTTCATAAGCAAGTCTAAGAACTCATTTCCATCATACAAGGTAAAAAAAAAGCATTCACTTCATGAATTTCATCTTCATTGAAAGAAAGAGTTTGCCAAGTATTTGCCTAACTTATAAAACCATATACAAAATGACTTACAAAACTAACACTTTAACTAAAAATTACGACTTGACAAAATACTTCTGTCCTATACATGCCATACTCAAAACAAGTCTAGAATTGTTATACCAAAGTGTTGTCGGTAGTGTGATTTCTGAACTCTTGCAGTCACGATCCTCAAGTTATCTTGGCAATACTACAAAGAAGAAGGGCAATGAAAAAGGGGTAAGCATAAAGCTTAGTAAGTTGCATGGAAATAAATAGCAATTGTAATACTCATAAAAATAATTAATCAATGGTATTAGCTAACCATACACAAGTCAAAACTACTTGATCTTACTTACTTACGATTGCCCTTATCTAGCACATACCCTGCCACATATCGAGCCAATTTCTCGTGACTCAACCATTAGTATCTGTATTCATTCATTCGCATGACCAAAATATCATTCCCATCTCTACTTTTAAATTCATCCGCTTATCCCACCATGCACAGGGAATAATCAAAGACGTGTTTTTATAATCACTACGATAAGTGTAAAACCATTGCCACACTCTTGGGGTGGTCTTACATGGAGACTCCACTAGGTAATAATGCCATATCCAAGACATGGTCTTATATGGGATTACCCCTCGGAGCTAATGCCATATCCCAGATATGGTCTTACATTAGCTCTCATCTCAATGCCGATGCCATATTCCAAACATGGTCTTACACTGGCTCTCGTAATGTGGCCGATGCCATGTCCCAGACATGGTCTTACACTGACCCTCATAATATGGCCGATGCCATGTCCCAGACATGGTCTTACACTGACAATCATAATATGGCCGATGCCATGTCCCAGACATGGTCTTACACTGACCCTCATAATATGGTGATAGCATTCTTCGTATTCGTCAGAGTCCATTAGGACTTCAATATCAATATGATATCAAGCATCCTCAATTATGCTAATATAATATTGCATTAATTCACTTACAACTTACCTCGTTTTCAAAATGAGCTAGTTCTTCGGTTTAGTCTACGACCTTATCCTTTCCTCGATCGAGGCAGATTCTCGTCTCTTCTTGCTCTATAATAGCAAATTAGCTCATTTTAATCACTACATTAATATAAGCATCTCAATAATCATGCTTAATCAAAATTACCATTTTACCCCTTTTAGCAAAATGACCTTTTTGCCCCTGGGCTTGGAAATTAATTCTAATCACATTTTTATCCCCAACAAGCCTAGGTATACATTTAATGCTCTTAAAGCTATCATCATAAATCAACATTTCACATACATACTACAAATTTATAACATTTTCATTAAGGTCCTATTTGGTGTTCTCGTGCTAACACCCTTTTCAAAAGTTGTTCATCTAACAACTAAGACTCAAGTTCTTCCATAAAAAATGAAATAAATAATTAAGGTAGCTCTCATGGTAGAACTCTAAACCTTTCACAACATTGCACAATATTCCCCTCACTTGAAAGCTTAAGCTCTAGAAGTCTCAAAAGTACAATTATTTTCAAGAAAAATTCACTAGAACACTTACTTGAATAGATGAGAGCTTGCTGAAATTTTTGAAGCTTGCTGAAATTTTTGAAGCTTTCTACCTCTTATTTGATGCTAATTTTTGGTGGAAGATGATAGGAGAAAAGATGATAACTTTTCTCTCATTATTTTATTAATACAAGTCAAATTAGTCCACCTACTACTACTACTAACTTTGACTAAAATTGACAAATCTTGTCTCCCATGTTCTCCTATGGCCGGCCAAGCTTCTTCCAAAGGCTAAATTTCCTTTTAAAGACCTCTCATTAATATTTCATGGCCATTCAAAACTTTTAACAAAAAGAATGGAACTTTCGCACGTTATACGATTTAGTCATTTTTCGCGATTAAACATGAAATCGCTAAAATTAAAGTACCAAAATTTTAATGCTCACATGCTATCATGTTCTAACTCATAATATATCATGAAAATAATTTCTCAGGTCTCGGATTAGTGATCCCAAGATCACTATTCTAACTAGCCCCTAAATCGAGCTGTTACATTCAAAATGAAAATAAATCCCACACGTGGTAGGGACATGGGCGTGTGTGACCACACGGCCTGCCCACACGGGTGTGCCTAATTTCACACTGGTGTGTGACCCTTGTTTAGGTGAAAATTTTCTAAAATTTTAAAAAGTTCCGGTTTGGTTCCTCGGCATCCCGAGTGGGTGTAAAGGGTCTCGTTGACCCATGATAGGGATGTTACGATGGTGAACGAAAAGTTTTAAATTGGAAAGAATTTTTATAGCCTAAAGTGGATTGATTAAGCAATTCAAGTCTAGTAATGCCTCGTGCCCGGTTCCGGCATAGAATCTGGGTAAGGGGTGTTACAGCACTACTCGATGCTTATGTCGCTGGAGGAACAACCACCATCTCTTGTTCTTCTCTTATTGAAACACAACACATACAAATCAATTTTCTAAACACCTCCTTCGTAAACAAAATAATAAAGCAACCTCAGATAATAGAACAACTGAACAAAACTTATATCCTTACCCAAATCACAAATACGCATAAGATTGAAACCACAAGAAAAGAATCAATAACAACGAAAGTTTCGAGCAACCCGTTTGAGTGAGTAGGAAAAAAGAATAGAATTAAAACCAACAAAGCAAAGAGAAAGAAGAAAAGAATGAAAAAAAAAAGAAAAGAAAGAAGAAGCAAAAAACAAAAGGAAAGGAGAACGAGGAGAACATGAGATACGCGAGAGAGAAAAGAGATTTTTGGGAAAAAATAAAATATATTTTTAACACAACACAAACCCAAACAAACTCAATATTCTGATATCTTATCAAATTTTCCTCGCAGACAGAATTCGATTAGATCACAACCACCACATGGTCGGCTCAAAAGTAAATAGTATAAAAATTGCCAATTCGCTCACATAGGGATTTGAAAAAAAGACCAATAGGTAAGCTAACACCTTACCACTGAACCAACAGGCTCATTCTGTCACAAGTTGAATGAAAATAATATGTAAGCCAAACAGACAGGGATAAGGCTAGGAGTAAAAATAACATAACTTTCCCAAAATAGAGACTTGAACTCATGACCTCAGCACACAGTCAAAGCCTTTATCCACTGAAGTAGATACTTAATTATGGCAAAATTTAACAAATCAGAAATTAAAATTTTTGGGGCATTACATGCACCTTTCACTGCGGTAAACACCCTTGATGCTAAAAGAGATTTTGAAAGGTGGGATTGTTCAAATTGCATGAGTCTAATGATCACGAAACACAACATTCTAGAAGCTTTTAGGGGCACAGGATTTGAAGAGATTACTCAAGTCAAGGGTTTCCTTGGCGAAATTGAGAAATGTTTTGCCAAAAACGATAAGGTTGAGATGACATCACTTTTGACTTCTTTGATGACAGTAGCTTACATTCTGAATAGAATACCCACTAAAGCAGCTGTAAAACACCTTATGAGCTTTGGACAGGTCGAAAGTCTAGTCTAAAAAACTTTTACATTTGGGGATGTCTATCTGAGGACATGAAAAGAAATTGGACTCCAAAATAGGAAACAACTATTTTATTGGTTATTCTGAGCGATCTAGGGGCTATAATTTTTATAATCCCACAATTAGGAATATTTTTTAGATGGAAACTGCAACATTTTTTAAGGATGTTGAGTTTAGAGGGAGAAATAATGTTAGAGACAGTGCTTTTGAGAAGTAATTAGATTCTTCCTACTATCACTTTTGATGATGTTTAGGTTCTTATACATATCATTGATAAAGAAATAAATCCAGAACCTCAACAGGACAATGTTGAACAACTCCTTATTCAAGATGAGGTAATTGTTCTAGAAGAACAAACTCAACAACCTTAAGAACAAGTGCCATTAAGGAGGTCTACGGAGAGGAGAAATGTTATTTCATATGATTATGATGTATTTCCATAAGAACATAAGGATAATAAGGGAATGATGAAGATGATCCAATCAACTTTTTCAGGCCATAAAAAGTTCTAATTTTCAAAAGTGGATTGATGTCATGCAAGAAGAGTATAAGTCTATGCAAGACAATAAACTTTAGTATATACCTTTGTGTTTAGTATCCAGACTGAACACTAGTCATGGAGTAGTCACACTTGTATAACTCAATCTTTTGTTTCTTGAATCTCAAGTAGATTGAAGAAAACAAATGAGTCTAATATCCCATATCAATTATTTTGAGCATGGTCATGCATTTCTAGTCTCACTTGATCAAGAGGTCCGAGATATCAATCCTATTATGTAGGAGTGACAAATCTAATTTTGATCATTCATGTCCTACTACATGGATTGTGGCATACCCAACATCAATCTTTATTGTACAACCATTCATGGAAGACGATTGCCTGTGTTAAAACATACAACTCACAGTGTTAGAACTATGTTGATCTCAAGTCTAAAGATCATACTTACAATTATCATTATGAAAAATGTTGTGACTATTACATAATGTGTTACGAAAAATTTAATAATAAATATAAATTTTGTATATTTTGTTTATTTATAAACTTTGTAAAAATTAAATAATTATAATTATAATAATAAACTTAGAATTTGCACACTTACTGATCGCGAATTAATTTGATGAATCAGGTGATTAAAGTTGTTGCCAAGGATTAAACCCTTTATCCTTAAGGCGAAATTACCCATCATTTAGTGCACATAGTTTTAATGCAATTGCTCGTGGGACTTCAACAACACCACCTCAAAAAGTTGAATGCCTCTTGAAGGTCAACAAACTTATAGAATTTTAACTCAATTTCCTGTACACAATTATAAAGTACTAAGCTATAATATAAATAAACTTTTTATCGAAATCTTAAACTTCTTATCTTTTTTATGGATGATTCTCTACGTGAAGAGTGCATTCTATTTATAGTGTAAGAATGAAAGAAATAATAAAAGAAAAATATTTAATGAACAACTAATGAATGAAATAAATAAAGAATTTAAGTTCATTTTGATTTTTTAAATAAAACTTCAAATGCATGAAACAATTGTTTCATTTAATCCTTTTGTAACTCACTCGATTGATAAATAATCATTAAACATATAAAAATAAATAAATATTGATTAAAACTCTTACGCTTAACAAAACGTTAATGTTAATTGTAAGTTTATAAACACCAAATTAATAAGTGTTTGTTTAATATTCACAGATGAAGTACAAAATTCATTCATTCATGTACAATTTTCATTTTCAACATAATGGTCTAAGAAGCTTTCTCATGGTGAGTGAATTGAATATATTGTTGTCTAACGATAGTTATGTGCTGATTTAATATTATATATCCATAACAACACTTGTCATCAATCAAACACATATTAGTCTCAATACATTATTTTGTCTAAGCCCATAATAATACTTGACTAAGAACATTTAAGAATTATCATATCATTCTTAGGACTTTATCATTATATAATTTATTTAGCTTAAAAAATAAAGACCTGAAAATAATAATGATAATGTGTTCATTAATAAACTAGGTAAACAAATATGTTATTACAATCATAACATGATTAATCTCTAGTAGCAATGAGTGGTGAGCATTTCAATATCAATGTTGATGCATCATGGCTAGCTAAAGAGTGAGCGACGACCTTTGGAGCTGTGGTTCGTGACTCAAAGGGAATGGGGTGCAGGGTGTGTGTTCACCACCTTAAAGGTGTATTTGATGCTCTTTCAATTGAGGCACTTGCAATTGTCAACCTCCTCAAGATAGTTATGATTTAGACTTCCACGATATTATTGTTGAATCGAGGCACTTACTATTGTCAACCTCCTCAAGATAATTAGGGATTTGGACTTTCACGACATTATTGTTGAGTTGGATTGTTTAGTAATTGCTAACAAGCTTAAATAAGTAGGTTGGACTTGTCTTTTTGTTTTGCTCATCATTCGGTTAATGGTATTGCTCATACTCTTGTTGAGCAATACACGTTAGTGAACAAAATATTTAAATATAAATAAACACATATTTGTATATAATGTAAAATATAAATAGAATAATTTATATTTAAGTTGTCAAAAACGTAAATCAATAAAAATCGTAACAATAGTTGAAATTGAAAATAAGAATAGAGATTTACTAAATGTTGAGGCCTGTTTAACACAGTCTCCTTAAGACAGATTTGGTCGCTCATACGGTACTTGGAGAAACGTTGATAAAATGTCTTCCAGGATACAACACCACAATGATTAAAGCAGCAACATCTCTATAGTGAGCAATGAACAAATGATGCATTTTTCTATCACCGGAACGTTTGAAAGATACGGAGAGAAAAGGAAGAGTTTTGAGAGAACAGAAATTCAATATAAGAGATTATAAATGTGTGTAAAATTCTACAGAATTCATAGCCTTTTATAGGAATTGAGAATGTTGGAATTTTAAAAATTTCCACAATATCTGCCATTAAGGAGCCAATAAATCAGTTTGATTAAATAATTTTATGTTGGGCTAAAATATCCACAAGCCTACTTTGGGTCTAGAATTTCACATTGCTCACGTTGTGTAGGTGCACCCTAACCTTGTCGAGTTTGGACCTACATCCCCTTACGCGCAAGGCAAAGTTCCAAACTTAGTCATTCAATTATTCTTTAAGAGGGTTCCCATATATATATCCATCTCACACTTGGTATTTAATTAATGTGAGATCTAAACATTTACTTTTCCTTAACAAATATTTCCAAATAACTTACTTTGAGTACCGATTTCTCATTCATCACTCAATCATTTTGAGCATATGATATACCATTGTAAAGGTCTCATGGAGTAAGATATGAACCATAATTTTATAATACAACTCTCCACATTTCTTTATTAAAAATATGTCTCAAAATTTCCATAAAATATAATTTTTCCCATTCAGCCTCTGATGGAAATGTGAACATTTTTTTTAGTTCGGATTATCCGAAAATCACCCATAGTCCATCAACTTATGTTAGGTGATATTTTATCATGATTTATGATATTTTGCCCTTTAAAAACAATTACTTTAAAAGAAAAGAAGAAAAAAAGACCTTGTCTTAACTTTTATTAATAACCGTCTAAAGGGATAAAATTAAATTTGAAAATTTTAGGGTGTCGGTTCCCTAAGTCCATCCTCGTCTTGAAATTCATGTCCTCGATGACAATATTTTTTTTCTAAAAAACAAGAGAGAAAACATAAAATAAAGAATCAAAAGCCAAATGATGATGACCTGGAACACACCCAGTCGGCACTTCATAAATGAAAGAAAGTTCACACTTCACAACCTTGAAAATAAGGATCCATTCATCATTATACGTGTTTCCTTTCTCCTCTTGTTTTTTTTTTTTTTTTTTTCAACAAAATTAATTATTGTAAAGTAAAATCAGGCATTATTTAAATTAAAATAATTTTAAATAATATCTATTGGTGACAGAATTAAAAATAAAATAAAATTGAATTAAAATGATAAAACTAATTTACATAAAATAAATCTTAAGCCCTTAACTTATCAAATCAATCAAAACTTCAGTAAACTAACCATCCTTATACTCGTTACTACTTTTTTTTTAATAAATTATTAATTTAAAATTTTAAAATGAAATGTATAATTTTTATTGACAAAATAAGGATTATAGGTAGATTTTTTTAATTAAGGTTTTACATTGGTTTTAAAATTAATTAGGGATTTAGGTTGATTTAATTGGGAAGCACGTCCAGCTTTTCAGTTAATAGTCAGATTCTAATGACTTTTTGAACATTGTCGCTAATAGTAAAAAAAAAAAATTAAATACATCCAATGATAATTTTTTTACTTTATAAATACCCCTCAAATTTTACTTTTTCATTCACATCCTTCTTTTAACATTTTCAATTCTCTCAAACTCTCTCAAGTCTCTCAAGTCTCTCGTTTTTAATATTTTTTGATATTTTTATTTAAAAATATTATTTTTTAATTATCTTATTTTTATTTGTTTAAATCAATTTCTCACGAATGATCGTCTCCCTAATTCCCTTCGACGACAAGCATATTTCCGACGCTCAATTAGTAATGGTAAGATTGAAATTTAAATTTCATTAATTTCAATAATGTTAAATTTAATTTTTTTATTATAATTATATTTTTTTATTGTGTAAATAGGCAGATGATTGTGTTCTGGAGGGTTTCATCCATACTATGGGAAAGCTTGCAATCTCTGAAATTTGCAGATACTTGCAAGCAGTTGGATTCTTACATGCGTCTCGCATGTCTAGGGGCTGCAAACTCGATTTGCAACTAATTAGCGCATTGGTGGAAAGATGGAAGCCTGAAACACATACTTTCCACTTTCCATGCAGCGAGTGTACAATCACACTCGAAGACATAGCACTAAAACTCGGTCTAACAGTGAATAAGCCAGTCATCATGGGATCTGCGATCATTCTGGGCAAAATGACCCTCTGCTGATCACTGTTGGGGAAGGTCTGGACAAGTTCGAAAGTGGTTGGACATCGATGAACTAGTTGAAGGATAATTTCAATGAGCTCTCTGAAGACCTTGAAGACTAAAAGGAGGAGATGATACAACAATATGCTCGAGCATACATCATGAGGTTAATCAAGGGCATTTTAATTCCCGACAAATCTCAAAATTTGGTGCATGTAAGGTGGCTACTACATTTAATGGACTTCAATGAGTGCGAAAAACTAAGTTGGGGATCTGCCGTATTATCTACGTTATATCGGGAGATGTGTTGAGCCACACTACTGAGTGCGGCATTGATCAGTGGTTGTCTGCTCCTGTTGTAGTTATGGGCAGTGACTATCGTTTCTACGTTCCAAGGTGACCGACCCATAAATGTTCCCTTTGGTGAGAAGGTAAACATCATTTATTAACAAATACATAGTTTGTACAACAATTTTTATTATTATATGTTTCGACTAATATATCGCTTGTACATGTGGAACCATGGGCCGAGCTATGTAGGAATGCTCAAGGATCTAGAAAATATTAGGCTATTGTTAGATCAATGCTCGGAAGTCGAGGTTAGTTACCTATTCTTTTAAACCTATATTAATTACGTAATGATCGGTAAAAAGAATCATAAATAATGATATTTACAATTTTATTTTTCAATTTGAATAGATGTCGTATGCCGACACCAATGTCATATCTTGCATCCTGTCGAAAATGTTGCACAATCGGTAGATGTGAGACGCGAAGGTGCCGTTAATAGTGTACGCGACAGTGGAAATGCACGAAACAGACAGGATGTTGTGGCAGTTCGAGTGGAGGCAGTGAATTCCACCGCCACTGTAAGACCTGAAGGATTTGCACAAGGTGGACATGCAGGGGAAAGACAACATCGACTAGTCGAGGCGACACAAGGAGCACATCGAGGCGTGAGATCATAGGATGCAATCCATACTTGTCTGCGAACAATTTTTCTCAATGGACACGATGATAGTTGATGATTACTTGACATGGTTCATAGCCATCGATAAGTCATATCTGCTATCATCAGAGGAGAGGAGCCGGCAAATTCAGGTGAAGAGGTCACGTTAACCGCCACAGCATACTAAGAGGGGAGACGATTGCACGGGGTTCGTCATTCACTTCGGTAAAAGATGCGCTGCTTGTGACTGCGCAATATCTGGGTCACTTCGGTCTAGGTATTCCTATTCAATTAGGTAACCTTGTGTTTTATTCATAATCACCACCATACTACGAACTATAGCTACATGTGGTCAGTTCTTCTATTCTTGCAAGTACATATTTCACTCCACCAACGTCCCCTACATACTACACCCTTGCAAAGATGTCGATGTCAAACCTCGTATTGGGACAAACACTGATGTATCCACTGCAACCAATGCAAGCACTATGCAGCAATTGATGGCGATGTCGATGCCCGATACCTTTTTGACGTATTTGAGATTTGGGGCACCTTATGGTTTCACGCCTATAGTGACCCAAACACCGCGCACATCACTATTTTATGGGGGTGGCTTATTGTTGCAATCGGTGGATGAGGGAATGGCAAATACACAATGACAGGCGAGTATGACACAACAATCGACCACGGAGGAAGATAATAATGGTGTCGGTCCCAAAGATACGATCGCGCAGGGGGCCGTACTAGCTATGTACTCAGGTGGTGATGACGAAGAGGAGGAAGTCTACAGGCCCACACATCCGGATGCTACTTCGGATGCTCCTCTGGTGGTACGGCTGATAGTATGCAGAAATCCTCTATGCAACCGTCATCCACCGCCTTGTGGCACACATTCTCCCCGACGACACCGTTGATTGTATTTTTTCTTTTAAGTTTTTTAATGTAAATATAGATATGTCATAAAAAAAATTAAGGTTGTTCTTTCAAACAAACCATTTGTCATTATTACTATCTATGTTTCATCGATAGATAAAAATGTCTGGTTTTGTTATTAATATATGTTTTGAATATGAATTTTTTTAGATTTACCTTGTTTTCGACAAATTTTTTGGATTTTTTTATCGACAACTAAATAAATTGTATGTCCTTAAAACCAATCGCAATACAAAACATCAACCTTTATAGTTCATACTGAATACAACAAACACTATTAGTATGGCACACACATATGAAAATAAAATTTGGTTATAAAAAAGGCACTAATGAATATGAAATTTGGTTGAAAGCAATGTTATAGACACTGGACAAGCTTTCTCTAACATATTAACTATTCCCGGGGCTAAAAAGCCTAATGCTTCGAATAATTTAGACGATTTAAATGCTTCAACACATTTAGAATATGTTTCAACAAACTTTGAAGGTTTTCCTTTGCAAATAGACCCTTTCATGCGGCTATAAAATGACTCACATACCAAGCTTCATCATCCCTTACTCATATAATTTCTCTTCAATCCTTTCATACGGCTATAAAATGGCTCACATACCATTTTCCGATCTTAAAAATTTTCGTCACTAAAAATATTTGGTTTACGTTCGAGGTATTATTGAGTTGTCAGTGATGTGATACCGCTTTGAGTCGTACACATTTCATATATCATGCCGAGATGGGATTATTGCCTCCAAAGCTTATCTTAGGAAATTCGGTTATGGGGTGATTTTGCTTTGTAAGGTCAAGGCTGGAAGTTGATATGGAGGTGTCAATCGAAGGCTATTATGCAATAATGGATCAGGGTATAAGGGGGAGCCAGTTGACGGACATTACACGGCCATGGGCTTAATCTTTTCAAATACTTGAAAATGATGCCCTATAAATACCATATTGAAGTTTGAGGGCATATTCATACGGAAAAACTCTAGGGTTTCTAGCTATAATCAGTGTAATTTTTTTCTCCATTTCCAGGGAACTGGTACCTTTATCATTTATTCTTGTTCAAAGGCCGACACTGTCATGGATGTAAGAGGACTCTCAGACGGGGAACGCCTGTTATGGTGCAGTAAAGGCGATGCTCCTTTCGAAGCGACAACAGTTGGCGTTTATACACAACCCATTAATAACTACAACAGTTATCGCGCCGACTCGAGTTTAACCTCTACTATGCCGGAACATCTGCTCTCCTCCTGAGAGCCCTCTTGTGTCCACCTCGGTGTCGGCCTTCGGAGAGAACTAAAAAACCCTGAACACTTTTAAAATACCTTAAACTCTAAAAAACCTTAACCCTAATAAAATTAAAACTCTAACCCTATGAAAGAAAACTGAAAAGCGCATTTAGTTGGATGTGCTTTCTAGTTAAATCGACTTATATCCCTAATTAATTTTAAAACCAATATAAAATACTAATTAAAAAGATCGACCTATAAACCTTATTTTGCTTTTTATTTTTTATTTTTATCAGAGATGCGAACTGGCTTTATATATATGTGGAAGATGCAAGTTGATATATGCTCATAACTTATTGGTTTTTATAAGAAATTTACAATTTAATTTGATTATTATTAAATTGGGCTTAAATGAAAGCTTCAAATTATTGAATAAACCAAATTCAAGTATTTCAATATACGAATTATGGGTTTAATTTATTTTAATCGATGAAACGTTTTTAAATCATAATTTGAGTTTTTATTCAAACACAAAAATTTGATATGAGATTACGTTGGAGTAAATAAAAATTTTAATCAAAGGAATTAAAAAAATAAATTTTGTTTTAAATTAAATTAAAAATAAAAACAATTTGATTACACCCCAGTCGGATGATGTTATCATATCAAACTTTGCGGTCCACAATTTGTAGCAATGTGTTTGGTATAAAAGATTAACAGCATGTTTGGTTCAATGTAATGGTTATTCCATTACATGCCTATTACAGGCTTATTCTGTGGGCCCACACAAGCATACGTTTGCTTCAATGGAATACCTATCACGGTGTATTCCATGCCGCCTTAAGCAGCGATTTCTATTCCTTCCTTCTTCACCGCTTAGCTATTCGTTGCTTGAAGAACCCTTTTTACCCTTACCAAAATTTCACCTCAAAACACTCTCAATCTAAGACCATTTCACGCACCCTTCGACTCTGTGCATTCCTCTTCTTCATCCAAGGTCAGGTAAACATTTTTGCTTCTACTTCCTGCACATCATCTTCCTTCATCATCCCAAAATTTCACCTCAAATCTCTTCTTTTTTTTCCCAATCTTTTCCTAAAATCGGTTCCCCCCATCCCTCCTCCCCCCGAAATCCCAAAATTTCACCTGAAATCTCTTTTTTTTTCCATTTTATTTTTCCCAATCCATTTCTTCCCTACCCCGATTCCCTTTATTTTCTCCCCCAATGTCCCCAAATCGGCAGCCCTCTACATCTCCATCAGCAGCCCTCTGCTGCATCTCCATCGCATGGCCAGTAATTTACTTCCGTAACTTATATGAGCGCAAAGATTCTCATTCTATGTATGGTTGTTTAAAGTCGGTTTGTTCTCTAAGTCGTGTTACTCCTACTCTTTATTTTTGTTGAAGCATTGGAAAAATTTAAACGTTACTCATATCTTGAATCTTAGTAACATAAATTTGAAGAATTGTACGAGATAATGAGAGTAGAATGCGTTTAATTTTCTCTCCTTGTTACATCAATCTATTTTCAATTATATGGAAGTTTAATCGGATTTTTAAGTTTACCTTGGGTATTTTAAGTGGCTTGGTAATTTGCAACATTTTTAATCCAAAGTTGATTATTTCTTAATCTGGACTTATTATGTATAGGTCAAGGAGATATTGTCTCATTATCCATCCAACTACAAGCAATCTATAGTTATTCCTTTGCTAGATCTTGCTCAAAGTGAAGATGGAGGATGGCTTCCGGTTTCAAAGAATGAATGCGTTATGTGGCATGAATAGTGTTAAATAAATTTGATTACATGCATTAATACTCTCAAATTAGTAATTTTGAAGTGTTTAAAAGTTTGTGATGTTTAGTTAATATGAAGAATTAGACTGATGATTCATTTGGGCTTGAAAACTAACCACTTTTGGAGGTGAAGTTCAGTCTTCTTTTTTGGCTTCATATTAAATGTTTGCCCTGCCATTTGGTTTCTGGTTTGCAATAAATATGCTGTTTTTAAGCCAAAATGCATTACAGACTTGTACTTCGTGACATATGTATAGTTTTTAACCTATAGTGCTAAATATAATAGAAAATGATTGCTTTTAGATAAACTCTTTGTCATGTCAGAGCTGTTAAGTACTTAACTGAAGAAAAATATCCCGAATCATATTTTATTATATTTTCAACAATTTCAATGTTTTATTGTCTGATTAAATTACCAATTTCTTTTTGAGTACTCCTTTTATAGTTAAAAATTTCCATGTTTGGTAGCAAATTTGTGCAAGTAGGTGGTTAATTTGATTCAAATTGACCACGACCTAATACTAATATCCAAGAAAAGAATTACTAGTGTTAATCAAAGCTAGCAAGTTGGTTATTATTTTCCTATGATGTCACCGTATGCATTGCTATCCTTACCATTGTTTTACACAAAATCCATGCTAGGAACTTTGTTAAGGAAATTAAATTTAAGTTCATGTTGGATCATGCAGATGCCCTCTATTTTTACTGCAGCATACAAAGCTAAAGGGAATTCTTAAGCATGTTGTTTACTGGACTAGTAGTACCTGATCTTGTGTTAATATAATATTTGACCTGATTGAAGATTCAAGTTGATGAATGTATAGAGCACAGAAGAAAGGAAAAGTCGATAACTATATGACTACAAATTATTACATCTAGAATTATTTGAACCGAGGTTCAATTTGATTGTTAGATCGAAATACATAATTGTATCATTTCAATATTTGTCTTTTCAATAGCTAGGCCTTTATCTCAAATCGCAAAAGACTGAAATTTGGCTAGATCTTTTAACCACTGAAAGCTATCGCTAGCAAATTGTTTTGGATGATATGAATTTAGAATTGAAGAGTATTTAACAGAATTTTTGTGAGGGAAGAACATAGCCATTGAGAGTTATAAAGTTTTGTTTGTATGAGTTAATTTGATAAATTAAATTATCTTGTGGATATCCAAGTTGGAAGATGATTATAGTTTGCTTTGTTTACAGCTTTTTCTGCATTGGTTCAATTATCCTTGCCCTACATGAGGTAAGTGATGTGTTTTTAGAAGCAGCTAAAGTTTTCAAGTATTCTGAGAGAGAGCTTGGAGCAAGTGTGTGCTTTGGATTATTTGCCATCTCCTCGGCTCTTCTGTCGTCGATATTCTTTCCATTTTGGGTCATTAAAACCTCAAGGTTTGCCTTTATGGTTTATGATTTGGTTTTAGTACATTCCCGCATCTTGGCTGATCATGCATCTCATCATTGTTTATCTCTCACATCTATGATGTTCGGAGTTTCTAAATCTTCGAGTCATATCCCATGTCCCTATACTATGTTTTCAATACTATGTTGCTGATGCTCCTTGTGTTCCATGTGTACTTGTGTTCCTTGTTTTCAATACTATGTTAATTGGGATGTTAAAGTGTTGTAAGTTGAGGTGTTTAAATGATGTAAATTGAAGATGATTTATTACTGTGATTGAGGTGTATAAATGTTATTAATTGAGATGTTAAAGTGATGCAAAATGAAGTGTTTAAATGTTGTAAATTGAAGTGTAAAAGTGCTGCAAATTGAAGTATTTAAATATCGTGAATTGAAGTGTAAGACTATCAGTAAATTGAATTATTTTAAGTAATCGCAAATTGAACTGCTTAGTTGCTGGAAATTTAGATGTTTATGGCGTATTTGAGTTGTATAAATGTTGTTAATTGGGGTGTTAAAGTGTTGTAAGTTGACGTGTTTAAATGGTGTAAATTGAAGATGATTTATTGTTGTGATTGAGGTGTATAAATGTTGTTAATTGAGATGTTAAAGTGATGCAAAATGAAGTGTTTAAATGTCAGTAAATTGAATTATTTTAGTGCTACAAGTTGAAGTATTTACATACTTATTTAAATGTCAGAAATCTAGCTACCTATTATGTCTTAATGTTGTCAAATGTTAATTTGTTTTTTTCCTTAAGATAATTATGTTAGGTTTTTCGTAATCAAATATTTCTTCCCAAAGTTCTCGAGGAACCAAAAGGAAATGGGTTCCGTAAGAAGATGTCGTTGGTTTCTTGTATGCTCGACTTGCACAATGTTGGAACCTTTAATGCTGATACGGGATTTAAAGCTGGTTATTTAAATGAGTTGGAAAGAATGTTAGAAAAAGTTTTACCCAATTCAATGTTGAAGGCTAAACCTAATATTGAATCGAGGATTAGACTACTGAAAAGGGATTGGTCAATCGTTTATGACATGCTTAATGGAAAAAACAATAGCGGTTTTGGTTGGGATGAGCATAGGCAACTCGTTGTTGTCAAGATGCGTGTGGAACTCATATATAAATGTAAGAATTATTTCGTGTCTTTATTATCTTATTTTCACCAAAGTTATAACTAATATGAATTCGTCTTTTTATAGAGTCATAAAGAAGTCGATCAATTTAAACATCGTAGTTTCCTTATTACGACCAACTTATCGCCATTTACGCAAAAGATCGAGCCATCGGGAAAGATGCTCAAACAAATTACCGATATCATTGAAGAAATAAATCTTGAGGATGTAGTCATATAAATATTCATGAAGAAAGAAACGAATTCTATGATTGTGAAGCTAATATCTCTTTGGATGACATGGATGTTTCAAATGCAGAATCGCAACCACTAGAAACCAAGGGAGTTCTACATCTTCAAAGAAGAAAAAAGGAATTCGATTCGAGTGATCATGTTTCTTCTTCATTTCATGATGTCGCCACTTTATTGGCGGAAAACATGCGGTTGTTGGCGAACAACTCAAGAGGAGTATTGCCTCCGTGCGGTAATTCAACAAAAGTCAAGAATTTCGCACCATTCAAGAAAAAGCTATAAATTTATATCCAACATTATATGAAATAGAAGGTTTAACGTGGATGAACGTTTTGAGCATTGACAAAATTCCAGATCATCCAACGAAATGCTCATTTTCTTTAGTTTACCTTCTTCCGATTTATTGAATGGGTCAAGATTTCTTCTTGAGCATTAAAAATCATAGTTGTATTGATGATATTTTGGTAACTTTTGTGTTTGTAATATTTGGGACGGTATGTTTTAGCTTGGTATTATATTAATCTATTTCTTCTAATTATTTCTAAAAATCAACATGTCAATCATATGTTTCAATCCTTAGATAAGGTGCACAAAGCAAGATATAAAAACTATAGGGATTGCAATAGAAATGTATACTATACTATAATATAAAGCATGCAAGACATGTACTTTAATCATATAAATTAATTAACTAATACATAGCAAGGATCAGAGTTCATCTATTTTGATTAAAATTAGCCTTTAAAGATGCATGGCATAAGTTAAAATTAACTTACTTATATATATTTCATGTAACCTTTTGTTAATATATGAATATTATGTTTATGCAAAATATAAATTCTCAAGTTATTTATTACTTCTAATATTTTTTATTGTAGAACAATTAAATTATTTGTTTCAATAATAATATTTTAGCACATTAAATATGCATTACAATTTAAAAATAATAAAATAGATTATATATATATTTTATAGTATTATATATTTTGATTTTTAATTCATATAATAAATATATTAAGAATGTTATTAAATTATTTTTATTAAATTATATTTAATAATAATTATGTTAAAATATGATTAAATTATTTATTATTTTTATTAAATTATTTTCAATAATAATCTTATTAAAATTTAATAACAATAACAATAATCATCTACCTAAAAAAATTCGCTAAGGGTATTCGGTCATTTTAGTTCTTTTCCTTATGCTATTATAACATCATTCCATTCAACCAAACACAAGAATTCTATTACAAATTATTCCATTACATTCAACCAAACAGTTGAATTATTTATTACAGCTCTATTCTATTACACCTCTATTCCATTACACCTCTATTCCATTACAGCGAACCAAACGTGCTGTAATAATTGATTTAATCATAGAAAACAGGAAGAATCAAAAGTTGATGAACATCTCATTTATTTTATTAGTGAGGAAGGAATGGGATGCGTTGCACTTTGCTCAGCAACATGCAGCATGTTAACTCAACTAAGGCACGTGACACGTGTTTGGCCACCTTGGCTCATGTGGGTCGCAATTCAGTCGGTAATTGGTTCCTCTTTGCTGTATTATTTTTTCTTTCTAAAACAAAAACATAAGACATTTCCCATCATGGTTCAGCTTCTGCGTCCGGAGTGGGACCCATTACATCTTTCTTTAAAATAAAATCTTACTGTTTATTTTCTTTTACTTTTACTTTTTTCTGAAATTTATGGTTTGAACTTTGGTTATGTTGGGTCTCATGTTTTTATCTCGTTTGATTAAATATAATTATTTTTATTCTTTATTTTGTTGGATATAAATTTATATTTCTAAAAAATTACTTAACAATTTCTTTTTTTTTATCAAATTCAACTTTTAAAAGTTTACAAGTATATAAGGATCAAATTCCATATAAAAGTAAAATAAGTACAAGATAAACAACACAATTAACAGAAGATAAGGCCAACAAATTGAAAATCCAATTTTGGGAGAAAAAGCAAACTTCGCTTGAATCCAGTCATCATTGCCTATAAAGAGGAAATAAAAGCGAAAGTTTTCATTATTCTGTTGGTTTATATGTCAAAAAATCCTAAAGAAAATGTGAAAAAAATTAATTAAGTTTATGTATTAAATTTACAATCAATTAACAGTCAGCTTATACAAAATATTGTATGAAGGTACAATCTCTTCAAAGAGGCTGAAATTACGAGCCACCTCAATATACACATTTTACAAATTAAGCAAATGAATGGCTCATAATTGAGTAAAAAATATGACTGAATCCGCAACCATCCTAAAAGACTTGAAATAGGGATAAAAGAAGATAAATAAATTCAAAAGAACTTAGTGAGTTCCATAAATAAACAATAACTATCCTTAGTAGGAATAAACCACTCTCATGCGTATGCATGTCACAACTAAGTTAAGCTCCTTGGTGGATACTAACTGCGTCTACATACAATTCACAAGTGAACATATATTTGACAAGTTTAGTGCATGGGCGGGTACTATTCGTGTCTAAGTACATTTGCTAGTACGTATAATTTACTAACGAGTATTAATACATTCAAGTACAATTCACACGCGATATATTTACAAACATTTATACATCCTTCCTTGTGCTATCTTCGGATCTTTTCAATGCTCTAAAGAGCAAAAGTTCCTTTTCCACGATATTGCTCTATAGAGCCAATGTTCATTTATACCAATCGAACCTCTGCAAATCCTCCTATTAATTTAAACACATACGTGTTCCCCCACAAGGCTAGGGTCATTCGCCAATCTTGGTTTGCATTCACATGCTTTACCAGAGGAAAAATATATAACATATCATTTTCTCTATTTTCTCCTCCCATCACATTAAATTTCAACAGGCATCTACTACCTCATTTTCCACCTTTCCGGATACTAAGCTTATGCACAAACAAAGGAGTGTCCATTTCAATTATTCATACATATTTATTTAAGTTTCATATTTATAGTTTGTTAACACAAGAATACACATGTAATTTCTAATATAATACTATCTTTACTTGGAAGGACAACATTAATCTTAAGCTAGTTCATTATTTATCAAAAGCATAAGTGGAAGGAACTCACCAGAAACTCATTGGAAAACTTTATTTACTCAACAAGTTCTTTCCCCTTCTTACTGGGGCATTCTCTCACTTCTTTACCTAAATGCAATCAAACATTTCTATTAAATATAGAAACAACAGAGACTATTACATAAAATAAGAATCAACAACATGCAACAATTTAAACAGAGGAAGGTTTACTTCCTTTCAAAACTTCCAGTGAAAACTTACTTATATATGTATATGTATTTTTATGAATTTTTCCACTCTTACATTTCTTAATACTCGAATTAAAGGAGGGCTTAAGAAATTACCAGTGATTGGCTCTAAAGGCAGTTTCTAAATAGACTATTAATGCAGGTTCTTCCTTCAAGTAGTGAAGAACACTTCTAATCTTTAGAGAATAAAAAAACTCAAAAAGGAAAATTTAAGTCTTTCCACTAATTAAGTAAAACCATCGAGACTTTTCAGGTGTAATGAGGAGAGAGATAGAGATTAACACTCGGGAATTAAGGTTGGTTGATCTTGATGTGGTTCATTAATCTTCGAATTAGGGATCCAAATCGCTTAAACTCCAAAAATGGCCCCATTTTACCTCTTGGTCTCAATTTTACCAAGCTAGACAAATCAATCTGGATTATCTCTCGATCTCATCGATTAACCCGGTACTAATGAATTGGTGCCCAACAAGATCTCTTCTCGATCTCACTTGCCTAAATATTCCCTTAGGGTCGTCAATCCTAAGTTTGTAGGTTCATTTAAGTTAGTCCAATTTATTACGATTTAGTCCCTCATCCAAAAATTAGCTCACCATATCTCATCAACCAAACCCTTTAAGGGTTTAACTACTCATGTTGGAAATAAAGCTAACAAACATGAAAATGAAAAGCAAAGAAACCATTAAAGCAAAACTTAAGAAAAAAGGTTAAAAGATGATATTTTATGCAAGAAAACTTAAAGGGCATGTAAAGAAAAGCATTTAGCAAGAAAATCTAAAGTAATAAACATAAAAGGAACAAATTTTAACAAGTGCAAAGTAAAAGAAACTGAAATGCATTAAACTAAATCTGAAAATGTCTTACAACCAAGGTACATAGACTAAAAGTGCAAATAACCCTAAGTTACAATGATAACTAACTTAACAAACAGCAAGAACAACTAAAACAAGAAGAAAATTTGTTGGGAAATGTAAAATCTATAACTAAGGAAATAAAAATAAGAAACCCTAGAAAAGGAGAAAGAAAAGCTAAGAGAAAATCTAAAGAAAATTAAACCTAAACTAAGCTGATGTGGCCTTTTTTCTCTATCAGCCAAAATTTGGCTAATATAGTAGCTATTCTGACCCAATTCTTATGCCCAAAATACCCTTGATCGTCAATGATTAGTGCTTCGGGTGGACAAAGACTATCTTTTTTTCCATTTTTCCTTCATGATATCGATATCGTGATACCTCAGACAGTTTCAAACTTAGGGTGCTTCTTGGCATGTGAATATCGCGATACCATTGAAGGGTGGTCTCCAATCTTGGGTTTGTTGGAGGTATAGCGATACCATTGAAGGGTGGTCTCTAATCTCAAGACTTTTGGACATATTGTGATTTCAAGATTTGGATATCGCAATACCCTCTCCTTTGGTGTCGTTCTTGCCCAAGTTCAGCCTCCAACATGTCCCTACATGACTCAATCATATGTCAGGGGCCCTAGTGGCACTATTGGCCAAATTGGGTCTCAAAATGGGGAAAAACAATGTATTTACACATATTAAATTAAAATCTAAAATTATGAAAAACTACAAAAAATGCTACTTTTTTTAAGAATAAGCTCCTTAAATGTACCGGGAAAGCCTAATTTGTCATATCAAATTACGGTTGTTCAAACTCCCCTACACTTAACTCTTTGCTTGTCCTCACACAAACATACTAAACATGCAAAAGAAAAGACGACTCTTGGAGTATATCATACAATTAAGTCACATAGTGGTAAAACATTGAACTCATACGAGAACTACCTCACATGCAACTTAAGAGTGATATCTAGCCAACTTGGTTATTCCTAATGCAAACATAATTAGTTCACTAAGTTAAAATGTCAATAAATATAGAGACAATGGAAATAAATATATGTACAAGTGCTATCTATCAAAATAAATTATGTGGATCGCTTATAAATATTTAAAAAGAATTGGTCATATTCATTCAAAAAATGCAAGCTATTTTTGAATTATTGTGTTGGTGACTTATTCTGGTCCCAAAGGTCTTCTAGGTTTGTATCGTTCTGAGGCTTAGGACGGTTCAAAATTCAAACAGTGGGCACTTAAAACTGGTTCAAGCACTAGAAACAATTAAGCATAAGACATTGTTCCCTACGCACCCCCAATTTATTTACGAGCTCACCTCCTTATTTTTCCTTCCCTCGCCTACCTTAATTCTCCAAAATGTTAGAAGGCATTACGCGATATTAGTATGTACAAAATTGGTAAATGTGAATCGAAAGATTTTCTTTTTTGAGCTTAATTTTGATTTAGCTCTATTTTTCTTTATTTTCCACTCTTTCGTTCACTTTGTTTTAATATGTACTAACTCACATAATTTATTCATTTTCTTTTTCATGCACAAATCTACCATAATATTTCTACCTGGCCCTCAATGTCCATGGCCTGATGTCCATTACATAGTGCAATTTAAATAATAGGATAAAAAAAAGATTGAGCTCTAGACTCATTTAGGCTCTAGGCTTTGATATTAAGGTTACAAGGAAAGGGTACTCGAGGCTCAAAAATATGGGAACTAGGGGTACATAGAAAAAGATAAGCTTTTAGGTTCGAGGTTATTTCAAACAATGCTAAAGGTCTTTTCCTAATTAATCACACAACACTAATTCATTCAAGCATACATCTATCTAAACGAACAATTAACAATTCAAATTATTTATCTACAAGGATCCGTATAATTTATTTATCCTATGGTACAAATTATACAGCTTTTGTTTAGGTTATTGCCTCTACCTTATTATACACATTAACTAAATGAACTAATCGGTTTACAATTAAGAATATTAAGTTGTTTAGTATTATTCAAAATTTATAAGTTTGGTAATTACGTGTACTTATTCAATATTTACAACTAATGACTTATTACCTAATTGTAGTCCAAGCACCATGCAATTATATAAAATAAAAAAATGGTATTTTTGAATTTTTTTTTTTTGAAAAAGGCGTAAAATTTTGAAAATAAACACATAAAAATAACATGAAACAAGAAAAAAAATAAAACACATAAAACTATGTGCACCCCCTCACACTTAGACTTTTCATTGTCCCTAATGTGTTCCCGAAAAAGATAGGAGGTTACCAGACTTCCCTAGAATGAAGCGTCAGACTAGCTCGGGGGTCCACCTCGTTGTTAAAGCTTGCGAATCTTGTGTAGTCTATTAGGGTGATTCGCTGCACATAGAACAAATGCACAAAAACAAAACAAAATCAACCCAAAAAATTATGAAATATAAAAAAAAAAAGAAAATAAGTCCCAAAAACAGTATAGTTTAAGAGTTTGTATGTCACACAAATAAAAAGAGAATGAAATGCGAAACGTGTAACTCTAGCAAACCTCCTTCTGGACACTCACTCTGTCCTGCTACTCCTTTTCCTTTCCCCTTGATGACCAAATTCTTATAAGATAGCCTGGATCAGTCGCTCGGGTTACGAATGATGGGGCCCCCTGTGGATGGTTGCTCAAACGCAAACAAATCTTCAAAGTCGTCACAGTATGGTGCCGCATCATCATCTTCTGTCGCGTCATCATAGTCAACTTCTTCGTTCTCGCTTCCCTCCTCGTTGGCTTCCTCATCATTCGTAGCTTCATTATTGGACCTCATCAACCATTGAATAGGATCTTTCCCATGGATCTCCATGAATGCGTCTGCAAAAATTTGCATTGCATCCAACTTTTGATTAGTGTATCAGACCTCCTAAAATACTTCTCAAGTTAGTTTTTAAGGCCTACGGATTTCATTTTAGTGGAAGCTGGTCGTGTCAAACAGTCGAGTTTTAATATTTATAAAAAGAATGATCAAACTTGTAGACTAACTATGACAAGGATAGAGGCAACTGCAACTATCGAATAGTAGTATAATTTAGGCAAGGATATCTTATCAAACCCACAGGAACCTAAAAGTACTACTACTCTCTATCTTTCTCTTATTTAGCCTGAAATATGGAGTGATTGGTTTATTAGACTAAATGAAATACTTAAACTAGATGCAAAGACAAAAGAATGAATTGGAGAAAGACTTTAGGAAAACTCAGTTGATGAAGACGATACCCTCAGGAAGAATCCACCTATGACTTCACTTATTATTTATTCCCCAAACCATATGATTTCTTTACTTAGCTTGATCCGTGAGACTCCTTAACCTATATTAAACCCTCTCTCGAGGCGAATAACGTCTAACCTTAGGTTAATTAGTAGAACTCTCGTTCTCTTATAACAACCCCTTAAGGAAGTAATAAATCGATCAATGGATTCCCATATTAGGTTTCACCCTAATCTGGCAAATCTCGTAACCCTATCTCTAGGCGCCCGATCAACTCCGCTCAATTATGCTAGATCTACTCTTAGGTTGGGTCTATTCCTCCCCCACCTAAGCATATCAGATTAAATTAAGCAATATAATTAAGAATAAACTAAGTACTTATCATATAATTTAGAAATCAAATAACAAAATCCATTATAGGTTTCATCCCCTTCAGGTATCTAAAGGGTTTAGTTCATAACTAAAAAAGAAAATATCTTAAGAGAAAAGATAAAACAAAACATAAGAAATCCCTAAAACTCCCCGAAGGAATTGAAGGAGAGATCCTCCATCTTGAATGGAGCTCCGGCTTCTTGAGATGGATCAACTGGCTATCTTCAAGTGATTTCCTAGAAGATGAAAGCTTCGACAAAAGCCTCTGCCAAAAAATCATCCTGTTTCGGCTTCTGTCGAACTCTCCTTTTAGTTGCTACCTTGGGTGTTTATATAGGCTTTGAGATGATTTACTTGGCTCCTAAGTATCCTAATTCAAGTAGAATTCCTCCTAGGATGTTTAAGTAGACTTAGGAATGTGTTTCTTTTCCTCCAAGCATCCAAATTCGAGTGAAATTGCTCTTTCTCGCGGCAGGGGCACGGCCATAGCACACGCCCGTGTAAGTCGACTTCAGGCCGTGTGTCGATTCTGTCGATTGGGGCACGGCGTGTAAATCGTGGCATGGCCATGTGAAGTAAATGGCAAGGCACGACTGTGTGGCTTGAAGTCCAGGCCGTGCCAATTTCTTGGGTTGGCCCAATTTAGTCCGTTTTAAGCCTGTTTTACGTTATTTTTATCCTTAGGTGCTTTCCTGAGTGTAAGACATGAAAAGAAATGATTAAGAGCACCTTTTTACATAAATCAAGGATAAATCATCCAAAAGCATTGTAACATCCTAAAACTGGGGCTATTTGTAATTAAATGATTTTTCTTAAATTGAATTGCTGTGTTATTGATTGTGGTATTATAAGGCTTAATTGGAGGTCTTGAGTAGGCTCGGTTTAGTAGAAAAATTTTATTTGGAAGCTTTCAAGGTAGGGAGCCTTAGTAAATAGGGGTTATAAGAATAAATGAAGGAACATTTGACATAGAATAAGCCTTGGAAAAGTGGCAATAGTGAGGCCACTTAAGTGCTGCAAGTGACGCCATCAAGGAACAAGGGAGAGCCTTGGTTCGAGTCATGAAATTCCCTTTTTGTTTCTTACTTTGGACGGCATAGGAAGGGAGAGTTCTTTCTCTCTTTAAAATCTTTTTTTTATTAATTATTTAGATAATAAGTTAATAGAAGATAAAGAAGATATTGGTTGGATTATTATTTGATTAAGGGGGGATTAATTCAAATTAGTTGAATTAAATTAAACAAGTTGCCTAGAGTAAATTAAGGTAGTTGAATGAATTTTGAACTCCTTTGGAAGGAGTGGACGGCAAGTAAAAGGGGGATAGTGCGAATGCCTATAAAACATCACCTACCACCTTGCCTCTCTTTTGTCATTTTGCCAAAGTGTCAAATCCCTAACCCTTCATTTGTTCTTCTTTTATTTTCTTCATTCTCTCAAACCCCTTCAGCCGAAACTTTTAACACCTTTCTTCTCCATTATTTTCTTTCTCCCCTTGGCCGAATACACTCCCTTGGAAGTGCCGATTTCCTTTTCTCCTATTTACTCACTTTGGCCGAATAGTGTAGTGGCATAGATACTTCGGGATTTCGCTAGTATTCAATCAATTGTGAAGGTAAGTAAGGTTGGCCGAATGCCTATGTTCCCTTTCCCTATCTTTTTTGACTTTTTAAGGATTAAGGGCCGATGTCAGCATTTATTTACAAGGTGCTAAGTATCTGTTTTGAAAACCGAATCTGTCTAGGTGTTTCGGGATTTTGGAGATCGACAAAGCAAGCCGTCATTCGGGATCAAACGGGTGGTAAGTGGTGGTAAGGTTTGATTTTCATAAGATTTAGCTTTCAAGGATTTAAAGCTGAAGGCTATTAGCTTTATTTATTAACCGATGGTAGTTGGTGAAGCAGATTCAGGAATCGGGTGTTGTGATTAGTATCCAAAAGCGAGAAGGTAAGGATTCAGGTTCAAAAGGAGAACCCTTTTAAATATTTGGGTTGGCCGATTAGGCCATAGTACTAATTCTATGTTGGCCGAATATAGGTGTAGAGAGAACTGTGGTGATCAACACCTCTTTTCGGGATTTAGAGCATTCAGTGGTGACAGGTGTGTACATACACACTTATAACAATTAATAAACTGTATTAAGTACATGTTGTATGTAAATCTGATTTATGTAGATACGAATTTAGTACCATAATGGTACAAGCGAGGATCCCGGTAAGTCTCTGTCATTATGAGATTGATAATAATGCTTTTGGGAAGCATAGCTTATGTGATACATGTGATAAATGTATGATGTTATAAACTCTATTATAATGTGATTTGATATGGGTTGATGAGTGGAGGGGGCAGTTATATTGTGTCGACGGACACTAGTGTTTTGGTAACACACTGTGACTACGGTCACCGAGGTTTGGTACCTCCGAGGTTTGGCACCTCATAGCGTCTCGCCCCGTGGCTTAGCACCACCGTGGGTTGGCCCCACTTTGAGATATGGGATTGACGCCATGATTTGGTATCACGTGATGGGTTGGCCCCATCACCGATTTGTGTCTTCGGACACCGGAGGTTTGGCACCTCCAAAGATTTGGTATCACATCTGTGACTATACGTCACCAGTGGTTTGGCACCACCAAAGGGTTTGGTACCACAATGGGGTAGACAGAGGCGCTTGGTTGGCTAGGTTGGGTATATGTCTTAATGCATGATTAATGTGTTATATAGTGTGTATGATGTGGTATTTACACGGGAAGGGTTACATCTTGAGTCTTGGTGACTCACCTTCTCTTTATTTTTTCAGTGACATATAGTTCATGGATATGGAGCCGGAGGGACTTGAGGTGGCCATGCAGTGGAGCTTTAAATTTATTAGACTTTAAATTTCGGTTCTTTACATTTTTCTTTATTTTTGGTTGATTTTAATTGGGTTGTAATAAGGCCTCCTAAAAATTATTTTAGTACTGTGATATGCTTGAGTATTCGTTTCAAACTTTATGATTATAAGAATGAATTCACATGTTTTTCCAAAGCAATCGAAAAGGGTTTTCAAGTACCATCGGGTACATATAAAATATACATAATAACTTGACTTAACAAATATTTTCAAAATAAATCCAAGTATAAGATTTGTACACCTCAACTGTTTTTAACAAAACGCTATCTTTTATCAAAAACTTAAACCGTTTTTTTTAAAAGATTACAAAAGGTTTTTCTCCATAGCAAACCAAATTCGGTCGAAGTGTTTGGGCTGGGTTTGGGCTGTTACAAATTGGTATCAGAGCCCAGTTCAATACTCGGCTGTGGGGGCCCAAGGCGCAAAAATGTTTTGGTAGGCCTTTTTGAAGTATTTTTGGGTTTTTGAACAGCATGGCACCGAGTCTCCGGCACCTATCCGCCCAGGTAAGTGTTCCTAACTTCTGTATGACTTATTTTCTGTAGAAGGGTAGGAGACATGGAACGTAGAATAGACTTATAGGAATTTGAACCCTAGGATTCGACTACTCAAACATAAACAGAGCATAAGACTTAATGAACTCAACCAACCTATGACCAAGTCACTGAGCTAGGGTGTGGTAACCCCTGTACGCATGTCTAGGTTTGGAACCGAAAGAGCCTGGTATTTAAGCAGTCCGAGTGACTCACCTCCTCTTCGCAGGTATCCTACCTGGTGCGTAGCTTGGGTTCACCCTAACTCAGAGGGCTCAGTGGTGTGGTAACCTCTATGCGCATGTCTAGAAAGGTTCGGTGGGAGCTTGGTATTTAAGCAGTCCGCGTGACTCACCTCCTCTCCACTCGAATCCTGCCTGGTGCATAGCTTTGGTTCACCCTGACCAAGAGGGCTCGGTCATAGGCTAAACATAACGACTAAAACCCGAAAGGGAACTAACCATGTTTTTGAAAAAGAAGAAAATAACAAAACCCTAGTTTCTTCGGAACTTTTAAAATCACTCTTTCAAATATGAGAACAACCATTTTTACAATGTTTTTCTCGAAAAAGTTAATTTGTGAAAATTACAGAAATGCCCTTAGGGGTGAAATTACTAAAATGCCCTTGACTCATAAAATATTAATTCAATGGTTTTGCCCAAAAATTTCCTTATTTTAGAAATATCCAAAAACTTGACTTTACAAATCACCAATAAAATACTTTGGTTTTGGAAAATTACGGAAATGCCCTCAACTTGTAAAATTACCAAAATGACCCTGAGTATAAAATTTTTGTAACATCATCGTTTTAAGAAGGGAAAACTCTCAAAAGGGACCCTCAGAGTTTTACAACTCTTAAAATACCCCAGATTTGTTAAAAATTTTAAAATTACCCCGGTTGACAAAATTACCAAAATACCCCTAGTTTCTAAAATGATGCCATAACTTCAAATTTTACAAATTTTCAGTAATACCCTCCAGTTTTGGGAATTTCAAAGTGACCTGCTTTATTAAAGTTTGAAATTTCTCAGATTCTATTACAAAAAAAAATACCCTTGTAGGGAAATGACGAAAATACCCCTGGGTTAGAAACAGGACAGAAATGTCCGAGGAGTGAATAGGTATGGAAAGTACTAGGGAATGAATGTGGCCTTTTGTGTGAACTAGGGTAGAAGACTTAAAACCTTGCTTGATAGAAAGAATCCTTATTAAACTTTTTATAAAATTCTTCGCGGATAATCAAGCGGAACAAATTACTAATCCATAAAATTTTTCTTAATCAGATTAAAAGCGCGTTAGATAGAATGAGTTCTAGAGGACGTGGTCGATGTGGACGTGGTAGGGGAAGAATGACCATATCTGAACCCGTTAGGTCAGGACATGGTTCTGAAAATGAGGTACCACCGCCACCACCACCTCCAGCTTTTGGAGTCGAGGAGCAAGATCAGACGGGAGGAGAGGCAGTATCGCAAGTTGTGTTGCGAGTTCTCGAGTTAGTGGCTGGGGCTGGTGGAAATTTAGGAGCTCAAAAATCGGTTCTCGAGAGAATTCGGTCTAACGGAGCTGAAGTGTTCAGGGGTGTGTCAGGAGTGGCACCCAAAGTCAATGGAATCTTGGGCCGGAATCTCTGAAAGGATCATGGACGATCTTGACCTGACTAACGAGGAGAAGCTAAAAGGGGCCGTGTCACTTCTGAAGGATGAAGCATATCAGTGGTGGCTCACCGTTCGGGATGGGGCCACGACGGATGATCTTACATGGGATTACTTTAAGGCTGCTTTCCAGAAAAAGTATGTGGGTACCAGCTACACTAACGCGCAGAGAAAGGCTTTTCTGGGGTTAGTACAAGGAACTAAGTCTGTGTCGGAGTATGAGGCAGAGTTCCTAAGGCTGAGTAGATATGCAAAAGGCATTGTGGCTACGAAACATGAGCGCTGTGTCCACTTTGAGGACGGGCTGAGAGATGATTTGAGGCTGCTGATTACTCCGCAGCAGGTTCGTGTGTTTTCGTCCCTAGTAGAAAAGGCTAAGGTAGCCGAAAGTATCAAGGCAACTGTGAGGCAAAACTATGATAGGCTCAAGCAGAAGAGAGGTTTTGGGCCATCTGGGTCGGGTGGTAATGATCGAAAAAAGGCTAGGCGAGTGGGCCAAGTCGGTGAAAGAAGGCCCATGATCGCTAATCGTAAACCGATTCGATGTAATCGCTGTGGAAAAGCCCATTGGGAGGTTGTTGGACCGGTGAGCGAGGTTGCTTTGAATGTGGGTCTTTGGAACACCGCGTGAGGATTGTCCCTGTAGTCGCTCGAATCGGTCGGAGGGGCGTAACTGCACTCGGGATAGAAGTGTGGGACTACAGAGAGGTCGTGGTAATGGTAGAGGGGGAAACGGTGCTAATCGTGGTCGCGAACTCGAAGCGAAAGCGCAACAATCTGAGAGCAAAGGTAGCTGGCTTAGTTTATGCGGCGAGGCATCCCGAAGAGGGTGACGCACCGGACGTCATGATCGGTACGCTTCTAATTTTCGGTCTTCCTTATGTTGCATTAATTGATGTGGGTTCTACGCATTCATACGTAGTGAGTAGTGTGGTAGAGACTTTGAACCTAGACTCTGAGATTGCTGCTAGGGAGATGACTGTAATTAGCCCTTTAGGCCATTCTCTAGTTGTGAACAAACTTTTTAGGGATGTACCCCTAGAACTTCAAGGGGTCGTGTTTGTGGCTGATCTGATGGAACTACCGTTTGGGGAGTTCGATTCGATCCTTGGAATGGACTGGCTGGTTAGGTACCAGGCGAGGTTGGATTGCGCTGCTAAGCGCATGGTTCTTAAGATGGTCAAGGGATGAAGTGGTTATGATCGTGTCAAGAAATTACCTCTCTAATGTGGTGTCGGCCTTGAAGGTGAAAAGATGGTTAGGAAAGGGTGTGAGGCGTTTATAGTTCAATTTGTGCCTTGGAGGCTAAGGAGTCACGGTTGAAAAGGTCCCAACGAGAGGGGAATTCATTGATGTATTCCTGAGGAACTTCCGAGTTTACCTCTAGATTTGCTACTTGGACAAAGACCATATCTCTATAGCACGTGTCGAATGGCACCAAAGGAATTGGTGGAGTCAAGGCTCAAATTCGTGAGCTCTTGGATGAGGGTTTATTCGACCTAGTATATCTCCGTGGGGAGCGCTTTGTATTGTTTGTCAAGAAGAAGGACGGTTCTATGCGGATGTGCATCGACTCACCGCCGCTTAAACAAGTTAACGATCAAAAACAAGTATCCATTGCCTCGGATCGATGACTTGTTTGACCAATTGAAGGGTGCGTCGGTATTTTCGAAGATTCCTTAGGTCGGGTTATCATCAATTAAAGGTGAAGGAGGCTGATGTGTACAAGACGACATTCCGAACTCGGTATGGGCATTACGAGTTCCTAGTGATGCCATTCGGGTTGACCAATGCACCGGCGGCGTTCATGGATTTAATGAATAGAGTATTTCAACAGTACTTGGACCAATTTATCGTAGTGTTCATAGACGACATATTGGTTTACTCAAAGACGGAGGAGGAGCACGACAAGCATTTGCGAATAGTTTTGCAAGTACTGAGGGAAAAATAGTTATATGCCAAATTCAGTAAGTGCGAATTTTGGCTAAGGGAGGTGGCTTTCTTAGGTTACGTGGTGTCAGCGGAAGGGATTAGAGTGGATCCCTGCAAGATTGAAGCGGTGTTGGAGTGGAAACCACCTAAGTCGGTGGTAGAGATTTGAAGCTTTCTGGGTCTAGCCGGGTACTATCGAAGGTTTGTGGAAGGATTCTCGTTAATTGCTGCACCGTTAACTAAGCTATTGAGGAAGGGAGTGCCATTTGTTTGGTCGGAAAAGCAGCAAGAAAGTTTTGATAAGTTAAGAAAGATTACGTGAAGCTCGGTCTTGGTACAGCCTGAGGCAGGGAAGTTGTTTACAATTTACTGTGATGCATCCCATACGGGGTTGGGAGTGTATTAATGCAGGAAGGGAAGGTAGTAGCCTATGCGTCCCGTCAGTTAAGACCGCATGAGGTTAACTACCCAACTCACGACTTGGAGTTAGCAGCGGTAGTCTTCGCCTTGAAAATATGGAGGTATTACTTGTATGGGGAGAAGTCGATAGTCTACACGGATCACAAAAGTTTAAGGTATCTCTTGACTCAGAAGGACTTGAACTTGAGGCAACGACAGTGGATCGAACTGTTAAAAGACTACGACTGTTCAATTGAGTATCATCCGGGCAAAGCTAACGTGGTGGTTGATGCGTTGAGTCGGAAGGTCGTGGCGGACTTACGGGTGATGTTTGCTCATTTGAGCCTATACGATGATGGAAGTCTTTTGGCAGAGCTGCAAGTTAAGCCAACTTGGATCGAGGAGATTAAGGATAAGCAGTTGGTAGACGAGGGATTGAATGCAAAGAGATTGCAAGTCCAAAATGGTGGTCTGGAAGAGTATAGTTTGTCTGATCATGGTGTGTTATGTTTTCAAGGACGGCCCTGTATGCCGAAGGATGTAGAACGGAGACAAAGGATTCTCCATGATGCACATAGCAGCCCATACGCTATGCATCCTGGAGGTAGCAAAATGTACGGAGACTTGCGGAGATAGTTCTGGTGGCCTGGGTTGAAGCGCGAAGTGACTGAGTTCGTGGGAAGGTGTCTAACGTGTCAGCAGGTTAAAGCTGAACATCAGTTACCATCAGGACTACTTCAACCAGTAAAGATTCCTCAATGGAAGTGGGAGCGGATCACTATGGATTTCGGTGGTCTACCCTCACGCCCAAAGAAGAAAGATGCGCTTGGGTAATCGTAGACCGCCTAACTAAATCAGCTCACTTTGTACCAAAGAGAATGGATTACTCACCCGAAGCTAGCAAAGTTATATGTGGCCGAGATAGTCAGATTGCATGGTGTGCCAGTATCAATTATCTCAGATAGGGATCCAAGGTTCACGTCGAGGTTTTGGAAAGCATTGCATCAAGCTTTGGGAACACGATTGATTTCAATCTGACTTTCCATCCACAATGAAGCAGGCGATGAAAAGGGTTATCTGATCTTAGAGGATATGTTTGAGGGTTGTGTCTTGGAATTCGAGGTAGTTGGGAGGAATTTTACCATTAATGAGTTCGCCTACAACAATAGTTACCAAGCGAGTATCCAGATGGCACCATACGAAGCCTTGTATGGATTTAAAATGCCGAACTCCGACGTGTTGGACAGAGTTGGGTGAACGACAAGTGTTGGGCCCAGAGTTGGTTGCAGAAACGGAGGACAAAGTTAGGGTGATTCGGGCTCGTCTTAAGGAAGCATCAGATAGACAAAAGTCTTATGCTGATCTGAAGCGCAAAGAAATGGAGTATGATGTAGGAGACAAGGTTTTCCTGAAGGTATCACCTTGGAAAAAGGTGTTGAGATTTGGGTGAAAAGGAAAGCTAAGCCCAAGATTCATTGGCCCATATACAGTATTGAAGCGAGTAGGACCGGTAGCTTATCAGCTCGAACTGCCGATGGAGTTAAGTCAGATTCATAACGTCTTTCATGTGTCGATGCTTAGGCGATATCGGTCAGATCCATCACACGTGGTGCCTGTGGCAGAAATTAAGGTCAACTCAGAATTATCTTTCGAGGAAGAACCGGTTCAGATTTTGGATCGGGATGTGAAGGTTCTGCGTAGGAAGTCAGTGCCCTTAGTGAAAGTGCTATGGCGGAACCATGGTGCAGAGGAAGCTACGTGGGAACCCGAGGATGTGATACTACAAAGAATGCCCCACCTCTTGACTGTAATTTCGAGGACGAAATTCTTTTAAGGGGGTAGAACTGTAACATCCTAAAACTGGGGCTATTTGTAATTAAATGATTTTTCTTAAATTGAATTGCTGTGTTATTGATTGTGGTATTATAAGGCTTAATTGGAGGTCTTGAGTAGGCTCGGTTTAGTAGAAAAATTTTATTTGGAAGCTTTCAAGGTAGGGAGCCTTAGTAAATAGGGGTTAAAAGAATAAATGAAGGAACATTTGACATAGAATAAGCCTTGGAAAAGTGGCAATAGTGAGGCCACTTAAGTACTACAAGTGACGCCATCAAGGAACAAGGGAGAGCCTTGGGTCGAGTCATGAAATTCGCTTTTTGTTTCTTATTTTGGACGGCATAGGAAGGGAGAGTTCTTTCTCTCTTTAAACTCTTTTTTTTATTAATTATTTACATAATAAGTTAATAGAAGATAAAGAAGATATTGGTTGGATTATTATTTGATTAAGAGGGGATTAATTCAAATTAGTTGAATTAAATTAAACAAGTGGCCTAGAGTAAATTAAGGTAGTTGAATGAATTTTGAACTCCTTTGGAAGGAGTGGACGGCAAGTAAAAGGGGGGGATAGTGCCGAATGCTTATAAAACATCAGCCTACCACATTGCCTCTCTTTTTGTCATTTCTGCCAAAGTGCCGAAATCCCTAACCCTTCATTTGTTCTTCTTTTATTTTCTTCATTCTCTCAAACCCCTTCAGCCGAAACTTTTAACACCTTTCTTCTCCATTATTTTCTTTCTCCCCTTGGTCGAATACACTCCCTTGGAAGTGCCGATTTCCTTTTCTCCTATTTACTTACTTTGGCCGAATAGTGTAGTGGCATAGACACTTCGGGATTTCGCTAGTATTCAATCAATTGTGAAGGTAAGTAAGGTTGGCCGAATGCCTATGTTCCCTTTCCCTATCTTTTTCGACTTTTTAAGGATTAAGGGCCGATGTCGGCATTTATTTACAAGATGCTAAGTATCTGTTTTGAAAACCGAATCTGTCTAGGTGTTCCAGGATTTTGGAGATCGACAAAGCAAGCCGTCATTCGGGATCAAACGGGTGGTAAGTGGTGGTAAGGTTCGATTTTCATAAGATTTAGCTTTCAAGGATTTAAAGCCGAAGGCTATTAGCTTTATTTATTAACCGATGGTAGTTGGTAAAGCAGATTCGGGAATCGAGTGTTGTGATTAGTATCCAAAAGCGAGAAGGTAAGGATTCGGGTTCAAAAGGATAACCCTTTTAAATATTTGGGTTGGCCAATTAGGCCATAGTACTAATTCTATGTTGGCGAATATAGGTGCGAGAGAACTATGGTGATCAACACCTCTTTTCGGATTTAGAGCATTCGGTGGTGACGGTGTGTACATACACACTTATAACAATTAATAAAGCGTATTAAGTACATGTTGTATGTAAATCGATTTATGTAGATACGAATTTAGTACCATAATGGTACAAGCGAGGATCCCGGTAAGTCTCTGTCATTATGAGATTGATAATAATGCTTTTGGGAAGCATAGCTTATGTGATACATGTGATAAATGTATGATGTTATAAACTCTGTTATAATGTGATTTGATATGGGTTGATGAGTGGAGGGGGCAGTTATATTGTGTCGACGGACACCAGTGTTTTGGTAACACACTGTGACTATGGTCACCAGAGGTTTGGTACCTCCAGAGGTTTGGCACCTCATAGCGTCTCGTCCCTGTGGCTTAGCACCACCGTGGGTTGGCCCCACTTTGAGATATGGGATTGACGCCAGTGATTTGGTATCACGCGATGGGTTGGCCTCATCACCGATTTGTGTCTTCGGACACCAGAGGTTTAGCACCTCCAAGTGATTTGGTATCACATCTGTGACTATCGTCACCAAAGGTTTGGCACCACCAGTTGTTTGGTACCACAATGGGGTAGACAGAGGCGTTTGGTTGGCTAGGTTGGGTATATGTCTTAATGCATGATTAATGTGTTATATAGTGTGTATGATGTGGTATTTACCTGGGGAAGGGTTACATACTGAGTCTTGGTGACTCACCTTCTCCTTTATTTTTTTCAGGTGACACATAGTTCGCGGATATGGAGCCGGAGGGACTTGAGGTGGCCATGCAGTGGAGCTTTAAATTTATTAGACTTTGAATTTCGGTTCTTTACATTTTTCTTTATTTTTGGTTGATTTTAATTGGGTTGTAATAAGGCCTCCTAAAAATTATTTTATTACTGTGATATGCTTGAGTATTCGTTTCAAACTTTATGATTATAAGAATGAATTCACATGTTTTTCCAAAGCAATCGAAAAAGGTTTTCAAGTACCATCGGGTACATATAAAATATACATAATAACTTGACTTAACAAATATTTTCAAAATAAATCCAAGTATAAGATTTGTACACCTCAACTGTTTTTAACAAAACGCTATCTTTTATCAAAAACTTAAACCGATTTTTTAAAAGATTACAAAAGGTTTTTCTCCGTAGCAAACCAAATATGGTCGAAGTGTTTGGGCCGGGTTTGGGCTGTTACAAGCATACTAAATGTGGGATTAAAATATGTTACTTTTACGATTTATCAAATATCCCCACACTTAAGCTTTTGCTTGTCCACAAGCAAAATTCTCAACTTACAATTAAAACGAACTTTCCATAATTCATAATTCCTATCGACAATGTCTCATCATAATTCATAGATAATTTATACATGGATAATTCAAACTCAAAGAACTTTAAAGATTCAATCAAGATAAGTCATACCTTTGTAGTAGTATGAAAACGTAGGTGTCTCCCCTTATCTAAGTAATTACCTTTAATTTAAAACCGACAAGGATTGACATCCTCACTGAAGGTTCACTCAAATCACTCAAAGTGTTTAAGGTTCAAGAATAAGCACTCATAAGTCGAACCTGAAAAGTTAATCCCATAAGCTTGCCTGAAAATCAAATCTCTACCACTGTATATGAGATGATACACAGATCAAAAGGTCTTTATCAGGGTTGTAATGGGGCTAGGGTTAAAAGGTGTGGATAAAGGCTGAATTAGAGTGTAAGAATCGAGATTGACTTGACAAATTACCTAACTAGAAACAATGAACTAATATGAGTACTTACATCAATTGAAAGCCAATAATACCTACTATTGATAATTACTCTATAATAATGAGTATTTCCCTCACTTGAAATTTGATAATACTTTAATACGAGCTTTTTCTTTAACAATTGGAGTTTAAATGCTCTAAGCTCTTTTGTATACTACTAATATTGAATAAACTTGGATTTTTTTTTAAAACATAATAGAAGGAACTTTGATAATTGAAATAACCTAATTCAACAACTGATCAAATCAATTCTCGATAAGGGGTAGTCAAAAGAATGTTGATAACAAATACAAAGGGGTTTCGGGTAATATTAACGGGTGAATCAATAAAAAGGTTGTTAGGATTCAACAGGGTTCACTAGGGGTTAATTTGTATGGGTAGGCTTTTTAGTGGAGTGAATGGGTTAAAACCTAGGTGCCTTTATCATCTCAGTATATCAAATCATTAATGTGGTCTCGACATGCATAAACGAGGCAAGTTCTAGAATAACAGTTCAAAGTTGACACACTCATAATTAATAAAGTGAGCACGAAAAAGAATATATGCTCTATAAGGCTCAAAATCTCACAAAAATTATGGGTGTTTTGACATCAATCCTTATAAATTTCAAATTTCAAGGTAATACTCAAATTCAGTTCAACGACCCATTAATTTTTAATATTTAGAAAGTAGACTTATCATGCTCGATTCTCTAGTATCCTTAGATTTAATCATCAATGCACAATTAACTATGACTTACTCTAAAACATATCAATAAAAATCATACATCATTAGAAATTTCATCCTAATTAGTAATATGAGAAAAATACTTTCGAACAAGACTAAATTCAGGATTTTGAGAATAATGCAAAAGGTCAGGTACTTTTACCCCCCACACTTAATATGTACATTGCCCTCAATATAAAAAGATAGATAAACAATTATGTAATAATAAAATCAAAAGAGAAGGGGAGAAGTAACACTTCCTGAATTTTTGGATGAAGTCTATGAAAAGAAACCAGATAAGATTGGAGGTGAACGTGGGGAAGCATTTCGAACCTTTTGAAATTGAATCCTCGAAGTAGCCGGCTCGTTTTTATTATATCTTAAGCTAAATCTAAATATCATAAAGAATAAGAAGAAGAAAATAAAATAAAGTAAAAAATAATGATGAAATAAAATAAAAACAAAAATAAATAATGGAAAAATGAAAGACAACTAGAAAAATGGGGAATGAGGTTTAAATAGAGATGTAGCCCGTGTTTTGGGATTTTGAATTTTGAACGCATGGGTGTTCGGGCATGGCCGTGGGTGTCGTGGCACGCCCGTGTCTTTCTTTACACGGTCATTCAATACGGGCATGCTCCTCTCGTGTTTGATAAGTCAGAATGTTGGCACGGTTGAAAGGCACGACCGTGTTTAGCCCGTGCTTGACAAGTCAGTAACCTCGTACGGGGCGTCAGCACGGGCGTGGACTATTATCGCCACCCGTGTTGGGAAAATAAATTTTCTATGTCGTGCACGACTACTGACACGCCCATGGTTCATCCCTTGGCTTCCACACGACCACCGGCACACCTGTGTGTAGGGCCGTGTGGCCTAAAAATCTGCTCTTTGGTTAGTTTATGGTTAGGTGCTAAAAAGAAAAAGAAAAGAAAAAAAATAAAAAATAAAAAAATGTAAAAATGGGGTTAGTGCTCGGGTTGCCTCCCGAGAAGTGCTCGTTTATAGTCTTAGCTAGACTTTACCTCTCATTCGTATGGTTATGGTGGTTTGAGGAGGTGAAAATCCTTTCTCATGTGATCACTTTGGTTATGGATATATAGTTTAAGTCGAGTAATGTTTATCTCAAAAGTGTCAAATTTAGTATTGCTGACCTCGACTGTGCTATATAGGAAGACATTAAGTACCTCAAAAATGATTTCTTCATTTGCCTTGAGTTCTGAATTGGTGATTCGAGGGTCTTCCTTATTCAACAATACCTGATCCTCTATTTTGATGTGATTTGTTGTTCCTATTAGCTCGTCTGGGGTTTCCTTCGGTTTCACTTCGTGTGGTTCTGGTTCCTCATGTAATTCTTCTTTATTAGCACGAGGTCTATGATCCGCTCAGGTTTGTAGCTTTGTGGTGTTTCCTGCAATGAAGGTTGAACAAGTTGGTTATCAACTGAATTTACTTTCTCACCTTTATTACTTGATGTTCTGGCCGAGTCAAGAGCTTGAAGAATGACTATCTCGTCGCCTACACGAAGTATGAGTTCTCCTGCATAGATATCAATTTTAGCTCTGGTAGTTGCTAAAAAGGGTCTTCCTAAAATTAAGGGGATCGTGTTGTCCTCATCCATGTCTAAAATGACAAAGTCTACCGGGAATACGAATTTATCAATTTTGATTAGAACATTTTCTATTATACCCCTAGGAATTCTTATAGTTTTATCAGTTAATTGAATGCTCATCCTAGTTTGTCTGGGTTTCCCTAGACCTAGTTGTTTAAACATTTTGTAAGGCATAACATTGATGCTTGCCCCTAAATCCTCTAATGCATTATCAATAGATAAACTTCCAATTAAACATGGAATTGTAAAACTCCCTAGATCTTTTAATTTCCGTGGCAGTTTATTTTGTAGAATTGCTGAGCAAATTGCGTTTAGCTGCACGTGGTGCTCTTCGTTTAATTTGAGTTTGTTGGTCAAGAGCTATCTTAAAAATTTCCTCAAGTCTGGTATCTGAAAAAGAGCTTCAAGGAGAGGAAAGTTAATATGTACTTTCTTTAAAAGTTTAAGAAACTTACCGAACTGTTCCTCTGAATCGTCTCTTTTCATTACTTCGGGATAATGTATGTGAGGTTGGTACTCCTTGATTATCAGTTTTGGCTTTTCTTGTGTCATCTCTACCTTACCTTCGTCTACCTTGTTTTCTTGTTTTGAGTTTGGTTCATCTAACCCCTTACTGTCTTGAGCTGAGGTGGCTTGGATTTGCTCCTTTGGGTTAACCTCGGTGTTACTTGGTAGACGTGCTAGCGGTCGTATTAGCTTTGCGAGATGTCCCACTGACCTAGTAAGTTCTCCAACTTGATTCTCGATCCCTTTGATCGATTTTTGTTGTTCATCAAGTGCTACTTCAGTCTTTTGGAAATGAGCATCTGTGGCTGCCATGAAATTCGTCAGCATCTCTTCAAAATTCAGCTCCTCTTCTTGTTGGTGAGGTGGTTGTTGAAAATCTGGAGGAAGTTCCGATCTTTGGCTATTTTGATAATCCCACGAGAAATTGGGATGGTACTTCCAACCTGCATTATAAGTGTCACTATAAAAATTATTTTGATATCTAGAATAGTTACCTATATAGTGAGCTTGCTCGTTTTCCATGCCATATCCATAGGGTGGGTACTCAAGATTCGCCATGCCTCCTAGATTTAAATCATATTGTATTTCTGGATGTACCTGCGAGGGACTATACCAATCATCAATTTTTTATTCATCATCTCTAACTGATTAGATAACCTGGTTACCACGTCGAGGTTGAAGACACTGGCTATTTTAGTAGGAATTGCCCCCATGCCTTGCCACTGATAATTATTCAGTGCCATTTTTTCCATAGATTAAAATTTTCTACCAAAAGAAAAATAGAGGAAAAAATTAGCAAAGTAAAAAAATACAAATAATAATAATAATAATAATAATAAAATTGGCTAAAGTAATAGAAATAGAGTTTTCTTAATATTTTAGTGTTCCTCGACAACGGCGCCAAAAACTTGATCGTGTCAAACAATCGAGTTTTAATATTTATAAAAAGAATGATCGAACCTGTAGACTAACTATGACAACGATAGAGATAAGTGCACCTATCGAACAGTAGTATAGTTTAGGCAAGAATTTCTTATCGAACCCACAGGAACCTAAAAGTACTACTACTCACTTTCTTTCTCTTATTTAGCCTGAAATATGGAGTGATTGGTTTATTAAACTAAATGAAATACTTAAACTAGATGCAAAGACAAAAGAATGAATTGAAGAAAGACTTTAGGAAAACTCAGTTGATGAAGACGATACCCTCAAGAAGAATCCACCTATGACTTCACTTATTATTTATTCCCCAAACCATATGATTTCTTTACTTAGCTTGATCCGTGAGACTCCCTAACCTATATTAAACCCTCTCTCGAGGCGAATAACGTCTAACCTTAGGTTAATTAGTGGAACTCTCATTCTCTTATAATAACCCCCTAAGGAAGTAGTAAATCGATCAATGGATTCCCATATTAGGTTTCACCCTAATCTAGCAAAATCTCGTAACCCTATCTCTAGGCGCCCGATCAACTCCGCTCAATTATGCTAGATCTACTCTTAGGTAGGGTCTATTCCTCCTCCACCTAAGCACATCAAATTAAATTAAGCAACATAATTAAGAACAAACTAAGGACTTATCATATAATTTAGAAATCAAATAACAAAATCCATCAGAGGTTTCATCCCCTTCAGGTATCTGAAGGGTTTAGTTCATAACTAAATAAGAAAACATCTCAAGAGAAAAGATAAAACAAAACATAAGAAATTCCTAAAACTCCTTGAAGGAATTGAAGGAGAGATCCTCTGTCTTTAATGGAGCTCCGGCTTCTTGAGATGGATCAACTGGCTATCTTCAAGTGATTCCTTAAGAGATGAAAGCTTCGGCAAAAGCCTCTGCCAAAAAATCGTCCTGTTTTGGCTTCTGCCGAACTCCCCTTTTAGTTGCTACCTTGGATGTTTATATAGGCTTTGAGATGCTTTACTTGGCTACTAAGTATCCTAATTCAAGTAGAATTCCTCCTAGGATGTTTAAGTATACTTAGAAATGTGTTTCTTTACCTCCAAGCTTCCAAATTTGAGTGAAATTGCTCTTTCCCACGGCAAGGGCACGGCCATGGCACACGCTCGTGTAAGTCGACTTTAGGCCGTGTGTCGATTCTGTCGATTGGGGCACGGCCATGTAAATCGTGGTATGGCCGTGTGAAGTAAATGGCAAGGCACGACTATGTGGCTTGAAGTCTAGGCCGTGTTGATTTCTTGGGTTGGCCCAATTTAGTCCGTTTTAAGCCCGTTTTACATTTTTTTATCCTTAGGTGCTTTCTTGAGTATAAGACATGAAAAGAAAGGATTAAGAGCACCTTTTTACATAAATCAAGGATAATTCATCCAAAAGCATACTAAATGTGAGATTAAAATATGTTACTTTTACGGTTTATCAGAAGCTTTCTTCGAATGAAAAGGTGGAATGTCCATCTTATGCTTCCTTTATTAGTTCCAGTCCTTAATTTGTTCTTGGTGAAGGGCCTAGAAGTGATGAAACATTGTGTCACCAGTTATGCTGTGGACAGGTTGGTATGATTGCTCCATTGGGTCTATAATCACTTTTGTCTTACAACATAAATATGTAATTAGGTGAGGAAAATGATTCCAACTTTAGCTCCTGCCACACACTTTTTCATTTCGTTGTTGATCCAATGTCCTAAGCAAACACGTTTACGCTGCAAAATGGAGAAAATAAGCACAAGTCGAAAAACATTAACAGTGTTAGTGTTGAGTAGAGGGCTAACACGTGTGCAAATGAATTACATCCACATTTTAGCTATGGGGAACATAATTGCTTGTTTAAAAGAAAGTGGAAAATTTAGTGGCCCTGCCACATTTCATTCGCTTAGGTCGCTGGTTAAAAATGTTAAAACAACGACCATATCAATATTTCTAAAATGATTAAGATCCATAGTTTGGATATCATCTTTTTGATAAAACCAAACACCGTAATGTTCGTATGTATGTTCAATGGCAATGTCTATCCATTAACGCCTCACGCATAGCCGATCATCTTTTGCAAACTTCAAATTAGCATAAAATTCTAAAACTACAAGTATTACGGTAGGCATAGTCAGTAGAATTGGGAATTGATTCCACCGATGGTAACGAACCAAATCCCAAATTTTGTGGCAATTCTGGATGGCTAAGTCGAAGCCACATACATAGATGAACGATTGACTTTGGATCAATTGAAAATATTTTTTCACCTTTTTAGACACTCATTATATCCTGATGATGGGATAGGTTCGATTTGGGTAGGAGATCGTTTGGGGGCTCTTGGTGGCATTTTGAAAAAAAATTCTTTTCTCTTAACAAGCAAACGAGATGATAACAATTGAAACTAACCAACAATGAAGCAACAACTACAATTAAGAACGAAAACGAAAACTAATAAGGAAAATCACAAAACTTACAAAACTAATAAGAGAAAAGAAAATTGAACCGAAATAATTTTTTGTTGTCAAAGAGGATTGAGGTGACATTTCTCTATCGATCCAACGAAAGGAGGAACTTAAACCTGCAAAATAACTAAAGAAATCAAAATAACAATCAAAACAAAAGAAAAAGTTAAAGAGGTTGAGGAGAAATTGGAGAGAGTTTTGGAAGAAATAATGGGGATGAGTATTTGGGATTTGGTTTAGGAGATTTGGGGAAATGAAGGCTTATGAAAGGTTTTTGGAGGTTGAGAGGCTTAAAAAGCCTCCCAAAACGCGTGGGTCGCAATACCTGAATCGGGTATCAACCAACCTGACACAAATATCACAATAAGCTAGGGTGGATATCACGATATCCCCTACTTTTGGACTCTTCATAATCTTAATTTGTCCAAAATATCACGATACCGAGGACTCAATATCATGATATCATTGTGTAAAACCAAAATTTTGACTTTTGAAATTCTAAAGGTATCACAGTAACACCCTAAAAATCTGAGTATTTAAATTGGCATGATTTTGGTGTTTAGATGTTAAAGGAAAATTTTTTTTATTTCTTTTATTTTAGTGTTTATTAAAGTCCTAGAGAGGTAAAGCATAAATTGGAGAAGAATAAAATTTATTATTGGGAATTTATTGAAGTGAAACAAAGGTGATTAAGACTTAAGCTAAATTATGTGCTTAAAGTGTCATAAAATGAGCATATGGCATGGTGGAGAATGGCGCATGGGTTCAAGTAAGAGGAAGAGGTTCGAATCCTTGTATAGCACCTAGATAAAATTTTGTTTTAATTTTACGCTCATGGCTATGAAGTGTCGGCAAGGGACATATAAGGAAGGTGTTGACCATGTATTTTTGGTTAGTGTATCAAGAGATTAAGGTAACAACTAACATATGGTATGGAATCAAAAGTTTAAGGAAAGATAGGGGGACATAAGGCACTTATCTAGGGAAAATTTGGAAAGAAATAATGGCCAATTGACCATAGGCTGGACGGCAATATTGGTAGGGGAGGAGAGCCAAAATTTTGTTAGTTGGCAAAATCTCATTCTTTTCTCTTTGGTTAACCTTTGCACTTTGTGCGAAATTTTATTCCTCTCCTTTCAATATCCCTATTTGGCGAATTTTGCACTTGGTTAAGCCAAAGTTTTGTGACCATTTGGTCATTCCTTTTCTTATCTTGATAACCAATTCTTGTGCCTCTTTCTTCTTGTGCGAAATCACCTATACCAAAATCAATTTCTTTTCTTTTTTCTTTGCCATGGCGAATATACCAGCACCTAAAGTTCTTATTTTTCTTTTCTTTTCTTCTAATCTCCTTGAAATCAAAACATCATCACCATCATCCTTTCGTTCTTATACTATTTCTTTTCAATCGAAAATTCTCTCCATCTTCACTCTCTTGGCGAATGTTATTGTGCCTATAAGCCAAAAATTATTTTTCCATTCTTAATCATTTATAGCGAATCTTCCATCAATTAAACATCATTCTTAATCTTGCTTTTCGTCCGTGGGAAGTAGGTAAGGTTTCTCTCCATTTTTTGATTTATTGATTAGTGATATTATGGTAGAATATCATAGGATTTTGAGAGTCTTTTGGATTGATATAGCATTCATACTAATAACGTTTATTTCGTTATTATTTAGTGCAATAACGGAGATTGGAATTCAAGTGATCGGAGAATCGTTGAAGCGTTGGAAGCGTTTCATTTTGGTAAGAAATCCTACTTTTTAAATCTCTAGTATTATTGATATTATTTTAGAACTAACTAAATTCTTTTGGATCTTGAAGACATCAAGATAGGGAAGAAAAGGCGGTGTTTAGTTATCGTAAGAGGGTGGATCATAAATCCCCATTCAAGCGAAGAGCGGTTTACTGCGATCAGGGATTTTCCATAGGGTTGTGGGCCATCTTCGAAAGAAGTCCATTATTTGAAGTAGTACGAACCTCGGAGCCGTTATCGTTGGTGGATTCTCGTGACTAGTGAATCGATAAGCGAAGGAAAACCGAAAATCAAGTGATTCAAAATCAAGAGGTAAGATTTTGGATCCATTAACAAATAAGATTATTTTTCGAATTAGTTGTCTAACGAATCGAAATATATTTTAGGTCTTAGAGGCGAGAAGGGATAATACTCACGGTATCGAGGTGTGTAATTTCACCCTCATTATTTTAGGGTTGTATGTCAAATTTCGGTATGGTAGAAAAATCGTAAAAACGACTAGATCGGTAAAAGCACAAAAATTGATATTTTGACGAAATACGTAAAAGCGACTAAATCGTGAAAATTTGAAAATGCCCCAAGAAATTAATTGATATTATGAAAATTTGATGTTTAGTGAAAATGGGCGTAAATACTCTAGTTAGTGAAAATGGTAGTAAATACTCTAGTTAAGTGAAAATGGGCCGTAAATACTCTAGTTAAGTGAAAATGGGCGTAAATACTCTAGTTAAGTGAAAATGGGCCGTAAATACTCTAGTTCGATAAATTGGGCCATAAATACTCTAGTTCGTTAAAATTTAGCCAAAACGCTCTAGTTTGGTAAATGGGCCAAAGCCCACTAAATTGCTAAATGGATAAATTGCTATAATTATGGGCCAAATGAAATGTCATTGATAAAACCCACCATGTTATGTATTGATAATAAATTTTATATTTTTAAAGTACATGTATAATTGCATGGGTGGGATTTATGAAGAGAAGAATGGCCAGTTGCCACAATATCGGCTTATTGCCTCTAGTTCGGTGGCTCTGCCACAATATCGGCTTATTGCCTCTAGTTCGGTGGCTCTGCCACAATATCGGCTTATTGCCTCTAGTTCGGTGGCTCTGCCACAATATCGGCTTATTGCCTCTAGTTGGTGGCTCTGCCACAATATCGACTTATTGCCTCTAGTTAGGTGGCTATGCCACAATTATAAAAGGCTTAATGCCTACGATTGGTGTGATGGCGGGGTGGGTTGACTTGATCCCCACAGGTGTGATGGTTGGTACGGGGGTGTTAGCGGATGGTTATTAGGTTTGGGTTGGGAATTTCATTTTCATGCATTATTAATTATTTTAAATTCATGTTATATTGTTGAATTACGGATTGGGCTCAAGCCCAACATAATATCTTGACAATCGGCCCAATAATGGTGGTAAGTGAGTTACACTTTGAGTTCTAAGTAACTCACCCTTTAATTTCTTTCCATCTCGGGTAATGGAAGCTGATGTGGACTTGAATGAGGATGACTTCGTGGAGGCCATCTTTGCTAAATAAGGGTTATTTAAATTACGAACTTTTAATTATTATTTTTACTATTTTGGGATGTTGTAATAAATGGCCTCTATAAATAACTTATGGATTTTATGTGTGTTGGAATTTAAACTTTATTTGGGCTTTTAAATCATGGGTGTGATTTATGATGCTTTACTAAAATGAACTTGGGTTTTCAAAGTATAAGGAATTCTTTTATAAATAATTCTTTTCTTGCTAACTCTTTAACAAATTTCCTAACGGTTTTAGATAATACAATGATTTTCAACTAATGATTTTAAACATTTATCAAAATCTAATACTCTACAAATTTTAAACTCAGTAACAATATTGTAGTTTTTCAACTCATTAAGGATTTAAGAATAGTTGAATCATGTAACAAACCAAATCTAGTCTCAACGCATAGGCCGGGTTTGGGGTGTTACATTTAGTAATATCGAGCCGATTTCAAAAACTTCGGTACGTGGTTTGGGTTCAAAATAATTTTTGTATGAAAATGCTCAATGGTATTTTAAAGATCGGTATGGCACCACAAGCATCCAAGCAACAAGTCAAGTAAGTATATCTTTGCTTAAATGATTACTATGATATGATCATAGGAATACTCTAGAACTTCTAGTTTTAGATGTGAAAAGCTGTAGAGATTGAGACTATAGGACACGTTAGAAAAACAACTTTATATCTCAAATCTCATAAAATATCGTTAATAAACACGAAACAAAATTACGATTCATAAAACTTGTAATCGGATAAGCGAACAAGCAATCATGAGTACAAGAGGGCGTGGTGCGTGGGCCTTGAGTAGGCGTGGCGTGGTAGAGGCCGAGGTGCTACTGGTGAAGCACCAAATCATATGCGAAGTGGGCCTTTTGCGTCAATAGAAAGTGAGACCGGATCACGCGATCACATGGAAGAAGATCATGCATTGACTCAAGCAATGCTACGAGTCTTGGAAAGGGTTATTGGAACTAGAATTGGGCCAACAACTCGTGGGTCAATTTGAGGCGACTTAAAGCGAATAATCGAAGTTTTGGAGGAGTCTGGTGTAGCTCCAAATGTGGCGAATCTTGGCTCGAAGGCGTGGAGCGGATTATGGATGATATGGAATGCAATTGAGCAAAAAGCGAGAGGGGTGTATCCTTATTGAGAGATGAGGCGTATCGGTGGTGGCTCATTTGTTAGAGAGAACCTTGAAGCCGCCGATTAATCGGGAATTCTTTAAAGGCGCCTTCCAAGGAAAATCGTCGGACGAGCTATGTAGATGCCGAAGGAAGGAATTTCTGAATCTTGTCCAAGGAAGTAAGGCCAGTGGCGACATATGAAGTGAGTTTTTACGTCGAGCCGTTATGCGGGACAATTGTAGCAGGATCATGAGCGTTGTATGCGTTTGAGGATGGACTTAATGATGGTGAGGGTTACGATTGCTCATGACAAGTTAGAAATTTTTCGACTCTTGTGGAGAAGGCCAAAATAGCGAAGAGGCTAAGAACTTCGAGCAGCGAGCAGAAAGATCCGAAACAAGAGAGACACAACGATCTGGTTCTTCCAAGAGATTCGGAAGAAACCGAAATGATGAATCGGTTCAAAGCGAAACCCGGTAGCAAATAATCGAAGTCGAGATTATCTTGAGTGTGGGAAAAGGCATTTTGGGGAATCTTTGGAGGAAAGCAGGTGCATGCTACAAATGCGGTTCAATGGAACATCGATTACAAAAGTTGTCCTCGACGAATGGATCGACTCAAGAAGTCCGTAATAATGATGCCTGTAGGCCGAGGTGTCGGCCACCACCGGAGGTCGTGGACCAGGTCGTGGTGGTAATGGGGCTGGTCGTGGTCAAGGTGCACCGGTCGAGGCAATGGTAATAGAGAAATCACGGATGCAAGGCGGCTGATGCAGTCTATGCGATTAGGCGCCTGAGGGCGGCAATGCACTGATGTGATAAGCGATACGTTCTTCATTTTGATGTACTGTTATTGCCTTAATAGATATTGGCTCTACTCATTCATATGTATCTAGTGCCATATCTGGAAATCAATTTAGAATCTGAAATTCGAAAATGAGATGACGATGTCAGTCCTTTAGAACGATCGATGCTTATTAATAAAATATTTAAAGGCGTACCTTAAAAATCCAAGAGGAAGTATTCTTAGCAAATTTGATGGAACTACCTTTGGCGAGTTCGATCTCATTACAGGCATGGTGGTTGGTTAACCATCGGCGCAATTGGTTTGTCTTTGAAAAAGCGAATAGCGATGGGACCGGATGATAAGGAAATCATAATGATTGGTGAGCGAAAGAACTATCGGCAAATGTGGTATCGCATTAAAAGCGGAGAAGTTGGTGCGGAAAGTGCGGAGCATTCCTAGCCTTTATCGTGCTTTGGATGCCAAGGAATTATCCGTGAATGATGTGAGGACGGTGAAGGAATTTCCGATGTATTTCGAAGAACTTCACGGCATACCTCGGATCGGGAAGTAGAATTTGGCATTGAGCTTTTGCAGGGGCGGCTCCGGTGTCCATTGCTCCTATAGAATGGCAGAAGGAGTTGGTGAGCTCAAAGCTCAAATTCAAGAATTCTTGGATCGAGGATTCATTCGACCAAGTGTGTCTCAAGTGGGGAGCACCGGTTTTGTTAAATCAAGAAGAAGGATGGATCGATCGTATGTGCATTGACTACGAGCGATTGAATAAATTGACGATCAAGAATCGGTATCCTCTGCCGAAATTGACGACTGTTCGATCAATTGAAGGAGCTTGATTTTCTCAAAATTGATTTAAGGTCGGGTTATCACCGACTTAAGGTGAAAAAGCGGACATCTATAAGACGACATTTCGGACCGTTACGGACACTATGAGTTTGTAGTGATGCTGGTTTGGATTAACCAATGCACCAAATTGCATTTATGGACATGATGAACCGAGTCTTCCAACCATATTTAGACCGGTTTGTGGTAGTGTTCATAGATGATATATTGGTTTATTAGAAATGAGGAGGAACATGACCAGACATTTGCGGATAGTATTACAACTACTTCGTGATAAGCAATTGTATGCCAAATTTGGTAAATCACGAATTTTGGCTAAAGGAGGTGACTTTTCTTGGTCATGTAGTATCAATTTGAAGGAATAAGGGTAGATCCTCGGAAAATTGAGGCTATTACGGATTGGAAACCACCAACATCAATAGTGAAATTGAGTTTCTTAGGCTTGGTGGATACTATAGGCGCTTTGTAGAGGGTTTTCGTTGATTCTTTTCCCTAACTAAATTGTTGCGTAAAGGAGTTAGTATATCTGGGTGAAAAGCAAAGAGAGTTTGAAATTGAAGAAGATCTGACGAAGCTCCGGTTTTGATTCATAGGGCCGGGAAAAAATTCACTGTTTATTGTGATCGTCTCACAGAGTGCAGGTTGTGTGTTGATGCAAAATGGAAAGGTGGTGGCTTATGCTTCTCGTCAATTGAGGCCACACGAAGTAAACTACCCTACTCATGATTTGGAGTTAGGCTGCCGTTGTCTTTGCTCTAAAGATTTGGAGGCACTATCTCTATGGTGAGAAGTCCATAATCTACACGGATCACAAGAGTCTTAAATACCTCCTTACCGAAGGAGTTGAATTTAAGACAAAGAAGATGGGTAGAATTGTTAAAGATTATGATTTCTCCATCGAATACCATCTGGAAAGGCTAACGTGGTAGTGCGAGCGTTAAGTCGGAAGGCGGTATCTGAATTAAGAGCTCTATTTGCCCATTTGAGTGCATGCGAGGATGGCGGTTTGTTAGCGAGAACTACGGTGAAGCCTCATGGTGGAACAAATCAAGGAAAAGCAGACATCGGATGAGAAGTTGGGACCCTTACTTGACAAGTTGAAAATGGTGAAATTGAAGATTTTGGAATAAACAGAGGGTGTGTTGTGCTTTCGAGGGAGAGTATGCATGCCTAAGGATCTAGATTTGAGGCAAGCGATTCTCTGGAGGCGCATAGTAGCCCTTATGCTATGCATCCGGAGGAAATAAGATGTATCGAGATCTCCGTGAAACGATATTGGTGGCGAGGTTGAGCGTGAGATTCTGAGTTTGTGGGAAAATGTTTGACTTGTCGACAAGTGAAGGCGAACACCAATTACCGTCTGGATTGTTACAACCGATAAAGATTCCTCTTTGGAAATGGGAGAGGATAACTATGGATTTTGTTAGTGGGTTACCGTTAACACCTACTAAGAAAAATTCCGTTTGGGTAATTGTTGATCGGTTGTGAAAGGCTCATTTCTTGCCGATTAAATGCGGATTATTCTTTGCGAAGTTGGCGAAACTTTACGTATCCGAAATTGTGAGGTTACATGGGTACTGTATCTATTATATCGGATAGGGACCCTAGGTTTACATCACGATTACGAAAGCTCGCATGAAGCCTTGGGAACAAAGTTGAATTTGATCGGCTTTTCATCCTCGGTCGATGGTCGATCGGAAAGAGTAATTCGAGATATTGGAAGATATGTTAAGAGGATGTGTAATCGACTTGAGGGTAGTTGGGAGGATTATCTACCACTGGCGAAATTTGCGTATAACAACGACTATCGGTCTAGCATTGAGATGGCACCTTACGAGGCATTGTATGGTCGTAAGTGTCGCTCTCTATTGTTGGGTGAGTTGGGCGAAAAGCAGATGTTAGGTCTGAGATGATATCTGAGACCGAGGATAAGGTAAAAGTTATTCGAACACGGTTGAAAGAAGCCTCGAGATGAAGCGAAGTCGTCTGCAGATCTGAAGCGGAGGACATCGAGTATAGTGTGGGAGATCGGGTTTTCTTGAAGGTATCTCCTTGGAAAAAGATCTTGATTCGGAAGGAAGGGCAAGCTAAGTCCTAGATATATTGGACCTTATCGTGTCTTTGAAGCGTGTTGGTCGATGGCATATCAGTTGAGTTACCTCGGAGTTAAATCAAATTCACAATGTCTTTCATGTTTCCATGTTGAGCGTTATAGGTCGGATCCTTTGCACATTATCTGGTAGAAGAATTGGGTGAATTGATTTGTCCTTTGAAGAAGAACCGGTGGAAATCCTAGACCGAGATGTCAAGGTACTAAGGAAGAAAACCGTGCCGTTAGTTAAAGTTCTATGGCGTAACCACGAATGGAAGAAGCTACGTGGGAGCCGGAGGATGCAATTGGCAACAATACCCTCACCTTTTTCAACGAGGTAAATTTAGAGGACGAAATTTTCTTTAAGGAGGGTAGAGTTGTAACACCCTAAAAATCGAGTATTTAAATTGGCATGATTTTGGTGTTTAGATGTTAAAGGAAAATTTTTTTATTTCTTTTATTTTAGTGTTTATTAAAGTCCTAGAGAGGGTAAAGCATAAATTGGAGAAGAATAAAATTTATTATTGGGAATTTATTGAAGTGAAACAAAGGTGATTAAGACTTAAGCTAAATTATGTGCTTAAAGTGTCATAAAATGAGCATATGGCATGGTGGAGAATGGCGCATGGGTTCAAGTAAGAGGAAGAGGTTGAATCCTTGTATAGCACCTAGATAAAATTTTTGTTTTAATTTTACGCTCATGGCTATGAAGTGTCGGCAAGGGACATATAAGGAAGGTGTTGACCATGTATTTTTGGTTAGTGTATCAAGAGATTAAGGTAACAACTAACATATGGTATGGAATCAAAAGTTTAAGGAAAGATAGGGGGACATAAGGCACTTATCTAGGGAAAATTTGGAAAGAAATAATGGCCAATTGACCATAGGCTGGGCGGCAATATTGGTAGGGGAGGAGAGCCAAAATTTTGTTAGTTGGCAAAAATCTCATTCTTTTCTCTTTGGTTAACCTTTGCACTTTGTGCAGAAATTTTATTCCTCTCCTTTCAATATCCCTATTTGGCGAATTTTTGCACTTGGTTAAGCCAAAGTTTTGTGACCATTTGGTCATTCCTTTTCTTATCTTGATAACCAATTCTTGTGCCTCTTTCTTCTTGTGCGAAATCACCTATACCAAAATCAATTTCTTTTCTTTTTTCTTTGCCATGGCGAATATACCAGCACCTAAAGTTCTTATTTTCTTTTCTTTTCTTCTAATCTCCTTGAAATCAAAACATCATCACCATCATCCTTTCGTTCTTATACTATTTCTTTTCAATCGAAAATTCTCTCCATCTTCACTCTCTTGGCGAATGTTATTGTGCCTATAAGCCAAAATTATTTTCCATTCTTAATCATTTATAGCAGAATCTTCCATCAATTAAACATCATTCTTAATCTTGCTTTTAAATCAGTGGGAAGTAGGTAAGGGTTTCTCTCCATTTTTTGATTTATTGATTAGTGATATTATGGCGAATATCATAGGATTTTTGAGAGTCTTTTGGATTGATATAGCATTCATACTAATAACGTTTATTTCGTTATTATTTAGTGCAATAACGAGATTGGAATTCAAGTGATCGGAGAATCGTGGAAGCGTTGGAAGCGTTTCATTTTGGTAAGAAATCCTACTTTTAAATCTCTAGTATTATTGATATTATTTTAGAACTAACTAAATTCTTTTGGATCTTGAAGGCATCAAGATAGGGAAGAAAAGGCGGTGTTTAGTTATCGTAAGAGGGTGGATCTGTAAATCCCCATTCAAGCGAAGAGCGGTTTACTGCGATCAGGGATTTTCCAGGGTTGTGGGCCATCTTAGAAAGAAGTCCATTATTTGAAGTAGTACGAACCTCGGAACCGTTATCGTTGGTGGATTCTCGTGACTAGTGAATCGATAAGCGAAGGAAAACCGAAAATCGAAGTGATTCAAAATCAAGAGGTAAGATTTTGGATCCATTAACAAATAAGATTATTTTTGCGAATTAGTTGTCTAACGAATCGAAATATATTTTAGGTCTTAGGGCGAGAGGGATAATACTCACGGTATCGAGGTGTGTAATTTCACCCTCATTATTTTAGGGTTGTATGTCAAATTTGGTATGGTAGAAAAATCGTAAAAGCGACTAGATCGGTAAAAGCACAAAATTGATATTTTGACGAAATACGTAAAAGCGACTAAATCGTGAAAATTTGAAAATGCCCCAAGAAATTAATTGATATTATGAAAATTTGATGTTTAAGTGAAAATGGGCCGTAAATACTCTAGTTAAGTGAAAATGGGCGTAAATACTCTAGTTAAGTGAAAATGGGCCGTAAATACTCTAGTTAAGTGAAAATGGGCCGTAAATACTCTAGTTAAGTGAAAATGGGCGTAAATACTCTAGTTCGATAAATTGGGCCATAAATACTCTAGTTCGTTAAAATTTAGCCAAAAGCGCTCTAGTTTGGTAAATGGGCCAAAGCCCACTAAATTGCTAAATGGATAAATTGCTATAATTATGGGCCAAATGAAATGTCATTGATAAAACCCACCATGTTATGTATTGATAATAAATTTTATATTTTTAAAGTACATGTATAATTGCATGGGTGGGATTTATGAAGAGAAGAATGGCCATTGCCACAATATCGACTTATTGCCTCTAGTTCGGTGGCTCTGCCACAATATCGACTTATTGCCTCTAGTTCGTTGGCTCTGCCACAATATCGACTTATTGCCTCTAGTTGGTGGCTCGCCACAATATCGACTTATTGCCTCTAGTTGGTGGCTCTGCCACAATATCGACTTATTGCCTCTAGTTAAATGGCTATGCCACAATTATAAAAGGCTTAATGCCTACGATTGGTGTGATGGCGGGGTGGGTTGACTTGATCCCCACAGGTGTGATGGTTGATGCAGGGGTGTTAGCGGATGGTTATTAGGTTTGGGTTGGGAATTTCATTTTCATGCATTATTAATTATTTTAAATTCATGTTATATTGTTGAATTACGGATTGGGCTCAAGCCCAACATAATATCTTGACAATCGGCCCAATAATGGTGGTAAGTGAGTTACACTTTGAGTTCTAAGTAACTCACCCTTTAATTTCTTTCCATCTCGGGTAATGGAAATGATGTGGACTTGGGTGAGGATGACTTCGTGGAGGCCATCTTGCTAAATAAGGGTTATTTAAATTCGAACTTTTAATTATTATTTTTACTATTTTGGGATGTTGTAATAAATGGCCTCTATAAATAACTTATGGATTTTATGTGTGTTGGAATTTAAACTTTATTTGGGCTTTTAAATCATGGGCATGATTTATGATGCTTTACTAAAATGAACTTGGGTTTTCAAAGTATAAGGAATTCTTTTATAAATAATTCTTTTTCTTGCTAACTCTTTAACAAATTTCCTAACGGTTTTAGATAATACAATGATTTTCAACTAATGATTTTAAACATTTATCAAAATCTAATACTCTACAAATTTTAAACTCCGTAACAATATTGTAGTTTTTTCAACTCATTAAGGATTTAAGAATAGTTCGAATCATGTAACAAACCAAATCTAGTCTCAACGCATAGACCGGGTTTGGGGTGTTACAATCACAATACCAAAGGGTCGATATTGCGATACCTAGAAAATTTTTTGGCCTTGAAATGAAATTGTCCGTGAAATAAAAGATCCCTTTTAGGTATCGCGACTTCATTGAACACAACCTACAGTAATTAAAAAATTGTTAAATTTTCTTTCAACTCTCTAAAAATCCAACCTACTAAGTTAAAAATTAAACCAACATCAATTAAAATCTAAGTTGTTTTGTAGCAACTGCAAAACTTGGTTTAGTTGACCAGGAATGTGATGCACATCGATTGCATCACATACAAGCCTTCCTCTACCTTGTTTACCCTAATCGAAAATGGAGGGGCACTCTGTATGCTGGTTTTCTTTCTTAATCTTGGGGTGCCTTAAATGGTTATGAAGGTTGATAATGTAACACCCTATACCCGGCCTAGTTGCAAAGCCCGAATACGAGATGCCACAACACCGTCTCATATCAAATACAAAAAGTAAAAGTTCATTCTAAATGAAGCATCATTTATTTTTGTATTCATATAGGTTTTAAGTCAATTATAGTTGTAATTTATCAATGTAACATGCAAGTCATACCATAAATAATATTAAAAATGAGCGTTAACGTGCATGAGGTCCATTTAGCAAAATTCTCAAAATGTGTCCATAGGTATCGATACTCACACTAGGGTATTGATATTTTCTCTGTGTGGTATCGATACAACTTGGAAAAAATGATACCAAATGTAACAACCCTTACCTATTTTTGACGCCGGAACCGGGTACGAGGCATTACCGTACTTAACTTGCTCAAACAAACATCTAGTTATAAAATCTCATTTCAACTTAAAACTTTTCATTTGAAGCCATAACGTCCCTCTTATAGGTCTACGAGACCATAAACATACATATGGAATGGTTCGGGACTAAATCAGAAACTTTTGAAAACTTAGAAAATTTTTACACAAAACAGGGCCACACGCCCGTGTGGAGAGGGACACGACCGTGTGGGTAGGCCGTGTGGTCACACATGCCCATGTCCCTAGTCCATGTGGATTTTATTTTTTATTTCAAACTTACAAGGGTTTTCACACGGCCGGACACACACCCGTGTCCATGGCCCGTGTCCCTCACACGGCCTAGACACGCCCATGTCTTAGCCCGTGTGCAAAAACCTTGACATTCTGTTTATGACGTCATCATCCCTATAGGGTCACACGGCCAAGGCACACTCTCATGTCCTTAGACCGTGTGGCAAATTAAATTCCTAAATTCAGGTGCAGACTTCACACGGCCAGGGCACACGCCTATGCTCTATGACCGCATCTTCCACACGGTTGAGACACACGATCGTGTCTTAGCCCGTGTGTTTACTATTGGGCATTCTAACTTGTCAACTTATGATATATGGGGACACACGGCCACGTCACACGCCCCCGTGTGTCACACATGGCCTAGACACACACCCATGTGTCTACCCGTGTAGACAATTATAAGTCTATCTACCAAGCCAATTGCCACCCTACAAAGCAACCACACTTATACCATTTCAATACAACACACAACATGACAATAAGGTACTTTTAATATCTAAAATCAATACATCCACACCTTATTAACAACCCACTACATCATGCACATACTTCATGGATTTCATCATCATTGATTATATAAAAACTTAACAAGTATTGGCCAATTCCAATGGCCATTTACAAAATGAATGAATGACATTAATAGCCACACATTGGCTAACAAATATGACATATCACAAAATAACTAAGTTCCTATACATGCTATACTCAAAAGTAATCAAACTTTGCTATACCAAAGAGAAGTTGATAGTGTGATTCGAACTTCGACGTCCTACGATCCCCGAGTTAGCTTGGCTATACTACAAGGAAAAGGGAAATGAGAGGGGTAAGCATAAAGCTTAGTAAGTTTGCATGAAATAAATATCAACATAAAGGTTCATGATAACATCCATTCATCACATTAAATAATGCACAAGTTCTCAAACACATTGACATAACTTACTCATGCTTACTCTTACCAAATCACATATCACATTTTGCATTCATCTCTCGTAAGTTACTCATGAATACCTGTATCACTTCATCACATAACTTAAGTACTTTTATTCTCTTGAACATAAACTTAGTTCTTTACCCAGACATGATTTTACATAGGATCACATCTCGATGCCGATGCCATATCCCAGATATTGTCTTATACGGGATCTCATATCGATGTCGATGCCATATCTCGGATATGGTTTTACACGAGATCTTCCTTAGGTGTCAATGCCATGTCCCAGACATGGTCTTATACGGGACCCTCTTGTCTCATGTTGTGACAATAGTATCCTTGCTATTCCTAACTTTCAATTGGGACTTCAACTTAACATAATATCATTATACTTTCGTCAAGACATCATTAATCAATTTCATAGAAATAATATACATTTCTCATGATATCAAGAAATTAAGAATATAATAGCATTATGTAGCTTTAATTTCACACAAGCTAGCTTACCTCGATAACAAAATTTGTATAGTTGTTCGATTTAGTCCACAATTTTGTCCTTTCCTCGGTTTTAGTCCAGACTTCGTGTTTCTTGATTTAAAATAAAAATTTCACTTATTTAATGATCACATTGGTTAAAATAACTCATGAATCAACTTTGACAAAAATTACCATTTTCCCTAATCTTTTACAAAATTATGATTTTACCCTTAGGCTCATAAATCGATTCTAATAAAATTTCCTCCTTTAACAAGCCAAGCTGAACATTTATTACTCCTATAGTAACTCACAATACCAATTATTTCATACATTTACCACCTACTTACAACCTTTACAAAAAGGTCCTTTTAGGTGTTTTCATGAAAACTTCTTTCACAAAAGTGGTTTATTTAACAACTAAGATTCATTTTCTTCCATAAAAATTTAGCAAACAACAAAAATGCTCACATGGAAAAACCCTAGACTCGTAACCATTTTGCAAAATAGTCCCCTCATTAGCTAGATCATGCTATAAGGGTCCTAGAAGTACAAAAATTATCAAGAAAGACCACCAAAATCACTTACTTGCAAGAAGGATAAGTTGCTGAAAATTTCAAGCTTTCAAACCCCTATTCATGATGGTATTATCGGTGGAGGAAGAAGGAGAATGAAAAAGATGATAGCCTTTCTTTTGTTTTATTCTATTTTATTCAATTTAGTCACCTAATCCACCAAACCATTGACCATGTCTCATATTTGTCTCCTTGGCCGGCCAACACTCTCCTAATGGGCTAATTTCACATTAAGGACCTCTAATTTAATATTTTATAGCTATTTGACACCTCTATCTTGTAAAATAAAACTTTCGCCCTTTATGCGCTTTAGTCTTTTTTTTTTCAATTTAGCATACAATCGTTAAAATTAATGCACCAAAATTTTCATACACTTATATAATCATGCTAAAACACATAAAATAATATTAAAACTAATTCCTCCAACCTCGAATTTGTGGTTCTGAAACCACTATTCCCACTAGCCCCAAAATTGGGCTGTTATAATATCCCCCCTTAGGGATTTTCGTCCCCGTAAATCTTACCGGTAAAAAGGTTGGGATATTGGTTTCCCATAGCCTCCTCGGGCTCCTATGTAGCCTTTTTTACCCCATGTATTTTCCATAGTACTTTCACAAGGGCTATACTTTTGTTTCTCAACTGTTTGACTTCTCGTGCCAAAATCTTAACCAGCTCTTCAGCATAAGTCATGTCCGGTTGAATTTCTACCTCTGTTGGTAAAATCACATGCGAAGGGTCTGATCGGTAGCGACGTAACATAGACACGTGGAATACGTTATGAATCTTTTCCAACTCAGATGGCAAATCCAAACAATAAGCTACCGGTCCTATCCTCTCGGTAATCTCATATGGTCCGATAAAGCGCAGACTCAATTTGCCTTTCCGGCCAAATCTATGAACTTTCTTCCATGGTGACACTTTTAAAAATACTTTATCACCAAATTGAAACTCAATCTCTTTCCATTTCAAATCTGTGTAGGACTTTTGTCTATTAGAAGCAGCTTTTAAACATTCACGAATTACTTTTACCTTCTCTTCAGTTTCTCTGACCAGATTGACCTCGTGAATCTGATTTTCTCTAAGTTTCGTCCAATATAAAGGCGATCGGCACTTACGCCCATACAATGCCTCATAAGGCGCCATTTTCAAGCTTGACTAGAAACTCTTATTGTAGGCAAATTCTACTAATGGTAAGTACTTTTCCCAACTGCCTTGAAACTCCAAAACACAACATCGAAGCATGTCTTCAAGAATCTGGATTACTCTTTTCGACTAACAGTCAGTCTGAGGATGGAAAGCTGTACTAAAACTCAACTTTGTGCCCAAGGATTCTTGCAACTTTTTCCAAAATCTTGATGTAAATCTCGGATCTCTATCCAAAATAATCGACAACGGTACTTCATGTAATCTCACAATTTCTGACACATACAAATCTGCCAACTTATCAAGTGAGTAGTGAATGCGTATCGGTACAAAATGGGCCGACTTCGTGAGTCTATCAACCACAACCCATACGGTATCTTTCTTACTTGGTGTCAAAGGAAAACTCGTAACAAAGTCTATAGTAATACGGTCCCACTTCCATTCTGGAACCATAATAGGCTGAAGTAGACCCGAAGGTACTTGGTGTTCAGCTTTCACTTGCTAACAAATCAAGCACTTAGATACAAACTCAAAAATATCTTTCTTCATACTCAGCCACCAATACCATTTCTTCAAGTCATTATACAATTTTGTTCTGCCTGGATGTATAGATAAAAATCCAGTATGTGCTTCATATAAAATTTTCCTAATAAGTTCATCATTTCTTGATACACAGACTCTGTCTCAGAACATCAAACATCCTTCAGAATTAACCCAAAAATCTGACTCAATATTCGACTCACATTGAACTCTTTTAGTTTGCAAATCGGTGTTGCCTTTTTGAGCTTCACAAATCTCTTGAAGGAACATTGGTTTAGCTCTCAACTCATCCAGTATAGAACCATCATCCGACAAAGCCATCTGTATATTCATGGCTTTCAATGCAAACATTGATTTCCTACTCAAGGCATCGGTGACCACGTTTGCCTTTCCCAGATTGTAGTCAATCACTAACTCATAATCCTTTATCAACTCTAACCATCTCCGTTGCCTTAGGTTCAACTCCTTTTGAGTCATCAAGTACTTTAGGCTTTTATGATCAGTGAATATCCGACATTTTTCACCATACAAATGGTGTCTCAATATCTTTAGTGCAAATACAATAGTGGCTAACTCCAAATCGTGGGTTGGGTAATTCTTCTCATGCGGCTTTAACTGTCTAGAGGCATAAGCTATAACTTTGTCTTCTTGTATGAGTACAACACTTTGTTTCCCTCGATCTAAATTCGAACTTCGCTTTTCTTAATATGCAAGCTAGGGAAGGTGCCGAATGCTTCAAGCTATTTCAATGGCTTTTTCAACCCAAATTTTTGGCTAGGAAGAAGATGAATGAATAAAATTTTCATTTGTTTTATTTAATTTACCTTTAATAACCAAATTGCCTATTTAACATTAAGTTAAAACATCAAAATTCACTTAAATGATGTCCAAGAATGTCCACTAACTTTATAAATGGACTAATTACTATATAAGGACCTCCACTTTAATATTCTATAGCTATTAGACACCTTTAACTAATAGAACCCCACTTTTACACTTTATGCGATTTAGTCCTTTTATCAAATTGAGTATTCAAACGATAAAATTTCTTAACGAAATTTTCACACGATTATACTATCATAATGTAGACCTTAAATAATAATAAAATAATTATTTTGACCTCAGATTTATGGTTCCGAAACCACTATTCCGATTTGACTAAAAATGGGCTGTTACATATATAAACTCACAAACTTCCAAAACTGAAATAAAAAAAGCTAGTAAACAATCCAAACATATCATGGCACTAAACAAGTCTACATCATAACCTTATTTACTAATATGAAAATAACTGAAAGAACACCTACGAGAATAAACAAGTCTTACTTGCATCACTTCCTAGGACAACCATACCATCCACACAAAACTGTTACTAATCTGCAATTGTTGAAAAGAGTGGGTGAACTTAAACAAGCTTAGTGAATGAGTGAAATAACCACAACACAAATGTTTTGTCATGCATCCACAATAACCACATACACATATACGATACTAGAGTCTTATATTTAATAACGTGTAACACTTTAACATGCATCGTCTAACAGTTCATTTGCATAACATTTATAAGAAAAGTTTGCATAGCAACCATATGTTTATTAAGGCATTCATCACACAACAGACAAACACATATATGTATATAATACAAGATAATATGGCACTTGAGTTATGAAAATTATAATGAGCTCTACCGTTACTCATCGGATACACGGATATCCAACAAATCGAACATAGACTCATAGAGTCAAACATGTCCCAGAAGTGAAGTGTATAACTGACACTTTCCTTATTTCCCCTCACATGTCCTGTTGAATGGAGCTTAGATCACATACCCTTATCCTTCCAAACATATCCTAGGGCCTTTACACCCAAAATCACTAAACATATAGGTGAGTACTCACAATCCTATGGCATGCGAACTATATCCAACGGTTTCAAGAATCACAAGGCCAAAATATCCAATTTAGAACACATATGACTTACTGATTATCCGAGCACTATCACTTCATGTTAACATCTTTTGCAATACACTATCACTTTCATATAACATATATAAATCATGTATATATTTGAACTGATAAACCATAATATATACATATTTTAAACCCGTATTTAGCATACTTTTGGATAATTTATCCCTTTAATTGTGGAATTTGATGCTCCTAATCCATTGTTTTCACGTTTTATACTCAAGAGAGTATTGGAGGATGAAAAGAACGAGAAACAGGCAAAAAATAGAGGAAATAGGCCAAATTAAGGAATCAACACGGCCTGGAGTTCACCACATGGCCATGCCTCTTTAGCAGGCTCGAAGACGGTCCTGGGCTCGATTCACACGGGCGTGCACCACGGTGTGTCCCTGCCCTGACCTGTTTTAATTCCACTCGGAAAAGGATACTTAGAGGAAAAGAAACAGATTCTGAAGTCTATACAAACGCCCTAAGTATGACCTAAAAGGAGGAGGTACCCTGAGGCAGCAAGAAAAGGCTGAATATAGGAAATTACTCAAAGAAAGCTAGTTGATCCATCTCAGAAGCTGGAATCACACTCAAGATTAAGGATTTTTCCTTCAATTCCTTCAAGGGGTTTTAGGGTTTTCTTTATGTTTTTTTATTTTTCTTCTGAGATGTATTCTTTTATAAGCATGAACTAAACCCCTTAAATACCTAAGGGGGATGAAACCTAAGACAGATCTTGTTATTGTTTTCTGAACTATATGACAAATACTTGATTTGCTCTTGATTATGTGTTCTTAATTCTTGCTTTAATATTCTAGGATATTGATTCAAGTATTGATGTGCTTAGGCAGTGGACCAAAAGTTCCTGTTTAAGAGTAGATCTAACATAATTAAGAAGAGTTGATCGCACTCCTAGAAATAGGATGACGAAAATCTATCGGATTAGGGTCAAACCTAATATGGGAGTCCATAGATTATGTTAATGCAACCTTAGGGGTTTTAATTAGAAAGAGATTTCAATTAATCACCCTAGGGTTAGAGTAGCCTCAAAAGAGGTATTAATATAAATTAAGGAATCCTATGGATCAAGTCAAGTGAATAAATCGTGTGGTTCAGAGTTAAATAACAAGTGAAGTCTAGGTGGATTCTTCCTCGGGTATTGTTTTGATCAATTGATTTATCCCAAAAGTATTTTCCGTATTCATTCTCTGTGTCTTGGCATCCTTAGCTTAGTAATTAGTTAAATAAACATTAATCACTTTTATTTTAGGCTAGATAATAAAAAGAGAGTCAGTACTAGTACTTTTGGTTCCTTTGGGTTCGACATTCCGATTTTGCCACTAAGCTATACTACTGTTCGATAGGTGTGCTTGCCTCAATCGTGATGATAGTTAGTTTCTAGGCTCGTTCATTCATTATATAAATATTAAGACTTGTCACGGACACGATTAAGTTTTTGGTGCCGTTGTCGGGAAACTAAAATATTAGGAACAATAAATTTTTATTACTTTAGCCATTTTTTATTTTTTACAATTTACTTTTTATTATTTTTTATTTTAATTTTAACTTTTCCAATTTTTCTTTTATTTGTTCCTAGCAGGTACCTCTAGTTTATGAATAGAAGGAACCCGACAGGACCCTTAATTTACGTTAGTGATACTGAAGGTACTGTTCGTAGAAATCGTAGAGAAATAAGGCGAAGCTTAAATTACATAGAAGAAGAGCAAGAAGACGAAACCACTACTACCGAAGAGATGGCTGATAACAATATGCTACCTCCTGTAGTTGCCACAAACCCGGTGAATCAAAATCCTGCTCCTCGTACTATGTATGATTATGCTAAACCTAATTTAACAAGAGCTGAATCGAGTATTGTTAGGCCTGCTATTGCTGCTAATAATTTTGAACTGAAACCTAACACTATTCAAATGATTCAACAATTCGTTCAATTTGATGGTTTGCAGGACGAAGACCCAAATACTCATTTAGCAAATTTTCTAGAATTTTGTGATACCTTCAAAATAAATGGCGTTTTTCATGATGCCATTTGCCTACGATTATTTCCCTTTTCTTTAAGGAATAAAGCCAAATAGTGGTTGAATTCTCTTCCACGAGGATCAATCACTACATGGGATCAAATGACTTAAAAATTTTTGTTAAAATATTTTTTGCCGGCCAAAACGGCCAAGTTGAGGAATGATATCTCTTTTTTTGTACAGATGAATCTTGAAACACTATAAGATGCATGGGAGAGATACAAAGACTTACTAAGAAGGTGCCCTCACCATGGGTTGCCTTTTTGGCTTCAGGTTCAAACCTTCTACAATGGTGTGAACCCCTCGACTAGGCAATTAATCGATTTAGCTGTCGGCAGAGCCCTAAATAACAAAACTCCTGAGGCGACCTATGAGTTTATAGAGGAGATGTCATTGAACAACTAAGCCAACAAAAGCAGCCGAAGTTTTCAACCTCAACGCAGTAACCATGCTATCAAATCAGGTAGAGATGTTAAATAAAAAGATTGATGGTTTGTGTTCTTCGTAGGTACATCCAGTAATGTAGTGCGAAACAAGTGAAGTTGTGGCGAATCCTGAGTACCCACCCTATGGACATGGCATGGAAAACGAGCAGATAAATTATATGGGTAATAATCCTCGACCTCAAAATAATCCTTATAGTAACACTTACAATACAGGTTGGAGGAACAATCCAAATTTTTCTTGGGGTGGCCAAGGAAATCAAAGATAGCAACCCCCTCTAGGCTTCCAACAGTAACCCTACCAACAAGAGAAGAAGCCGAACCTCGAAGAGATGCTAACTAAATTCATCGCGGTGTTAGAAACCCATTTTCAAAACACCAAAACAACACTAAAAAATTATCAAGCATCAATTCAAGGGCTCAAAAACTAGTTAGGTCAGCTTGCCAAGTTGATCTCAGAACAACCACAAGATAACTTGCCAAGCAACACTAAAACTAATCCAAAAGAGCAACTTCAGGCCATTATCGCTCACGATAGTGAAGGGTTAGACGAACCAAACCCAAGGCAAGAACCTGTGGTAAGTAAAGGTAAGGTTGAGGTAAGCCAAGAAAAACCAAAACCGGTAATTAAAGAGTACCAGCCTCGAATACCATACCCCAATGCAATGAAGAAAGACAATGCAGATGAACAATTCGGTAAGTTTTTTAAACTTTTGAAGAAATTACATATTAACTTATCATTTTTTGAAGCTCTTTCGCAGATGCCAGATTCAAGGAAATTTTTAAAAAAGCTTTTGACAAATAAACAGCGGTTAGACGAGGCATCTCATGTGGAGCTGAACGCAGTGTGCTAAGCAATTTTGCAAAATAAACTACCACGAAAATTAAAAGATCTAGGGAGTTTTACAATTCCATGTTTAATTGGTAGTTTATCTGTTAATAATGCTTTAGCTGATTTAGGGGCAAGCATAAATGTTATGCCTTATAAAATGTTTAAACAGCTAGGTCTAGGAAAACCCAAACAAACTAGGATGAGCATTCAATTAGCTGATAAAACTATCAGAGTTCCTAGGGGTATAATTGAGGATGTACTAGTAAAAACTGACAAATTCATATTCCCAGTAGAATTTGTTGTGTTAGACATGGATGAGGACAATACGGTTCCTTTAATTTTAGGAAGGCCCTTTTTAGCAACTGCTAGATCTAAAATTGATGTTGGTATAGGAGAGCTCTCACTTCGTGTAGGTGACGAAACAATCACTCTTCAATCTCTTGACTCGGCTAGGACATCGAGTAATCAAGATAAAAACATAAATTCTAGCAATAATCATTGGGTTCAACCTTCTCCACAGGAAACACCATGAAACTACACAACTAAACCAAATCCTAGACCTTGTGCCAATATAGAAGTAATTCATGGGGAACGAAGGCTTTAGATCGATGAACTAGATGAGTGGAAGACACATTTCAAGGAGATACTAAAAACACACGAAACGAACCCGAGGCAACTCCATGAAGAGTTTAAAGGTGGAACAAATCACTTCAAGGTTGGGAACCAGGTGCTGTTAGATACAACCGACCCTCGAATAACCACTTCAGAGCTAATTACAAACGATGCGACTCCTTTTACGATACTTAAAGTCTTTCCATACGGAACGGTTGAGGTAACTTACTCTAAGTTAGGAACTTTTAAGGTAAACATTACTCGACTCAAACCGTGTATTAATAGAATTAATAAAGAGAAGTTTCGACTCTGTGAACCTCCATGAATACGCAAATGAGAGGAAAGTCAAGCTAAGACTTTAAACGAGTGCTTCTCGGGAGGCAACCCGAGCACTAACCCCATTAATTTTTATATTTTTGAATTTTAGCATCTAACTAAGAACTAACCAGACTTTTAGGCGCAGGTTTTCATACCCACACGGCCGTGGCCGTGGCCGTGTGGCCACCATAGGTAGGTACAAGGGCATGGGAAACCACCAAATCCCTGATCTCTATTTAAAATCCCCTTCTTCTGTTCACTTTCCCCCCCAAATCTTCTTCCCCTTTCCCCGTTCTTTTTGAACGCATATCCATTTTCCATTATTTACTTTTACTCTTATTTTTTTTACTTTCTTTATTATTTTCTTCTTATTCTTCATGCCATTTAGATTTAGCTTAGGATACAATAAGATCAGGCCGACTGTTTCAAGGATTCAATTTCAAATGGTTCGAGGCGCTCTCCCACGTTCACCTCTCCCCAATCCTATCTGGTTTCTTTTTATTAAATCCATCCAAAATTCAGGAAGATTCACTTCTCTCCCTATCTTTTGATTTTTTTCACTATATTATCATTTTATCTATCTTTGTATATTGAGGAAAATGTACATCTTAAGTGTGGGGGTGAATTTCAAAATTTCCTAACTTTTTGCATTATTCTCAAATCCCTGAATAATATCTTGTCTTAAGTAATTGTCTCATATTACTAATTAGAATGAAACTTCTGTTGATTTATGATTTTTATTTATATGTTTTGGGTTATGTCATAGTTAATTGTGCATTGATAATTTAAACTTTAAGATATTAGAGAACCAGACATGATAAGTCTATTTTCAGAATAAAAATTTTCTAGGTTGTTTCCCTAAATTTGAATATTACTTTGAAATTTGAAATTTGTAAGGTCGACATCAAAAACCATAATTTTTGTAAGATTTTGTGCCTTAAGAGCATATATTTTTCTTGCTCCTTTTTTTTATTATGAGTGTGTCAATATTGATTTTTTATTCTAGAACTTGCTTCAATTATGCATTTTGAGACCACACTTTTGATTTGATATACTGAGATGATAAAGGCACCTAGGATTTAACCCACTCACTCCACAAAAAGCCTACCTTCATAATTAACCCCTAGTGAACCCCTTTGATTTTAACAAACCGTTTCTTGACTCATCCATTAATATTAACCTAAAACCCATCTTGTATTAGTTATCACCATTTCTCTTTACTACCCTTATATCGAGAGTTGATTTTATCAGTTGCCTAACTACATTCTTTATTTCAATTGTTAAAATTCTATTTATTTGATTTGTTCCTTAAAAAAAAAAAGGTTAGAAAATTTATTCATCATTAGTTCTATGTTCTATGAGCTTAAACAGTTAAATTCACATCTTTAGAAGAAGCTCGTGTTATTTGATGTAATTATTTATTAATCAGTTCATTGTTTCTAGTTTGGTAATTTGTCAATTAAATCTCGATTCTAACCTTCTAATTTAGCCTATATCTACACCTTTAACCCAAGCCCCATTATAACCCTTTTAAAGACCTTTTGATTTATGACACTATTTACAAGGCTATTACGACACTATTTGACTTAAACAATGCTAGCCTATTTACAAGGCTATTACGACACTATTTGAGTAACATTAATAGCCAACACATTTGGCTACAAAAAATGACACTTATCAAAATGAATAAATCTTCTATACATGCCACTCACACATACACAGTTAAATTTAGCCTTACTAGACTTGGTAATTTGATAGTGTGATATTGCCTCCGATGCTCTCCAACTTCGAACCAACCTGACAACACTAAGAGAAATGGAAAAGAAGGTGTAAGCTTTATAGCTTAGTAAGTTGGCATATAATAATAAACAATTTAATTAACAAAGTGTTTCCATTTCTCAAATGGTATTCTTAAAAAATAAAATCATTATTCATATGATTTCACCCCTTTTTTTCTCATATTCAGCTTAAGCTGTTTTTCTGAATCATGGTCGCTAAATTAATTATATCTTAAGCTACAGAGCTCGAAATTAAGTTTTTTAAATTTTCTTTGAAACTATACTCATGTGCCTTCTTTCCATAAAATTTTTAGAATTTTTGGCTTGTCAAATTAATACAGTTTATTCGTTGAAGGTTCCCCTGTTTTGCTGTTTGACAACCCTAACACCTCTTCACTAAAAATTAAATTTCTCATTATACATAATTCAAATAATGTTTTCGTTTGTTTCCATTGGAAGTAGATTCATCAAGGATTCTGATAATATAAATTACACATAATAACCATTTTTATACAATTTTAGTGATTTTCCAAATTTGGAACAAGGGATTTCCGAAACCATTCAGACCTTGTCTCACTAAAATTTAAATATCTCATAATAGAAATTTTATTTACTCACACCATTTTTTTGTGAAAATAGACTCAATAAGATTTAATTTAATATCTCATTCAGCATGTAATTCAATTTCTAATATTTATGGTGATTTTTCAAAATCACGTAACTGCTGCTATTTCAATCTATTTTACTAAAAATTTTACTCTCCCATGTTTTCCTTATATTACTTCCATATATGCACACATAACACCGAGCATGTTCAATACTAGCCATACAAATGAATAATCATCTCCAATATTTACGAGTACTCATAATGGTGCTTACCCCATATCATCCTTACCGCAATTTCAATCACGTATCACATATCAAACATATTATGCACATACATACATGGTCACATGCACCCTTGCTCACACGTACATTTACCACATTTCTCAATTGGTCATATTCACACCTGCACTTATTCATAACATGATCGAACCAATCACCATTAGTAAGTTATCTCGTTGAACCACTACAGAAAATGCCCGATATTCGATGGTCTCAGCACATAGCTCCACCTACACATAATTCGACTTTCTAGAAGGTCCCTTATCACCCATGTGACCTAGCCATTCCATCTCGTAGCTTTCTTGTCTACATGGCATCCAACACTAGGAACCACTCATGTGACCTAGTTACTCATAACTCGTAGCTTTCTTGTACACATGGTATACACACAGTATTACACATGTGACCTAGTTACATATGAAATTATTATCCCGTAGCTTTCTTGCACACATGGTGAAAGTCCCTTATCATCCATGTCACCTAGCTACATATCAAATTTTGCTATCTCGTAGCCTTCTTGTGCACACGGTGAAGGTCCCTTATCACTCGTGTGACCTAGCTACATATTGTCCGTATCTTTCGGTTTTCCAAAGGTTCAATCTAGAATTTCACATTCCATTCATTTTCATATTATAGTTATCACCCAATGATTTCCATAATATTTAGCAAAATAATTATTGAACAAGTAAAATAAATGCATTATTTACATATAAACTTTCCATTTCACATAATAGCCATAGTTATAGAAAACACCTTTAAGCATAACATTTCAACCCATTTTCCATGTCACCTATGTCATCTTTTACTATAAACATATTATTAAATCAATTCACCAACATAATATACTAAACTTGTAATTCAACAAAATCAATTTGATACCACAATTTAGGTTTCAAACATACATTACGACATTATTGCATTATTATTTACACACCAACTTACCTCGGACGCGGAAGTGGCTAATTTATTCGACTTGATCCATCATGTTCTTTCTGATCTAAGCCCGAATCTTGTTTTCCATGATCTATCATATCACATTTAGCTCAATTATTAGTCACATTAATCAGTGTGACCTGAAAATCATCTTATGGAAAATTTATGTTTTTACCCCTAAACTTTCACATAATTACACTTTTGCCCCAAGGCTCGTAAATTGATTTTTATTCAATTTTCTTGTATTTTGGACTTAGCCAAACCATTTTCATAACTATAGCCATCCACATTTCTCACTAATTCATACACTTAGGACCAATTTTACAACTTTTGCAACTCGGTCCTTTTTGTCATTTTCGTCGAAAATCACTTAGTAAAACTTCTTTCTCTTCTCATGGACATGCATAATCCACCATTAATCATCAAAATACACACTTAATCAACCATGGAAAAATTCACAAACTTCAACAGTTTTGAAAATAAAGGTACGAGATAGCTAAATCGAGTTACCACGACTCAGAAAACGTAAAAATAATTAAAAACGGGGCAAAAACCACTCACCTATCAAGCTCCCAAGCTTGGCTGAACATGGGTTTCTCCATGGCTACCCATTTCTTTTGTCACAATCGGCTGGAGAAGAAAATAGAAAAGAATAGTGCCTTTTTTACTATTTTTGTCATATTATACCCATTTAACTTAACTTCCAAATTTACCCTTTTTCTTTTCAACTAACTTCAAAAATACCAAACAAATATCTTCCCTCAACTTATAAGTGGGCTAATTTCTTCATAAGGACCTTCACTTAAAAACCCATCACAATTACACCCTTTATCATCTAAACACACACTTCACACTTATAACAATTTGATCCTACTAACCAAATTAAACACTTTTTCGATAAAATTTCTCAACGAAATTTTCACAAAACAATTCAGTCACATTATAGACCTCAAATTGATAATCCAAGCTATTTCATACTTACAGGTTCTAGGACCTCATATTTCACAACTTATTTACTTTAGTCCAAAAGTCAAATTGGACACTTTATGCCTAAAATTTCTTCATGAAATTTTTACACATGCATACGAACATATCATAAACCTCATAACAGTCATAAAATAATTATTTCTACTTCAGATTCGTGGTCTCAAACTACTATTCCGACTAGGCCCTAATTCGGGATGTTACAATTCTCCCTCCTTTAGGGATTTTCGTCCCCGAAAATCTTACCAGAGGAAGTTGCTCTCACCCTCAATGAGATACTTTCACAATCTCTCTAGAATCACATATCGGTATAACTTTGTATATCTCCTTGCAATACCCTTTAAAATTTAACCTATAGTGCCGAAATACATCATCAAACTCTAAATTTTTTTTTCGAAGTACATTTACTCAATAATCCGTCATATAAGAATTCTGTATCATACGGATCCTTGCCAACTAATTAACCCCAATCCAGATAACATCTTTCTTTTCGAAGATTTTGACAATCCCGATTCTGAAGTTTATGGTAACTTTATCTAATCATCATTCTCGTTCCATCACTGGTTGTAATAGTCTTGGATACACTTGATTTTGATTTACTTGCTAGCGAATAGACATCTAAGCTTAACCTCACCAATATCACGTCATATACCCAATCACCAGAACATCTGCTCATATAACTACACATTTTATTATTCTTGGATAAATGAACGTGTTACTACTGAGCTTTGTACCAGAACTTCTATATAAGTTCTGGATTCATTAATAGGTAAATTCTGTTTCAACATATCAATAACAACAGAAATTATGATCGACCCAGGATTCAATATCAGAGGTAAATTCACTCTGAACTTATTTAGATTATCTGTCACTATCGCATTTCTGAGTTTCTCAGCTTCGCAAGGAAAACCTCACTTTAGCATTTAATATAGCTAGAATCTAGACCGTCATCAACCAAGATCAGTTAAGTACCCAATAGCCATAAAAATACATATAACTTACACCACATTTCAACAAATTAGCTTATTCCTATAAGAACAACTGATTTGATTTTAACCATCGAATGATAACATGTCAAAACACTCTTCTCTTCATATTATTACCATAATCTACATACATACATTCGTTCACAGTTCTCCTAACATGTAAATTAAGGATCTTACAATCATACTAACTCAAGGAAACAAATATCTTTATTGGACTTATCGACTTTAATAAAACTTATGATAGGGAAGAAATCCATCATAAAGTTTTGAGCTCATGCTCTCATCATTTATACCTTACTGTTGTCAAGTCTTTTCATGAAAGTTACAGAAATCCGGACATCAGAATCACCACATTCTCATTACCGAATAAAAAAATACATCAGTTTGGGCTTCTTTTGCATCAGAGATTATACAGACTCCAACTATCCTCATCTCTGTATGCATTATTATTTATTTATTATACAAACGTTTTCTGTCATCCATAATTTCACTTAGTCAAAGTTTCCCGATGAACTCTTCGAAATAATATCGAATTCACGGTGGTTTCGCACATGACCCACTAGTAATAATAAATACGGTAGTATCACACACAGCCCACCAATAATAATAAATACGGTGGTATCGCACACAGCCCACCAATAATAATAAATACGGTGGTATCGCACATAACCCACCATTAATAATAAATACGGTGGTATCGCACACAGCCCACCAATAATAATAACTACGGTGGTATCGCACATAGCCCACCATTAATATAAATACGGTGGTATCGCACATAGCCCACCAGTAATGATAAATATGGTGGTATCGTACACAACCCACCAATAATAATAAATACGGTGGTATAACACATAGCCCACCAATAATGATAAATACGGTGGTATCGCACACAGCCCACTAATAATAAATACGGTGGTATAACACACAGCCCACCAATAATAATAAATAAGGTGGTATCGCACATAGCCCGCCAATAATGACATATTCACATGCTGCCATGGTCAACCCATGGTCTTTATCATCAATCCATCACAAGTATTTAAACGAAAGTACCCGTTTCCAGCGTTCTACTCGATTCACACATTTAATTCCTTTTTCATAACTTCTCAACATTTATAATACTTTATGCTTAACTTTCGATTTGCAATTATCACACTTTATTCATTATCACATACATATCATGAATTATCCTCCATACCTTCCCAATTTTGGCTCATTAAAACACACTTTCTGTACTATCAGACTTAGCTGGGTTGGAAAGCTCATCTGCCTACTAAAATAATTATGATCAGGGTCGGGAGTTGTCACACTACCACAGTTCAATATGGCATGTATAGCTGACTCATACTCATGCTAGGTTAGTCCTAGTGAAACACCCCAAACCCGGCCCACAAGCCCTGACCGGATCTGGCATGCTTCTAGGAAAAACCATTCGAATCTTACTTGAATTTTGCTAAAAACTTGTGTTTTTTTGAAAACAATTGATTTGGGTTGGGCTCGAATTTTAAAACCCATTTCGCTTAGGTGTTAAAACATTTAATATCATCACTTAAGAAAAATTTATTTTTCACTTTAATTTGATAATAATCGGATCATACTAAGTAATTTAAAAACATGCTTAACAATTTAGTGCCGAAGGCCTTATTACATCAAATAAACCCGAAATAATTCAAACTTAAATATAAAAAGAAAACTAATAAAACAAAATAGTCTCTGGGCTTTGCATGGCCTCCACTGAGCTCCTGCCGACCCGGTCCATCACTGATCATCACCTGAAAAATATTCCCACAAGGGGTGAGTTAAACAGACTCAATGTGTAACCACAACACTAAGGCCCAACAGATTATGGCATACAAAATCATACATACAACTATAAAAGCATAAATAATGATGCAAATCCGAACCCAAACCTAAATGCCATCTGCTACACGTCTCCCGTACCAACCATCACACCGTGGGGACTACTAAGTCAACCCTTCATCCGCTACACACCATCGAAGGCAGTCGCTGCAGTCGACGTGCTCATCGCCCTTATGATTTCGTGGCATAGCCACCATATATAAATTCGTGACATAAGTCACCACATACTTATATTGTGACAAAAGTCACCACATTCTTATATTGTGACATAAGTCACCACATTCTTATATTGGGGTATAACACCACCAATTCACTTCCCCTTTACATATCACCCATATGCCCCATGTCATACAACTATGCATTAACCATATTATATTCCTTATTCACATTCTTATAATTTCATGTATATGCCATAGCAAAACTTATCATACTCATAGAAGGAGTAGGAAAACGTACCTGAGTACTTTGTACCATTACATGGTACCTTAGCCATAATCTTACACTTTTATATTAGCACATATAATAAATTAAAGCCGTAAATCTATCAAGATTTAGTGTGGGGTACATACATGATTTACTTAGTAAATTCACTCCAAATCCCAAAAATCCCGATCTAAGCTTTAGATCCTCTAGTTCCTATATTCGGTCAACCCTAACATGTTAGTAAAAAGCCATTCGGCTATAAATCCAAATCCTAGTAGGATTATTGTAATCAAATTGTTACCTTGTTTCCAATTTGATTAAAAATCAAATCCCGAAACTTTGTGATGTTCACCCTAGCAATCGGCTAGCCACCAAATTCCTTAACTAGCTAGTTTCCGGCTTTTGAATAAATAAGAAACATAGCCAAATTACTGAATAGGCCCTGGCCGAATATCATACATGACTTACCTTGTAAATCTTAGATCCCGAAAACTGTCACTTCTTTGTAGTACTGTCAAAATCCCTATGGCACATGTTAGATCAATTTCTAACATTTAATCACAACAAATGGCCCTTGGCTGATTAGTATGTTCACTTACCTTAAAGCCTTGAAACCCCGAAATCCTTGTATACCACTATCGACTTTCTTCTCAAAAGCCAACGTCACCTCAATTTTTACCTACATTCGGTCATCCTTCATATATTCAATAAACTGAAAATCACCACTAACTTAGCCCATATGGCATATAGCCAAAAAGAAAAGAATAGGAAAGGGCCATTCGGCCACCTACCATCAACCACTCACCTTCGGCTTTTCCAAAATCAGCTCCTCTGGCTATTGTAAAGTAGGATTTGGCTTCTAGTGCTAAAGAGGAGATGTTGATTGGTTTAGAAAATTGATTCGGATTAGATCTTGATAAAAAGAAAGGAAAAAATTGCAAAGAAAAGAAATCTCGAAACTTACCGAATCACTAGGGAACATGCGGCCTATGGTGCACCTTCGGGAAACTAAACCACCCTTGTAGATTCGATTTTGAGGCTTAGAGAAATTCGGCTATGGTGGTTTTTGGTTAACAATCGGCTATTGCTAGAAAAAGGCTTATCTTCGGCTTTTGGTGAGTTGTGAAAATAAGAAGAGAGTTGATGATGAAGATTCGGCTAGAGGAAGAGTTGAAAGAAGAATTTGAGAGAAGGTAAGAAAGATGATAGGAAATTCGACAATGGCTTAGGATGAACTTGTTTTCGACTTTTGACAAAAGAAGAGAGGAAGAGAAGAGAATTCGGCAGAGAGAAAAGGAGAAGAAAGAATGTTGAATGGCCTTAGTTTTCCTCCTTTTGCCGAAATTACTAAGCCTAGAGTCCCCTTCTTGGCCATCACTCTCATATCCTTATTTTCCTACCTTAGCCGAAATTCCAAAAGAATTTGACCTCAACTTAAACTCTTTCCTCAGTCTCCCTATGCCGTCCATCTCCTTACCTTAGGAGTGCCGAATTTTAACCCATTATTTTGGGCTTCATGTGGCCATACTAGGCCCAAGTTATCCCCCTAAGTAACGCCACCCTCATGCCCAATTTAGCATTACTAAATTTTTGGGTCGCAAGCCCAACTTGCTACTAATTTAATAATCCAACATCAATTACTTACTAACACTTATTTATCAACCACTTAACCTGTGTTTTAAAGTCCAAACTGAGCCCAATTATATGTCATATTTCCTTATTTATTTTCTTAAGGCCACCTTGCTTCAGCCTCTTTTAGACTTAAAACTCGATATTTTTCTAAGGCATTTTCCTTATGTTTCAAGATTCTAAAATTCACATAACACATTCATAAGACATGCTATTTCATATAATTTAGCAATAGTGCATAAGCCCTAATCCGGGATATTACACCTAGAACAGGTTAAACCATAGCTTTGATACCACTAAATGTAATACCCCTTACCCGAGACCATCACCAAAGTCGGGCATGAGGCGTTACTTTGCTAAAACTCTTGCTAATATACTTTCTAACCCCATCAAATGTGATCCCAATTTAAAACTTATGAAAAATAATATTGTTGCTCATTTTTTTTGTTATTTATTCTTTTTTTCTTTTGGACTTACAAGCCATAAACGAGATTTGGGATCCATTCCTAGTTAACTCGAGCGTCTAAGAAAAACTCTTTGAACCTTATGATAATGTACGTCCCACGCCCATGTGACCTTTTTACATGCCCGTATAGACCTCCAACACGGCCGTGCCAACAGCCCGTGTTGAATCATGACTGCAACTTTAGTTACTGGAATTTAACACGACCTGACCACACGCCCGTGCATACAGGCCATGGCCTTAACACGGCCTAGGCTCACCCATATCAATATCCCATGGGGCATTCTGTCAAAAATCACACGGCCAAGCCACACGCCTGTGTGATTGGCCGAGTGGACAATAGCAGGCTATTTTCCAAGCCTTTTTGTCACCCTGAAACACAACCAGACTCATACCAACATCAATCTCACAAATTAAAGCATTCATATGCCACCACGCATATCATTCTCTTTAACCATTACCCTACTTTAAGATGCAAACTAGCACACTCATGAATTTCATCATCGTTGCATAATTTAACTTAAACAATGCTAGCCCATTTACAAGGCTATTACGACACTATTTGAGTAACATTAATAGCCAACACATTTGGCTACACAAAATGACACTTATCAAAATGAATAAATCTTCTATACATGCCACTCACACATACACACTTAAATTTAGCCTTACTCGACTTGATAATTCGATAGTGTGATATTGCCTCCGACGCTCTCCAACTTCGAACCAACCTAACAACACTAAGAGAAATGGAAAAGAAGGTGCAAGCTTTATAGCTTAGTAAGTTGGCATATAATAATAAGAAATTTAATTAACAAAGTGTTTCCATTTCTCAAATGGTATTCTTAAGAAATAAAATCATTATTCATATGATTTCACCCCCTTTTTTTTTCTCATATTCAGCTTAAGCTGTTTTTCTGAATCATGGTCGCTAAATTAATTATATCTTAAGCTACAGAGCTCGAAATTAAGTTCCATAAATTTTCCTTGAAACTAGACTCATGTGCCTTCTTTCCATAAAATTTTTAGAATTTTTGGCTTGTCAAATTAATACAGTTTATTCGTTGAAGGTTCCCCTGTTTTGCTGTTTGACAACCCTGACACCTCTTCACTAAAAATTAAATTTCTCATTATACAGAATTCAAATAACATTTTCGTTTGTTTCTATTGGAAGTAGATTCATTAAGGATTCTGATAATATAAATTACACACCATAACCATTTTTATACAATTTTTAGAGATTTTGTAAATTTGGAGCAGGGGATTTTCGAAACCATTCAAACCCTATCTCACCAAAATTTAAATATCTCATAATAGAAAATTTATTTACTCACACCATTTTTTTTGTGAAAATAGACTCAATAAGATTTAATTTACTATCTCATTCAGCATGTAATTCAATTTCTAATATTTATGGTGATTTTTCAAAATCACGTAACTGCTGCTGTTTCAATCTATTTTACTGAAAATTTTACTCTCCATGTTTTCCTTATATTACTTCCATATATGCACACATAACACCAAGCATGTTCAATACTAGCCATACAAATGAATAATCATCACTAATATTTACGAGTACTCATAATGGCGCTTACCCCATATCAGCCTTACCGCAATTTCAATCATGTATCACATATCAAACACAGTATGCACATACACACATGGTCACATGCACCCTTGATCACACGTACATTTACCACATTTCTCAATTGGTCACATTCACACCTGCACTTATTCATAACATGATCGCACCAATCACCATTAGTAAGTTATCTCATTAAACCCCTTCGAAAAATGCCCGATACTCGGTGGTCTCAGTACATAACTCCACCTACACATAATTCAGCTTTCTTGTACACATGGTGAAGGTCCCTTATCACCCATGTGACCTAGCCATTCCATCTCGTAGCTTTCTTGTCTACATGGCGTCCAACAATAGGAACCACTCATGTGACCTAGCTACTCATAACTCGTAGCTTTCTTGTACTCATGGTATACACACAATATTACACATGTGACCTAGTTACATATGAAATTATTATCCCGTAGCTTTCCTGCACACATGTTGAAAGTCCTTTATCATCTACGTGGCCTAGCTACATATCAAAATTTGCCATCTCGTAGCTTTCTTATGCACACGGTGAAGGTCCCTTATCACTCGTGTGACCTAGCTACATATTGTCCGTATCTTTCAGTTTTTCGAAGGTTCAATCGAGAAATTCACATTCCATACATTTTCGTATTATAGTTATCACTCAATGATTTCCATAACATCTAGTCATAGAAAACACCTTTAAGTACAACATTTCAACCCATTTTCCATGTCACCTATGTCACATTTTATCATAAACATATTATTAAATCAATTCACCAACATAATATACTAAACATGTAATTCAGCAAAATCAATTTGATACCACAATTTAGGTTTCAAACAAACATTACGACATTATTGCATTATTATTTACACACCAACTTACCTCGGACGGGAAAGTGGCTAATTTATTCGACTTGATCCATCATCATGTTCTTTCTGATCTAAGCCCGAATCTCATTTTTCATGATCTATCATATCACATTTAGCTCAATTATTAGTCACATTAATCAGTGTGACCCAAAAATCATCTTATGGAAAATTTATGTTTTTACCCCTAAACTTTCACATAATTACACTTTTCCCCAAGGCTCGTAAATTGATTTTTATTCAATTTTCTTGTATTTTGGACTTAGCCGAACCATTTTCATAACTATAGCTATCGACAGTTCTCACTAATTCATACACTTAGGACCAATTTTACAACTTTTGCAACTTAGTCCTTTTTGTCATTTTTGTCGAAAATCACTTAGTAAAACTTGTTTCTCTTCTCATGGACATGCATAATCCACATTAATCATCAAAATATACACTTAATCGACCATGGAAAAGTTCACAAACTTCAACAATTTTGAAAATGAAGGTGCTAGATAGCTAAATCGAGTTACAACAACTTCAAAAACGTAGAAATCAGTAAAAACGGGGCAAAAACCACTCACCTATCAAGCTCCCAAGCTTGGTCGAACATGGGTTTCTCCATGGCTGCCCATTTCTTTTCTCACAATCGGCTGGAGAAGAAAATAGAAAAGAATTGTGCCTTTTTACTATTTTTTGTCTTACTATACCCATTTAACTTAACTTCCAAATCTGCCCTTTTTCTTTTCAACTAACTTCAAAAATACCAAACAAATATCTTCCATCAACTTATAAGTGGGCTAATTTCTTCATAAGGACCTCCAATTTAAAAACCCATCACAATTACACCCTTTATCATCTAGAACACACACGTCGCACTTATAACAATTTAATCCTACTAACCAAATTAAACACTTTTTCAATAAAATTTCTCAACGAAATTTTCACACAACAATTCAATCAAATTATAGACCTCAAATTGATAATCCAAACTATTTCATACTTAAAGCTTCTAGGATCTCATATTTCACAACTTATTTAATTTAGTCCAAAAGTCAAATTGGACACTTTATGCCTAAAATTTCTTCATGAAATTTTTACACATGCTGTAACACCCCAAACCCAGTCTATGCATTGAGACTAGATTTGGTTTGTTACATGATTCGAGCTATTCTTAAATCTTTAATGAGTTGAAAACTACAATATTATTTACAGGGTTTAAAATTTAAAGAGTACTTGATTTTGATAAATATTCGAAAACATTAGTTGAAAATTTATTGTATTATCAATAACCTTTAGATAATTTGTTAAAGAGTTTACTATAATAAAATATTTATAAAAGATTTTCATATACTTGAAAACTCAAATTTATTTTAATAAAAACATCGTAAAATCATAGCCCATGATAAAAAAAATCCAAAATATAGTTTAAATTCCAAACACGCATAAAATCCTTAAGTTATTTATAGAGGCCCTTATTACAATAATCCATAATAGTAAAAAATATTTATTAAAATTTTAGAGTTTAAATAACCCTCTTAACGCAGATGGCCTCCACGAAGTCATCCTCGCCCAAGTCCACATCAATTTCCATTACGAGATGGAAAAATTAAAAGGGTGAGTTACTTAGAACTCGGTGTGTAACTCACTTACCACCATTATTGGGCGGATCATTAAGATATTATCTTTGGGCTTGAGCCCAATTCTGAAATTCAACAATATATTATAAATTAAAATAATTAATAATGCATGTAAAATGTATTTCCCAACCCAAACCTAATATCCATCCGCTAACACCCCTGTACCAACCATCACACCTGGGGATCAAGTCAACCCACCCCGCCATCACACCAATCGTAGGCATTAAGCCTTTTTATAATTGTGGCATAGCCACCGAACTAGAGGCAATAAGCCGATATTGTGGCGAAACCACCGAACTAGAGGCAATAAGCCATTATTGTGGCGAAACCACCGAACTAGAGGCAATAAGCCATTTGATTATTTGTGGCGAGCCACCGAACTAGATATTTGGCAATCGGCCATTCTTCTCTTCATATATCCCACCCATGCAATTATACATGTACTATAAAATATAAAATTTCTTAATAATGCATAACATGGTAGGTTTATCAATAACATTTCATTTGGCCCATAATTATAATATAGCAATTTGTCTATTTAGCAGTTTAGTGGGCTTTGGCCCATTTACCAAACTAGAGTGTTTTGGCTCAATTTTAACGAACTAGAGTATTTTGGCCCAATTTATCGAACTAGAGTATTTTGGCCCAATTTTAACGAACTAGAGTATTTTGGCCCAATTTATCGAACTAGAGTATTTTGGCCCAATTTTAACGAACTAGAGTATTTTGGCCCAATTTATCGAACTAGAGTATTTTGGCCCAATTTATCGAACTAGAGTATTTTGGCCCAATTTATCGAAACATCCAATTTACATAATAACGAAAAATTTCTCGAGGCGTTTTTGTAATTTTTACGATTTAGACGCGTTTTACGTATTTTCGTCAAAATATCAATATTTACGTTTTATCGATCTAATCGTTTTACGATTTACTTCATCCGAAATTGACATCCAACCGAGAAAATAGTGAGTGTGAAGTTACACACCTCGTTCTGAGAGTACTAATCCTTCTCGCTCCTCGGCACCTAAAACATATTTTGATCCGTTAGAAAACTAATTAGTAAAATAATCTTAATCGATAATAGATCCAAAATCTTACCCTCTTGATTTTGAATCACTTGATTTTCGGCTTCTCCTCGTTTATTGATTCGTTAGCGTAGAGAATCCACCAACGATAACGGCTCGGAAGTTCGCACCACTTGAATAATGAACTTCCTTCTAAGATGGCCCGCAACCGGTGGAAAATCCCGACCGCCAAACCGCTCTTCGTTTGAATGGGGATTCACGGATCGCCCCTCTTAACGTGACTAACCACCGCCTTTTTCTTCCCTATTTTGAAAGTCTTCAAAATCCAAGGGATAATAGTTAGATCTAAATAATATCAAAGCGATACTAAGGGCTTTAAAAGATGTGATTTCCTTACCAAAATAAAACGTTTCCAACGTTTCTACAATTCTCCGATCACTTGAATTCCAATCTCCGTTATTGCACTAAATAATAACGAAAAAACGTTATTAGAATGAACGCTATATCAATCCAAAAGGCCTCATAAAACCAATGATATTCGCCATAATACTTAAATAAAACGAAAACGAAAAAGAATCCCTTACCTATAATCCACGATCGAAAAGAAAGGATTGAGAGAGGTGTTTGAGAGAGTTGGAGAATTCGGCTATGCAACCAAAGAAAAGAGAAAATAAATTCGGTTATGGCACTTCTAGCATTCGCCAAGAGAGTGTTTGATGGAGAAACTTTGATTGAAAGATTTAAAATATGAAAAGAGATGATGATGAGGTAGTTTAATTTCAAAGAGAAGAGAAGAAAAGATGGACTTTTAGGAGTTAGTGCATTGACCATGGCAAAAGAAAAAGAAAAGACTGATTTTTGGTATGGTTGATTTCGACAAGGAGAAATACAAAAGAAAATTCACAAGATGTATAAAAGTGACCAAATGGTCAAAAGACTTTGGCTTTACCAATTGAAAAATTCGCCAAGAAGAAAGTTGAAAGGAGAGGAAATAAAATTCGCACAAAGTGCAAAGAATGACCAAAGAGAGAAAAGAAATTCTTAGCCAAACTAATTCAACAATTAGGCTCCTCCTTACCAATATGCCGTCCAACACATGGTCAATTGGCCATGATTTCTTTCAAAATTTCCCTTGATATGTGCCTTATGTTCCCCTATCTTTCCTTAAGTTTTGATTCCATGCCATAAGTTAGTTGTTTCCTTAATCCATTGATACACTAACCAAAAATAACATGGTCAACACCTTCCATATATGTTCTTGCCGACATTTCCTAACCATGAGCGAAAATTAAAACAAAATTCATTTAGGTGCTATACAAGGATTGAACCTCTTCCCTCTTGCTAGAACCCATGCGCCAACTCCACCTTACCATGTACTCACTTATGACACTCTTTAACACATAATTTAGCTTAAGTCATAATCACCTTTGTTTCACTTCAATAAATTCTCAATTAATAAATTTTTTTTCCTTCTCCAAATCATGCTTTACTCCTCTTTAGGACTTCAATAAGCACTAAAGTAAAAATAAAATTTTTCCTTTAAAAACTAAACATCAATTTATGCAATATAATAATACTCGGATTTTTAGGGTGTTACACATGCATACGAACATATCATAAACCTCATAACAGCCATAAAATAATTATTTCTACTTCAAATTCGTGGTCTCAAACCACTATTCTGACTAAGCCCTAATTCGGGATGTTACATCACTTTTACTTTCTCTTCGGTTTCCTTAACTAGTTCAACTCCGTGAATTTGCTTCTCACTAAGCTCGGTCCAATACAAAGGAGTACGGCACTTGCGACCATATAATGCTTCATACAGTGCCATCCGTATACTTGACTGATAACTATTGTTGTAGGCAAACTCAACCAAACGTAAATATTTTTCCCAACTACCTTCGAACTCTAAAACACATCGGAGCATATCCTCGAGAACTTGAATCACTCTGTCGGATTGGCATTGGTTTATGGATGAAACACGGTACTAAAATTTAATTTTGTACCCAAGGCTTCTTGCAACTTCTTTCAAAACCTCGAAGTAAATCTTGGATTTCTATCCGAGATAATAGATATAGGCACCCCATGTAATCTTACCACTTCAGTAATATACAGTTCAACCAACTTATCAAGTAAGAAATCCACATGCACCGGTATAAAGTGAGCTAATTTCGTTAATTTATCCCCAATAACCCACACAACATTTTTCTTTTTTGGAGTCATAGGTAACCCCCTTACGAAATCCATTGTGATTCGATCCCAGTTCCACTCGGGAACCATCACTGGTTGAAGTAATCCTGAAGGTACTTGATGCTCGACTTTCACTTGTTGACAGGTCAAACACTTTGTAATAAACTCGGAGATGTCTTTTTTCATACCCTGCCACCAATACAACTTCTTCAAATCATTGTACATTTTCGTGCTACCCGGATGTACTGACAAACAACCATTATGTGCTTCATGTAAAATTTTCTGGATTAACTCATAATCCTTTGGTATGCAAACTCTATTATGAAACCTCAAACAATCATCAGAACCAACTTGAAAATCAGAGTCATTTCCTGATTCGCACTGCGCTCTCTTAGCTTGCATTTCTCTATCATTCTTTTGAGCTTTACATATCTGCTGAAGAAATAATGGTCTAGCCCTCAACTCAGCCAATACAGCACCATCATTAGACAATGCTAAACTCGTATTGTAACACCCTAAATTAGGGGTTATTTGTAATTCAATTAATTTCCCATGTGTGCTTAAAGAAATAAATAATATGATTTTATTTGGCTTGTTTTAGGGTGTAGAAATAACCCCGAATTAGGTCAGATTTGGAATTAAAAATCTCTTTTTAAGGGATTTAAAAGGAGGGAGCTAGGTGAAGGTAGGGCTTAAATAAAATTTAGGAGAAGCATGACACAAGAAAGTAGTTGGCGTGTTGGCTTGGTGCGTCAAGGGAGTGAGCTAGGGAGGAGGTTCGATCCGTGGAAGTAACAAGGGGATATTTTTTTTTGGGGCGTTAAAGGAAGGGCCCACGTAAGGAAGGCCTTAAAGAATTTTTGGGTAAGGATCGGACATGAAAGTCAAGGAGGTGGAGCGGCTTGGGGCGCCACTTAAAGGGGCTTTGGTTTAAGGTCTCGGGTTCGAAACATGAAGGAAGCAACGAGTTTTATTTTTTTGGGCTTTGGCGTTAAAGGAGTAAGGGCCAGGAAGAAGGCTTATAATTAAATGGTGGGCTAAATTGACATGAAAGTCAATTGGGAGAGTTGGAAAGGGGCATTAAGGGAGGCTGTTGCTGTTGCCTTCACCAGGTCGCTGGTTCGAACCTATGAGGTAGCAAATGTGTTTTATTTTTTTTTCCTTTTTGCTGCTGGCATGAAGGAGAGGGAGATGGCTGCTATTTGGACTCTTCAAGTGATAAGATTAAGCTTATTTTTTTGCCTATTTTTGGCTGGAAGAGGGGGAGCTATTAGTGTTTTATTTACTATTAAATTGTTGAGGGGATTAGGAGATTAAAAATATGATGAAGCTAGATTTATTTGTGATAATTCAAGGCTGGAAATTATCACAAAATAAGAGGGTGTTTGCCGGTTTTTGGACTCCTTGGGGCTGTCCATATTTGATTTTGTTACAGCATAGAAGTGCCCAAAATTTCCAGCAAATTCTTTTCTTCTTTCTCCCTTCATTGTGCTGCCGAATTCTCCCTTAAACTCTTAGCCAAAATTGTTCAGAAATTTCCAGCATTGTTGTTTCTTCTTAGCCAAATACACCCTCCTCCTTCACTAAATTTCCAGCCCTTCCAATTGTGCTTAAGCCGAATCTTTCCCCCCTAACCAAGGGTGCTGCCGAATTCAATAGGTGTGGTAAGGGACTCTCTTGTGTTAAATCTTTGTTCTTGTTATGGCTTACCGAAATCCGGCATTTATTGATGGTGTGGTTAACTATTTCTCTTCTTAGAAACCGATTTCCCATAAGGTACTCCGAGATTTTGATGTACTCAATACAACCCTCTAGCAATCGGTTTTGGTAAGTGATGGTAGGGCTTACACATCATTCGGCCAAGGGCCATCTTTTAAAAAGTCTATTGTTAAATGCCGAAACTAATATGTGCCATGAATTTAGGGGCTAATTAAGGCTTCGTGATTTGTTTGGAAATCAAATTCGTTCAAGGTAAGAACTTTTGGTATTGAGTAGATATGGCCGAATAGGCCTTTGGTATTAACACTGACAATTGGCCGAATGAAGGGTCAAGATCTAGCATCATAGATCGGCTTTTCGGGATCTAGGAATTTTGATAGTAACAGGTGTGTAAAAACTCACTACACACTTTGTTAATTTACATGATTTAATTGTTTGCCTTTAATCTTTTTGTTGTGATTAGCTTGTGGCATAATCATGGTTTCCGGGTGAGTCCCCTAACTTGTAATTTTTTATATACGATTTGCATGCCATCACATGATATTAAATGCTATGACATGAAATATGATAATTGATGTATAAGCATGTGATGGTGGGGTTGATGAAAGGAGGGGGATGATTTTCTGGACTGTCGCCAGTGGTTTTGACCACAAGATGGGTTGGCCCCATCAGATTATTTGTGACCTATGGTCATCAGTGGTTTTGACCACATCGATTGATTATTTGCGACTAAGTCCCAGTGGTTTGGTACCACCAGTGGTTTTGACCACACTTGATATATTGTGACCTATGGTCATCAGTGGTTTTGACCACATCGATTGATTATTTGCGACTAAGTCCCCGTGGTTTGGTACCACTAGTGGTTTTGACCACACTTGATATATTGTGACCTATGGCCATCAGTAGTTTTGACCACACGATGGGTTGGCCCCATCATTTGATTTGTGACTCTAAGTCATCAGTGGTTTTGACCACCAGTGGTTTTGACCACACGGGGTAGTTAAGGAGTATGGATGGTTAGGTTGGGTTGCATGTGCATGTTTATTAATGACTTGTGTATGAGTTGTATTTTTCAGGTGGGGGATTACACACTGAGTCTTGGTGACTCATCCCTTCCCTTACTATTTTACAGATGAGTAGAACGCGGAGATGGAGCCGGAGAGGACTCGAGGCGGCCATGCTTATCGTTGGATTTGAATTAAATTTATTATCGTTAAGTTTAGTTATTTCTTTTCTAAGCTTTTAATTTGGGATGTAATAAGGCCGCTATTATTATTTTGGATGTTTATTTTACTGTTTTATTTTACTTACGTTATATTACAAATGATATTTATAAATGTTAAATGAACTAGTTAAAAGTAATTTTTTTCAACTTAAAAACTTTTATGAGTTTTCAAAGAAGTTACCATCGGGTAACAAAATTTACCAAGTCACCAATAACTCAGACGATTTTAAGATGTTAAATGATCAAATGTTTTCAAAGGCTTTCAACACAACCATGTTTATAAAAAGCCCAACTAAGTTTTCAAACACCGTTTCAAAAACCTTAGCCATATTTTAACAAATTTTCACCAAACACTCAAATTACCTCAAATTATTTTACTCCGTGACATACCAGATCCGGTCAGGACTCATGGGCCGGGTTTGGGGTGTTACACGTATTCATAATTCTCAAAGCATACAGGGATTTTCTACTTAAGGCATCCGTAACCACATTCGTTTTCCCCAGGTGGTAATCAATAATCAATTACTAACTCATTATCCTTCAGTAATTCGAGCCACCGCAGTTGTCACAAATTCAAATCCTTTTGGTTTATCAGGTACTTCAAAATTTTATGATCGATGAAGATTCGGCACTTTTCACCATAGAAATAATGACGCCAAATCTTCAAAGCGAAAACAATCGCAGCAATTTCAAATCGTGAGTTGGATAATTCTTCTCATGCGGTTTTAGCTGTCTCGAGGCATAAGCTACTACTTTACCCTCTTGCATTAACACACAGCCAAGACTATTTAATGATGATTCACTGTAGACCACAAACTCCTTTCTCGACTCAGGTTGTACTAAATCGGAGCCTCAGTCAACAATGCTTTCAATCTCTAGAAACTCTGTTGGCATTTTTCAGTCCATTCAAACTTAACATCTTTATGCAACAGTTTCATCATCGGGGCAACAATCATGGAGAACCCTTTTACAAACTATCTGTAGTAACTCACTAAACCCAAACAGCTTCTAATATCTGACACATTCCTCGGTAGTTTCCACTCTACAATAGCTGAGATCTTTCTCGGATCAACTCTAATTCCACACAATGTGTCCTAAGAATCTGATCTCTCGGAGCAAAAACTCACTCTTGCTCTATTTAGCATACAACTGCTTGTCTCTCAGAGTCTGCAAAACAGTTCTCAGGTGCTCTGCATGTTCACTCTCATCCTGAGAATAAAACAATATGTCATCGCTAAAAATGGCTACAAACTTATCCAAATACGGTCAGAAAATATGGTTCATTAAATCCATAAAGATCGTAAGAGCATTTGTTAAGACAAATGGCATGACAAGAAACTCATAATGGCCATACCTAGTTCAAAATGCAGTTTTTGTCACACCTTACTCCTTAACCCTTAACTGGTAATAGCCAAACCTTAAGTCTAACTTAGAAAACATCGTAACTCCCTTTAGTTGGACGAAAAAATCATCGATCCTTAGAAAAAGGATACTTTTTCTTCACTGTCACCTTATTAAGTTTTCTGTAGTCTATATACACAATCTCATCGACCTATCTTTCTTCTTTACAAAAAATACCGGGGCACCTCACAGAGAATAGCTCGGTCTTGCAAAACCCTTATCTATTAACTCTTGCAACTGAACCTTTAATTCTTTTAACTCTAACGGTGCCATCTTATACGCGGCCACTGAAACTGGTACCGTACTCGAAGCTATCTCAATACCAAACTCAACCTCTCAAACTGGAGGCAATCTAGGTAACTCTTTCGGGAACATGTTTGGATACTCGCATACTACTGGCACTGATTCAATCTTTAACTTTGACTCTTGAGTATTCAGCACAAAGGCGAGATAGGACTCACACCCTTTTCTCACGTATTTCTCAGCTACCATAGATGAAATCACTACAGGCAAACTATCTGATTTACCTGATTCAACCCGAATGACATCTCCATTTACACATCTGAATTCAATAAACTTACTACCACAGTTTAAAAAAAATATTATGAGCATTCAACCAATCCATACCAAGAATTAAGTCAAATTCATCAAACGGAAACAACATGAGATTTGCCGAAAAACAACGACCTCTAATTGTCAAAGGACAATTTCTACACACCTTGTCAACTAGCACATGTTTGCCTAACGGGTTTGACACTTTTACTACAAATTCCATAGACTCAACAATCATACTCATGCTAGATGCCAATTTCATGCAAATATAAGAATGGGTAGACCCTAGATCAATCAAAGTAATAATAGAGATGTCGTGGAGAGAAAAAGTACCCATTATCACATCTGGAGATGATGCCTCTTCGCAAGCGCGAATGGCATAAGTCCTTGCAGGTGCTCAACCCTCTGACCTTACAGCAGAGTCTCTAGGTGCACCTCTATTACTACTAGTCCCACTCCCAGGTTCTTCTAGGGTCTACTCCTCGAAGGTATATTTCTTATCCTTAATTCCTATTTTCCATCCTTCTCATCTCTCTCTGGACAATTCTGAATAAAATGGTTGGGTGAACCACACTTGTAGCAATTACGATTGTTCCCCTAACACTCTCCAATATGTTGCCTACCACAATTTGGACACTCTAGTTTATTTGACTTTGGATTGCCCACGCTTGCCATCGAGGTGGCTTAAACTCTCGAGCCCTAATATGTATTACCTCGATCTCGATGTGAATACCTAATTGAAGTAGTTGTCTGAGGATTCGCTTCCTTGGACCTCTTGCATTGAGTTTGGAAAGATTTACTCACTAGCCTCTTTCTTGCATCTCGGGCCTCAATCATAGCTTTTCTTTTTCCCTATTCAACTCCTTAGCCATGCATGCCTTATCAACCAACACCATAAATTCTTTCAATTCCAAAATCCCAACTAGCAATATGATATCCTCGTTCAGCCTATCTTCGAATCTCTTGCACAAGATAACTTCCGTAGACACACACTCTTGCGCATACTTGCTGAGCCTAACAAACTCACGCTCATACACTGCCACAGTCATTTTTCCTTGTTTCAATTCAAGGAACTCCTTTTGTTTCTGATCTACAAATCTCTGACTTATGTACTTCTTTCGGAACTCTTCCAAGAAGAAGTCCCATGTCACTCTCTCCTTTGGTACTACCGATGTCAATATTTTCCACCAACGATATGCCGAGTCCTTTAGCAATGACACGACACATTTCAAGCTCTCCTTAGGTTGCAAGAGAGTTCATCGATTACCCACATTAAGTTCTCAAGCCAGAACACCGCCCTCTCAAGGTCATCATCTTTATTAGCTCTGAATTCCTCATCCCCTTGTTTTCGAATCTTATTGACCAGGAGTTTGGTCATTCTCACCAAATCTATACCTTAAGGAGCCACGAGGACTGGCTGAGGTATAGGAGGGGATGAAGGAGTTTGAGCATTAGGGTTCACTCGTACATACTCCGTGTACCAATTACTCATTATTTAGAGAAAGGCTTCCTGAGCCTCTTCTCTTTGACCCAAAGTCTCGGGTCTACTTTCTACAGGTATGGTCCCTTTAGCAGGAGCCGACGCGTTACTAATAGCGTCATCAGTAGCCGCTCGGTCGGGATCCATTACTATACAAAAACACAAATTTAATATTGTCATGAGTCACCACACTATCAATATACGTTTATGGCATGTATAGTTAGACTCTTGCACACATTACGGTAGTCCAAGAACTGACTAAACCATAGCTCTGATACCACTAAATATAACACCTCTTACCATTATTCAACGCCAAAACAGGGAACGAGGCATTAATAAACTTACACGCAATCAATCATGCAATTTAGAAACTTTACCTTTCTTTCCCAATTTAAAACTCTTACTAGCACCTCCTAAACAAGCCTACGAATCTTAATTCACGGTCTAGAAATGGTTCTGGATCAAATCGAGTTCTTTTGAAGTTCTCTGGAAGACCTTAGAAAATTTCCTCTAAACAGTCCACACGCCCATGTGGAGGAAGGGACACGCCCGTTGTAACATCCCTAAATTGGGCCTAGAAGAATTGAGCCCAATAGGCCTTAGGACGTAGGAGTGTTTAAAAATTTTCGAGAACAAGAGAATGGCATTATTTCAAGTTGGACTTATTAGAAAGGTGATTTTGGAAATTTACGGGGTCCTAGGAAGCTTCGGGTTCAAGTTTGGCTATAGGAAAAATTTTGTGTTTAAGCCTATTAAAGAGAGAGAGTAAGTGACCTTAAAGCTTATAGAAATAAATGAGTAAATGGTTAGCATAAGTGAGCTATTAGTAAAGAGGTTATGGCGCCATATGTATTACCTTGAGGGAAGAGGTTCTAATCCCTTTGTGTGCATTGTGACTTTTATTTTTTTTTCTTTCCTTCCTTAATGTGTCGGTCAAGGAGTATTTATGGCAAGGGTGGACTTCATTATTTTTGGTAAGGTGGCTAAAAGAATAAGGCAAGGTTGAGGTTAGGGAAAGGAATCAAAAGGAATAGGTAAGTAAGGGGGACAAGAGGCTTATTTCGTGGGTGGTGTTTTGGAAAGTTTGGGTGGCCAAACTCTTATCCTAGGGGGGATGAATGTGGACGGCTTGGGGCTAGGATGATAGCAAATTTGGTGCTTGATGTTTTGGTAAAAACAAAAGTGTTAGTTATGGGTCAAAATACCAATACCATCATTGTATTTTTTTCTCTCAAAACTCCCTCTCCGAGCTGAATATGGTCATTGGTAATTGGTAAGATTTTGGTTGTTTTGGCCAATTCTTTATTGACAATTTGGTATCATTTTTCTTTTCTCCCCAAACTCCTTTTCTTCTCCTTGCTGAATCTACACAACTTGGAGAGTACAAATTCCATTTCTTTCTTCTTGCCGATTGTACCCCAAACTTTGAGACCATTTCTTTTGTTCACTCATCCTTCTTGAAAATCGAAACTAATCCATCTTTCACCATTCTTCTTGTTGGCGAAATACTCACATTTCTCTTTGGTTCATATCTCTTTTGGTGTTGACCGAAACACTTCAAACACTTTGATACATCTTCTCCTTTCTTTTAATCATTTCTACTCATTTGTGTTGATACTCACTCGTTTGATCAATAGAGTTATAGTGGAAGGCCGAAACTTTGACTCATCTGTAGCAATTGTACAATCGTTAGAAATCGAAACTAATATCGTTAAGTTAAGGGATTCATCATGGTTCTTTTTGGATCTTTTCGTTGACCGATTATTTTGCTTAATGAGATAGTGGTTGTGACTAATCGATTATATTTTTAGGGACTAAATCGCTCGATCTATCCATCGTAATAAGAGACTTGGGTTGTTGGTAAGTGATATAGATTGTTAATCAACCGCAATACTTGGATGAAGTTGTAAATTGGGTTTGGACTAATTGTTGACCGATTGTACTTTTAGGTGCCGCGAAGAGTATCGTGTTACGGATCCTGTAATAAGGTGTGTAATCCCGTACCTTCCGTATACATATCTGAAATGGTGTGTAATCTCACACTTCTCTGAAAGTTTGTATGAAATATTCTATGAATCGGTCGAAATACAAGAAAACCAAAATCGGCATCAAGAATCACTTTCGAGCGTGCGTATGATCGTAGTGGTAATTATATTTTGTAATAAAACAGTTTGATTAGAAGCAGTGATGTGTTTTGAAAAATCACGAAAAATATGAGAAAGGGAATTAGAAAGTTAATGAGATATCAAATAAAATCTTCTGTGTCTATTTTGATAAGGATGAAACAGAGAAGGAAAAGGAATTTTATATTCTAAGATATGTTAATTTTAGTGAGATTGGTTCTGAATGATTTCGTGGTTCCCTGATTTGTCTTGGAAAAATCATATAAAATTGTACAAAGTGAATTATGGGATATAATTTATATGTATGGATTTCTTAGTGAGCCTATTTTCAATAGAAATAAGTGGGAGCAGTATATGAAAACTGTACAGTGAGATATTTGAAATTAGAGAAGGAGAGGTCAGAATCATTGGACAGTGAAACAAGGGAAACTTTAAGAAATAAAATGTACTAAATGATTAAGCCAAAATTTCTGGAAAAATTTTAGTAAAAAATATGAGTCTAGTTTCAAGGAAAATTTACAGATTTAGATTTCAAGTTTCCTAACTCAAGTTATAGTCAATTTAGTCAGTACGACGCAGATTGACAGTTTAAATTTTTATGCCCAAATTAGTAGTTAAGTCTGGATAGCGAAATTACCAAATTACCCTTAGTGGGTAATATTACTAATTAACGAAAATGCCCCTATGGGCCGAATTACCGAAATACCCTTAGTGGCTAAGATTACCAAATTACCTAAATGCCCCTAAAGGGCCGAAATACGATATTGCTTAATGGACTGAATTGACACATTGCCTTATGGGCCGATTGGGCATATTGATTAATGGGCCGATCTGATATTTTGCTATATGAGCCGAATTGATATGTGATTAAATGGGCCGAATGGATATGTGATAAAATGGGTCGATTTGATATATTGCTCTAAGGGGCCGATTTTACAAAGTGTTAATGGGCCAATTTGTTTGACATAAATTTTTGAATTTTTAATTATTGTTATTATATTTGTAAAAATCATGATTTGATATGTATGATGCATATACATGAATTGCATGAGATGGGCTAATGATGAAGAGAAGTTTTGGTAGCTTTGCTACATAATTTTGGTGGCTCTGCCACATATTTGGTGACTCTGTCACAATCTGTCTGGTGGCTATGCCACGTAAATTCTGTTATTCTGGTGGCTTATCCACAAATGATCTGTTATAAATGGCTTAATGCCTACATTTGGTGTGTTGGCGGGGTGGGTGACTAAAGCTCCCCACAAGGGTGTTGGTTGGTACGGGTGGTGTGTAACGGATGGAAAACTAGGTTTGGTTTGGGAATTGCATTTCATATTCATGTTATATTCATTACATTATTATTATTGTATGTGGGCTTAGGCCCAAATAATTGCTTAATGAGATTTTACCCCGGTGAACAACGGTAAGGGATTTCACACCGAGTTCTTGTAACTCACCCCTTCTTTCTTAACCACAGAGGTAATGCTCCGTGAGGTGGACTTGGGCCATGGATGACTCGGTGGAGGCCATACTTCAGAAATGGTGTTATTAAATTTTAAATTTCTATTTTCGTTTATTTTTTTTATTTTTCTATATTGGTTTAAGTTGTAATAAGGCATCTGGAGTATTTTGTTATTTGCTTTATGGTTGATATACTTATTATTTTGCTTAATTTGTTTTAAACGAGAATTTTTATAAAAACTTAAATAAAGATTTTCCAAAATCGATTAACAAATGAATTTCATAATAAACTTTATAAATATTTTAACACGGATGTTATCTCGAACTATCAAACAATATTTTCAAAAGTCACGGTTTTAAAGTTCACTACCTTGATTGTTGACTCATCAATCAATCTCTCAAAAATACTTGTATTTTATCTATGTTTCCGCAACGATTTCAAAATACTTCTGCAACTCTCTTTCTAAACATCATTTATTTGAAAATTGTTTATTTCAAATACGTTTTCGCCACCAAAAAGGTTTTTCTTAAAAGATAATTACATTTTCAAGTAGTTAACATTTGCTTAAGTGTTTTAGGTTTTAACAAAGGGGCTGAAATTTTCAAACGAGTTTTTTTTTGTGACATGCCAGATTTAGGCCTAACTTCTAGACCAGATTTGGGGTGTTACACCCGTGTCCCATACGCATGTGGAATTATTTCTCAATTTGAACCTACAGGGGTTTTTACATAGCCGGACACACGCCCGTGTCTCTCACACGGCCTTGACACGCCCGTGTGCTCCACCTGTGGTCAAAACTGACTTGCATCACACGGCCTGTCACATGCCCGTGTGTATGGCCCATGGTTGACACTGACTTGCATCACTAACATGTAGGGGACACACGACCCAGCCACACACCCATGGGACTAACCGTGTGTCACACATAGTCTAGACACACGCCCGTGTGCCTGCCCGTGTCGATAAGAACAAGGCTGTTTGCCAAGTTCTTTTTATCACCCTAACTCATTCAACATAAATCACATTCTACCATTAACCAAGAAACCCAATCATGCACCATGCACATTCATGAATAACCTCATCTTTTCATATATTAATAATAATGAGCCATCAACTATGGCCATTTACAAAAGAGTTCATCTTTAAAAGAGCCAACACATTTGGCTGAAACAACATAATATTTCCCTAAGTCTAGCCCCTATACATGCCAAACTCAAAATGCTAAGTCTAAATATACCGAGATAAGCTGATAGTATGGGTGATCTTTTGATTATCTTCGTATCCCGAGCTGTCTCTTTGACACTATAAAATAAGGGAAAAGAAAGAGAGTAAGCTTTTAGCTTAGTAAGTCTACATGTAAACAATAAGCATTATACCATATGCTAAACCATCACAACCATTATATATTATGTAAAAACAATTCACATATTCATAATCATGCTTACTCATTTCATCTCTTACCACATTCCAACCATATAACATATATATATTGCTTACATTTACTTGCACATACACCCTGCACTCATCACCACAAAGTCATATGAAATATTTACTTAGACAAGTTTCTCGATGAATCCTTCAAAATAATACAAGGTACCCGTGGCTTTGCACAAGCCGACCATTAATCAATAATAGGGTGGATCGTACATAGCCACCATTAATCAATAATAGGGTCGTATCGCATACAGCCCACCACAAGGATAATTATAGTGGTTTCGCACGTAGCCTACCAAATGATAATATATAAACGATGGTATCACACACAACCCATCGTAAATAAATAATAAGGTGGTATCGCACACAGCCCACCAACAAGGATAATTATTCGTACTTACATCTCTATTCCGAGGTTCATACGAGAATTACTCATTATTTATCATTTTCAATCAACTTCACCAATAAGTAGTTTCATCCATACATTACATCAATAGATAACAACATATGTATTGAAGATGTATTGTTTACACATAAACTTACCTCGGTGCAAAATATATTAATTGACGGTTTAGTCTGTAACCTTGCCTTTTCCTCGATCCAGGTTGTTTTTGCGCTCTTCTTGATCTATAATAATAAAATTTACTCATTCCATCACTACATAACTCATGATACAACAAAATTTATACTTAGGCAAAAATGACCATTTTGCCCTTATACTTTGGCAAAATTACTATTTTGCCCCTTGGCTCTTAAATCATTTTTCATCACATTTTCTCATTAAACAAGCCTAGCTGAAAATTTATTTCTCTTACAAAAATTCATAAAACCAATCAGTTCATGCCTTTTTTACTTAATTACAACCTTTACAAATAAGTCTCATTTAGGTGTTTTCATGGTAACACCTTTCACAAAAGTTATTCCTTAACCCTCTAACATTTATTTTCTTCCATAAAAACTCAGCAAACAACATAAAAACTCTCATGGAAAGTCCTTAAAATTTTAACCATTTTGCAAAACAGTCCCCTCATTAGCTAGCTTAAGCTTTTGGGGCTCCAAAAGTACAAAAATCATCAAGAAAGACCTCTAAAATCAGTTACTTGCAAGAGAATAGCTTGGCTGAAAGTTTGAACTCCAAAAACCTCTATTTTCTCTTAAATTTTTAGTGGAAGAGGAAAGGTGAATAGTGAAAGATGATATCTTCTTCCTTTATCTTATTTTATTCATTTTCTTCAATTTAATCCACCTAACCCACCTACTTGACCAATTTTGACCTCATTTTGTCCCCTATGGCTGGCCACCCATTCTCTAAGGGCATAATTTCTCTTTAAGGACCTCCAATTTAATATCCTAAGGCTATTAGACACCTGTAGCTTGTAAAATAAAACTTTTACATTTTATGCGATTTAGTCCTTTTTAGCAATTGAGCATACAATCGCTAAAATTAAAGCACCAAAATTTTCATGCCTCTTTTTTATCATGCTATAATACATAAAATGATATTAAAATAATTTTCTTCAACCCAAAATTAGTGGTCTCGAAACCACGTTTCTGACTAGCCCCAAAATCGGGCTGTTACATCTTTCCTCTGCTTCTGGAACCAAATCGGGGCCACTAAGTTTTCTTTCCTTAAGCTCCATCTAACAGACTGAGGATCTGCATATTCTCCCATATAAAGTTTCAAAAGGATACATACTAAGACTAGAGTGGTAGCTATTGTTGTAGGTGAACTTAGCTAAAGGAAAATACCTTTCCCAACTAACTCCAAAATCAATAACGCAACTCCTGAGCATGTCTTCTAAAACATGTATCACTCTTTGAGACTGAACTTTAGTTTTCAGATTGAAAGTTGTGCTGAATCGTAGTTTAGTTCCTAGGGATTCTTGTAACTGTCTCTAGAACCTCGAAGTAAACCTTGGATCTCGATGGATGAAGGGATGCCATATAAGCAAACTATTTCCGAGATGTAAATCTCTGCAAGCTTCTCCAAAGCATAGTTAGTACGAATAACTACAAAGTGGGCTGACTTGGTTAACCTATCGATAATTACCAAAACTGAATTCTTTTTTGAGGTACTGAGGGGTAGACCTGAAACAAAATCCATAGAAATCTTGTCCCACTTCTACTCTGAAATTTCCAGTGGATATAGCATCCTTGAAGGAACTTGATGTTCTACCTTAACCCTATGGTAGGATAAACATCTCATTACGAATTTTGATTGTTCCTTTTCATTCCAGGCCACCAAAATAAACTTTTTAATCGCAATACATCTTCACTCCCCTAGGATGAAGTGAGAAAGGTCTTTGGTGTGCCTATTTCAAAATATTTTACCTTAAATCATTCCCTTTAGGGACGCATAACCTCCTCATAAAACACAGATCGCCGTCCCTTACAAGACTAAAGTTTTTCATGTCACCAGGCACTTTTCACTTTTTTAACTCGCCACATCTTACGTCCTTTGATCGAGAATCAAAAATTGGTGGAAGGAAAATAGGCCGCACTGTTAATGTAACAACCCAAACCCGGCCCATGAGTCTTGACCGGATCTGGTATGTCACGGAGTAAAATGATTTGAAACATTTTGAGTGTCTGGTGAAAACTTGTTATAATATGGCTAAGTTATTTAAAATAGGGTTTGATAAAACTCAATTGGGATTATTTTTATAAACATGGTTGGGTTGATAAACCCTTTGAAAACGTTTGATCATGTAAAAGTTTAAAATTTGCCAAGGTTATAGTTGACTTGGTGTATTTTGTTACCCGATGGTAACATCTTTGAAAACCCGTAGAAGTTATTAAGTTTGAAAAAAAAATTACTTTTAACCGGTTCACTTAACATTTATCAATTTCAATTGTAGTATAACATAAGTAAAATAAAGCAATAAAATAAACATCCAAATAATACTTAGCGGCTTTATTACAACCCAAAATAAAAAGACTTAGAAAGTAAATGAAATAAAACTGTTTTAAATCAGGTTCCAAATCTGAGAAACGAGCATGGCCACCTCGAGTCCTCCCCGGCTCCATCTCCGCGATCTACTCATCTGCAAAATAGTATGGGAAGGGGTGAGTCACCAAGACTCAGTGTGTAAATCCCCCATCCAAAAAATGTAACACATACACAATTTATTAATCAACATGCAAATATGCAACCCAACCTAACCATCCATACTACTTAACTACCCAGTGTGGTCAAAACCACTGGTGGTCAAAACCACTGGTGACTAGAGTCACAAATCAAATGATGGGGCCAACCCATCGTGTGGTCAAAACCACTGATGACCATAGGTCACAAATATCATAATATGGTCAAAACCACTGGTGGTACCAAACCACTGGGACTTAGTCACAATTTAACAATAGTGTGGTCAAAACCACTGGTGACCGAAGTCACAATAAATTTGATGGGGCCAACCCATCTTGTGGTCAAAACCACTGGTGACAGTCCATAAAAATCATCCCCCTCCTCTCATCAATCCCACCATCATCATGCTTACATAATAATTATCATATATCCATATATCATGTATAGCATAGCATTTAATAGCATGTGATGGCATACTCAAGCATACATCATAGATCACGTAATAGGGGACTTACCTGGAATCCATACTTATGTCCACAAGCACTACCACAATGATAAAAAAGGCAACAATATAGTCATGTAAACTAATAAAGTGTGTAGTGAGTTTTTACACACCTGTTACTAGTGAGATTCCTAGATCTCGAAGATCCGATCTACGATGCTAGATCCGTGGACCCTATATTCGGCCAACAACAGGGTTAGGGACTTAGGCCTATTCGCCAATCCAAATAATCCCGAAGGATATGTTGTACTTGAAATATGGCCTTTGGCCGAATGTGCTTAACCACTACCAAACTTACCGAAATCTCGAATTTGTCACTTGAGTCCTCGAGATCCCTACCAAAACACATGTTAAAATTGGCTTGCACAATCACACATAATCAAGGCCTATGGCCGAATGTTACTTACCACCCTATCTTAGGAAAACAAATCCCGAAAGCTTCCTTCAATCGGCCATGGCTTCCCTACAATCGGTTTATTCACGTTCATAAGAGTCATAGGCCATTCGGCCATAATCTTTGAACCTAAAAGAGGGTATCGCCCCTTACCTTGATAATTATATCAGCCCTTAAACACCACAAGTCAGCACCACTTGGTGTTGTGAGGGGGTTCGGCTACTTTAAGGAGGAGAAAAGAATAGCACCTTTCTTTAAGGGGGATTCAGCCAATACAAGATGGAAGGGTTGGAATTTCGAGAAGAAGAAGGGGTAGGTTCGACTAAGAAGAAACAAGAGGAGAAAAGAGATTTGAAGAATTTGGCAATGTGCCCAGGGAGATTTCGGCCAGCAGCAGTTTGGAGAGAAAGAAAAGAAAATATTTGGATGAATTTTCGGCACTCCCTTGCTATATCAAACCTGATTATGGACAGCCCCCCAAGGAGTCTTAAAGTCGGCCATCACCTTCCCCTCTTTGTGATAATTCCAGCTTTTAATTATCAAAAAATAAAGCAAAATTTATCTTTTATCCTTATCTCCTAGCCACTCTTCAACAATTTAATTGAACATAAACCACTAACACATACCCTTCCAGCCGAAATTTATGTGCAAAAATTAAACTCATTCTTATCAAGTTAAGAGTCCAAAAATCAGACCATGAGCTCCCATTCCTCCTTCACGCCAGCTTTGAAAAAAAAATGCCAATTGCTGCTTCTTTGGTTCGAACTTGGGACCTAAAGAAGCAACTACCGCAGCCCTCTTATAACGCCCCATGCCATTCCTCCCAATTGACTTTCATGTCATAAAACCTCACCACTTATTTATAAAGCCTTCTTAGGCCGATCACCCTAAAAATAAAATGCCAAAATGCCACTCCAGCAGCTCGAACCTATGACCTGCGCCCATCTTCTCCTCCAACTCTTAAGTGGCACATGAAAGCCACTTAGCCAATTAGTTCTTTGTGTTATGCTTCTCCCGAAATTTTACTTAAGCCTTATCTCACCTAGCTCCCTCCATTTAAACACTTAAAAAAAAAAGAAATTTCCAGTCCTAAGTTAGGCCTAGCTCGGGGTTATTTCTAGACCCTAAAACATGTCAATAATCATAGTATTCATTCTTTCAAGCACACACATGGGAAAATAATTAAATTACAAACAACCCCTAATTTAGGATGTTATAGTTCCCCACTTAAAAAGAATTTCAGCCTCGAAATTACCTGGATCAGAAGAGTTGGGGGTATTGCTGCCGCATCACATCCTCGGGTTCCTATGTGGCCTCCTCCGTACCATGGTTTCGCCATAACACCTTTACCAAAGGCACTGACTTCCTACGAAGAACTTTGACATCTTGATCCAAAATCTGTACCGGCTCTTCCTCGAAAGACAAGTCCGAAGTTCACTTCAATTCCTCAACCGCACAACGCGTGTGGGATCGATCGATAGCGCCTCGACGCCGAAACATGGAAGACATCATGGATCCGCTCAATTCGCGGCAACTCAAGCCGGTAAGCTACCGGGTCCCACACGTTTCAACACCATGTACGATCCGATGAATCTAGGGCTTAGCTTGCCCTTCCGCCAAACCTCAAAGACCTTCTTCCAAGGTGATACCTTTAAGAAGACCTTATCACCCATCGTGATACTCAACATCTCTGCGTTTAAGATCAGCGTAGGATTTTTCCCTGTCTGATGCCTCCTTAAGACGAGCCCGAATTACTCTAACCTTATCCTTCGTCTCTGCCACTAACTCTAGACCCAACATCCGACGTTCTCCTAGTTCCGTCCAATATGTAGGAGTACAGCATTTCTGACCATACAGTGCCTCATACGGTGCCATCTGAATGCTCACTTGATAACTATTGTTATAAGTGAACTCTACCAAAGGTAGGTACTCCTCCCAACTGCCACGGAAATCCAACACACAACCCCTCAACATGTCTTCCAACACTTGGATGACCCTCTCAGATTGTCCATCAGACTACGGATGAAAAGCCGTGCTAAAATTCAACTTCGTACGTAACTCCTGATGTAAGGCCTTCTAGAGTCTCGACGTGAACCGAGGATCCCGATCCGAAATAATGGACACAGGTACTCCATGCAATCGCACTATTTCAGCAATATACAACTTAGCTAACTGTTAAAGTGAATAGTCAACCCTTACCGGTATGAAATGGGCTGACTTAGTCAATCGGTCTACCACCACCCAAACTGCATCTTTCTTACTGGGCGTAAGGGGAAGCCCACTTACGAAATCCATAGTAATCTCCTCCCACTTCCACTGTGGGATCTTCACCACCGTAATAACTTTCGATGGCAATTGATGCTCAGCCTTAACTTGCTGGCATGTCAGACACTTGCCCACTAACTTGGTTACTTCACGCTTTAGACCCAGCCACCAAAACTGCTCCCTTAAATCCCGATACATCTTGTCGCTTCACAGGTGCATAAGCGTCGATTCTATGAGCTTCTTTAAGGATTTGCTGCCTTAAATCATCATCCTTAAGCATGCATACTCTCCCCTGAAAGTACAACACTCCATCACTGCCCAGGCTGAAACCTTCAGCCTCACCATTCTGTACTTGCAACCTTCGAGTATTCAAAGCTTCATCAGTCATCTGCCTTTCTTTGACCTCATTAATCCAAGATGGCTTCACTTGCAATTTCGCCAAAAGGTTCTCATCATCATAGAGACTTAGATGGGCAAACATTGCTCGCAAATCTGCTACCACCTTTCGGTTCAATGCATCAGCTACCACATTAGCCTTCCCTGGATGGTATTCGATTGAACAGTCGTGGTCCTTTAACAACTCAATCCACCTCCGCTGCCTCAGATTTAAATCTTTCTGAGTCAGGAGGTACTTCAAACTCTTATGATCTGTGCACACTATCGACTTCTCCCCATACAGATAGTGCCTCCAGATTTTCAAGGCAAAAACTACTGCCGCCAATTCTAAATCATGTGTCGGGTAGTTACTTTCGTGAGGCCTCAACTGCCGTAACTCATAAGCGACCACCTTTCCTTCTTGCATCAGCACACACCCTAAACCAGTATGCGATGCATCGCAATATACAATGAACTCCTTCCCTACGTCTGGCTGAAAAAAATCCTCTTCAGCTTATCGAAACTCTCATACTGCTTCTTAGACCATATAAACGGAACTCCTTTTCTCAACAGCTTAGTCAACGGTGCTGTGATTAAGGAGAAATTTTCCACGAATCTCCTATAATATCTTGCCAACCCCAGAAAACTCTGAATTTTCGTAACAGACTTTGGTGGCTTCCACTCCAATACCGCCTCAATCTTACGGGGATCCATCCTGATGCCCTCAGCTGAAACTACATGCCCTAGAAAAGTTACCTCCTTGAGCCAGAACTCACACTTCCTAAATTTAGCGTACAGCTGTTTCTCCCTTAGAACTTGCAGACCACATGAAGATGTACATCATGCTCCTCCTCAGACTTCGAGTATCTATGAAGACCACGACGAACCGATCCAGATAGGGTTGGAAAGCTCGGTTTATCATGTCCATAAACACGGCCGGTGTATTCGTCAAACCAAAAGGCATTACCAGAAACTCGTAGTGCCTATACTGAGTACGGAATGCCGTCTTATGGACATCAGCCTCCTTCACCTTAAGTTGATGGTACCCTGACCTAAGGTCAATCTTAGAGAACACCGATGCTCCTTTGAGTTGATCAAACAGATCATCTATCCTGGGCAAAGGATACCGATTCTTTATTGTCAACTTGTTCAGTTGTCGATAGTCTATACACATCCTCATTGTCCCATCCTTCTTCTTGGCAAAAAACACCGGAGCTCCCTAGGCGATACACTTGGTCGGATGAACCTCTATCCAACAATTCTGAATCGCACCTTCAACTCTACCAATTCTTTCTTGCCATCCAATACGGAGCTATAGATACTGGCGCGGTTCCGGGTAGCAAGTCTATACCAAATTCAACCTCACGGTCTGGAGGTAGACCCGAAAGTTCCTCTAAAAACACATCCACATAGTCTCTTACGGTCCAGACATCTCCCACAGCAACATCCTTAGCTTCCAAAGCACAGACATGCACCACATAAGCTTCACAACCCTTCCTAACCATCCTTTCTGCCTTTAACGCCGAAACCAAATTAGATAGGTAATCTCTCCTTTTACCTATCATCACCACCTCATCACCTTCCCCGGTCCTTATTACCATGCGCTTAGCTGCGCAATCCAGGCTAGCCTGATACTTTACTAGCCAATCCATCTCGAGGATTAGGTCAAACTCCCGAAATGGTAGTTCCATCAAGTCAGCCCAGAACACGACCCCTTAGAGTTCTAGGGGTACGTTCCTATAGAGTTTACTTACTTTTACAGAGTGACCTAGGAGGCTTAATACAGTCATCTTCCAAGAAGTAAGCTCAGAGTCTAAGTGCAAAGTTTCCACTACGCTACTAGCAATGTATGAGTGGGTAGAGCCAATGTCAATCAAAGTATTATAGGGTACACCAAAGATCAAGAACATATCGGTTATAACGTCCGGTGCGTCACCCTCCTCTTGACGCCTCGCGGCATAGACTAGACCAGGTTGCTTAGCCTCAGTACCACCGGTACCTCCCCTCAGTGCCCCACGACCTCTGCCAGCACCATTACCTCCCCTTCCTGCACCACGACCCCTCTGAGGCTATTGGTTATCCCTTTTATTTGGTGCACGATCCTGACCCTCTGATCTCAGCCTAGCTGCTTTCTTCGGACAATCTCTAACTCGATGCTCCATGGACCCACACTTGAAGCATCCCCGATTACCATTCCAACACTCCCCCGTGTGAGACTTGCCACACCGAGCACACCGTAGCGATTATTGAGGATTAGCAGCAGTAGCAGGCCTAGCAGTTTGATCCGACCCACCAAACCTTATCCTCTTCTACTGATTACCAGAAAACTTTGAAGGTCCCGAGCTCCTCTTATTCCAATTCCTATCTTGATTTCGTCTAATCGACTGTCTTACTCCTTCAGTAACCTTTGATTTCTCCACTAGGACAGCGAACTCCCGTTCCTGCTATGGAGCTATCATCATCCTCAGCTCATCTTTAAGCCCATCCTCGAATCTAACACAGTGTTCATGCTCGATACCCACAATACCACGAGCATACCTACTCAACCGGAGAAATTCGGCCTCATACTCTACCACCGTCTTATTGTCTTGAACCAGGTTCAAGAAAGCCTTTCGCTGTGCATCCACATAACTGGTTCCGATATATTTCTTTTGATAAGCATCTCTGAAAAGTTCCCAGGTGAGATTTTCTGCCATTGTTCCATCTCTCACGGTGAGCCACCACTGATATGACTCATCCTGAAGCAGAGAGATGGTACCCTTCAACTTCTCCTCAGCTGTGAAATCCAGGTCACCCATGATCCTCTCAGTGGATTCTAACCAATACTCCGCCGTACTGGGTGCCACTCGGAAAACTCCCCTAAACACCTCTGCTCCGTTAGCCCGGAGTCGTTCAACCACAGATTTATGGGTTCCTGCACCCGCGCCTGCCTCAGCAACTCGTTCCAACACTCGTAGCACCGCTTGGGATACTACATCATTACCACCAGTCTGATCTTGGAACTCAGTTTTCGCCGCCGGTAGATTCGGCATCTCATTTCCAGACCCATGACCAGACCTTGCTGGCTCCGACAAGGTCATCCTACCTCTACCGCGGCCACGGGGCGGATGTCCACGACCTCTTGTACTCATTTCTAACGATTGCGTTTATCTGTTTAAGAATTTTATGCATTAGTACCTTGTTTCACTTGATTATCCGCGAAGAAATTTTATGATAAGAGTTTTAGGAGTGGTTCTTTCGCAATCATACATGCACACAGTTTTCCATTCATTCATTCAAAGAGACGTTGCAGTTTTCATTGTGATTGTTTTTTCCACTACCAGGGGTATTTTTGTAATTTGTCCTATAGGGGTATTTTGTAATTTTTTTCAAAATTAAAAATTCTCGGATGATTTTGTCAAAAAGTATTTTTGGAACTCTTAAATTCCTGGGGTATTTTGAAAATTTTTAAAATCTGAGGGTATTTCGGTAATTTTAGACCTCAGGGGTATTTCGGTAATTTTTCACAAATCAGGGTGAATTTGTAAAATTTAACAAATCTGGGATATTCCAAAAGATGTAAAACTTTGATGGTTCTTTTTGAGAATTGCGTTTTCCGAAACAGTGATGTTGCAAAATTTTGAAAATCAGGGTGATTCTGGTAATTTTGTTGGTTAGGGGTAATTTTGTAATTTTACCACTAGGGGTATTTTAATGATTTTCATAATCAGGGAATTTTACCACTAGGTTCTAATTGATTTCACAAAAGAAGGATATTTTGAAAATTTTCCATACAGAGGGTATTTTGGTAATTTACATGCCAGGGGTATTTTGGTCATTCTTTAATCTGAGGGGTATTTTGGTCATTTTTTTCTTTTTAAAGCAAGGTTTTAATTACTTCAAAAACAAACGGCTAGTCCCTTTCGGGTTTTAGTTATCAAGTTTAGCCTGTGAGCACGTCGTCTCAGCCAGGATGAACCGTCACTCTGACTGGTAGGATTCAAGTGAGTAGGAGGTGAGTCACTAGGATCTGCTTAAATACCGTGCTCCCACCGAATCCAATCCTAGACATGCGTATAACGATTGCCACATCCCTTGCTCAAGGACAACTCACGTGGTTGTTTAGGAATTATTAAATCTTATGCATTGTCTTTGGGGTATGCTAGCCCTAGGGTTCAACAATTTCTATTCTAATAGTCTACGTTCCCAATTTACCCTTCTACCCCTCATCAAATATTCACAAAGAAAATAGATAGAATTACTTACCTAGGCGGATTGGTGCCGGAGACTCGGTGCCATGCTGTTCAAGCCAAAACAATTTCTCAAAAACACCTTAATAAGGCCTACTAATAAAAACAAAACATTTTGGGCTTTGGGCCCCCACAGTCGAGTTTTGAACCGGGCTCTGATACCAAAAATGTAACACCCCAAACCCGGCCCATGAGTCTTGACCGAATCTGGTATGTCACGGAGTAAAATGATTTGAAACATTTTGTGTGTCTGGTGAAAACTTGTTATAATATGGCTAAGTTATTTAAAACAGGGCTTGATAAAACTCAGTTGGGATTATTTTTATAAACATGGTTGGGTTGATAAACCCTTTAAAAACGTTTGATTATGTAAAAGTTTAAAATTTGCCAAGGTTATAGTTGACTTGGTGTATTTTGTTACCCGATGGTAACATCTTTGAAAACCCGTAGAAGTTATTAAGTTTGAAAAAAAATTACTTTTAACCGGTTCACTTAACATTTATCAATTTCAATTGTAGTATAACATAAGTAAAATAAAGCAATAAAATAAACATCCAAATAATACTTAGCGGCCTTATTACAACCCAAAATAAAAAGACTTAGAAAGTAAATGAAATAAAACTGTTTTAAATTAGGTTCCAAATCTGAGAAACGAGCATGGCCGCCTCGAGTCCTCCCCGGCTCCATCTCCGCGATCTACTCATCTGCAAAATAGTATGGGAAGGGGTGAGTCACCAAGACTCAGTGTGTAAATCCCCCACCCGAAAAATGTAACACATACACAATTTATTATTCAACATGCAAATATGCAACCCAACCTAACCATCCATACTCCTTAACTACCCCGTGTGGTCAAAATCACTGGTGGTCACAACCACTGGTGACTAGAGTCACAAATCAAATGATGGGGCCAACCCATCGTGTGGTCAAAACCACTGATGACCATAGGTCACAAATATCATAATGTGGTCAAAACCACTGGTGGTACCAAACCACCGGACTTAGTCACAATTTAACAATAGTGTGGTCAAAACCACCGGTGACCAAGTCACAATAAATCGATGGGGCCAACCCATCTTGTGGTCAAAACCATCGGTGACGATCCATAAAATCATCCCCTCCTCTCATCAATCCCACCATCATCATGCTTACATAATAATTATCATATATCCATATATCATGTATAGCATAGCATTTAATAGCATGTGATGGCATACTCAAGCATACATCATAGATCACGTAATAGGGGACTTACCTGGAATCCATACTTATGTCCACAAGCACTACCACAATGATAAAAAAGGCAACAATATAGTCATGTAAACTAATAAAGTGTGTAGTGAGTTTTTACACACCTGTTACTAGCGAGATTCCTAGATCCCGAAGATTCGATCTACGATGCTAGATCCGTTGACCCTACATTCGGCTAACAACAAGGTTAGGGACTTAGGCCTATTCGGCCAATCCAAATAATCCCGAAGGATATGTTGTACTTGAAATATGGCCTTTGGCCGAATGTGCTTAACCACTACCAAACTTACCGAAATCTCGAATTTGTCACTTGAGTCCTCGAGATCCCTACCAAAACACATGTTAAAATCGGCTTGCATAATCACACATAATCAAGGCCTATGGCCGAATGTTACTTACCACCCTATCTTAGGAAAACAAATCCCGAAAGCTTCCTTCAATCGGCCATGGCTTTCCTACAATCGATTTATTCACGTTAATAAGAGTCATAGGCCATTCGGCCATAATCTTTGAACCTAAAAGAGGGTATCGCCCCTTACCTTGATAATTATATCGGCCATTAAACACCACCAGTCAGTGCCACTTAGTGTTGTGAGGGGGTTCGGCTACCTTTAAGGAGGAGAAAAGAACATCACCTTTCTTTAAGGGGGATTCGGCCAACACAAGATGGAAGGGCTGGAATTTCGAGAAGAAGAAGGGGTAGGTTCGGCTAAGAAGAAACAAGAGGAGAAAAGAGATTTGAAGAATTTGGCAATGTGCCTAGGGAGATTTCGGCCAGCAGCAGTTTGGAGAAAAAGAAAAGAAAATATTTGGATGAATTTTTGGCACTCCCTTGCTATATCGAACCCGATTATGGACAGTCCCCCAAGGAGTCCTAAAGTCGGCCATCACCTTCCCCTCTTTGTGATAATTCCAGCTTTTAATTATCAAAAATAAAGCAAAATTTATCTTTTATCCTTATCTCCTAGCCACTCTTCAACAATTTAATTGAAAGTAAACCACTAACACATACCCTTCCAGCCGAAATTTATGTGCAAAATTAAACTCATTCTTATCACGTTAAGAGTCCAAAAATCAGACCATTAGCTCCCATTCCTCATTCACGACAGCTTTGAAAAAAAAATGCCAATTGCTGCTTCTTTGGTTCGAACCTGGGACCTAAAGGAGCAACTATCGCAGCCCTCTTATAATGCCCCATGCCATTCCTCCCAATTGACTTTCATGTCATAAAACCTCACCACTTATTTATAAAACCTTCCTAGGCCGATCACCCCAAAAATAAAATGCCAAAACGCCACTCCAGCAGCTCAAACCTATGACCTGCGCCCATCTTCTCCTCCAACTCTTAAGTGGCGCATGAAAGCCACTTAGCCAATTAGTTCTTTGTGTCATGCTTCTCCCGAAATTTTACTTAAGCCCTATCTCACCTAGCTCCCTCCTTTTAAACACTTAAAAAAAAAAATTTCCAGTCCTAAGTCAGGCCTAGCTCGGGGTTATTTCTAGACCCTAAAACATGTCAATAATCATAGTATTCATTCTTTCAAGCACACATATGGGAAAATAATTAAATTACAAACAACCCCTAATTTAGGATGTTACAGTTAATTCATTAAAAAAGAACCCATTGTTTGCTAAGCAGGCTCTGGCTCGTAGGGAAGCGAAAGCCTCTACAAACTTTCTACTGAGCACATCAGCCACTACATTTTCTTTTCTCGAACAGTAATATATTTTCAAGTCATAATCTTTTATTAATTCCATCCAACGCCACTGTCATATATTTAAATCCTTTTGAGAGAGTAGATACTTCAAGCTCTTATTGTCCGAGAATATGTGACACTTTTTTTCGTACAAGTAGTGCCTGCAAATCTTCAAAGCCAGCACAACAACCAACTCAAGATCATGCATTGGGTAGTTCCTTTCATGCGCTTTGAGCTAGTGGGATGCATATGCAATGACTTTCCCATTCTGCACGAGTATGCATCCAAATCAATTCAAGGATGAATTTGTGTACACCACGAAATCAACCCCTGATTCAAGTTGAGAAAAGATTGGAGCTTCAATTAGAACTGTCTTTAACTTTTCCATCATTCCTTTAGAGTCAATTTGTAAGTGCTTCATTCGTAAGATTTTATGAAATTTTAATAAATATGGGCTATAGTAAAAATTCGGCTAGCATTGATTTGGGCTTAATTATGATAATTGTTTAAGTTTTGGGTTTAGGGACTAAATTAAATGAAAGGTAAAAGTTTAAGGTACTAATGTAAAAGGTTATTAAAGAGTAAATTACATGAATTTAGATATTTTAAGGTATTGGATTGGTTAAATTATTATATATAGATCAAGAAATGGATCAATCGATTGATAATCGCAGGAAAGAAAAATGTGTCAACTAGTCTTTGTTGAGGTGTTGGTAGCTACTGTGTTTAAGTAAGTTTGTATTAGATTTGTTATGTTTATTAATGGTTTGAATTCTAATTATATAAGTTTTTATGTTTGTGTGTATATTAAGCATGGTTATTTGATGTAAGATTAAAAGTAGAAATAAAGGTTTGAGCGGTAAACTATGGCAAAATGTACATGTTGGGGTTGAATCATGTTATTCTATGGAATGTATGTGATCAAGTTGATTATGGTAAAATGTTATAAAAAGACTATGGAATACAAGCCAAGGCCCATGTAAACTTAGTGAATGATTAAGATACAAATGACATGTCATTAGGGTGGTCCAGGCACTAGGTGTCAGTGATGATAGTTTCCAGGTATTGTGTACAAGTGTTTCAGTTACAGGTACTATGTACCGGTGGTGATACCACACCGATGGCTAGAATCTAGCATTTGTTGTAGATTCTCATCATCTTATGTGAGTAGTATCGTGTAATGGTTAATTTCCCGATTATCAGCTTGTGTGAGCAGTATTTCCCAACATACCCAAAGTGAATGTACTATAGTTCTCTAGGAAAAAACAATTAATGAAATATTCATAAATAGATCTCATGGTATGAATGGTTTTATACTTATGTGGCAGTGAATTGGCATGTGAAATAAGTAACTTGGGATCTTGCTATGTTATATGTACATGTCTAACCATGTAGTATGATAGAGAATGTGAAACAAGGCATGAAATTCTAGTTATGTTAAATCTGAATTGTATGATTAAAGTGACAAGTTTGTGATGTCTTAACTATACGAACTTACTAAGCTTTATGTAAGCTTATTTTGTTTTGTTTCTTTCCTTGTATATTTTTGGATTCGTGCTATCGATTGGAATATCATTGGAGATCAGACTATCTGTCAACTCTTTCAGTAGCTATATGTTAATTTTGGCTTGGTTATAAATGTCATGTAAATTGTGTCTTGTTTATTATATTATAAGCATTTTGATTATGTTTTGTGCCATTTGAAATATGAAATATGTATATAGATCTAAATCCTTAATGGTATTTTGGTTGGTTGTGGTGTGTAATGGCCAATCTGCCACAAATTGATGTGGCAAATTAGGCTCTTCCAACATACTGAATGAGCTTTTTCTCGAGCAAAATAGCTTCTTGAACATATTTTTTTGTTATTTTTAAAATTTTATTTAAATACTGAAAATGTCTCATTTTTGCCCATTTTGTGACCCAATTTGGCCAATAGTGCCATTAGGAGGCCTAACGTATGATTGAGTGGTGTAAGGATGTGTTGAAGGTAAAAAACATGCAAGAATAACACCGAAGAAAAGGGTATCGCAATATCCACACCTTGGAATCGTGATACCTCCAACAGTATTAAAGATTGGAGACACCTTTTAGTGGTATCATAATATCCTCTTTGGGTATCGCAATATCCACATTTCAAAAAAGACCCCAAGGCTCGACACTGCCTGAGGTGTCGCAATATCCACTTTTGGGCATCGCAACATTGCCTTCGATAGGGGAAAAATTGGACAAAAAGGATAGTCTTTGTCCACTCAGTCCACCAATCACCCAAGGCCCATGTAAAGGCATTTTTCTCAAAGAAAAATCATCAGAAGAAAACTTAAAACAACCAAAATTGGCTGAGAAGGAGACATAAACATTATCTTAGTTTTAAGTTTAGTTTTCTCTTAGTTTTCCTACACTTTTTCTAGGGTTTTCATTTTCTCTTCTTCTTTTTTAGTTTAGAGTTTATTTTTCTGCATTTACTTCTTATTCTTGATGTTCTTAGTGTTAGTTATGTTAGTTATCATTATAGCTTAGGATTATTTGCACTTTCAGTCACTGTACCTTGGTTGTAAGACATTTCTAGCTTTAGTTTAATGTATTTCAGTTTCTTTTACTTTAAATCCATTAAAGTTTGTTCCTCTCATTTTATTACTTTAGATTTTCTTGTTAAATGCTTTTAGTTTCATGTTCTTTAAGTTTTCTAGCATAAAAATCCAAACTTTTATATTTTTATTAACTTTTACTTTAATAGCTGCTTTATTTTTCATTTCCATGTTCATTTCATTTTCTTTCAGCATGAGTAGCTAAACCTCAAAAGGGGTTGGTTGATGGAGATGTGGGTGAATTGAAATTTTTGGACAAAGGACTAAATCGTAACAAATTGGACTAAATCAAATAGATCTAAAAACTTAGGTAGTAATGCCCCTACAAGAATATTTAGGCAAGTAAGACCGGAAGGTAATCTTGTTGTGCACCCTTTCTTTGGTCTCGGATTAACCAGTGAGGTTTGAAGATAAACTAGAGCTAATTCGTCTAAGTTGGTAAAATTGAGATTGAAAGATAAAATAGAGCCACTTAGTAATTTAAACGATTTAAGTCTCTTGTTCGAGGATCGGTGAACCATATCGAAATCAGCCAACCACCATTAGTTATTTATTGAATAGTTTCTTAGTTTTATAATCATTAAAATTTAGTCATAAAATTAGCATATTTAATTTTCTTTCAATATTATAGTGTTATGAATTGCCGTACTATAAAATTGTATCAGTAGCCGTTTAGAGTCTATCGTGTGTGCTATTTATGACTCAATTCCATCTCCTTTGGGTTCGATCCTTGGAATACTCAAGTGTCATATTGTAACCCTATAAATATTACAAATGGCATGTATGCTTGTAGTAAAATAGAGCTTTAAAAAGTGTTTTATAAATTTGTTGTTTTATGCGCACATCCGTGCTATCGATTAAGTTGTTGGTGCCATTGCCGAGGAGATGGTGTATGATTGAGTCATTTTTGGTGTACACTTTTGAGTAGAGATTAGTAGCCAAAGTAGGATTTATAGATACAACTTTATTTTCTCTGTGATTTTTTTTTTTTCGCGAGCTTAGTTAATTTTCTTTACCTTTTTGTGCTTGTAGGAGGTGTTGTATGACTTGGACTAGTAACGATGTCTTACCATTTGTGTAACAGCCTATTTTCAGCCAAATCAAAACAGTGGTTTGGGGACCGCAAATTCGAATTTGAAATAATTATTTTAGTATTAAATTAAGGTCTACAACTTGATAATATGTTTGTGTGAAAATTTCGTTAAGAAATTTTATCGTTTGATTAGTTAATTTGATAAAAAGGACTAAATTGCGTAAAGTGCAAAAGTTCCATTCTATAAGCTAAAGGTGTCTAATGGCTATGGATTATTAAAGTGGAGGTCCTTATGCTGTAATTAAACCATTAATAGAGGTAATGGACATTTATAGACATCATTAGTATTATTTACTTAAGGTTAATTAAGTAATTTAGAATATAATGTTAAAATAAAAGAAATAAAATAAGGTATCATCTTTTCTTCATGTTTTCAACTGAAAATTGGGAAAATAAACACCATTTTTTTATCTTCTTCATTCGTTCAAGCTTTAATATCTCATTAAGGTATGATTTTTGTCCCGTTTTTAATGATTTTTATGTTTTTGATATGGTTGCAATTAGGTCTAGCTAGCCCAAGGACTATTTTGCAAAACTATTAAAGATTTATGATGTTTCCATTGATGAATAAGCATGTATTTGGATGATTGGTGATAGATTATGAATGTTTTAATGTTAGTTATACAAGTTTTGTTAAGTTATTTTTAGTGAAAATGCAAATTAAGGATTAAATTGTGAAATGTGGAAACTTTGTGGTTAAAATGTAAAATAAATGGAAAATATGGGCTGCTAGGGACTTAATTGTAATTCGGCTAGCATGGGTTGGTGTTAAATTGCATAAATTTGTGATTTTATGCAGTAAGGACTAAATTATAAAAATATGAAACATTAGGGGTAAATGTGTAAAAGTTCCTTAATGTGAATTTATGGACTAATTTGAATAGAGAGATAATTAAAGAAGTTAATTTTGATTATATTTAGATCAAGAAAGGTGAAATACAAACTTATATCGGGGAAAGAACAAGGTTTTAGATTAGTTAACTCGTGTCATCGTTTTTACATTCGAGGTAAGTTCGTGTGTAATAAGTTTCGTTATAAATGTATTTTAAATGCTTTGATTTTGCATAAACTATGAATACAAGATTACAAACATGTTCAACAATGATTCGACGATGATTCGACATTGGGAATCCCAGTTGAACCTTAGGAATAAATTAGGATACGAATGACATGTCATTAGTGGTCATTGTGATAATGTGATCCGGGTGCTGGTCCTGTACGTCCTATCGGTGGCTGAGTATACTAGCGTGTGTTGCGGCTACTTGACAGCCTGTGTGAGCAGCACCGTGTAGCTACGTCTTAACTGACAGCTTGTGTGAGCAGGCCCATTGATAGCTCAAAATTGAGCATATATGTGATATGAGTTTGAGATAGCATTGGCTATCTCGGTGCGAGTTTCCTGAGTATCCGATAGTATTCTGAATGTTTCAACGAGTATATCAAAGATACAGATGAGTGTGAGACTAATAAGAGGTGGTACAGGCCGTATAAGCTATGAAATAAAGAAACTTGTGAATTTCACATCTAATCTTATGCTTAAATATGTGGAAGGTTTGTTAGCAAATATGAGCTATGTGTTGATATATTGAATTTTTTGATTTGTCTATTTATGATTAATTAAGTTTATTTCATACGAGCTTGCTAAGCTTTATAGCTTACTTTGTTTAATTTCAAGTGTTTTTATAGTGAAATCAAGCTAGCTCGGATTCTAGGATCGTCGGAGACTTCATCACGCTATCCTACTATCACTTGGTACTTTTGAACTTTGGTATTTTGGTATATGGCATGTATAGGGATTTGGCCATTTTGATATATGCGGTGTTAATGACTTTGGTTATTTTAAATGGCCTGTAAATGTTAAGTGCTTGGTTTGCATATATATCCATGAGAGTTGGCTTATTTTGGTTGTGTATGTATTTGTGCAAATGGCTCTTGTTATGTGCTTGATTATGGATATGTGATGTTAGTTGGTATTTGGTAATTAGGGGTACTAAATAGTTATAAATTGAGTTTGCTATGTTTTTAACACCCCTTACCTGTATTCGATGCCAAAACAGGGTACGAGACATTACCGAACTTAAACACAAACAAACATACATTTTCGAGTCATAAATTTCCATTCAAATTAAAAACTTTTCATATCATCCCTAAAACGAGTCTATGAGGCAAAATACATGCTTTGGAAGTGATTTGGGACTAAACTGAGAACTTTAGAAATTTTTCATGTTACAGGGCTCACACGCTCGTGTGTTTTAAGGGACACGCCCGAGTGACCCTTAGACACGCTCGTACTACAGGCCGTGTTCAAAATAGGGTGCTCTCTGACTTGTGCCACACGGCCGTGCCACATGCCCGTGTGCTAGGCCGTGTGGTCAATTTAATTTCCATAATTTTTTATAAAATAGGTGCAGACTTCACACTGCCAGGGCACATACCCGTGTTCGAGGCTGTGCCATCCACACGGTCGAGACACACGCCCATGTCTCTGCTTGTGTGATCGATACTGAGCATTCTGTTTTGTAGCAATTAAGGTGTAGGGGACACACGGCCGGAACACACGCCCATGGGGCAAGCCATGTGTCACACACAGCCTAGACACACACCCATGTGTCTACCTATGTGGACAAAAATAAGGCTATTTACCAAGATATTTTGTCACCCTTCCATGCACAAACCAACACAACAACATTGAACCATTCCAAGCATATACCATCAACCAAATCAGCCACAACTAAGGCATCAACACCTCATTCACATGCTATCATTTATCATACACAAACGTCACATATATCTCAACTCAAATCATGCGATTTCCCACATCCATGAAAAGTATCATCATGTGCATATATATACTTCAATCAATATTAGCCAATTTCAATGGCCATTCACAAAATGAATTATCAGCCAACATAAGCTAACACATTTGGCTAAATCAATTATGACACATAACAAAATGGCCAAGTCCCTATACATGCCATAAGTCAAAATATTAAAGTCAATGGTACCCAAAATATTAAGTTGATAGTGTGAATGGATCTCCGAAAGTTTCTGATCCCCGAGCTGGCTTGGTGACACTATAAGACAAAGGAAAAGAAAGGGGAGTAAGCTATATAGCTTAGTAAGTTCCTATGCAAATAATAAGCATTATAATCACACATGTATCATACAAATAAACATGATAAACTTGGCATAAATAGTATCAAGATCTTCTAATCATAACTTACTCCTTTATAACCTTACCAAGGGATTTATCACATATCGAGCTCATTAGTAAATGAGTTTTACGTACGTACCTGTACCAACTCGCAACATAATCATAACCTTTCACAGCTTTGACATACTTGTGAGCTTCCCGTTGAACCACTTGGAATACTAAAGGATACTTGGGAATCTCGCACACATAATACTATATCAATGCCATATCCCAGATATGGTCTTACATGGGATCTGTAACACCCCTTACCCGTGTCCGACGCTGGGACCGGATACGAGGCATTATCATGCTTAACCTTACTTGAACATGTAATATCGGACTATAAAATTTCGTTTCATCTTAAAACTTTTCTTTCTTACTAATAACATACATTTCATGGGCCTACGAGGCCTTAAACATACATCTAGAAGGTTTCGGAGTTCAACCAGAAAATTTTACACTCTTTCAAAATTTTTGCCTAAACAAGGGTCACACACCTGTGTGACTTGTAACACGCCCGTGTGGGCAGGTCGTGTGGTCTCATACGCCCATATCCCTAGCCCATGTAGAATTTATTTTTATTTCAAACCTACAGAGGTTTCCACATGGCCGGACACACGCCTGTGTCAATGGCCAGTGTCCTTTACATGGCCTAGACACGCCCGTGTCCTCACCAGTGTGTGAAAACTAAGGGTATTCTATTTATGACATCAGCAGCCCCTTAAGAAGCACACGGCCTATGTACACGCCAGTGTGCTGGCTTGTGTGATGATTTGAATTCTCGCAATTAAAATACAGGGGACACACGGCCTATTAACAAACCCATGGGGCTGATCGTGTGTCACACACGGCCTAGACTGACGCCCGTGTGTCTACCCGTGTGGACCATTATAAGGCTATTTACCAAGCCAATTGCCACCCTGAAACGTAAACACATTCATACAACATCACATGGCATTCCCATATCTTAATTGGTAATATTTAATCATCACATTTAGCCTATGATAACCATATTGATTTCACATTCATAAGATGGTACTAACACATTCATGATTATAAAATTGACATAAACCATCACTCATGGCGTTTTCAAATTAAACCATAGACCAATGTAAGCCAAAACATTTGGCTACATTTACAAGACTTAATTATTCAAATGACAAAGTTCCTAAACATGCCATATTTTAAGAAGGCTTGAATACTTATACCCAAGGTGCCAGTTTGATAGTGTGAAAACATCTCCGGCGACCTCCAACCCAAGTTAGATAAATTAACCTATAAGAAATAGGAATGAAAGAGGAGTAAGCAATAATGCTTAGTAAGTTCATATGCAAGTAATACAAAACTATTGACATTCTTTTATTTTTCTTAACCACAAGGGTATTATAATGTGGTTTGCATTTAAGCTCATAATTTCCTCTCAATCATTCATAATGCTTACTCTTACTCATACTTACCCATCACAGTAGGGTTACCTTAACTTGTATTTACTCATGGTACCTATATCACTCATTACATAGTTTAGCACTTAAACTATCATAGACAATAACTTGAATCTCTATCTTCCTTAGCTTGAATGGAATTCTCTATCATTCTTATACAACTTATCTCATCATCAACTTTATTTACTTTGCTCTTAGACACTTTTTCATGCTTACTCTTTTACCTGTTGAATTACTCAGAATACTAGTAGATACTCAATCTCATCAAACATGTGTCTCGATGCCATTGCCATATCCCAAATATGGTCCTACATGGGATCGCCTCTTAGTGCCAATGCCATATCCCAGATATGATCTTATACGGGTTTCCTTAGCTTGATGTCGATGCCATGTGGTAGACATGGTCTTATACGAGATCTTCCTTTGGTGTCGAAGCCATATCCCAGACATGGTCTTACACGGGACCTTCCTTGTATGGTGTCGATGCCATGTACCAGACATGGTCTTGCACGAGACCTTCCTTAAATGGTGTCGATTCCATGTACCAGACATGGTCTTACATAGGACCTACATTCCTTGATGTTGATGCCATGTCTCAGACATGGTCTTACATGGGCTTTCCTTATCTCATGTTGTGGCAAAGGTATTCTCGTTATTCCAAAACTTCAAATGGGACTTTCACTTACTTGCTCCCATTGATTTCCTTATTAAACATTGATAACCAACTTCATTGAAATAATGTACTTTATGCAACATAGCAAATAATTTAATCATAATAACATATGTAGCAATGGATTCATACAAACTTACCATGGATTCGTCACATACCAAATTCATTTCATATGATTTCTAGGTACATACCTGAACCACTTGTGATTTAGTCGCATACTTTTTTTTTTTTTTGATATACCTGTTGAATCACTTAAAATGCTAAAAGATACTCATAAGTCTCATACATATGATATCGTATCAACGCCATATCCCCGATATGGTCTTACAGGAAATATCATATCGATGCCATGTCCCTGACATGGTCTTATACAAAATCCTATATCGAGGCCATATCCCAGATATGGTCTTACATGGAACCTTAACAACCTGGCAGTTGTATTCTATTCACTCTCAAGATTAAAATCGAAGATTTTCATTCCTCGACATCTCGTCAAAATCGTAAATAATAAATTTCATAGAGACAAAATATTATTCATACAATATCGAAACGCCACACATTTCACATAAGATTGCATTATTTACAGATGAACTTACCTCTATACCAAAAAGGTAGAAAGGAACCTAATCGTCAATTTCTCTCTTTTTCCCGTTCTAGGTCTGAATATCGTTTTCTTTGACCTATAACATCACATTTAGCTTATTCATTAGTCACATTATTCTTTGTGACTCAATAATTCATACTATGGAAAAATTACATTTTTGTCCCTAGACTTTTACATAATTACACTTTTTCCCCTAGGCTCATAAAATGATTTTCATTTAACTTTCTTGCATTTCAAGCCTAGCCAAATCATATTCTCAACTATAGCAAGTTTAATTTTCACTATTTCCCTCATGCATGACCATTTTTACAACTTTTACAATTTAGTCCTTTTATGCATTTTTTCATGAAAATCACTTAGAAGAAGATGTTTATCTTACATCAACCTTTCATATTTTTCCATAAAACATCAAAATACATGCATGTCATACATGGGTAAATTTTTAAACATAAAACCTAGCTCAAAATATAGATAGAAATAGCTAAACCGAGCTACGAGGGTCTCAAAAATATGAAGAACATTAAAAACGGGGCTAGGATGCACTTGCTATCAAGCTTGGAAGTTGAAAAAACCCTAGCTATGGTGCTCTTGTGGTTTTCGGCCAAGCTTGGAAAAGATGGACACAATTTTAACTTCTTTTTCCCTTTTGAATCTTTTATTTACCAAATGACAAAAATGCCTTTAATGATCATTTCTTGAGATTTTTACTTCCCATGTCTATTTTTGTCCATCTTAACATATAATGATCTAATTGCTAAATAAGGACTTCTAATAATTTTTATGATGCTATTTCATACTTGAACCTTCTAGAATCTCATATTTACTAATTAATAAAATTTCTTCATGAGATTTTTACACAATCATGGAATCACCTTATAAGCCTCATAGAAATCATAAAATTCATGTTTCTACTTCGGATTAGTGGTCTTGCACCACTATTCTGACTAGGCCCTAAGTTTAACTGTTACAGGATCTCTTATCGATGCTAATAGCCTAGCTATGGTCTTACACAAATTCTCATATAGATGCCATATCCCAGATATGGTCTTACTTGTAATCTCAAATAACCCTAATGTCATGACATTCGTATCCTACCTATTCCTATGGTCCAGTTGGGATTTTTCACTTGTCAAACTTTATCGATTACATCCAGGAAGTCAATTATAACTCATACAATATTAAAGCATTTAAAACATAAATAAAACAATGCATTATTTACATACGAACTTACCTCAATACAAAAATAGTAAAAAAGGACCTAATCGTCAAACACCTTGTTTTTCCCCCAATCTAGGTCCAAACCTCCTTTATCTTGATCTATAATAGAAAATTTAACTCATTTATTATTCACATTTATCAATTCAGTACAAAAATCATATTATGGAAAATTACATTTTTCCCCTAAACTTTAACATTTTTACATTTTGGTCCCTAGGCTCGTAAAATGAAATATATTCTATTTCTTCAAGACCCAAGCCTAGCCAGACCTCTTTCATGCTTATAACATCCCACATTTTTCATTTAATCACACTTTTACACACATTTTGAAATCTTTTTACAAATAGGTCCTTTTGACATTTTCATCAAAAATCGCCTAGGAAAAGTTGTTTATCTAGCATTTAACTTGCATAATATACCATTAAACATCAAAATACACACATGTATAACATGGGTCAAACCCTAGACATCAACCATAAATCAAATTAATGGTAGAAATAGATAGATCGATTGATAACAACTTTAAAAATGTAAAGAGCATTAAAAACGGGGCTACGATGTACTTACAATCAAGATTGGAAGTTTAAAAAACCCTAGATATGGTGACCTAATTTTCGGCACATGAAGAAGAAGATGGACAAAAATTTTGGCTTTATTTTCCATTTTTATTCATTTAATTAGTAAATGACCAAAATGCCCTTCACTTAAAACTTTGAAATTTTATCTCACCATGTCCATTTTTGTCCACTAACTTAAAAAATGGTCTAATTACCATCTAAGGACCTTCAATTTAAAATTTCATAGCAATTAGACACCTCTCGCATGTAGAACTCAACTTTTGCACTTTTTACAATCTAGTTCTTTTTGCTAAATTGAGTGCTCAAACGTCAAAATTTTTGAACAAAATTTTCACGAAATCATTCCGTAAAATTGTAGACCATAAAAATATAATAAAAAATTCACTACATCATATTTGTGGTCCAGAAACCACTGTTCTGACTAGACCCAAAATCGGGTTTTTACAATGTTTGTGAGATTTGGCTAAATGATGTGTAACACCCCAAACCCAGCCTATGCGTTAAGGCCAGTTTTGACATGCCACTCAAAATAAATATACTTTGATTCATTTTTAAGTAAAATCGATTTCAAAGTTTTGACGAAGTCTTTATCGAGTAAAATATTTGAATAATAAATCGACAATTTGAGATGTAAGTTCTTATAAATCGAATTTGAAAATATCGTTTAACAGATTCGAGAAAATTTTTAAAAGAAATTAAAGATATTTCTCTTAAAGAATTGATGAAAACATAAGAATAATTTTCGAGTTACAATTATGAAAATTTTTATGAAATCCTTTTATATACTCATTTGGATTAAAACGTTTATTTAAGTTTTTAGAAAAAATATAATCCCAATTTGAAATACTTAAAGCGCTTTATAATTTCATCAAACAAGAACTAAATCAAAAAAAAAAAATTATCAAGAGGCCTTATTACAAACCTTAATTCAAAATAGCAAAATAATTAAAAGTATTAAAAGAAATTCAAAACTCCAAATTTAACCGTTTTTAAGTATGGCCTCCACCAAGATATCTACGGCCCAAGTCTCCACCAATGATCATTACCTGAAAGGGTTAAGGAAAATGGGGTGAGTTACTAGAACTCAGTGTGTAACCCACTTACCATTGTCCACTGGGCCAAAAATACAATTAAGCATTTATTGGGCCTAAGCCCATTTACAATTATAACATAATAACATGTATATAATATGCATGTGATATGCAATTCCCAAACCAAACCTATTTTCCATCCACAACACACCACCCGTACTAACCAGCACTGTAACATCCCGAATTTGGGCCTAGTAGATTTGGGCCTATTGGGTTGTAACGCCCCAAAAATCCCGAAACTTTTAATTTCTGTGCATGGGAGTTAATATGTATGTGTAGCACTTAGAATAATAATATTAAGGTATTATCGGGATTATTTGAAGCCTTAGAGTTAGGGGAGACCATAGGAAAAATTTATGTTCTTACTTAGTGGACCCTAGTCTCGGGCATGAGGCCTCATAAGCGATTAAGAAAGAGAGGACACAAAATGGGATCGACTTTGGGTTGAGGCCCTAATTAAGTTTTCTGTTTGGGCACTATAGGGTTAAAAGGGTAGCATCTGTGTTTAAAACACCAAAGTGGGCTGGTGGCCCAATATTAAGTGACGCTGCAAGGGAGCTAGAGGGTGGTGTCACTAGCAGTTGAAAGAGGTCCAAGTTTGGCCGTAAGGAGCCCGTGTCATTGGGCCAATTTTGGCACTTAAAAAATTAAGGAGGAATGGACAGCATTAAGTCTTATTTTTAGGAGGGATTTAATGATAATATTGTGCTGATAATAGAAGAAAGAGGTGGTGTTATCTAGGAGTCTTTTGAAGGTGTGAAGAGATTTAGATAAAGGAGAAAAGTTAGGAGCTATCTGCTAAGAGAAGAGTTGGCCGAAATTCTATCACCTAGAGGAGTAAAGAAATCGGTTACTAATAGCCATAGGGGGTGCCGAATTTTCTATAAATATGGGGAATAGCTCATCAATTTTGGCATTTGAACACTACTTTTTCTTTATTCTTTGTGCTGGAATTCTCAGTCTCTCCCTCTACAATTTCTGTCAACTTTCTTTCAAAAAGCCAAAAATTACCACCTCATTCACCCTTTCTTCTTTCTTTGAAATTTCCTATTAGCCGAATCTTCTGATCTTCATTGTTATTCTTCTCCCATTCACTAAAATTTGAAACTACACTCTTGTTTGTTCTTGTAGCCGAAATCTTCCTCTTGTTCATCTTTTTCGAGATTTTCTTAAAAGCCGAAATTCTTAGATCTCTAATCTTCTACGCTTCGATCTTCTGCTGTGATTGCCGAATCTTCCTGCAAGGAGTAGCCGAAACCATTTGTATAGGTAAGGGTCGATTCGTGAGATTTTAATCTTTTTTCGGCTTTTAGAGATCTTAGCCGAATGGCTATATGATTAACTAATCGGGTGTTTTCTCTCATTTGCGGCATTCCAAGATTTGAAGGGGGTCCAATCGCTTAGATTTCTAAGCCAGAGTTCAGTAGCACTCGGATCGAATTACTTTCAGGATTTTAAGGTAAAGAGATCTATTAATTTAAATGTATGAATCGGGTAAAGCACTAACCTTGGCCGAATATAGGAGAGGCCTTATCCTTGCGTTCTTCTGGCTTTTGAGCAAAGTTGTAGACAAATGGCAGTAGATCTAATTAGCGAGGGTATCGACATAGAGGGTAGTCCTACGTATTTATCAGGTATGTAACACTTCCACACCATTTAGATTGCTTGTTATAATATGGTTATAAATCTGTTAAATTCTGTTAAATTCTGTTAAATGCCGAAATCCCGGCATAACGGTTGAAACCCGAAGAGGGTAAAGGCGAATCACCAGGTTAGTGATCTCTTTCATTCTAAAGTGAATGGTTCTGTTGATTTGATGTGATAAACATGTATGCCAATTTTTGTGATTGCAGGGATTTGGGTTTGATGAAAGGGGAAGTGTTCTGCTGTAGTGGCTTATGCCATGATCTGTTGTAGTGGCTTACGCCATGATCTGTTGTAGTGGCTTATGCCATGATCAGTTGTAGTGGCTTTTTGCCATGATCTGATGGTGTGTGGCGGTGTGGGTTGATTGTAGAAATCCCCAATGGTGTGAATGGCAGGTAAGGGTGGTGTGTAGCGGATGGAAACCTAGGATTTGGGTTGGGCTTTGCATTTTTTCATATATAATATGTTCTGTTATTCTGTTCTATGCGGCTAAGGCCCAAATCTGAAGGTGCACGAGGGTTGCACACTGAGTCTCGCGACTCACCCTATTATTTAACATCTTTCAGGTAGCACCTAGTGCATCGGACCGGGCTAGAGAGGAGCGCAAGGTGGCCATGCGAGAGAATATTTTGATTCAGCAAAAGACTTTACTTAGTTTATTTATTTTTATCATTTTTAATTAGTTGGTTCTAAATTTCATTGTAATAAGGCCACGGGCCACTAGCTTTATATTTTTTTTTTTTGGTTTTAATTTTGGGCTTTTATTATTATTAGACATTTAGATTTTACATCTTAATTAAGCTAAGGCATCATATAAAATTCATATCTTTTATAAGCTATCAAATCGTTAAGTTTTCCGGAATACATGTTTAAACTCGACAAATATTTTCCAAAAATGCAACATGTTTTACAAAATCTTCTTAGTGACATGCCAGATTCGGTCGTGGTGTTTGAGCAGGGTTTGGGGTGTTACAAATTGGTATCAGAGCCCGGTTCAAAACTCGGCTTTGGGGGGTTTTTGGGCTCAAAACGTTTTCTAAAGATGGGCTTTGAAACATGCATTTTTTATAAATGATACAGGCCCGTTAGTTCGGCATGGCACTTGCGTCTCCGACCCAAGTCCGCCAGGTAAGCACTCTAAACCATTGTGTGATATATATATGTGGGCTTGATGGGCTTTATGGGACGTAGATTATTTTAATTAGAATTTGATGGACTTTAGGCTTAGCTTAAACAAATATTTACACTTCATAAGACTTAATTTCCCTAATTAAACAAACCCGAGAATAAGTCGTTGAGTTAGAGTGTGGTAACAGGCATACGCATATCTAGGATTGGATCCAGGGAGAGCTTGTTACTTAAGCAGTCCTAGTGACTCACCTCCTCTTTTTTGGAATCGTACCTGGTGTGAAGTGTCTGTTCACTTTAGCCGCGAGGACTTGTTGATGGGCCAAAGTACATAGCTAAAACCCGAAAGGGACCAAAGTACCCCCGATTTGCAAAATTATCGAAATACCCCCAATTTACGAAATTACCGAAATACCCTTAGTTAGTAAAATTACCGAAATACCCTTAATTTGTAAAATTACCAAAATACCCCCGATTTACGAAATTATCAAAATACCCCTAATTTACAAAATTACTAAAATACCCTTAATTTGCAAAATTACCAAAATACCCTTGATTTGTAAAATTACCAAAATACCCCTGATTTGTGAAATTACTAAAATACCCCTGGTTTGTAAAATTACTAAAATACCCCCAATTTGTGAAATTATTGAAATACCCCTAATTTGTAAAATTATCAAAATACCCCCGATTTGCAAAATTATCGAAGTACCCCCGACTTGTGAAATTACCAAAATACTGTCGATTTATGAAATTACCAAAATATCCCCAATTTGTGAAATTACTGAAATACCTTCGGTTTGCAAAATTAACGAAATACCCTCGATTTGTGAAATTACCAAAGTACCCCAATTTGTGAAATTACCGAAATACCCCTAATTTACAAAATTACTGAAATACCCCCAGATTGCAAAATTACCAAAATACCCTTATTTTGAAACATCACCAAGATACACTATTTTGAAAAAATTATGAAAATACCCCTGTAGGTAAAATTACAAAAATACCCCTTGGTAGCAAAATGACAAAAATACCCCTAGGAGGGGAATATGAGTTCATGGATGTTGCTTGTGTGGTTGATGCGTGTATGTGATGTTCTGATTGATGATGATTGAATGAGAATTCTAGAATCAGGAAATACAGACTTGAGAACTGAACTTGTAGATAGAATTCGAATTCGAAAGAACTACTATCGAAATGATTTTACATAAGATTGTTCGCGGTTAATAAGTGGAAAGAATTAATTATTCATAAAATTCTTAATCAAATAAACGTCGATCGAAATAATGAGTACAAGGGGGCGAAGACGCTCCAGATGCGAATAATGGTGCGTACCCTACTGTAGTATATTGAATGTTTATTTTATTTTTTTAAATTAGAGTGCGCAGCGGAAGCGTAGTGATGAGACTTGGGTAGTACAAGTGATAGTTGAAAATTTTGAGGACGAAATTTCTTTAAGGGGGTAGAACTGTAACATCCCAAATTTCGGCCTAGTAGATTTGGGCCTATTGGGTGTAACGCCCCAAAAATCTTGAAACTTTTAATTTCCGTGCATGGGAGTTAATATGTATGTGTAGCACTTAGAATAATAATATTAAGCTATTATCGGGATTATTTGAAACCTTAGAGTTAGGGGAGACCATAGGAAAAATTTATGTTCTTACTTAGTCGACCCTAGTCTTAGGCATGAGGCCTCATAAGCAGATTAAGAAAAGAGAGGACACAAAAATGGGCTCAGGTTTGGGTTGAGGCCCTAATTAAGTTTTTTGTTTGGGCACTATAGGGTTAAAAAGGTAGCATCTGTGTTTAAAACACTAAAGTGGGCTGGTAGCCCAATATTAAGTGATGCTGCAAGGGAGCAAGAGGGTGGCGTCACTAGTAGTTGAAAGCGGCCCAAGTTTGGCTGCAAGGAGCCCATTTCTTTGGGCCAATTTCGGCACTTAAAAGAGCAAGGAGGAATGGACAGCATTAAGGCTTATTTTTAGGAGGGATTTAATGATAATATTGTGCTGATAATAGAAGAAAGAGATGGTGTTATCTATGAGTATTTTTAAAGGCGTGAAGAGATTTAGATAAAGGAGAAAAGTTAGGAGCTATCTGCTGAGAGTAGAGTTGGCCGAAATTCCATCACCTAGAGGAGTAAAGAAATCGGTTTCTAATAGCCATAGGGGGTGCTGAATTTTTTATAAATAGGGGAATAGCTCATCAATTTTGGCATTTGAACCCTACTTTTTCTTCATTCTGTGTGCCAAAATTCTCAGCCTCTCCATCTACAATTTCTGTCAACTTTCTCTCAAAAAGCCGAAAATCACCACCTCCTTCACCCTTTCTTCTTTCTTTGAAATTTCCTGTTAGCCGATTCTTCTGATCTCCATTGTTATTCTTCTCCTATTCACTAAAAGCCGAAACTAGACTCTTGTTTGTTCTTGTAGCTGAAATATTCCTCTTGTTCATCTTTTTTTGGATTTTCTTAAAAGCCAAAATTCTTAGATCTCTAATATTCTACGCTTCGGTCTTCTACTGTGATTGCCGAATCTTCTTGCAAGGAGTAGCCAAAACCATTTGTATAGGTAAGTGTCGATTCGTGAGATTTCAATCCTTTTTCGACTTTTAGTGATCTTAGCCGAATGGCTAAATGGTTAACTAATTGGGTGTTTTCTATCATTTGCGGCATTTCGGGATTTGAAGGGGGTCCAATCGCTTAGATTTCTAAGCCAGAGTTCAGTAGCACTCGGATCAAATTACTTTCGGGATTTTAAGGTAAGGAGATCTGTTAATTTAAATGTATGATTCGGGTAAAGCACTAACCTTGGCCGAATATAGGAGAGGCCTTATCCTTGCGTTCTTCCGGCTTTTGAGCAAAGTTGTAGACAAAGGGTAGTAGATCTGATTAGCGAGGGTATCGACATAGAGGGTAGTCCTACGTATTTATCAGGTGTGTAACACTTCTACACCATTTAGATTACCTGTTATAATATGGTTATAAATCTGTTAAATTCTGTTAAATGCTGAAATCCTGGCATAACGGTTGAAACCCGAAGAGGGTAAAGGCAAATCACCAGGTTAGTGATCTCTGTCATTTTAAAGTGAATGGTTTATTGATTTGATGTGATAAACATGTATGCCAATTTCTGTGATTGCACGGGGTTGGGTTTGATGAAATGGGAAGTGTTCTGCTGGAGTGGCTTATGCCATGATCTGTTGTAGTGGCTTATGCCATGATCTATTGTAGTGACTTTTTGCCATGATCTGATGGTGTGTAGCGGTGTGGGTTGATTGTAGAAATCCCCAATGGTGTGAATGGCAGGTAAGGGTGGTGTGTAGCGGATGGAAACCTAGGATTTGGGTTGGGCTTTGCATATTTTCATATATAATATGTTCTGTTATTCTGTTCTGTGGGGTTAAGTCCCAAATTCTAATGGTGCACGAGGGTTGCACACTGAGTCTCGCGACTCACCCTATTATTTAACATCTTTCAGGTAGCACCTAGTGCATCGGACCGGGCTAGAGAGGAGCGCAAGGTGGCCATGCAAGAGAATATCTTAATTCAGCAAAAGAGTTTACATAATTTATTTATTTTAATTTTTAATTAGTAGGTTCTAAATTTCATTGTAATAAGGCCACGGGCCACTAGCTTTATATATATTTTTTTGGTTTTAATTTTGGGCTTTTATTATTATTAGACAGTTAGATTTTACATCTTAATTAAGCTAAGGCATCATATAAAATTCATATCTTTTATAAGCTATCAAATCGTTAAGTTTTCCGAAATACATGTTTAAACTCGACAAATGTTTTCCAAAAATACGACATGTTTTACTAAATCTTCTTAGTGACATGCCAGATCCAGTCGTGGTGTTTGGGCTGGGTTTGGGGTGTTACAAATTGGTATCAGAGCCCGATTCAAAACTCGACTTTGGGGGTTTTTGGGCTCAAAACATTTTTTAAAGATGGGCTTTGAAACATGCATTTTTTATAAATGATACAGGTCTGTTAGCTCGGCATGGCACCTGTATCTCCGACCCAAGTCCGCCAGGTAAGTACTCTAAACCATTGTGTGATATATATATATGGGCTTGATGGGCTTTATGGGACGTAGATTATTTTAATTAGAATTTGATGGACTTTAAGCTTAGCTTAAACAAATCTTTACACTTCATAAGACTTAATTTCCCTAATTAAACAAACCCGAGAATAAGTCGTTGAGTTAGGGTGTGGTAACAGGCATACGCATGTCTAGGATTGGATCTAGGGAGAGCTTGGTACTTAAGCAGTCCTAGTGACTCACCTCCTCTTTTCTGGAATCCTACCTGTGCGAAGTGTCTGTTCACTTTAGCCACGAGAACTTATTGATGGGCCAAAGTACATAGCTAAAACCCGAAAGGGACCGAAGTACCCCCGATTTGCAAAATTATCGAAATACCCCTAGTTTATGAAATTACCGAAATACCCCTGGTTTGTAAAATTACCAAAATACCCCTAATTTGTAAAATTACCAAAATGCCCCCGATTTACAAAATTATCAAAATACCCTTAATTTGTAAAATTACCAAAATACCTCTAATTTGCAAAATTACCAAAATACCCTTGATTTGTAAAATTACCGAAATACCCCTAATTTGTAAAATTACTAAAATACCCTCGATTTGGAAAATTATCGAAATACCCCCAATTTGTAAAATTATTAAAATACCCCTAATTTGTAAAATTACTGAAATACCCTCGATTTGCAAAATTATCAGAGTACCTTCGACTTGTGAAATTACCAAAATATCGTCGATTTATGAAATTACCAAAATATCCTCGATTTACGAAATTACTGAAATACCCCCGATTTGCAAAATTAACAAAATACCCTCAATTTGCGAAATTACCAAAGTACCCCAGTTTATAAAATTACCGAAATACCCCTAATTTGCAAAATTATTGAAATACCTTCGGGTTACGAAATTACCAAAATACCCTTATTTTGAAACATCACCAAGATACACTATTTTGAAAAAAATTACGAAAATACCCTTGTAGGTAAAATTACGAAAATACCTTTAGGTAGCGAAATGACGAAAATACCCCTAGGAGGGGAATATGAGTTCATGGATGTTGCTTGTGTGGTTGATGCGTGTATGTGATATTCTGATTGATGATGATTGAATGAGAATTCTAGAATTAGGAAATACAGACTTGAGAACTGAACTTATAGATAGAATTCGAATTCGAAAGAACTACTATCGTAATGATTTTACATAAGATTGTTCGCGGTTAATAAGTGGGAAGAATTAATTATTCATAAAATTCTTAATCAGATAAACGTCGATCGAAAGAATGAGTACAAGGGGACGAATACGCTCCAGATGCGAATAATGGTGCGTACCCTACTGTCGTATATTGAGTGTTTATTTTATTTTTTTAAATTAGAGTGTGCAACGGAAGCGTAGTGATGAGACTTGGGTAGTACAAGTGATAGTTAGTTGAAAATTTCGAGGACGAAATTTCTTTAAGGGGGTAGAACTGTAACATCCCAAATTTGAGCCCAGTAGATTTGGGCCTATTGGGTTGTAACGCCCCAAAAATCTCGAAACTTTTAATTTCTGTGCATGGGAGTTAATATGTATGTGTAGCACTTAGAATAATAATATTAAGGTATTATCAGGATTATTTGAAGCCTTAGAGTTGGGGGAGACCATAGGAAAAATTTATGTTCTTACTTAGTGGACCCTAGTCTCAGGCATGAGGCCTCAAAAGCAGATTAAGAAAAGAGAGGACACAAAAATGGGCTCAGGTTTGGGTTGAGGCCCTAATTAAGTTTTCTGTTTGGGCACTATAGGGTTAAAAGGGTAGCATCTGTGTCTAAAACACCAAAGTGGGCTGGTGGCCCAATATTAAGTGACGCTACAAGGGAGCTAGAGGGTGGCGTCACTAGCAGTTGAAAGAGGCCCAAGTTTGGCTGCAAGGAGCCCATGTCTTTGGGCCAATTTCGGCACTTAAAAGAGCAAGGAGGAATGGACAGCATTAAGGCTTATTTTTAGGAGAGATTTAATGATAATATTGTGCTGATAATAGAAGAAAGAGGTGGTGTTATCTAGGAGTCTTTTGAAGGTGTGAAGAGATTTAGATAAAGGAGAAAAGTTAGGAGCTATCTGCTGAGAGTAGAGTTGGCCGAAATTCCATCACCTAGAGGAGTAAAGAAATCGGTTACTAATAGCCATAGGGGGTGATGAATTTTCTATAAATAGGGGGAATAGCTCATCAATTTCGGCATTTGAACCCTACTTTTTCTTCATTCTTTGTGCCGAAATTCTCAGTCTCTCCCTCTACAATTTCTGTCAACTTTCTTTCAAAAAGCTGAAAATCACTACCTCCTTCACCCTTTCTTCTTTCTTTGAAATTTCCTGTTAGTCGAATCTTCTGATCTCCATTGTTATTCTTCTCCCATCCACTAAAATCTGAAACTACACTCTTGTTTGTTCTTGTAGCCAAAATCTTCCTCTTGTTCATCTTTTTCGGGATTTTCTTAAAAGCCAAAACTACACTCCGTTCGCCTATCATCACCACTTCCTTATCTTCCAAAGTCCTTATCGACATCAGCTTTGCAGCACAATCCACGTGTGCCCGGTGTTTTACCAACCAATCCATGCCTAAAATAAGGTTAAACTCACCGAAGGGCAGTTCCATCAGATCCGCCAAAAGTATTTCTCTTTGAATTTCTAAGGGCACGTCTCTAAATAATTTATTCACTAGCACAGACTGTCCTAAAGGACTAATTACCATCATCTCTTTTTCAGAAATCTCAGATCTAATGTTCAGATTTCTAGATATAGCACTAGCAACATACGAATGTGTAGATCTGATATCTATCAAAGCAGTAACAGGTACATCGGAGATGAAGAACGTACTGGTTATCACATCAGGTGCATCGCCATCCTCTCTGCGTCTGACTGAATAAACTAACCCTGGTTGCCTCACCTCCACGTTACCCCTGAAGCCATTACCAGTGTCGGGTGTACTTTGACCTCGACCTATGCCATTACCACCTCGACTTGGTCCACGGCCCCTCGGTGGCTACTGAGAGCCTCTAGCTGGCTGTGCATCATGATTACGAGCTTCTTGAGTCGGAGCAGTCCGTCGAGGACCACATTTAAAACAACCACCGGTTCTCTTCCAGCATTCACCAGGGTGTCGTCTTCCACAGTCAGCACATGATTGAATCTAGCAGGTGCTCTAGCTTGAGCTGGCTCATCATTCCTGGGCCTCTTCTGAAACCTTTTAGCAGGATCCGAGTACTTAAAGTCCCTCTTGTTCCTGCCTCTATCTCTTTCTCGATTTTTCCTCTTCGAGTTCTTAGCCTCTTAACCTATTTTGGCTTTCTCCACAAGCGTGGCAAAAGTCCTTTCTTGTTGTGGGGCTATCAGTACCCGTAACTCATCATTCAACCCGTCCTCAAAATGCACACAACATTCATGGTCAGTTGGTACTATAGTCCGAGCATAACAACTCAAACATAGAAATTCTGCTTCATAAGCTGCCACCGTCTTATTTCCTTGAACCAGATTTAAGAATTGCTTTCTTCGGGCATCCACATAGCTTGCCCCAACATACTTTCCTTGAAAGGCAGTTTTGAAGAAATCCCAAGTAACACATTCGGCCTGAGTGCCTTCCCGAACAGTGAGCCACCATTGATACGCCTCGTCCCTAAACAAGGACACAACTCTTCTTAGGTTTTGCTCGACGGTACATTCCAGGTCATCCATGATCCGCTCCACAACCTCTAGCCAATATTCCGTGACATTTGGGGCTACTCCCGAGATACCCCTAAAAGTCTCATCACCATTTGATCTGAGTCGCTCTGATATTGATCCACGAGCTACTGGCCCCGATCTAACCCCAGCAACCCTTTCCAAAACTCGCAACATTGCTTGAGACAGAGCAATGTCTTCTCTCATACGGTCATGTGATCCATTTTCTGACACAGGTGATGCTGGCGCGTCTATTTTCGGCATATGTCCCGATGCCTCAGACATAACTCGAGCACCTCGGCCTCTACCACGCCACATATACCACGTCCACGTCTTTTAGCACTCATATTGACTATTTTGTTTTAATCTCATTACAAGTTTTATGAATTAGTATTCTATTTCAGTGTTTATTAACGACATTTTATGAGATATAAGAGGTAGAGTTGTTTTTGTAAATGCATCCTATAGTCTTAATCTCTATAGTTTCAACACCTAAAACTAAAGGTTCTAAAGTGTTCCTATAGTCATATCATAATAATAATAATCATTCAATTTCAATACACTTACTTGACTTGGTACCGGATACTCGTGGTGCCATACTACCTTTGAAACATACATCAATAATCCAAAACAGTTTTGAAAAAAATGTTTTAGAACCCAAACTACGACCGAGTTTTGAACCGGGCTCTAATACCATAAAATGTAACACCCCAATCCCAGCCTACGCGTTAAGGCTAGTTTTGACATGCCACACAAAATAAATATACTTTGATTCCTTTTTAAGTAAAACCGATTTAAAAGTTTTGACGAAGTCTTTATCGAGTAAAATATTTGAATAATAAATCGACAATTTGAGATGTAAGTTCTTATAAATCAAATTTGAAAATATCGTTTAACAGTTCGAGAAAAATTTTTAAAAGAAATTAAAGATATTTTCCTTAAAGAATTGATGAAAAACTTAAGAATAATTTTCGAGTTACAATTATGAAATTTTTTATGAAATCCTTTTATATACTCATTTGGAATAAAATGTTTATTTAAGTTTTAGAAAAAATATAATCCCAATTTGAAATACTTAAAGCGGTTTATAATTTCATCAAACAAGAACCAAATAAAAAAATTATCAAGAGGCCTTATTACAAACCTTAATTCAAAATAGCAAAATAATTAAAAGTATTAAAAGAAATTCAAAACTCCAAATTTAACCCTTTTAAGTATGGCCTCCACCAAGATATCTACTACCAAGTCTCCATCAATGATCATTACGAAGGGATAAGGAAAACAGGTGAGTTACGTAACTCGATGTGTAACCCACTTACCATTGTCCATTGGGCCAAAAATCCAAGTAAGCATTTATTGGGCCAAATCCATTTACAATTATAACATAATAACATGTATATAATATGCATGTGATATGCAATTCCCAAACCAAACCTAATTTCCATCCGCTAAACACCACCCGTACCAACCAGCACACCTGCGGGGAGCTTTAGTCACCCACCCCGCCAACACACCAAAATAGGCATTAAGCCATTTATAACAATTTGTGGACAAGCCACAAGATTCACAGAGTTTACATGGCATTTCCATTTTTCAGATTTGTGCCAGAGCCACCAGAATTTTGTAGCAGAGCTACCAGAACTTCTCTTCATCATTATCCCATCCCATGCAATCCATGTATAATGCATACCATTCATTTAAATATCTATTACGAACATTAAGGCCCATTTTAACAAATATCACAATTGGCCCATATATCAAATATCACATTTGGCCCATAAAGTCACTTTTATCGATTTGGCCTATTGAGGGCAATTTTGTAATTTTCACAGCCTTAATACCGATTTCATAGTCTTTACCAACATAGTGAAAAATATGCCATTTTACCCGATTTCACTAACATGTGATTTCATCAAGCGGTTAACATGATATAATTATCTAACCCATGAAATACGGTGTGAGATTACACACCTGATTACGGTAAGCACTACACTTTCCTAATCGTCGACACCTAAAAATATTTTTAACGCTCGATTAGATCATGTACACTTATAGGAAATCTAATCTAAGATAAACGGTCTAGATTTTTACCCTCAGAATCGCGAACAACTACTATTTGCTGTTTCTCCCCAGTTGACAGTCCACAACCTGGTGGAAAATCTTGAATCGCTGATGCCTCACAATTGCGAACAACTTCGAATAGTTGATTCTCACCGGATGAGGGTCCACAACCCAGTGGAAAGTCTCAGATCACTAAAACAGCCCTTCGTTTGAATCTGGAGGAGATCGTTAATCCGCTCCTTCTTTGATCACCAATCACTACCCCTTTTGATTCGATCTTGTTTGCCTCCATTGAAAATAAATATTAGTCCAAACTAATATTTCGTTATTATAAACGAGTGAAGTCAGCTTGCCATAAAAATCCATATGATCTCAAGATGAAAGATTGAGCGATAGAGTCCCTATAATAACATCGATTAATCAACACTATCTTAACGAATAAAAAGTGATTATAAAATCCTCAAAGAATCCTTACCTTAAGAATTTTGGACCGAATCCTAGCGATTAAACGATGGCTTTGAAAACTCCAAGTTTTGCCCTTCCACTAATTTTCTATAGCAAAGAAAAGTGATTTTGTATGACAGATAGTATCGTGATGGTCTCGATCAATATAGCAATCCCACACCAAGGTATAGGTTCGGCACTAAGAGAAAGGGTAAAATGAACATACAAAAAAATATGTTGAAATGGATCACTTACCGATTGATCAAAGTGTGAGTAGAAAAATGGTTGAGAAGAAAATATGTATGAAGTGGGAGATTCGGCTATAGTGAAAATATTGGAGGGGAAAATGATGTTTGAAAATTTTTACAAAACGAAAAGAAGAAGAAAAAGAAGTAGATTATATGGTGTTTAAGTTTCGATTTTTCAAGGATAGAAAATGAACAAGGAAAAGGTCTTCAAGTTGTTATGCATTCGGCAAAGAGAAGAAAAGAAATGAAAATATCCCTTCAAGGTTGTATGGTTTCGGCACAAAGAAGAAAAGAGTTTGGGGAGTATGAAAGATGATACCAAATTGGTCAAAAAGAAATGGCCAAAACAAACAAAAATTTACCTATTGCTCATGACACATTCGGCTAGGGTAAAGAGTTTTGGAGAGAAAATTTGATACACTATTTGCTAATGAAAAGAAATGACCAAAACTAGTACCTAAACTTTACCAAAGTGCTATCAACATTTGGCCATCCCCCTTAGCCTCAAAAACGGTCCAAGTGCATAGCCATTTGGTCAAAAGTTTGGCCACCCAAACTTTCCAAAACATCACCCTTGGAATAAGCCTTATGCTCCCCTTACATGCCATTTCCATTTGATTCCTTTCCCTAACTTCAATCTTGCCTTTTTCTCTTAGCCATCTTGCCATAAAAAAATAAAAGTCCAACTTACCATAAGTTCATGCTTGACCGGCACTATAAGGAAGGAATACAAAAAAAAAAAAAAAGTTCACACATGCACACAAAGGGATTCGAACTACTTCCCTCAAGGTAACACATATGGCGCTATACCCCTTTACTAATAGCTCACTTATGCTAGCTATTTACCATTTTATTACCTTAAGCTTTAAGGTCACTTATTCCATTTCCTTAAAGTACTAAATGCCAAAATTTTTTTCTAAATCCAAATATATCCCGAGCCTTCTCAAGACTACCTTAACACACACATTGGATAGTTTAACTAGCTAAGTAGCAAAATAATGCAACATATAAAGTTCAAATTTTAGGATGTTACAATTCTACCCCCTTAAAGAAAATTTCGTCCTCGAAATTTACCTGATTAAAAGAGATGGGGATATTGTTGCCGAATAGTCTGCTCAGGCTCCCATGTAGCTTCCTCCGCTCCATGATTACGCCATAGAACCTTGACTAACAGCACAGTCTTCCTTCTCAGCACCTTTACATCTCGATCTAAAATTTTCACTGGCTCTTCTTCGAATGACAAGTCAGGCCTTAACTCAATTTCCTTTACCGGTACTATGTGAGACGGATCCAATCGATAATGCCTCAACATTGAGACATGGAAAACACTATGAATCTGACTCAACTCTGAAGGTAATTCAAGCTGATAAGCCACTGGTCCTACACGCTTCAACACATGGTATGGTCCGATGAACCTAGGGCTCAACTTGCCCTTCCTTCCAAATCTGAAGATCTTCTTCCAAGATGAGTCCTTTAGAAAGACCTGATCTCCTATCGCAAATTCAATGTTATTCAATGTTCTTACGCTTCAGATCCACATACAATTTTTGTCTATCCGAAGCTTTCTTTAACCGCGCCCGAATTACCTTTACCTTTTCTTCCGTCTCTGATATCAATTTAGGACCCAAAAATTATCATTCCCCCAATTCAGTCCAACAAGTAGGAGTACGGCACCTACGACCATACAATGCTTCATAGGGTGCCATCTGGATACTGGATTGATAGCTATATTTATAAGCAAATTCTGCCAAAGGTAGAAAATCCTCCCAACTACCTCTGAAGTCAATCACACAACCCCTTAACATGTCTTCCAAAATCTGGATTACTCTTTCCGACTGACCATCTGACTGAGGATGAAAAGCCATGCTGAAATTTAACTTTGTTCCCAAAGCTTCATGGAAAGCTTTCCAAATTCATGATATAAACCTAGGGTCCCTGTCCGAGATAATAGACACTGGTACCCCATGTAACCTCACGATCTCTGTTACATACAACTTAGCCAACTTGCAGTGAGAAATCCGTGCGAGCAGTAGAAAATGCTACCGCCTTCATCAATCGGTCCACTATTACCCAGACAGAATCTTTCTTACTAGGTGATAAGGGTAACCCACTAACAAAATCCATCGTTATCCATTCCCAGTTCCATAATGGAATCTTTACCGGTTGCAACAATCCCGATGGTAATTGGTGTTCCGCCTTCACTTGTTGACAAGTCAAGCACTTACTCACATATTCAGTAACTTCCCATTTTAACCCTGGTGACCAATACTGCTCACGGAGGTGTCGATACATTTTATTTTCGCCGGGATGCATAGAAAAGGGATACTATGCACCTCTGCAGAATCATTTGTCTCAAATCTGAATCCTTGGGCATACAAATTCTTCTACGAAAACACAGTACTCCATCCTTATCAAATCCAAAATCCCCTATTACACCACCTTCCACTTGCTGAAGTAAGAGACCTAACTTTTCATCTGATAACTGCTTTTCCTTGATTTGACCTAACCACATAGGCTTCACCTGAAGTTCGACTAGCAGAATGCCATCTTCATACAAATTGAGATGAGCAAACAACACTCTCAACTCCGATATCACCTTACGACTCAACGCGTCTGCCACCACATTAGCCTTTCCAGGGTGATACTCGATTGAGAAGTCGTAATCCTTCAACAGCTCTATCCACCTCCGCTATCTTCAGTTCAACTCCTTTTGGGTAAGGAGGTACTTTAGAATCTTATGGTCCGTATAAATGATCGACTTCTCACCATAGAGATAGTGCCTCCAAATCTTTAAAGCAAAAACCATCGCAGCTAACTCCAAATCATGAGTAGGATAGTTGACTTTGTACGGCCTTAACTAAAGAGATGAATAAGCCACCACTTTTTCGTCTTGCATCAACACACATCCTAAACCCGTGTGTGACGCATCGCAGTAAACGATAAACTCTTTTCCAAATCGGGTTGAATCAAGATCGGTGCTTCCGCAAAATCTTCTTCAATTTCTCAAAACTTTCTTCTTTGTTGTTTTGCCCACACAAATGATACTCCTTTCGCAATTGCTTTAGTTAGGAGTGCAGCAATCAACGAAAACCCCTCAACAAAACGTCCATAATAACCAGCCAATCCTAGGAAACTCTAAATTTCAGCCACTGACTTCAGTGGTTTCCAATCCAACATAGCCTCTACCTTCCGAGGATCAACTCTGATTCCTTCAGCTGACACAATATGCCCCAAGAAAGTCACTTCCTTCAGCCAAAATTCACACTTACTGAATTTTGCATAAAGTTACTTTTCCCGTAATATTTGCAATACTATCCGCAAATGTGAATCATGCTCTTCTTCATTCTTCGAGTATACCAAGATATCATCTATGAACACCACCACAAACCGGTCTAAGTAGGGTTGAAAGACTCGGTTCATCATGTCCATAAATGCAGCTGGTGCATTGGTCAATCCAAATGGCATCACCAAGAACTCATAATGTCCATAACGAGTTTGAAATGCCATCTTATGAATATCTGCCTCTTTAACCTTGAATTGATGATAATCCGATCTCAAATCTATTTTTGAGAAAATTAAAGCTCCTAGTAGTTGGTCGAACAGATCATCGATTCTTGGCAACGGATACCGGTTTTTAATCGTCAACTTATTCAATTGCCTATAATCAATGCACACATGCATCGACCCATTATTCTTTTTAACGAACAAGACCGGTGCTCACCACGGTGACACACTTGGTCGAATAAATCCCCGATCTAACAATGCCTGAATTTGAGGTTTAAGCTTCACTAACTCCTTCGGCGCCATCCTATAAGGAGCAATTGACACTGGAGCCGTTTTGGGCAAAAGCTCAATGCCAAACTCTACTTTCAATCTGGAGGTAAACCCAAAAGTTCCTCGGAAAAGACATCTGAATATTCTTTCACCGTTCTAACACCTTCCACTGATAATTCCCTGGCATCCAAAGCACTAATGAAGGCTAGGAATGCTCCACACCCTTTTCACACCAACTTTTCTACCTTTAAAGCAGATACCACATTTGCTAAATAGTTTCTCCGTTCGTCTATCATCACCACTTCCTTATCTTCCAAAGTCCTTATCGACATCAGCTTTGCAGCACAATCCAAGTGCGCCCGCTGCTTTACTAACCAATCCATGCCCAAAATAAGGTCAAACTCGCCGAAAGGCAGTTCCATCAGATCTGTCAAAAATATTTCTCTTATAATTTCTAAGGGCACGTCTCTAAACAATTTATTCACTAGCACAGACCGTCCTAAAAGACTAATTACCATTATCTCTTTATAAGAAATCTCAGATCTAATGTTCAAATTTCTAAAAATAGCACTAGCAACATACGAATGGGTAGATCTGATATCTATCAAAGCAGTAACAGGTACATCAGAGATGAAGAACGTACCTGTTATTACATCAGGTGCATCACTATCCTCTCGGCGTCTGACTGAATAAACTAACCCTGGTTGCCTCGCCTCCGCGTTACCCCTGAAGCCATTACCTCTGCCCGGTGTACTTTGACCTCGACCAGTGCCATTACCACCTCGACCTGGTCCACGGCCCCTCGGTCGCTGCTGAGTGCCTCTAGCTGGCTGTGCATCATGATTACGAGCTTATTGAGTCAGAGCAGTCCGTCGAGGACAATTCTTAAGCTTATGGTCCTGAGAACCACATTTGAAACAACCACCAGTTCCCTTTCAGCATTCACTAGGGTGTCGTCTTCCATAGTCAGCACATGATTGAATCTGATTGGTAGTAGCAGGTGCTCTAGCTTGAGCTGGCTCACCATTTCTGGGCCTCTTCTGAAACCTTTTAGCAGGATCCGAGTACTTAAAGTCCCTCTTGTTCCTGCCTCTATCTCTTTCTCGGTTTTTCCTCTTCGAGTTCTTAGCTTCTTCAGCTATTTTGGCTTTCTCCACAAGTGTGGCAAAAGTCCTTTCTTATTGTGGGGCTATCAGTACCCGTAACTCATCATTCAACCCGTCCTCAAAATGCACATAGCGTTCATGGTCAGTTGGCACTATAATCCGAGCATAACGACTCAAACGTAGAAATTCTGCTTCATAAGCTGCCACCATCTTATTTCCTTGAACCAGACTGAAGAATTCCTTTCTTCGGGCATCCACATAGCTTGCCCCAACATACTTTCCTTGGAATGCAGTTTTGAAGAAATCCCAGGTAACATATTCGGCCTGAGTGCCTTCCCGAACAGTGAGCTACCATTGATACGCCTCGTCCCTCAACAAGGACACAGCTCCTCTTAGTTTTTGCTTGACGGTACATTCCAGGTCATCCATGATCCGCTCCACAGCCTCTAGCCAATATTCTGTGACATTTGGGGCTACTCCTGAGATACCCCTAAAAGTCTCAGCACCATTTGATCTGAGTCACTCTGATATTGATCCATGAGTTACTGGTCCCGATTTAACCCCAACAACCCTTTCCCAAACTCGTAACATTGCTTGAGACAGAGCAATGTCTTCTCTCATACGGTCATGTAATCTATTTTCTGACATAGGTGATACCGGCGCGTCTATTTTCGGTATATGGCCCGATGCCTCAGACACAACTCGAGCACCTCAGCCTCTACCACGGCCACGTATACCACATCCACGTCCTCTAGCGCTCATATTGACTATTTTGTTTTAATCTGATTACAAGTTTTATGAATTAGTATTCTATTTCAGTGTTTATTAATGACATTTTATGAGATATAAGAGGTAGAGTTGTTTTTGTAAACGCATCCTATAGTCTTAATTTCTATAGTTTCAACACCTAAAACTAAAAGTTCTAGAGTGTTCCTATAGTCATATCACAATAATAATCATTCAATTTCAATACACTTGCTTGACTTGGTGCCGGATACTTATGGTGCCATACTACCTTTGAAACATACGTTCTATAATCCAAAATAGTTTTGAAAAAAATGTTTTAGAACCCAAACCACAGTCGAGTTTTGAACCGGGCTCTGATACCATAAAATGTAGCACCCTAAACCCAGCCTATGCGTTAAGGCCAGTTTTGACATGCCACACAAAATAAATATACTTTGATTCCTTTTTAAGTAAAATCGATTTCAAAGTTTTGACAAAGTCTTTATCGAGTAAAATATTTGAATAATAAATCGACAATTTGAGTTGTAAGTTCTTAAAAATCGAATTGAAAATATCGTTTAACAGATTAGAGAAAAATTTTAAAAGAAATTAAAGATATTTTTCTTAAAGAATTGATGAAAACTTAAGAATAATTTTCGAGTTACAATTATGAATTTTTTCTATGAAATCCTTATTACATACTTATTTAGAATAAAACGTTTATTTAAGTTTTAGAAAAAATATAATCCCAATTTGAAATACATAAAGCAGTTTATAATTTCATCAAACAGTAACCAAATAAAAAAAATAAAAAATCAAGAGGTCTTATTACAAACCTTAATTCAAAATAGCAAAATAATTAAAAGTATTAAAAGAAATTCAAAACTCCAAATTTAATCGTTTTTAAGTATGGCCTCCACCAAGATATCTACAGCCCAAGTCTCCATCAATGATCATTACCTGAAAGGGATAAGGAAAACGGCGTGAGTTACTAGAACTCAGTGTGTAACCCACTTACCATTGTCCACTGGGCCAAAAATCCAATTAAGCATTTATTGGGCCAAAGCCCATTTACAATTATAACATAATAACATATATATAATATGCATGTGATATGCAATTCCCAAACCAAACCTAATTTCCATCCGCTACACACCACCCGTACCAACCAACACACCTGTGGGGAGCTTTAGTCACCCACCCCGCCAACACACCAAAATAGGCATTAAGCCGTTTATAACAATTTGTGGACAAGCCGCCAGATTCATAGAGTTCACATGGCATTGCCATTTTTCAGATTTGTGGCAGAGCCACTAGAATTTTGTAGCAGAGTTACCAAAACTTCTCTTCATCATTATCCCATCCCATGCAATCCATATATATAATGCATATTCATTTACAACAATTCATCCAAATATTTATTACGAACAATAAGGCCCATTTTAACAAATATCACAATTGGCCCATATATCAAATATCACATTTGGCCCATAAAGTCAGTTTTATCGATTTGGCCCATTGAGGGCAATTTCGTAATTTTCACAGTCTTAATATCGATTTCATAGTCTTTACCAACATAGTGATAAATATGCCATTTTACCCGATTTCACTAACATGTGATTTCATCAAGCGGTTAACATGATATAATTATCTAACCCATGAAATACGGTGTGAGATTACACACCTGATTACGGTAAGCACAACACTTTCCTGATCATCGACACCTAAAAATATTTTTTACGCTCGATTAGATCATGTACACTTATAAAAAATCTACTCTAAGATAAACAGTCTAGATTTTTACCCTCAGAATCGCGAACAACTACTATTTGTCGTTTCTCCTTGGTTGACAATCCACAACCCGATCGAAAATCTCGAATTGCTGATGCCTCACAATTGCGAACAACTTCGAATAGTTGATTCTCACCGGATGAGGGTCCACAACCCGGTGGAAAGTTTCGGATCGCTGAAACAGCCCTTCGTTTGAATCTAGAGGGGATCGTAAATCTGCTCCTTCTTCGATCACCAATCACTACCCCTTTTGATTCGATCTTGTTTACCTCCGTTGAAAATAAATATTTGTCCAAATTAATATTTCGTTATTATAAACGATTGATCTTAGGAGTGAAGTCAGCTTACCACAAGAATTCGTATGATCTCAAGATGAAAGATCAAGCGATAGGGTCCCTATAATAACATCGATTAATCAACACTATCTTAACGAATAAAAAGTGATTATAAAATCCTCAAAGAATCTTTACCTTAAGAATTTTGGACCGAATCCTAGCGATTAAACGATGACTTCGAAAACTCCAAGTTTCGACCTTCCACTAAGTTTCTATAGCAAAGAAAAGTGATTTCGTATGAGAGATAGTATCGTGATGGTCTCGATCAATATGGCCATCCCACACCAAGGTATAGGTTCGGCACCAAGAGAAAGGGTAAAATAAACATACAAAAAAAATATGTTGAAATGGATCACTTACCGACTGATCAAAGTGTGAGTAGAAAAGTGGTTGAGAAGAAAATATGTATGAAGTGGGAGATTCGGCTATAGTGAAAATATTGGAGGGGAAAATGATGTTTGAAAATTTTTACAAAAAGAAAATAAGAAGAAAAAGAAGTAAAAGATATGGTGTTTAAGTCTCGGTTTTTCAAGGATAGAAAATTAATAAGGAAAATGTCTTCAAGTTGTTATGCATTCGGCAAAGAGAGGAAAAGAAATGAAAATACCCCTTCAAGGTTGTATGGTTTCGGCACAAAGAAGAAAAGAGTTTGGGGAGTATGAAAGATGATACCAAATTGGTCAAAAAGAAATGGCCAAAACAAACAAAAATTTACCTATTGCTCATGACACATTCGGCTAGGGAAAAGAGTTTTGGAGAGAAAATTTGATACATTATTTGCTAATGAAAAGAAATGACCAAAACTAGCACCTAAACTTTACCAAAGTGCTATCAACATTCGACCATCCCCCTTAGCCTCAAAAACCGTCCAAGTGCATAGCCATTTGGTCAAAAGTTTGGCCACCCAAACTTTCCAAAACATCACCCTTGGAATAAGCCTTATGCTCCCCTTACATGCCATTTCCATTTGATTCCTTTCCCTAACTTCAATCTTGCCTTTTTCTCTTAGTCATCTTGCCATAAAAAAACAAAAGTCCAACTTACCATAAGTTCATGCTTAACCGACACTATAAGGAAGGAATACAAAAAATAATAATAATAATAATAATAATAATAAAGTTCACACATGCACACAACAGGTTTCGGGCTCTTTCCCTCAAGATAACACATATGGCGCCATACCCCTTTACTAATAGCTCACTTATGCTAGCTATTTGCCACTTTATTACCTTAAGCTTTAAGGTCACTTATTCCATTTCCTTAAAGTACTAAATGCCAAAAAAATTTTTCTAAATCCAAACAAATCCCGAGCCTTTTCAGGACTACCTTAACACACATATTGGATAGTTTAATTAGTTGAGCACCAAAATAATGCAACATATAAAATTCAAATTTTAGGACATTACATGATGGATGATTGAAAATAGTCATATTGATAATTTGAAATTATGAGTTTTTGGTGTGATTTGAATGGCACTTTGAGGTATTGATTTGTTTGATATTGGATCATATTGAAATGGTATAAATGAAGCTTGGTTGAGGTTCATTCCAATGCCCATTTATGTCTTGTTTTGGTGACATTTGGCTTGATGTAGGTGTATACAAATTTGGGTGGAAAAATGGCTATCATATAGTGATCGTGTGTTAGAGTCTTAAAAATTTATAAAAAGAATGATCGAACCTAAAAACTAACTAAGACAACGATGGAGGCAAGCGCACCTATAGAACAATGTACAGTTTGGTGGCAAGATCAGATTGTCGAACCCAAAGGAACCAAAAGTACTAATACTAACTTTCTTCTTATTATCTAGCCTAAGAATTAAGGGATTTGTTATCTAATCTAAAATTAACTAACTACTAAGCTAAAGATTCAAAGACAAAGAGAATGAATTGGGGAAATACTTGTGGGAAAACCAATTGATTAAGACAATACCCGAGGAAGAATCCACCTAGACTTCACTTGTTATCTAACTCTGAACCAGACGATTTATTCACTTGACTTGATTCATAGGATTCCCTAATTTATATTAATACCTCTTTCGAGGCTACCAATGTCTAATCCTAGGCTGATTAATTAAAATTTCTTTCCAATTAAAACCCCTAGAATTGCATTAAATCGATCTATGGACTCCCATATTAGGTTTGACCCTAATCCGGCAAATTTACGTCATCCTATTTCTAGGGTTGCATTCAACTCTGCTTAACTATTCTAGATCTACTCTTAGGCAGGGACTTTTGCTCCACCACCTAAGCACATCAATACTTGAATCAATATCCTAGAAATACCAAAACAAGAATTAAGAACACATAGTTAAGAACAAATGAAGTATTTACCATACAACTCAGATAACAATAACAAGATTCGTCTTAGGTTTCACCCCCTCAGGTATTTGAGAGGTTTAATTCATAATTATGAAAGAATACATCTCAGAAGAAAATATAAAACAAAACATAAAGAAAACCATAACTCCTTGAAGGAATTAAAGAGAGATCCTCAGTCTTGAGTATGATTCTGGCTTCTTGAGATGAATCAACTAGATTTCTTCGAGTGAATCCCATAATTCAGCCCCTCTGGCTTGGCTCTTTGGCCTAGCTCAATGCCCCGCTAAACACTCTGACAGAAGCCTTCTGCCAAACTCCCCCTTTAATTTTCCTCCTAGGGAGTTTCTATAGGCTTTGAGATGCCTTTATTCGCCTAAAAGAATCCTAATCCGAATAAAACTCTTCTTTGCTGCATCAGGGACACGCCCATGGCCCACGCCTATGGGATTCGAGGCCAGGTCGTGGTCTATCCTGTGAAAGAGGCAAGGTCGTGTATTTCGGGGGCAAGGCCGTGCGTAATTTGTACTTGGCCCATTTTCTCTATTTTCGACCCGTTTCTCGTTCTTTTCATCCTCCGGTGCTCTCTTGAGTATAAAACATGAAAACAAGGGATTAGGAGCACCTATTTCCATAATTAAAGGGATAAATCATCCAAAAGTATTCTAAATGTGGGATTAAAATATGTTCATATTACGGTTTATCAAATACCCCCACACTTAAGCTTTTGCTTGTCCTCAAGCAAAATTCTCAACTCACAATTAAAATGAACTTCCTCAATTCATAATATTCATCGATAATGTTTTATCATAATTCATAGATAATTGATACATGGACAATTTAACTCGAAGAGTCCTAAAGATTCAAACAATTAAAGTCATAGTTTTTGTAGCATGAAAAAGGTAGGTGTTTCCCCTTACCTAAATAATCACCTTTAATTCAAAATCGAGAAGAGTTGACATCCTCACTAAAGATTCACTCAAATCACTTGAAGTGTTTAAGGTTCAAAATAAAGCACTCAATAGTCAAACATGAAAAGTTAATCCCATAGGCTTGCCTGAAAATCAAATCTCCACCACTATAAAATGAGATGATACACAAATCAAAAGGTCTTTAAAAGGGTTGTAACTGGGTTAGGTAAAAGGTGTGAATAAAGGCTGAATCAGAAGGGTTAATATCGAGATTGAATTGATAATTTACCTAACTAGAAAATGAACTAATCCTAAATAATTACATAAGTTGAAAACTTGAGACTAACAATACGAGCTCTTTCTTCAAGATGTTGAATTTAAATGTATAAGCTCACTTAATTATAGAACTAATAATGAATATACTCTCTAAATTTTTTTAAGAACAAATTAGATAGATATATAAAATGAGAAAATTTCAACTACTGAAAATAAAATAATTTAAGCAACTGATCAAATCATGTCTCGATAGAAGGGTAGTCAAAAGGAATGGTGATAACAAATACAAGATGGATTTTGGGTTAATATTAGTAGGTGAATCAATAAAAAGTTTGTTAGGATCAACGGGGTTCACTCGGGGTTAATTATGAAGGTAGGCTTTTAGAAGAATAAGTAGGTTAAATCCTAGGTGCCTTTATCATCTCAGTATATCAAATCAATGATGTGGTCTCGACATGTATAATTGAAGCAAGTTCTAGAATAACAAATGAATGTTGACACACTCATAATCAATAAAGTGAGCACGAAAAGAATGTATGCTCTAAAAGGTTCAAAATCTCAGAAAAATTATGGGTTTTTGATGACAACCTTATCAATTTCAAACTTCAAGGTAATAATTAAATTCAGGTAGACAGCCTAACAAAATTTTAATTCTTGAGAATAGACTCATCATCTTTGATTCTCTAGTATCTTTAAAGTTTAAATTATCAATGCACAATTGACTATGACTTAATCTAAAACATATCAATAAAAATCATAAATCAACAAGAATTTCATTCTAATTAGTGATATGAGAAAATTACTTATGACAAGACATAATTCAGGGATTTGAGAATAATGCAAAAAGTTAGGCACTTTTCCAAATAATTTTCACCCCCTACATTTAAGATGTACACTGCCCTCGATGTACAAAGATAAATATGAAATCATAAGATATAGGAGAAGTGAAACTTCCTGATTTTTGGATGGATTCTTTGAGTTGGCAGTGGTCGTGGTGTGGTGGTCGTTGACAATCTCTACGCTAGATGAAGAAATTGGGAATCTCATAAAGAGTCAGCCAGGAAATAATAATAATAATTATAAATATACTAATTATATATTTAAAGAAAAGAAAAATAAAAAGAAAGAGTGTAAAAAGTGAAATAAGCCTCAAAGAACCGATTAATGGACTGAAAGATCCTTATTGTTAGATAGTTCGCGAGGTGGGTGTGATTTCTATGGCCGTGGTGTGTGATTCCCAAGCAGCCTGAAGAACCTAAAACCAAGAAACTAAAATCAAATAAACCAAATTTAGTAAAAGAGAAATAAAGATGGGGAAATTAAAAGAGACGAGAAAAGAAAAGAGAAAATAAATGGACTCAAAAGTCCTTTTCATGTCGAGTTAATAAAGCGGCCGGCATGAACTTATGTAGATCGATCTCGCACAGGGAGACTGGGATAGTATCCTTCTGTTTCTTTGACATAGATGAGGTGAAGATCAAGGACTTTGGAAGATGAAGAAGGAGAGAAATGAAAAGGAAAAACTTTTAAAGGGTGTTGGAGAAGAAAATAGAGAGTGGGTGAGAAGGGGGTGGGTGGGTTAAATAGAAATTCAGGTCTGGTACATCCTACGCCCATGTACCGTGGGCGTGTTGAATTACACGGTCGTGTCTCACAGCTGTGTTATGCTTCCTTCGTTTCTCCCACGCCCATGTGCAGTTTGCCACACTTGTGCTTCTAAAACAGTGTCGGCCACGGCCGCATCACTCGACCGTGGTGTTTGGTTGGAGCCGTGACTGGAAGATATTTTTCCATCCTTTTTTGTACTATCTCTGTCATGCTGGTACGAAGATCCGTAGCACCCACATAGCCACGGCCACAGCCGTGTGTGAGGCTGTGTGGTGCAGAAATCTGCGCTTCATTGACTTGGTTAGTTTGTAGTTAGATGCTAAAAGAAAGAAAATAAAAATAAATGGGGTTAGTGTTCGGGTTGCCTCCCAAGAAGCATTTGTTTAAAGTCTTAAGCTAGACTTACCTCTCATTCGTACATTCACGGTGGTTTGAGGAGTGAAAAATCCTTTCTCATGCTATCATTATATGGTTTAAGTCAAGTAGCATTTACCTTGAAAGTGCTGAATGTAGGATTGCTTACCTCGACTGTGCCGTATGGGAAGACATTAATTACCTTAAAAGGGATCTCTTTGTTCGTATTGTGGTCTGAAGTGGTGATTCGTGGGTCTGTTTTATCTAACAGTACTTTATCTCCTATTTTGAATTGATTTGATGTTCCTCTAAGCTCATCTGGTGGTTCCTTCAGTTTCAATTCGTGTGGTTTTGACTCCTCCTTGAAATGTGTCTTCCACTCATCTAGCTCATCGATCTGAAGCCGTCGTCCCTCATGAGATATTTCTTTGTTGGTATGAGGTATAAGATCAAGCTCAGTTGTGTAGTTCCGTGGTGCTTCCTAAAAAGAAAGTTTAACTGAATGATTATTAATGGAATTTACAGTCTCAAATTTATCATTCGATGTCCTAGCTGAGTCGAGAGCTTGAAGACTGATTGATTCATCACCTATACGAAGTGTGAGTTTACATGTACTAACATCAATTTTAGATCTGGCAGTTGCTAAAAAGGGTCTTCCTAAAATTAAGGGGATATTATTGTCTTCATCCATATCTAAAACAACAAAGTCTATGGGGAATATGAATTTCTCAACTTTAGCTAGTACATCTTCAATTATACCCCTAGGAATTTGAATAGTCTTATCCGCTAGTTGAATGCTCATCCTAGTTTGTTTGGGTTTCCCTAGACCTAGTTGTTTAAACATTTTAGAAGGCATAACATTGATGCTTGCCCCTAAATCAGCTAAAGCATTATCAACAGATAAACTACCAATTAAACATGGAATTTTAAAACTCCCTGGATCTTTTAATTTTCGTGGTAGTCTGTTTTGTAACATTGCTGATCACACAGCGTTTAATTCCACATGCGATGCCTCGTCTAACTTCCGCTTGTTTGTCAAAAGCTCTTTTAAAAATTTCCTTGAATCTGGCATCTGTAAAAGAGTTTCAAGAAACGGTAAGTTATATGTAATTTCTTTAAAAGTTTAAGAAACTTACTGAACTGTTCGTCTGTGTCGTCTTTCTTTATCGTATTGGGGTATGGTATTCGAGGTTGGTATTCTTTAATTACCGATTTTGGCTTTTCTTGGCTTACCTCAACCTTTTTTTCACTTACCGTAAATTTTTTCTTTGGCTCAGATTCAGATTCTACTAACCCTTCACTATTTTGATCGGTTATAGCTTGAAGTTGCTCTTTTGGGTTAGTCTCAATGTTACTTGGCAAGCTACCTTGTGGTTATTCGGAGATTAGCTTAGCGAGTTGCCATAATTGGTTCTCAATTCCTTTAATCGATGCTTGTTGATTTTTAAGTGTTGTTTCGGTGTTTTGGAAATGAGTTTCTGACACCGTAACGAATTTTGTCAGCATCTCCTCAAGGTTCGACTTCTTTTCCTGTAGGTAGGGCTGTTGTTGGAAGTTTGAAGGGGTTGTTGTCTCTGGTTTCCTTAACCACCCCATGAGAAATTGGGGTGGTTCCTCCAACCTGGATTATATGTATTACTATAGGGGTTGTTTCGAGATCTGAAATTGTTACCCGTATAGCTTATCTGTTCGCTTTTCATGCCTAGATTGTAGGGTGTGTACTCAGGATTCGCCACGCCTCCTAGATTTGTATCACATTGCATAACTGGATGTACCTGCAAAGAACCACATAAACCATCAACCTTTTTATTTAACATCTCTACCTGGTTTGATATCATGGTGTCTGCGTCGAGGTTGAAAACTTTGGCTGCTTTAATTGTCCTTGTCATCGTGACTTGCCACTGATAGTTGTTCAGTGACATCTCTTTTATAAACTCATAGGCCGCTTCAAGAGTTTTGTTATTAAGGGTTCCGCCGGTGGCTGAATCAATCAGTTGTCTCGTTGAAGGGTTCACACCATTATAAAAAGTTTGGACCTGTAGCCACAAAGGTAAACCATGGTGTGGGCACCTTCTTAACAAATCTTTGTATCTCTCCCATGCATCGTATAATGTTTCTAAATCCATCTGCACGAAAGAAGAGATATCATTCCTTAATTTGGCCGTTTTGACCGGTGAAAAATATTTAATAAAAATTTTTCAGTCATTTGATCCCATGCAGTGATTGATCCTCGTGGAAGAGAATGTAACCACTGTTTAGCTTTATTCCTTAATGAAAAGGGAAATAACCGAAGACGAATGGCATCATCAGAAACACCCTTTATTTTGAAGGTATCATTGAATTCTAAAAAAATTGCTAAATGAGAATTTGGGTCTTCATCCAACAAACCATCAAATTTAACAAATTTTTGAATCATTTGAATAGTGTTAGGTTTTAGTTCATAATTATTAGCAGCTATAGCAGGCCTAACAATACTCAATTCAGATCCGGTTAAATTAGGTTTAGCATAATCATACATAGTTCGAGGAGCATGGTGTTCGGCCACCTCTTGAGGTAGCGGATTATTCTCAGCCATCTCTTCGTTCGTATTAACTTCGTCTTCTTGCTCTTCTTGTATGTGGTTTAAGCTTCGCCTTATTTCCCTTCGGTTTCTGCGTACTGTGCTTTCAATTTCACTATCGTAAAGTAGTGATCCTGTCGGGTTCCTCCTAGTCATAAACTTGAGGTACCTCCTAGGAAAAGATAAAAAAATAAAAATAAAATTAGAAAAGTAAAAATAAAATTTAATTGCAAAATAAAATAAAATATGGCTAAAGTAATTAAAATTGAGCTTTCTTAATATTTCAGTTCCTCGGCAACGGTGCCAAAAACTTGATCGTGTGTAAGAGTCTTAAAAATTTATAAAAAGAATGATAAACCTAAAACTAACTAAGACAATGATGGAGGCAAGCGCACCTATCGAACAATAGTATAGTTTAGTGGCAAGACCGGATTGTCGAACCCAAAAGAACCAAAACTACTAATACTAACTTTCTTCTTATTATCTAGCCTAAGAATTAAGGGATTTTTTATCTAATCTAAAATTAACTAACTACTAAGCTAAAGATTCAAAGACAAAGAGAATGAATTGGGCAAATACTTGTGGGAAAACCAATTGATTAAGATAATACCCGAGGAAGAGTCCACCTAGACTTCACTTGTTATCTAACTCTGAACCAGACAATTTATTCACTTGACTTGATCTGTAGGATTCCCTAACTTATATTAATACCTCTTTCGAGGCTACCAACGTCTAACCCTAGGTTGATTAATTGAAATTTCTTTCTAATTAAAACCCCTAGAATTGCATTAACTCGATCTATGGACTCCCATATTAGGTTTGACTCTAATCCGGCAAATTTACGTCATCCTATTTCTAGGGTTGCGTTCAACTCTACTTAACTATGCTAGATCTACTCTTAGGCAGGGACTTTTGCTCCACCACCTAAGCACATCAATACTTGAATCAATATCCTGGAAATACCAAAACAAGAATTAAGAACACATAGTTAATAACAAATCAAGTATTTATCATACAATTCAAATAACAATAACAAGATTCGTCTTAGGTTTCACCCCCCTTAGGTATTTGAGAGGTTTAGTTCATAATTATAAAAGAATACATCTCAGAAAAAAATATAAAACAAAACATAAAGAAAACCCTAAACCCCCTGAAGGAATTGAAGGAGAGATCCTCAGTCTTGAGTATGATTCTGACTTCTTGAGATGAATCAACTGGCTTTCTTTGAGTGAATCCTACAATTCAGCCCCTCTGGCTTGGCTCTTTGGCCTAGCTGAACGCCCCGCTAAACGCTCTGACAGAGGGCTTCTGTCGAACTCCCCCTTTAAGTTGCCTTCTAGGGTGTTTATATAGGCTTAGAGATTTCTTTATTGGCCTAAAAGTATCCTAATCCGAATGAAACTCTTCTTTGCTGTGTCAGGGACACGCCCATGGCCCACGCCCGTGGTCTATCCTGTGAAAGAGGCATGGCCGTGGTCTATCCTGTGAAAGAGGCACGGCCGTGTATTTTAGGGGCCAGGCCGTGTATAATTTGTACTTAGCCCATTTTCTCTATTTTCGGCCCGTTTCTCATTCTTTTCATCCTCCGGTGCTCTCTTGAGTATAAAACATGAAAACAAGGGATTAGGAGCACCTATTTCCATAATTAAAGGGATAAATCATCCAAAAGTATGCTAAACGTGGGATTAAAATATGTTCATATTACGGTTTATCATATAGCCTATTTTTGTCCACACAGGCGTGTGTCTTAGTGTAACACCCCAAACCCGGCCCACACACTGTGACCGGACCTGGCGTGTCACTAGAAAAGAGTTTAAAAAAGTTTTACGAGCTTCAGAAGATTTTTAAGACATTTTTTCTTTTGGAAAACCCCAGGTTCCGTGGTTCAATTGAAAAGCCCATTATTCATTTAAGTTGGAAATCCAATTAGTCAAGCCATGCGATTAGGTGACATTTGAAAACACTTATCGATTATTTGACTATTAAATTATTAACAAAATCCCTTCTTATAAGAAATGTTGTTTGACAGGTTGTAAAAAAAACTTTCATTTGTACTTTATAAAAATGTCCCATCGAGTACTTGTAATTAATGAGTCCCAAAATAAAATTAAAATTAAAATTTACCAATATTTTAAAGTGGCCTTATTACACATTAAAAATTCCCAAAAATAGCGAATGATAAATAAAATAAAGTTTTATTAGAATCACCTATGCATGGCCACCTCGATTCCCTTCCAGCCCAGCCCATAAAACTAAGAGTCACCTGCAATTTGTTTAAGCAAATAGAGTGAGTCACAAGTCTCAGTGTGCAATTAGTCCATATAAACCACAAGTGGGCCTATGCCCCAAAACACCATCGACCGAAGCCCAATCATCACAGTATAAACAGATAATCAACATGATAGCCCAACCTAGCCCAGTTTTCCATCCTCTACACACCGCTCCATAAGTCCATCCTCAACACACCTCTGGGGATTTCTACATTCAACCCTCCATCATCTACACACCTCTTTGGCAGTCATGCTGACAGACACACTGCTCAATGTCAATATAACGTGATCTAGGACCAATCAACATGTGCTCAAATCACTGATACGATAATGATGCACCAAGCCATCATTTAGCGTGACAATGTCACCGTTGTACACTTCCCCTTCATATCATTAACATCCCAAACCCCATGCACATGCAACATAGTATAATAAACAGATCATGTAATGTCATACTTGTGATATTTAGTCTACACACACAAACATGCTATCAACATTAATTATACGGTGTAATCAAAATACACTGACCTGGGGTTTCGGTTTTACCCAACATGGGTAACTCCATTGCCATTTTTGGGATTTTTGGCTTTCAAACATAACACATACACGTTTTATACAATTAAATAGTAGTGTGGTAATTACACACCTGTAAACCCGAAGCACTAAACTATCGATCTCACTAACGTCCTCACTCGTAAGGATCACAACGATCTACTTATCCCTTTCTGAATTCGGCCCACCACCCGGTGGCTAGTTTTGAACTGCCGTTACCGCTCACTTCTTGAATTTAGGGGTAGGGACTACGTGTCCAGCCCCCCTTGGCTTGGATGATATTTGATTCCATAAAAGATATCTTGGTCAGAAGTCCGAGTTAAGCCAATAGACGCTCAATAAGTAAGAACTTCCTACCTAGATCGATAGAAACCCAGAGGCTAAAAGGCTTGGATTAAGGAGTCGATTGAGTACCTATGTAGATACTAAGTAAGAATTGGTTGAAAGAAAGAAGAAAAAGATAGATTAAGAGAGATGGCCTTTCGGGAAAATGAATACATGAACTCGCCTATCACCATTGGGCCAACACCACTTACTAAGGCCCTTTTTACAACTTGCCACACGAACAGAGATGTTGAATCCAATGCCCTCTACAATCGGCCAAAACACCTAAAGGAAAAAAGATAAACATTCAGTTAACAACCAAAGAGAGAAGAAAGGAACAAAACACTTACCACCCTAATAGGAAAAACAATTGAGAATATTGAGAGAAAGAGTGACGACAATCCTCTGAAACAAAAACGAATGAATGGAGGTGAACACACCAGGGAGATTCGGCTTTTAGAAAAATAGAAAAGAAAAGAAGGAATACTAGTGAAGAAAGAACCCAATTCAGCTATTAAGTAAAAAGAAAATTTCGATAGAGGGCGGCTGCAAGAGAAATCGGCTTAATGAAGGATATAGAGTAATGAAAGAGAAAGGTTTCAGATAAGGTGGAGAATTAAGTTGTAGAAGATGCAAGAGAGGTTCGGCTTACACTAAAGCAAGAAGGAGAAGAAGAGAGAAACAAGGTGCTACGATTTTGGTGAAAGAAATGAATGATAACTCCCTATGCCAAAAGAGAAAAAAGGCTTCTAAATTCATTTTGGTTTTCCCACTTTTTTTTTTCCAAAAAGGCACTAAAACTAAGCATGCTTTCGGCACCCACTCCCCCAAAGCCGAAACACTCCCACACATCCTCCTACATGATCGAAACTCCCTCCTCTAAGACCCCACATTTGGCCAACATCTTCACCCCACTCCAAATCCCTTATGTTTCTCAACAAAGTCCTCCCTAACACCCATTCAAACTAATTCAAACACTTTTGACTTATTCCACATCACCTCTTCAAGGTCCCTTGCCGAATCCACCACCTCCCACCTGCCGCCAAAAAGAATTTCCCAAAATGTAATCTATACTACTCGAACCTATTCCCTCTCCTTGTGGTCACTCTAAGCACACTAAGTGGTGCCTCCTTGCCACTTCACCAACTCCACTCTTGTGTCAACTAATCATAAGCAATACCTCTTAAATCCTGTGCCCAACTAGCTCTCCTCTAAAAGTGCCTAAACTTGAAATTTTGGCCAAGGTTTCGGCTTAACCCCTGACCTTCCCGGGGACCCCAAACCCACTCCAGGAACACACAAAGCATACTGACCACACAGATACAAAGTAAATGCAAAGCCCTAAATCCTGGATGTTACAGTTCTACCCCCTTAAAGAAATTTAGCCTCGAAATTACCTGGTCAAAAGAGATAAGGGTATTGCTGTCGTATTGCATCCTCTAGCTCCCACGTCGCCTCTTCCATACCATGATTTTTCCACAAGACCATAACCAACGGGGCCGATTTCCTTCTTAGCACCTTAACATTTCGATCCAAAATCTGTACTGGTTCTTCTTCGAAAGACAAGTCTGGTCTCACCTCAATTTCTTCCACCGATACAATGTAAGACGGATTAGAATGGTAACGCTTCAACATCGAGACATGGAACACATCATGAATCTGTCTCAATTCTGGAGGTAACTCGAGCTGATATGCCACTAGTCCCACACGTTTCAAAACCCGATAAGGCCCGATAAACCTAGGACTTAGCTTACCCTTTCGTCCAAACCTCATCTCCTTTCGCTTCAGATCTACATAAGATTTCTGCCTGTCGGACGCTTCCTTCAATCGAACCCTAATTAACTTAACCTTCTCCTCCGTCTATGTAACCAATTTCGGACCCAAAATCTGACGTTCACGCAATTCTATCCAACAGGTAGGAGTACGACACCTCCACCCATACAACGCTTCATAAGGCGCCATCGGAATACTAGATTGGTAACTATTATTGTTTGCGAATTACACCAACGGTAAGAACTCTTCCCAGCTACCTCCAAAATCGATGACACAACCTCTCAACATATCTTCCAAGATCTGAATTACTCTCTCAGACTGACCATCAGTCTGTGGATGAAAAGATATGCTGAAGTCCAGTCTTGTACCTAATGCCTAATGCAGTGCCCTCCAAAATCGTGACGTAAACCTAGGGTTCTATCCGATATGATTGATTCTGGTACCCCATGCAACCTCACAATTTCTGCCACATACAGCTTAGCCAAACTCTAAAGAGAATAGTTGACACGAACAGGTATGAAATGAGTGGTCTTCATTAACCGATCCACAATCACCCATACCGAATTTTTCTTAGTAGGCATAAGAGGTAGCCCACTAACAAAGTCTATAGTGATCCTCTACCATTTCCACTGTGGAATCTTCACCGACTGCAATAATCCCGAAGGCAACTGATGCTTGGCTTTCACCTGCTAACACGTCAAACATTTACCCACGAACTCGATAATCTCTCGCTTTAAACTAGGCCACCAAAACTATTCAAGTAGATCCCGATACATCTTACTTCCTCTAGGATGCATAGCGTAAGGGCTACTATGTGCCTCCTCAAGAATCATCTGCCTCAACTCAACATCCTTCAGCATGCAAACTCTCTTACGGAATCACAAAACCTCATCACTGTTCAGACTATAATCTTCTACTCCACCATCCTGTACTTGCTAAAGTCGAGCACTCAGGATATCGTCCGATAACTGTTTCTCTTTAATCTGACTTACCCATGTCGGTTTCACTTGGAGTTCAGCTAATAAACTTCTGTCGTCATACAAAATGAGATGGGTGAACATCGCTCTTAAATCTGATATTACCTTTCGGCTTAACGTATCTGCCATTACATTAGCCTTACCCAGATGATATTCGATCGAGCAATCATAATCCTCAACATCTCAATCCACCTCCGCTGTCTTAAATTCAACTCTTTCTTGGTTAGAAGATATTTCAAACTCTTGTGGTTGGTGTAGATAACGGACTTCTCTCTATACAAATAGTGTCTCCAGATCTTCAGAGCGAACACTACTGCAGCCAACTCCAAATCATGCGTGGGATTCATCTCATGCGGTCTTAACTGTAGAGACGCATATGCAACAACTTTCCTATCCTACATTAATACACAACCTAACCCTGTGTGAGAAGCATCACAATAAATCGCAAACTCTTTACTGGCCTTAGGCTAAATCAACACTGGAGCTTCTATCAAAATCCTCTTCAGCTTTTCAAAGCTTTCCTGCTGCATGCCAGTCCAAACAAAAGGTACCCCTTTCCTCAAAAACTTGGTTAAAGGTGCTGCAATTAATGAGAATCCCTCAACGAACCTTCGGTAATACCCAGCCAGACCAAGGAAACTCCGAATCTCCGCGACAGGCTTAGGCGGATTCCAATCTAACACAGCTTCAATCTTTTGGGGATCGACCCTAATCCCCTCTGCAGATACCACATAACCCAGAAAGGTAACTTCCTTCAACCAAAATTCACACTTGCTAAACTTGGCGACAGCTGCTTCTCCCTCAAAATCTGCAAAACCACCCGAAGATGTGAATCGTGCTCCCCTTCTGCCTTAGAATATACCAGAATGTCGTCTATGAACACAACGATGAATCGGTCCAGATAGGGTTGGAAAACTCAGTTCATCATATCCATGAACGTAGCTGGTGCATTTTTCAAACGAAACGGCATCACTAAAAACTCGTAGTGACCATAACGAGTCTGGAAGGCCGTCTTACAAATATCCGATTCCTTGACCTTAAGCTGGTGATACCCCGACCTCAAATCTATCTTTGAAAAGACCAAAGCCCTTTTGAGCTGATCAAACAGGTCATCTATCCTCGGCAGCAGGTACTTGTTCTTAATAGTCAACTTGTTTAACTGGCGGTAATCAATGCACATTCGCATGGACCCGTCTTTCTTCTTCACAAATAGCACCAGCGCTTTCCATGGAGATACACTGGGTCAAATAAAACCACGGTCTAACAACTCCTAGATTTGAGCTTTAAATTTCACTAGCTCCTTCGGCGCCATCCTATAAGAGGCGATGGATACCAGAGCTGTACCCGAAAGTAGCTCAATTCCAAACTCCACCTCACGATCCAAAGGCAACCTTGGAAGCTTTTTAGGAAAAACATCTACAAATGCCTTTACTATTCTAACCTCCCTCACAGTCACTTCCTTTGCATCCAACGCACTAACAAAAGTTAAGAAAGCCTCACATCCTTTCCTCACCATTCTTTCCGCCTTTAGAGAAGACACTATATTGGACAAGTAGTCTCTCCTTTTGCCTATCACTAAAACTTCATCGTCCTCGGGAGTCCTTAACATCGTGCGCTTAGTACAATCTAAATTTGCTTGATACCTTACCAACCGATCCATGCCTAAGATCAAATCAAACTCCCCGAACGGTAGTTCCATCAAATCAACTGGGAAAATCAACCCTTGTACTTCTAGAGGCACACTTCTAAAAAGTTTGTTTACTACTACAAATTGCCCTAAAGGATTAAGTATAGTCATCTCCCTAGAAGCAGTTTCAGAGTTCATGTTCAAGGTTCTAGGCACCACACTAGCAACATAGGAATGCGTCGACCTAATATCAATTAATGTAGTAAAGGGTAAACCAAAAATGAGAAACGTACCAGTTATAACATTTGGTGCATCCCCCTCTTCTTGGCGTCTGGCTGCATAAACTAACCTGGGCTGTCTTGCCTCTGAATTTCTAGCACCTCTGCCCGGTGCTCCATGACCCCGACTAGAACCATTCCTTCCTCTGTTCGAACCACGACCCCCAGGACCTGATCCATCAACCCTAGACCTCTTCTGAAAACCCCTAGATGATCCTAACGGTCCATAACTCCTCTTATTTCTGCCTCTATCCTTATCCTTATTTTGCTTCTCAGTCCGTTTTACCTCCTCGGCTATTTTAGCCTTTTCCACCAGGATAGCAAAATCTCTCTCCCACTGTGGAGCTATCAACACTCGCAGCTCATCTCGCAGCACATCTTTGAATCGCACACGATGCTCATAATCGATCGCAACTATCCCTCGGGCGTACCGGCTCAACCGCAAGAATTTCGCCTCATACTCAACTATCGATTTACCCCATTGAACTAAATTTAGGAATGCTTTCCCCTAAGCATCCACATAACTGGCCTCAACGTACTTTCCTTGAAACATCGTCTTAAAGAAATCCTAATCTACTCGGTCCGCTGGAGTACCCTCTCTCACATTGAGTCACCACTAATATGCCTCATCTCGGAGTAGAGACACCGCGCCCTTTAGCTTCTCCTCTGCCGTGCAATCCAAATCATCCATAATCCTCTCAACTGCCTCTAGCCAATACTCAGCCACATTTGGAGCTACCCCAAATATACCCCTAAATATTTTAGCTCCATTACCTCAGAGTTGCTCAGGGATGGACTTTCGACTTGCTGTTCCAGAGCTTGCCCCAGCAACTCGTTCCAACATACGTAGCATTGCTTGGGACAGGGCATCATCTCCACCAGTTTTGTCATGCGATTCTGCTTCCGCCACAGGTGATGCTGGTACTTCGCCCTCAGGCTCATTCCTCGCTTCTGAGAGTTCAACCTCAGTACCTCGACCTCTTCCATGGCCACGTGTAACACGTCCATATCCTCTACCACTCATGTCTACCACTATGTCTTACTCTGATTACAAATTTTATGCATCAGTATTTTTTTCCACTGTTTATTAACGAGTAGTTTTATGAAGATAAAGTTATAAGTAGTTTTTTCGCAATCACATGTATACCTAGAGGTTTTTTTTCTATAGTAAACTTACCTGGCAGACTTGGGCCGGAGACTCGGGTGCCATACTTCCATAAAATAGGTTCCTATATATATATATTTTCTAAACCATTTTAAATACAAAATTTGGAAAATGTTTTGAACCCAAAACCCAAGGCCGAGCTTTTTAAACCAAGCTCTAATACCAAATTGTAACACCCCAAACCCAGCCCACACACCACGACTGGACCTGGCATGTCACTAGAAAAGAGTTTAAAAAAGTTTTATGAGCCTTAGAAGATTTTTAAGACATTTTTCTTTTTGAAAACCCCAAGTTCCGTGGTTCAATTGAAAAGCCCATTATTCATTTATGTTAGAAATCCTATTAGTCAAGCCTTGCGATTAGGTGACATTTGAAAACACTTATCGATTATTCGATTACTAAATTATTAACAAAATCCCTTCTTATAAGAAATGTTGTTTGACAGGTTGTAAAGAAAACTTTCATTTGTACTTTATAAAAACGTCCCATCGGGTACTTGTAATTAATGCGTCCCAAAATAAAATTAAAATTAAAATTTACCTATATTTTAAAGTGGCCTTATTAGACATTCAAAATTCCCAAAAGTAGCAAATGATAAATAAAATAAAGTTTTATTAGAATCACCCATGCATGGCCACCTCGATTCCCTTCCAGCCCAGTCCATACAACTAAGAGTCACCTGCACTTTGTTTAAGCAAATAGAGTGAGTCACAAGACTCAATGTGCAATTAGTCCACATAAACCACAAGTGGGCCTGTGCCCCAAAACACCATCGACCGCAGCCCAATCATCACAGTATAAACAGATAATCAACATGATTGCCCAACCCAGCCTAGTTTTCCATCCTCTACACACCGCTCCATAAATCTATCCTCAACACACCTATGGGGATTTCCACAATCAACCCTCCATCCTCTACACACCTCTTTGGCAGTCATGCTGACACACACTGCTCAAAGTCAATATAACATGGTCTAGCCATCGATCAACATGTGCTCAAATCACTGATACGATAATGAGGCACCAAGCCATCATTTAGTGTGACAATGTCACCGTTGTACACTTCCCCTTCATATCATTAACATCCCAAACCCCATGCACATAAAACATAGTATAATAAATAGATCATATAATGTCATACTTGTGATATTTAGTGTACACACACAAACATGCTATCAACATTAATTATAAGATGTAATCAAAATACACTGACCTGGGGTTTCAATTTTACCCAACATGGGTAACTCCATCGCCATTTTTGGGATTTTTGGCTTTCAAACATAACACATACACGTTTTATACAATTAAAGAGTAGTGTGGCAGTTACACACCTATACACCCTAAGCACTCAACTATTGATCTCACTAACGTCCTCACTCGCAGGGAGCACAACGATCTGCTTATCCCTTTCTAAAGCAGGCCCATAATCTGGTGGCCAGTCTCGAACTGCCAATACCACTCATTTCTTGAATTTAGGGGTAGGGACTACGTGTCCAACCCCCCTTGGCTTGGCTGATATTTGATTCCATAAAAGATATCTTGGTCAGAAGACCTAGTTAAGCCATTGAATAAGATAAAAGTGATAATAGACGCTCAATAAATAAGAATTTCTTACCTAGATTGACAGAAACCCGAAGGCTAAAAGGCTTGGATCAAGGAGTCGATTGAGTACCTATGTAGATACTAAGTAAGAATCGGTTGAAAGAAAGAAAAAAAAAGATAGATTAAGAGAGATGGCCTTTCGGTCAAATGAATATATAAACATGCCTATCACCATTCGGCCAACACCACTTACCAAGGCCCTTTTCACAACTTGCCTCACGAACAGAGATGTTGAATCCAGTGCCCTCTACAATCGGCCAGAACACCCAAAGCACCAAAGTTAAAACATTCGGTTAACAACCAAAGAGAGAAGAAATGAGCGAAACACTTACCACACTAATAGGAAAAACCAGTTGATAATACTGAGAGAAAGAGTGACGACGGTCCTCTGAAACATCAATGAAAGAATGGAGGTGAATACACCAGGGAGATTCGACTTTTAGAAAAATAGAAAAGAAAAGAAGGAATAATAGTGAAGAAAGAACACAATTCGTCTATTAAGTAAAAAGAAAATTTCGGCAGAGGGTGGCTTCAAGAGAAATCAGCTTAATGAAGGATGTAGAGTAATAGAAGAGAAAGGTTTCAGTTAATATGGAGAATTAAGTTGTAGAAGATTCAAGAGAGGTTTGGCTTACACTAAATCAAGAAGGAGAAGAAGAGAGAAACAAGGTGCTATGGTTTTGGTGAAAGAAATGAATGACAACTCCCTATGCCAAAAGAGAAAAAGGGCTTCTAAATTCGTTTTGGTTTCCCTACTTTTTTTCCAAAAAGGTACTAAAACTAAGCATACTTTCGGCACCCACTCCCCCAAAGCCAAAACACTCCCACACACCCCCTACATGATCGAAATTCCCTCCCCTAAGACCCCACATTCGGCCAACATCTTCACCCCACTCCAAATCCCTTATTTTTCTCCACAAAGTGCTCCCTAACACCCATTCAAACCGATTGACCCCTTCAGCTCTCCCCCATCACCTCTCATCCACTCACTCAAACACCTTTGACTCATTCCACACCCCTTCTTCAAGGTCGCTAGCCGAATCCACCACCTCCCACTTGACGCTAAAAAAGAATTTCCCAAAATGTAATCTATGCTACTCGAACCTATTCCCTCTCCTTGTGGTGTCACTTCAAGCACACCAAGTGGCGCCTCCTTGCCATTTCACCAACTCCACTCTTGTGTCAACTAACCATAAGCAATACTTCTTAAAGTCTGCCCCTAGCTAGCTCTCCCCTAAAAGTGCTGATAAACCGTAAAAGTAACATATTTTAATCCCACATTTAGTATGCTTTTGGATGATTTAACCCTGATTTATGTAAAAAGGTGCTCTTAATCCTTTCTTTTTATGTCTTATACTCAGGAAAGCACCTAAGGATAAAAAGAACGTAAAATGGGCTTAAAACGGACCAAATTGGGCCAACCCAAGAAATCAACACGGCCTGGACTTCAAGCCACATGGTCGTGCCTCATCAAATTACTTCACACGGCCATGCCATAATTAACACAGTCAGGCCTCAATCGATAGAATCGAGATACGGCCTGAAGACGATTTACACGAGCGTATGCCATGGGCGTGCCCCTGCTACGGGAATGAGTAATTTCACTCGGATTTGGATGCTTGAAGCCAAAAAAACATACTCCTAAGTCTACTTAAACACCTTAATAGTAATTCTACTTGAATTAGGATACTTAGGAGCCAAGTAAAGCATCTCAAAGCCTATATAAACACCCAAGGTAGCAACTAAAAAGGAGAGTTCGGCAGAAGCCAAAATAGAAGGCAGAAGTTTTCTGCTAGAGCTTTTATTTAGGGAATTACTCGAAGATAGCCAGTTGATCCATCTCAAGAAGCCGGAGTTCTACTCAAGACAGAGGATCTCCTCTTCAATTCCTTTAGGGGGTTTTTAGGGATTTCTTATATTTTTTTTATCTTTTCTCTTGAGATGTTTTCTTATTTAGTTATGAACTAAACCCCTCAGATGCCTTAAGGGGATGAAACCTATGACGGATTTTGTTATTTGATTTCTAAATTATATGATAAGTACTTAGTTTGTTCTTAATTATGTTGCTTAATTTAATCTGATGTGCTTAGGTGGAGAAGGAATAAACCCTGCCTAAGAGTAGATCTAACATAATTAAGCAGAGTTGATCAAGGGCCTAGAGATAAGGTTACGAGATTTTGCCAGATTAGGGTGAAACCTAATATGGGAGTCCATTGATCGATTTACTGCTTCCTTAGGGGGTTATTATAAGAGAACGAGAGTTCCAGTAATTAACCTAAGGTTAGACGTTATTCGCCTCGAGAGAGGGTTTAATATAGGTTAGGGAGTCTCACGGATCAAGCTAAGTAAAGAAGTCATATGAATTAAAAGTTAAATAATAAGAGAAGTCATAGGTGGATTCTTCTTGAGGGTATCGTCGAAATCAACTGAGTTTTTCCACAGTTTTTTCCCAAGGTTTCGTTCTTTTGTCTTTGTATTTAGTTTAAGTATTTCATTAGTTTTTAGATTAATAAACCAATCACTCCATATTTCTGGCTAAATAATAGAAAGAAAGTGAGTAGTAGTACTTTTCTTCCTTTGGGTTCGATAAGATACTCTTGCCTAAACTATACTACTTGCTCGATAGGTGCACTTGCCTCTATCGTTGTCATAGTTAGTCTCTGTGTTCGATCATTCTTTTATAAATATTAAAACTCATTGCTTGACACAATCAAGTTTTTGGCACCGTTGCCGGGGAACTAAAATATTAAGAAAGCTTATTTTTTATTACTTTAGCCAATTTTTTATTACAATTTTTAATTTTTTATTTTATTATTATTATTTTTTTAATTTGCTAATTTTCCCTTTATTTTGCTTTTGGTAGAAAATTTTAGTTTATGGAAAAGATGGCACTGAATAATTATCAGTGGCAAGTCGTGAGAACAATTCCTACTAAAACAGCCAGTGTCTTCAACCTCGGCGTGGTCACGGGTTATCTAATCGATTAGAGATGATGAATAAAAGATTGATGATTGGTATAGTCCCTCGCAGGTACATCCAGATATACAATATGATTTGAATCTAGGAGGCGTGGCGAATCCTGAGTACCCACCCTACGAATATGGCATGGAAAACGAGCAAGCTCACTATACAGGTAACTATTCTAGATATCAAAATAATTTTTATAGTGAAACTTATAATGCAGGTTGGAAGTACCATCCCAATTTCTCGTGCAATGATCAAAATAGCCAAAGATCAGAACTTCCTCAAGATTTTCAACAACCACCTTACCAACAAGAAGAGGAGCCGAATCTTGAAGAGATGCTGACAAAATTCATGGCAAACACAGAAAATCGGTTCCAAGAAACTGAAAAAACAATTAAAAGTAACGAGAATCGAATGAGGGAACTTACGAAGACAGTAAAGGAAGCAACTAATGCAGTCGAACAAATCACAAAGCTACTGTGAAAACGACCACAAGGACGTCTACCAAGTAACACGGAGATCAACCCGAAAGAGCAAATTCAAGCCATCTCAGCTAATGACAGTAAAGGGTTAGAGGAACCCATTCCAATACAAGAAAATAAGGTAGATGAAGGTAAGGTAGATGTAACACAAGAAAAGCCAAAACCAATAATCAAGGAGTACCAACCTCGCATACCTTATCCTGAAGCGATAGAAAGAGATGATTCAGAAGAACAGTTCGGTAAGTTTCTTAAACTCTTAAAGAAATTACATATTAACTTACCCCTTCTTGAAGCTCTTTTTCAAATACCAGACTAGAGGAAATTTTTAAGACAGCTCTTGACCAACAAACGTGATCGTGTCAAATAGTCGAGTTTTAATATTTATAAAAGAGTGATCGAACCTGTAGACTGACTACAACAAAGATAGAGGCAAGTGCACCTATCGAACAGTAGTATAGCTCAGGCAAGAGTATCTTATCGAACCCAAGGGAACCTAAAAGTACTACTACTCACTTTCTTTCTATTATTTAGCCCAAAATATAGAGTGATTGGATTATTAAACTAACGAAATACTTACACTAAATGCAAAGACAAGATTGAATTGGAGAAAGACTTTAGGAAAACTCAGTTGATAAAGATGATACCCTCAAGAAGAATCCACCTATGACTTCACTTATTATTTATTCCCTAAACCATATGATTTCTTTACTTAGCTTGATCTGTGAGATTCCCTAACCTATATTAAACCCTCTCTTGAGGCGAATAACTTTTAACCTTAGGTTAATTAGTGGAACTCTCATTCTCTTATAATAACCCCCTAAGGAAGCAGTAAATTGATCAATGGATTCCCATATTAGGTTTCACCCTAATCTGACAAAATCTCGTAACCCTATCTTTAGGCGCCCGATCAACTCCACTCAATTATGCTAGATCTACTCTTAGGTAGGGTCTATTCCTCCACCACCTAAGCACATCAGATTGAATTAAGCAACATAATTAAGAACAAACCAAGTACTTATCATATAATTTAGAAATCAAATAACAAAATCCATCATAGGTTTCATCCCTTCAGGTATCTGAGGGGTTTAGTTCATAACTAAATACGAAAACATCTCAAGAGTAAAGAACAAACAAAACATAAGAAATCCCAAAAACCCCCTGAAAGAATTGAAGGAGAGATCCTCCGTCTTGAATGGAGTTCCGACTTCTTGAGATGGATCAACTGGCTATCTTCAAGTGACTCCTTGAAAAAAATGAAAGCTTCGGCAAAAGCCTCTGCTAAAAAGCTCCTCTTCCATGTCTGCCTTGGGTTTTTTATATATCCTTTGGGATGCTATACTTGGCTCCTAAGTATCTCCTTCAAGTAGAATTACTATTAGGGTGTTAGAGTAGACTTAGAAGTATGTTTCTTTGGCTTGAAGCATCCAAATCCAAATGAAATTGCTCTCTCCCACGGCAGGGGCATGGCCATGACACACGCCCGTGTAAATCGTGGTTGGGCCGTGTCTCGATTCTGTCATTTTGGGCACGGCCGTGTGAGTTAGGATTCAGGCCGTGCTTTAGGTCTGTCGATTTGGGCACAGCTATATAGATCACCTGGCATGTCCGTGTGATCAATGTATGCTGCATGGCCACGTGTTACGTAGTTGAGGCCGTGCTCTAGGTAATTGGCGAGGCACGATCGTGTAGGCTTTGGGCCAGGCCGTGTTGATTGCTTGCTAAAGCCCAATTACTCCGTTTTAAACCCGTTTTGCATTCGTTTTATCCTCGGGTGCTTTCCTGAGTATAAACATGAAAAGAAAGGATTAAAAGCACCTTTTTACATAAATCAAGGGCTAAATCATCCAAAAGCATACTACATATGGGGTTAAAATATGTTACTTTTATGGTTTATCAAATACCCGCACACTTAAGCTTTTGCTTATCCTCAAGCAAAATTCTTAAGTTTACAATTAAAACAAACTTTCCATAATCCATAATTCTTATCGACAACGTCTCATCATAATTCATAGATAATTTATACATGGATAATTCAACTCAAAGAACCCTAAAGATTCAATTACGATAAGTCATACCTTTATAGCATGAAAACATAGGTATCTCCCCTTATCTAAGTGAATACCTTTAATTCAAAGCCGACAAGGATTAACATCCTCACAAAAGATTCACTCAAATCACTCAAAGGTGTTTAAGGTTCAAGAATAAGCACTCTAAGTCGAACCTGAAAAGTTAATCCCATAGACTTGCCTGAAAATCAAATCTCCACCACAGTATATGAGATGATACACAAATCAAAAGGTCTTTAATCAAGGTTGTAACGGGGCTAGGGTTAAAAGGTGTGGATACAGGCTGAATTAGAGGTTATAATCGAGATTGAATTGACTAATTACCTAATCTAAAAATAATGAACTAAATATGAATATTTATATCGAATGAAAAACTAACAATATGTACTATTGATAATTACTCTATAATAAGAGCATTTTCGTCACTAAAATTTTGAAAATACTGTAATACGAGCTTTTTCTTTAACAATTGGAGTTTTAAATGCTCTAAGCTCTTTTATTGTACAACTAATATTGAATATACTTGGATTTTTTTTAAGAACAAACTAAAGTAAACATAATAGAAGGAACCTTGGTGATTGAAATAACCTAATTCGGCAATTTATCAAATCAATTCTCGATAGAGGGGTAGTGAAAGGGATGTAGATAACAAATACAAAAGGATTTTGGGTTAATATTAGTGGGTGAGTCAATAAAAAAAAGTTGTTAGGATTCAACGGGGATCACTTGGGGTTAATTTGTATCGGTAGGCTTTTTAGTGGAGTGAATAGGTTAACACCTAGGTGCCTTTATCATCTATGTATATCAAATCAAAAGTGTGCTATCGACATGTATAAACGAGGCAAGTTCTAGAAAAACAGTTCACAGTTGACACACTCATAATCAATTAAAGTGAGCACGAAAAAGGGTATATGCTCTATAAGGCTCAAAATCTCACAAAAAATTATGGGTGTTTTGACATCAATCCTTATAAATTTTGAACTTCAAGGTGATACTCAAATTAGGTTCAACAACCTATCAATTTTAATATTTAGAAAGTAGACTTATCATGCTCGATTCTCTAGTATTCTTTAAATTTAATTATCAATGCACAATTAACTAAGACTTATTCTAAAACATATTGACAAAAATCATGAATCATTAGAAATTTCATCCTAATTAGTAATATGAGAAAAATACTTAAGATCAAGACTAATTTCAGGGTTTTGAGAATTATGCAAAAAGTTAGGCACTATTACCCCCACACTTAAGACGTACATTACCCTCAATGTACAAAGATAGATAATGATAACTAGATGCCAAATCAAAAAGAGAAGTGGGGAAAGTAATACTTCTTGAAATCTGGATGATCCCTGGCGTCTTTGGTGTCGGTGATGGTGTTTTCTATGGGCCTGGTGGAGTGGCTACCGAAAATCAATTTGCTAGATGAAGAAATTGGGTAGCCTGTGAAGATATAGCCAAGAGATCTAGAGAAATACTAATAATATACTAATAATATATTTAAAGATTAAGGAAATAAAAAGAAGGAGACTAAGAAGAAATCTGAAATTGAAAGAAAAGACTAATGGACTAAGGAGTCCTTATTGTTGAATGGTTTGCGAAGTGGGTGTGACCTCGAAGGCTGTGATGTGTTATTCCCTAGCAGCCTTTAGAACCTAAAACCAAGAAACTAATATGAAATAAATTAAATTAAGCAGAAAAGAAGTATAGATAAGGAAAATAAAGGAGACGATAAAAGAAAAATAGAACTGAAAAGGTTTCAGAAACCCTTGGCGTGTCAATTAAATGAAGTTGCCGGCATGAACTGATGTTGAGGTCTCTTGTGAGGGGATGATGCTTACATTTCTTCGGCATGATCTTTATGTTGCTCAAGAGTCTTGGACCTTTTCTATGAATAGGAAGAAAAATTTAAAATAAAAGAGAAAGAAGGAATAAGAAAGAATATGGGAAAAAGAGGCAGGGCTGTGGGAATTTAAATAAGATTTCAAATTTGGCACATTCCCACGCCCATGTATCGAGGGTGTGTCGATTCACATGGTCGTATCGTACGGCTGTGTTGGGGGCTGTGTTGTTCTTCCATGCCCATTTTGTTGGGTTGCACGCCCGTTCCTAAAAGTCTAGGATGTGAGCACGGATGGACTGCACGGGCGTGGTCTGCCCATGCTCAATAAGTCAGTGTCTTAGCATGGTTGCGGCTGTGCTATTTTTGTCGGTGCCCGTGTTGTGGGTGGTTGGTTCCGTGATGTTGGGAGGGTGGTTGGACTGACTTTCACGGCTCTGCTCTATCGGTGTGGTGGTTCAGGTGGTCCACACGGGCACGGCCGTGTGTAAGGCCGTGTGGCCTGGAAACCTACATCTTTGTTTTAGATGTGGAGAGGGAAGAGAAAAGGAAAGAAAAGAAAAAAATAATTTTGAAAGATAAAAAGTGTTAGTGCTCGGGTTGCCTCCCGAGAAGCGCTCATTTATAGTCTTAAGCTAGACTGTCCTAGACCTTTAAGATTTTAGGGAGGTTTAAAGGTTTGAATATTTTTCCTCTTACTAACAGCTTTATTTCCGTGACAAAGTTTAGGTTGAGAAGAGTTTACCTTGAAATTACTGAACATTGGATTGCTTACCTCGACTATTTCATGTGTACCTGAAGGAGTATTTCTTCCTTTTTCTTCAGTTTTGTTGAACTGATGTAAGGATCGGCTTTATCTAACAGCACTTGATCTTCTATTTTAAAGTGATTTGCTGCCCCTATGAGCTCTTCTGGTGGTTCCTTAGGTTTCACTTTGTGTGTATCCGGCTTTTCTTTAGTGTGTATCTTCTGCTCTTCTAAATTGTTGATAGTACGATTTTGTGTTGGCTCAGTTTTGATACTTTGTGATGTTTCCTACGATGAAGTTTGAATAATTTGATTATCTATTGAAACAACTTTCTTACCTTTATCTTCTGTTGTTTTGGCTGAGTCGAGAGCTTGAAGATTAACTTATTCATCTCCTACACGAATTATGAGTTCTCCTGTGGCAACATCAATTTTAGTCTTGGCAGTTGCAAGAAAAGGTCTTCCTAAAATTAAAGGGATTGAATTTTCCTCGTCCATGTCTAAAACAACAAAATCTACTGGGAAATCGAATTTATCGATTTTTACTAAAACGTCTTCTAAAACATCTTCAATAATGCCCCTAGGAATTCTAACAATTTTATCAGCTAGTTGGATACTCATCCTAGTTTGTTTGGGCTTCCCTAGACCTAGTCGTTTAAACAATGCATAAGGCATGACGTTTATACTTGCCCCTAAATCAGCTAACGCATTATCAATAGTTAAACTACCAATTAAACATAGAAACGTAAATTCCCTGGATCTTTTAATTTCTGCGGTCGTCGGTTTTGTAGCATTGCTGAGCATGTTGCGTTAAGTTCCACATGGTGCTCTTCATCTATTTTGCGTTTGTTCGTTAAGACCTGTCTTAAAAATCTCCTTGAGTCGGACATCTGAAAAAGAGCTTCAAGAAGAGGTAAGTTAATGTGTAATTTTTTTAGAAGTTTTAGAAACTTACCAAATTGTTCCTCTGAATCATCTATTTTCAATGCTTCGGGATAAGGTATTTGAGATTGGTACTCTTTAATTACCGGTTTTTCTTGTGCTACCTCTATTTTACCTTTTTCTTCCTTGGTTTCTTGTACTGAGGTGGGCTTGTCTACCTTTGTATCCTCTTGAGATGTGATGGCTTGTATCTGCTCTTTTGGTTTTATTTCTGCGTTGCTTGGTAGACGTCTCTGTTGACGTTCTAAAACAAGCTTTGTGAGATATCCCACTAACCTAGTGATTTCCCCGACTTGTTCCTTGATTTCTTTATCGATATTTCTTGGTTATCAAGTGTTGTATCAGTTCTTTGGAGACGGGCATCTATGTCTGCCATGAACTTTTTTAGCATCTCTTCAAGACTCGGCTTCTTTTCCGGTGGATAAGGTTGATTTTGGTAATTTGGAGGAGGTTGCTGCCTTTGATTTCCTTGTCATCCCTACGAAAAATTTGGGTGGTTCTTCCAACCTGGATTGTAAGTATTACTATAAGGATTATTATTAGATCTGAAATTGTTACCTATATAGTTTGTCTGCTCGTTTTCTGCTCCTAGTTGGTAAGGTGGGTACTTAGAATTCGCCACATTCCCACTCGCTTCGCATTGCATGATTGGATGTACCTGTGAAGAACATAAATTATCAAGATTTTTATTCACTAACTCCACCTGTGTCGACAACATTATCACTGCGTCTATGTTAAAAACTCCAGCTGATTTTGTCAGTTTAGCCCTTGTAATTTGCCATTGATAGGTGTTCAATGACATCTCCTCAATAAAATCGTAAGCCACTTCAGGAGTTTTGTTGTTCAAAGTTCCACCGGCTGATGAATCAATCATTTTCCTAGTTGGAGAATTCACACCATTGTAAAAAGTTTGGACTTGAAGCCACAAAGGTAATCCGTGGTGTGGGCATCTCTTTAGGAGATCCTTGTATCTTTCCCATGCATCATATAATGTTTTTGCATCATTCTACACAAAAGAAGATATGTCATTCCTAAATTTAGCCGTTTTGGCCGGTGGAAAATATTTTAAAAGAAAATTTTTAGTCATTTGATCCCATGTGGTGATTGACCCTCGTGGTAACGAGTTCAACCACTGCTTTGCTTTGTTTCTTAACAAAAAAGAAAATAACCGAAGACATATGGCATCGTCAGAAACGCCATTTATTTTGAAGGTATCACAGAATTCTAAAAAATTAGATATATGAGTGTTTGGATCCTCATCCTGCAAAACATCAAATTGAACAAATTGTTGAATCATTTGTATTGTGTTAGGCTTTAATTCAAAATTATTAGCAGCTACAGCGGGCCTAAAAATACTAGATTTTACTCCTGTCAAATTAGGTTTAGCATAATCATACATAATACGCAGAGCATTCTGTTCTTACACATTTGGTGGGTTGTTCTCGTCCATCCCTTCAGTAGGATTGGATTTTTCTTATTCTTCTCTTTGATAGTCTAGGGCTCGTCTAATTTCTCTACGATTTCTGCGAGCGGTAGCTTCAATGTCACTTTCGTATTCTAATGGTCATCTCGAATTTCTTCTAGTAATAAACTAGAGGTACCTGCTATGAAAAGAAAGAAAGAAATTTAGAAAAAACAAAAATATATGTATAAAAATAAGAGAAATTTAAAAATAAAGATAATGGCTAAAGTAATAGAAATAGAGCTTTCTTAATATTTTAGGATTCTCCAGCAACGGCGCCAAAAACTTGATCGTGTCAAACAGTTGAGTTTTAATATTTATAAAAGAGTGATCGAACCTGTAGACTGACTGCAACAATGATAGAGGCAAGTGCACCTATGGAATAGTAGTATAGCTCAGGCAAGAATATCTTATCGAACCCAAGTGAACCTAAAAGAAGTACTACTCACTTTCTTTCTGTTGTTTAGCCTAAAATATGGAGTGATTGGATTATTAAACTAACAAAATACTTAGACTAAATGCAAAGACAAAAGATTGAATTGGAGAAAGACTTTAGGAAAACTCAGTTGATAAAGACGACACCCTCAGGAAGAATCCACCTATGACTTCACTTATTATTTATTCCCCAAACCATATAATTTCTTTACTTAGATTGATCCGTGAGACTCCCTAACCTATATTAAACCCTCTCTCAAGGTGAATAACGTCTAACCTTAGGTTAATTAGTGGAAATCTCGTTCTCTTTTAATAACCCCCTAAGGAAGCAGTAAATCGATCAATGGATTCCCATATTAAGTTTCATCCTAATCTGGCAAAACTCGTAACCCTATCTCTAGGTGCCCGATCAACTCCGATCAATCATGCTAGATCTACTCTTAGGTAGGGTCTATTCCTCCTCCACCTAAGCACATCAGATTGAATTAAGCAATATAATTAAGAACAAACCAAGTACTTATCATATAATTTAGAAATCAAATAACAAAATCCATCATAGGTTTCATCCCATTCAGGTATCTGAGGGGTTTAGTTCATAACTAAATACGAAAACATCTCAAGTGTAAAGAATAAACAAAACATAAGAAATCCCTAAAACCCCCTGAAGGAATTGAAGGAGAGATCCTCCGTCTTGAATGGAGTTCCGATTTCTTGAGATGGATCAATTGGCTATCTTCAAGTGATTCCCTAAAAAAAATGAAAGCTTCGGCAAAAGCCTCTGCTAAAAAGCTCCTCTTCAATGTCTGCCTTGGGTTGTTTATATATCCTTTGGGATACTATACTTGGCTCCTAAGTATCTCTTTCAAGTAGAATTACTATTTGGGTGTTGGAGTAGACTTAGGAGTATGTTTCTTTGGCTTCAAGCATCCAAATCCAAGTGAAATTGCTCTCTCCCGCAGCAGGGGCACAGCCATGACACACGCCCATGTAAATCATGGTTGGGCTGTGTCTCGATTCTGTCATTTTAGGCACGGTCATGTGAGTCAGAATTTAGGCCATGCTTCAGGTCTATCGATTTGGGCACGGCCATATAGATCACCAGGCACGTCCGTGTGATCAATGGATGTTGCACGGCCGTGTGTTACGTAGTTAAGGCCGTGCTCTAGGTAATTGGTGAGGCACAGTCATGTAGGCTTTGGGCCAGGCCGTGTTGATTGCTTGCTAAAGCCCAATTACTCTGTTTTAAGCCCGTTTTACGTTCTTTTTATCCTCGGGTGCTTTTCTGAGTATAAACATGAAAAGAAAGGATTAAAAGCACCTTTTTACATAAATCAAGGGCTAAATCATCCAAAAGCATACTAAATATGGGGTTAAAATATGTTACTTTTTATGCAAATTAGACGAAGAGCACCACGTGGAGCTAAACGTAATGTGCTCAGCAATTCTACAAAATAAACTGCCGCAAAAATTAAAAGATACAGGGAGTTTTACAATTCTATGCTTAATTGGTAGTTTATCTATTGATAATACGTTAGCAGATTTAGGGGCAAGCATCAATGTTATGCCTTACAAAATGTTTAAACAACTGTCTAGGGAAACCCAGACAAACTAGGATGAGTATTCAATTAACTGATAAAACTATAAGAATTCCTAGGGGTATAATAGAAAATGTTCTAATCAAAATTGATAAATTCGTATTCCCAGTAGACTTTTTCATTTTAGACACGGCCAGAACATCAAGTGATAAAGGTGAGAAAGTAAATTCAGTTGATAACCAACTTGTTCAACCTTCATTGCAGGAAACACCACAAAGCTACAAACCTGAGCCGAATCATAGACCTCGTGCTAATAAAGAAGAGTTACATGGGGAACCAGAACCACACGAAGTAAAACTGAAGGAAACCCCAAACAAGCTGATATGAACAGAAAATCACATCAAAATAGAGGATCAAGTATTGTTGAATAAGGAAGACCCTCGAATCACCAATTCAGAACTCAAGGCAAACGAAGAAATCACTTTTGAGGTACTTAATGTCTTCCTATACGGTACAGTCGAGGTAATCAATCCTAAATTCAAAACTTTTGTGGTAAACATTACGCGACTTAAACTTTATATCAATAACCGAGTTGATCGCATGAGAAAGGATTTCCACCTCCTCAAACTACCATGATTGTGCCTACAACAGGTAAGTCTAGCTTAAGACTATAAACGAGTGCTTCTCGGGAGGCAATCCGAGTACTAACTATACTAATTAGTTTGGTTTTATTTCTTTTTGTATTTAACAATACTTGATCCTCTATTTTGATGTGATTTTCTGTTCATATCAGCTCGTTTGGGGTTTCCTTCAAGAGTTCAAGAGTTACATTTATCATTTATGATGTAATATTTTAGTTTGTTCAAAAAAAAACCAAGTATATTCAATATTAGTAGTATATATATAAAAAAGGCTTAGAGCATTTAAATTCCAATTGTTGAAGAAAAGCTCAGATTAAAGTATTATCAAATTTTAAGTGATGAGAATACTCTTTATTATAAAGTAATTATCAATAGTGGTATTATTAGTTTTCATTCGATGTAAATATTCATATTTAGTTCATTGTTTCTAGTTAGGTAATTTGTCAAGTTGATCTTGATTTTAACCTTCTAATTCAGCCTTTATCCACACCGTTTAACCCAAGCCCCGTTACAACCCTGATTAAAGACCCTTCGATTTGTGTATCATCTCATATATAGTGGTGGAGATTTGATTTTCAGGCAAGCCTATCGGATTAACTTTTCAGGTTCGACTTAGAGTGCTTATTCTTGAACCTTAAACACTTCGAGTGATTTGAGTGAATCTTTTGTGAGGATGTCAATCCTTGTCGGTTTTGAATTAGAGGTAATTACTTAGATAAGGAGAGACACCTATGTTTTCGTACTACAAAGGTATGACTTATCATGATTGAGTCTTTATGACTCTTTGAGTTAAATGATCCGTGTATAAATTATCTATGAATTATGATGAGACATTGTCGATAGGAATTATGAATTATGGAAAGTTCATTTTAATTGTAAGTTGAGAATTTTGCTTGAGGACAAGCAACAGCTTAAGTGTGGGGGTATTTGATAAACTGTAAAAGTAACATATTTTAATCCCATATTTAGTATGATTTTGGATGATTTATCACTGATTTATGTAAAAAGGTGCTCTTAATCTTTTTTTTATGTCTTATACTCAGGAAAGCACCTAAGGATAAAAAGAACGTAAAACGGGCTTAAAACGGACCAAATTGGGCCAACCCAAGAAATCGACACGGCCTGGACTTCAAGCCACACAGGCGTGCATCATCAAATAACTTCACATGGCCATGCCACGATTTACACAGTCGTGCCCCAATCGATAGAATCGAGACACAGCCTGAAGACGATTTACACGGGCGTGTGCCATGGGCATGCCCCTGCCACGGGAATGAGCAATTTCACTCGGATTTGGATGCTTGAAGCCAAAGAAACATACTCCTAAGTCTACTTAAACACCTTAATAGTAATTCTACTTGAATTAGGATACTTAGGAGCCAAGTAAAGCATCTCAAAGCCTATATAAACACCCAAGGTAGCAACTAAAAAGGAGAGTTTGGCAGAAGCCGAAATAGGAGGTAGAAGTTTTTTGCCAGAGCTTTTATTTAGGGAATTACTCGAAGATAGCCAGTTGATCCATCTCAAGAAGTCAGCTCGAGACAGAGGATCTCCTCTTCAATTCCTTCAGGGGGTTTTAGGGATTTCTTATGTTTTGTTTTATCTTTTCTCTTGAGATGTTTTCTTATTTAGTTATGAACTAAACCCTCAGATACCTGAAGGGGATGAAACCTATGACGGATTTTGTTGTTGGCTTATAAAGTTGTGTATTTTAATGTGTTTAGGTACCTAAGCAAATGGGTGAAAAATGAGCATGATTTGGGTCAATTATGGGCACATATGGGCTGTCGAACGGTCGTGTGTCACACGAAGGCAACCCACACGAGTGTGTGGTCTGAGCGTGTATAGATGAAGTTTTCACACGGGCTAATACACGGCCGTGTGACCCAACATCAATTGTTACATGGGCTAGCACACAGCTGGCGACACAACCATGTGGCGTCATTTCGAAAGATGCACGGCCTGGCACATGGGTAGTGACATGGTCGTTCCTAGCACCACGGTCTGAATCTGTCACATGGCCTGGCTACGCAGCCGTGTGACCCCTGATTTGAATTTTTTTATTTTCCTTGAATGTTTTTAATTTTTTTGATCTGGTCCTTGAATACCGTAACTTACTTTTAGGACTTCAAAAGCTCAATTTAAGGGCTGTAATTGGATGTTTTATTTCATTATGAATTTTATATGTATTTATGGAATTTAATTGATAATTGAATGTTATTTTTTATAAAAGGTTCCGACTCATTCGGTAATACTTCATAACCCTATTTTGGCAATGGATACGGGTTATGGGTGTTGCAATAGGAGTGCCCTAGTAATGCTTGAAGTGTTGTCCATTGACTTTGAATGTAGTCTCAGTCCTTATATCTTTGACTTCCATAGCTCCATGAGGGTATACGCGGGCTACTTCAAAAGGTCCTGACCAGCGAGATTTTAATTTGCCAGGGAACAATCTGAGCCTAGAGTTGAACAACAACACCTGTTGTCCTGGTTCAAATTGCCATGGATTAATCCTGTTTTCATGCGAGTGCTTGGTCTTCTCTATGTATAGTCTAGCATTCTCATATGTTTCGGCTCAAAATTCTTCCATTTCATTTAGCTCTAATAACTTTTTATGGCCAATAGTGATCCACTCCATATTCATCTTCTTAATGGCCAAAAATATTTTATGCTCCAGCTCAACAGGTAGGTGACATGGCTTCCCATAAACAAGTTTAAAAGGTAACATCCCCAACGGTGGTTTGAATGCAGTGTGATAAGCCCACAAAGCTTCATCACGTCTGGATGACCAGTCCTTGCAAGTTGGGTTCACCACTTTTTCCAAGATTTGCTTAAGTTCTCTATTAGAAGTTTTGGTTTGTCCATTTATCTAGGGGTGTTATGTCGTGGCAATTTTGTGATTTACCACATACCTATGCAAGGCATTAGCAACTAATTTGCAATAAAAATGAGAGTTTTCATCACTGTTAATTGCTATAGGTGTACCAAATCTCTTGAAGATATTTTTGTGCATAAAGTTTATCACTGACTTAACATTATTAGTAAGGAGAGCTACAGCTTCAATCCACTTTGAGACATAATCTACTACCATAAGTATGATAAGTTTCCTGAGGAAAGTGGAAATGGACCCATAAAATCTTGCCCCCATACATCAAACAACTCAATCTCTAGCATATTCTGTAGTGGCATTTCATGTTGCCTAGATAAATTACCCGTTCTTTGACAACGGTCACATGAATGATAGAATGAATGAGCGTCTTTGAACAGACTCAGCCAATAAAAGCCAGATTGGAGAACCTTGGTAGCGGTTCTCATTTCTCCTAAATGTCCTCCATAAGGAGTGGTGTAACAATGTTGTAGGATGCTATGGATCTCATCATCAGGAACAATTTTTGAATAATCTATTCAGCGCAATGCTTGAATAGGAAAGGCTCATCCTAGTAGAAATTCCTGGCATCATGAAGAAATTTTTGTCTTCTTTGGCTGTTAAAATTAGAGGGTATCAACCCACTCACTAGGAAATTCACATTATCGACACACCAAGGTAATGCCATGGCAACCAGTAGTTGCTCGTCTGGAAAATCTTCCTTAATAAGTTGAGTATTATCATATTCAAGTCCGGCTTCTAATTATACCAAGTGATCAGCCACTTGATTTTAAGTCACTTTTTTCTCTCTAATTTCTAAATCGAATTCCTGCAGCAACCATATCCACCGGATCAACATTGGCTTGGCATCTTTTTTGGTCACTAAATACTTGATAGCAAAGTGGTCTATGGAGACCGTGACCTTGGTACGAACTAGATAAGATCTCAATTTATTGAACATGAATACCACAACCAATAACACTTTTTTAGTGGTGGTGTAATTGAGTTACGCATCAGTTAGGGTCCTGCTTGCATAATATGTAGCATGAAATACCTTGTCTTTCTTTTGCCCCAAGACTGCACCTACAGCAAAGTCACTAGCATCACACATAAGTGCAAATGGTAGTGTTTAGTCCTCAGATATCATAATAGGTGTTTTTACTAGTTGCTTCTTTAATTCTTTGAAAGCTCGCAAAGAGGGCTCATCAAGATTGCAGGGTCTATTGTGCTCTAGCAATGCACATAGGAGTTTGGATATCTTCGAGAAATCCTTAATAAATCTTCTATAAAATCCTGCATGGCCTAAGAAACCCTAGATACCTTTTACACTGGTGGGAGGTGGCAATTTGTATATCACCTCGATTTTTTCTTTGTCAACTGCAATCCTTTGTTATGATACTTTATGTCCCAAAACAATGCCTTCATGAACCATGAAGTGGAATTTTTCCCAATTTAAGACCTGATTTATTTCTTCATAACGACAAAGAACCAGCTCTAAATTTTTTAAGCAACCCTCAAAGGTATTGCCAAACACAGAAAAATCGTCAATGAAGACTTCAAGAAAATTTTTCACTATGTTAGAGAAAATTGCCATCATACAACGCTGGAATGTTATCGGGGCATTACACAACTCAAATGGCATTTGTCTAAATGCAAAAGTTCCTTGTGGACAAGTGAAAGTGGTCTTCTCTTAATCATTAGGATCTATGGCGATTTGGTTATACCCTGAACAACCATCCAAGAATGTAACACCCCAAACCCGGCCCAAACGCTACGACCAGATCTGGCATGCTACAGGTTGAATGTTAAAGTTCAAATTCTCTGGTTACTTTGAAGAAAATATGGATTTGGAAAAAAAAGGTAACTTTTCGGTAGCACGTTGTGTTGGAAACTTTGTTTTGTTGGGTTCGAAGATCTCAGTTTGTTTTATTCTGATATCCTTTAAATAAGTGATTTTTTTTATGAAAACCGTTGTTTTGCGTTAAGCGTGTTTGAAACTCCCATTTTTATTACTTCTTATAATTAAGTCCTTGAAATATAAATTTATAATCCATAATCATTAACCACTAGAAACTAAAAATTTAAGCTAAGAGGACTTATTACATGCTAACGAAAACAAACCCAAAATTTAAAATTAAAGAAAAACTGGAAATAAGTTTACTTAAATAAAAGACTCTATGACCCCTCGAGTTCGCCTCGGCTCCCGTATCCACGATCTACTGCTCATCTGAAAGGTTGAGAAAAATAAAGGGTGAGTCACCAAGACTCAGTGTGCAAATCCCTAAACCACATAAATGACTTGAGGTTGCATATTGGGCCTCAGCCCACACATAATGACAGCAGAACAAGTACATGCGATATGACCCAACCCAACCTAAAATTCCCTCCTCTACACGCCAACCCTTACCAGCCATCACATCGCGGGGACTTCTACAATCAACCCACCAACCGCTACACGCCATTTCGACAGCCATGCTGCCAGTCGTAATAATCAGGGATCAATTTAACGTGGCGTAGCCACCGATCACTATTGTGACCCAAATAGCATATCGTGGTTTAACCACCGATCACTAAGTGACCTATTAAGCATGCTCTTCCCCTTCATCATATTAACCCCATCCCATGCATACATACATGCAAGAGCAAGAATAATATACCATCTACAAGATAACAGGTTATCACATACATCGATACACATAGAGAATTTGCTTTGTTTTCGTACCTGGCATCCCTAGCCTAACCCCTACGGCTTATGCGACTGTCCATACAGCCTTTTTCGGCTTTTCAGCCCATAACATGTATAATACAGAAAAATTAATGTGATAAAGATCTACACACCTAGTTACAGATAAGATGATACTTTCTATATCGACACTGTCAGTAGCCGATATGACTACTAACTGCCTACGGTATTGTTCTGTAGCTGGTCCACAACTCGGTGGCCAATCTCTGATGGCAGACACTGAACGCTTTTTAAACTTAGGGGCTAGGTTTACGGGTCATATCCCCTCCTTCGCATGATCGACATTTGATTCCATTAAAAGACCTTATCAGTTGCTACCATCATAACATATGGTTGTTAATCCATAACAGAGGGTTAAGATCACGAATGTGATAAATGAACCTAACGAAAATCTAAAGAGAACACTTGCCTCGAAATCTCGAAAGAGATAGAGTTCAAAGACTAGCGATTTTCGGCTTTTGGGATCTAGATGATCCGATCTGGTTCGATTGACATAAGAACAATCAAAACGTAACTCAAAAGATAACCTTGCCATTTCAATTAGCCTTTCAGCTTTGGCCTCCAAAAACTGAAAATGAAAGGTGAAATATAAAGGAAATCATCACTTACCTTAACACAGAGGATTCGACAATTCCTAGAAAGTTTTGGCTTTTGAGAAAGAAGCAATTGAGGGAAGAAGAACATGAAGAAGTGATAGGAATGGTATGAAGACAAAGAGAAATTCGGCAAGACTAGGGTGGGTTTGGCTTTAGTAGAATAATGAGAAAAGAGAATGAAAGAACTTAAAATGCCAAAAATGTGAGGAGGACCCTTACCTGACTATTCCCAATTTCAGCACCTATCAACCCCAAAAGCTAAAATTTGCAGAAAAACAACAAGCATTGAGTCCTATGGCTAAATAAAATTCGGCACCCCCTAGCACAAATCAAAACTGATTGCCTCCTCCCTCAAAGAGTTGGAAATTCGGCCACCACCTTGCTCCCTAGATAAGTCCTAGATTTTTTCCCTTATCCTTACCTGATCACTCATCCACAAGTGGCATGAATAACACCACCTCTTTTTCCCTTTATCAGCCACATTATCCAACTCACACAACTCCTTATTTCTAAGCATCCCAGTCGACTCCAACTCTGCCCCCTTCTGACGCCAAAAATTAATTTAAATAAAATGAGCTTGCCATGACTCGAACCTCCTCCCTACCTCTCTTGTTGCGTCACCTTGCTGTGCTCCAAGAGGCGCCTCCCTGCCTCTTTATCATATCAATTTTGTGTCATAAAACACAAATAATATCTTTTAAGCCCTAACCCAGCTGGCTCTCCACTAATATGCCCAACAACAAATTTTTGCTAAGGCCTTGGCCCAACTCTGAGCCCATTCTGGACCCCTAAAACACTCTAACTAGCATATTAAGCACAACAACACATCATAGCACATCAAATGCAAAGCCCTACAAATTCAGGATGTTATAGTTCTACATCCCTTAAAGAAATTTCGGCCTCAAAATTACCTGGTCAGAACAGATGCAGGTATTCCTGCTGCATTGCTTCCTCTGGTTCCCAAGTAGCCTCCTTAGAACCGTGATTCCGCCACAGAACCTTAACCAACAGAACCGTTTTCCTTCGCAATACTTTGACATCATGATCCAGAATTTTTCATTGGTTCCTCCTCAAAGGATAGGTCAGGTCTTACTTCAATTTCTTCCACAAGCACCACATGAGATGGATCTGAACGATAGCGTCTTAACATAGAGACATGAAATACGTTGTGAATCTGGCTTAATTCTGAAGGTAGCTCAAGCTGATAGGCTACTGGTCCCACCCGATTCACCACCCGATATGATCCGATGAATCTGGGACTTAATTTACCTTTCCGTCCAAACCTTAGCACTTTCTTCCATGGCGACACCTTTAAGAACACCCTGTCACCTACTGCTAACTCTATGTCCTTACGCTTCAAATCAGCATAGGACTTCTGTCTGTCCGACGCTTCCTTTAATCGAGCCCAAATTAACTCAACCTTCTCCTCTCGCTCTCGATAACCAATTACGCCCCAAAATCGACGTTCCCTAACTCCGTCCAACGGTAGAGTCGACACCTTCGCCTGCATAATGCTTCATAGGGCTCCATCTGAATACTAGACTGGTAGTTGTTGTTGTAAGCAATCTCTGCCAACGGTAAAAACTCTTCCTAACTACCCCTGAAATAAATGACACAACCTCTCAACATGTCCTCTAAGATCTGAATTACCCGCTCAGGCTGACCATCGATCTGAGGATGAAACGCTGTACTAAATCTAATTTCGTACCCAACGCTTGATGCAACGCCTTCCAAAATCGCGACGTGAACCTCGGGTCCCTATCTGATATGATTGATACCGGTACTCCATGTAGCCTTATTACCTCCGCTATATATAACCTAGCCAATTTCTATAGAGAGTAATCGACACGTAAAGGTATGAAATGAGCAGACTTCGTCAAGCGGTCAATATTCAGTCAAACTGAATCTTTCTTAGTAGGCGTGAGAGGTAGCCCACTAACAAAGTCCATTGTGATTCTTTCCCATTTCCACTGTGGAATCTTCACCGACTGCAACAACCCTGATGGTACCTGATGCTCCACCTTTACCTGCTGACAGGTCAAACACTTACTCACAAATTCGATCACCTCTCGCTTTAGGCCCAGACACCAGAACTTTTCTCGTAAATTTGATACATCTTACTCCGTCCAGGGTGCATAGCGTATGGACTACCATGCACTTCTAGCAAAATCTTACGCCTTAACTCAGGATTTTTTGGCATGCAAATTCTTCCTTGAAAATATAATAGCCCTTCCTCATTCACACCGAATTCTGTTGATCCATCACTTGATCCTACCTGAAACTTCTCCTTTAGCAACTTATCGGTCTGCTGCTTCTCCTTAGCCTGACTGACCCAAGAGGGTTTCACTTGAAGTTCAGCTAATAAACTCCCATCATCGTATAAATTGAGGTGAGCAAACATTGCTCTCAAGTCATAGATTACTTTATGACTTAGAGCATCTACCACCATGTTAGCTTTACCCGGATGATACGCGATCGAGCAGTCATAGTCCTTTAACAACTCGATCCACCTCCTTTGCCTTAGATTCAACTCCTTCTGGGTCAAAAGGTATTTTAAGCTCTTATGATCGGTATAAATGACGGGTTACTCCCTGTACAGATAATGTCTCTAGATCTTCAAGGCAAAAACCACTGCCGCCAATTCCAAATCATGGGTGGGATAATTTGATTCGTGTGGTCTTAACTGCCGAGACGCATATGCAACAACCTTTCCACCTTGCATCAATACGCATCCCAGCCCCGTGTGTGAAGCATCACAATAAATCACGAACTCTTTTCCGGCCTCCAACTGAATCAACACCGGAGCCTCCATCAATATCCTTTTTAACCTCTCGAAACTTTCTTATTGCTTATCAGACCAAACAAACGGAACCCCTTTTCACAGCAACTTAATCAACGGTGCTGCAATCAACAAAAATCCTTCAACAAACCTTCTGTAATACCTGGCCAGACCAAGAAAACTCTGGATTTTCGCTACACACTTAGGAGACTTCGAATCCAACACCGCTTCAATTTTTCAAGGGTCAACCCTAATCCCCTCTACCGACACAACATGGCTTAGAAAAGTAACTTCCCTTAGCCAAACTTCGCATTTACTGAATTTGGCATACAACTGCTTCTCCTTCAGAATCTGCAAAACCACTCGAAGGTGTGAATCATGCTCCTCCTCCGATCTTTAATAAACTAGGATGTCATCTATAAATACCACAACAAACTGATCCAAGTAGGGTTGGAACACTCGGTTCATCATGTCCATAAATGCTGCTGGCGCATTGGTCAATCTAAATGGCATCACCATGAATTCGTATGACCATAGCGAGTCCTAAAAGCCATCTTATGAATATCTGCCTCCTTGACCTTAAGCTGATGGTACCCTGACCTCAGATCTATCTTTGAAAAGACTGAAGCCCCCTTCAACTGATCGAACAAGTCATCGATCCTCGGCAATGGGTATTTGTTCTTTATTGTCAACTTATTCAATTGGTGATAGTCAATGTACATACGCATTGATCCATCCTTCTTCTTAACGAATAGCACTGGCGCTCTCCAAGGTGACACACTTGGTCAAATAAACCCTCTATCTAGCAACTCTTGTATCTGCGCTTTTATCTCCACCAACTCCTTCGGTGCCATTCTGTATGGGGTGATAGATACTGGCGCTATTCCCGGAGAAAAATCAATACCAAACTCCACTTCACGGTCCGGAAGTAATCCCAGAAGCTCTTCTGGGAAAACATCAGGAAATTTATTCACCGTCCTGACATCCCCGATAGTTAGTTCCTTAGCTTCTAGAGCCCGAACAAACATTAGAATTGCCTCACATCCTTTCCTCACCATCTTTTCTGCTCTTAGAGTGGTCACCACATTCGACAAACAGTTCCCCCTTTCACCCATCACCAACACTTCACCACCCTCGGGAGTTTTTAACACCATACACTTGGCTGCACAATCTACATTAGCTTGATACCTCACCAGACAATCTATGCCTATATTAAATCAAACTCCCCGAACGGTAATCCCATCAGATCAGTCAGGAAAACTATTCCCTGAACTTCTAAAGGTACCTCCCTAGAGGAAATCTTAGAATCTATGCTTAAAGTTCCAGACACCCTACTAGCAACATATGAATCTGTCGACCCAATATCAATCAATGCAGTGTAAGGTAAACCAAAAATTAAAAATGTACCGGTTATGACATCCGGTGTGTTGGCCTCCTCTCGATGTCTGGCAGCGTAGACTAACCCCGGCTGTCTCGCCTCAGTGTTTCCTGCCCCTCTGTCTGGTGCTCCACGACCCTGATCGGAACCGTTACCACCCTTGGCTAGACCACGACCTCTCTGCGGCTGCTGACCTCCTCTACCCTACCGAGCATTCCCACGACCATGCAGGCCTGCCTTTCGCCTGGGTCGTGGGCGGACTCTAATCTGATGGTCCGTAAATCCACACCTGAAACACTTCCCATTGCTCGACCAACACTCACCTAAATGAAATTTACCACATCGAGCACACCTCTGTGCCTGGCTAGCAGTAGGTCTCTCACCTCGACTCGGCCCATCTGGCCTAGGTCTTTTCTGAGTACGCCCAGCTACCCCTGACGATCCAAAATTCCTCTTACTTCCACCCCTATCTCTATCCCGATTTAGTTTTTTTGTCCGCTTCACCTTCTCAGCTATCTTAGCTTTTTCCACAAGAATAATAAACTCCCTCTCCCGCTGCGGGGCTATCAATACACGTAGATCATCCCTCAGACTGTCTTTAAATCGAACATAACATTCATGGTCTGTGGCCACTATCTCTCAGGCATAACGGCTAAGGTGTAAGAATTTCGTTTCATACGCAGCCACCGATCTACTTCCCTGAACCAGATTCAGAAATGCCCTACGTTGCGCATCCACATAACTCGACCCGATGTATTTACTCTGAAACGCCATTCTGAAGAAATCCCAAGTGATACGGTCAGCCACCGTACCATCCTTAATAGTAAGCCACCATTGATACGCTTCGTCCCGCATGAAAAATACAACCCCTTTCAATTTTTCCTCTTCCGTGAAATCAAGATCATCCATTATGCGCTCAACCACCTCCAACCAATACTCAGCTATACTTGGGGCTATACTAGAAATTCCCCTAAACATTTCTACCCCATTGGCTCTAAGTCGCTCCGACACATATTTTCGAGCTCCCATACCCATGCCTGCCCCAGTAACTCTTTCTAAAACCCGTAACATCGCCTGAGATACCGCATCATCTCCGGCCATCTGGTCTTTAAATTTTGCCTCTGCAGCTAGTGGAACTGGCATCTCGTCTCCCGGCCCATGGCCAGATCCTACTGGTTCTGACACGGCCATCCTGCCCCTACCACGGCCACGCGCAGGACGTCCTCGTCCTCTTGTACTCATACTACTGATTTGCTTTTATTTGATTAGAAGTTTTATGGATTAATAATTTCTTTCACTGATTAATAACGAACAATCTTATGGAAAGTAGTTTCAGTAGTAGTTCTTTCGAATTTGAAATTATATCTACAATGTTCAGTTTCAAGTCTGTATCTCCCAGTTTTAGGAACCACATACATTCAACATCCATATGCATCCCAAGCAGAGGATCACATAAATGCATCAAACATACGAGTAACATCCATAAACCCACCTTCGTCACACAAGAGTATTTTCGTCATTTCACTACCCAAGGGTATTTTCGTAATTCTACCCTACAGGGGTTTTTTTGTAATCTCACAAAATAGGGTATCTTGATAATTTTACAAAATAGAGGTATTTTGGTATTTTCGTAAAGCAGGGGTATTTTGGTAGTTTTGCAAACCAGGGGTATTTTGGTAATTTTCACAAACCTAGGGTATTTCGGTAATTTTCACAAACCTAGGGTATTTTAGTAATTTTCACAGACTGAGGGTATTTTGGGTAATTTACAAAACTAGGGGTATATTAGTAATTTAACAAAGATAGGGTATTGGGTCCCTTTCGAGTTTTAGTTATAAACTTTGGCCCGTTAACAAGTCCTTGCGGCTAAAGTGAACAGACACTATGCACCAGGTAGGATTCTAGCGAAGAGGAGGTGGGCCACTAGGACCGCTTAAGTACCAAGCTCTCCCTGGATCCAATACTAGACATGCGCATGCTTGCTGCCACACCGTAACCCAGCGACTTGTTCACGAACATGTTTAGTTAGATTAAGTCTTATGAATTTGAAGAGTTGTTTAAACTAGGCCTAAGGTCCATTAATTCCTAACATGCTAGTCTACGTCCCCATAAAGCCCATCAAACCTAACATGCATACCTTATCAAGAGTTAGAATACTTACCTGCGTGGATCAGGTGCCGCTAGACTCAAAGGCCATATCTCAACCCAAAGCATTTTTCTTAAATCCACATCAATCTATAAAACACTACTGGACCCATTTCACAGCCCGAGCTTTGCAACTGGGCTCTGATACCAAAATATAACACCCCAAACCCGGCCCAAACGCTACGACCAGATCTGGCATGCTACAGGTTGAATGTTAAAGTTCAAATTCTCTGGTTACTTTGAAGAAAGCATGGATTTGGAAAAAAAGGTAACTTTTCGGTAGCACGTTGTGTTGGAAACTTTTCTTTGTTGGGTTTGAAGATCTCAGTTTGTTTTATTCCGCTATCCGTTAAATAAGTGATTTTTTTATGAAAACTGTTGTGTTGCGTTAAACATGTTTGAAACTCCCATTTTTATTACTTCTTATAATTAAGTCCTTGAAATATAAATTTATAATCCATAATCATTAACCACTAGAAACCAAAAATTAAAGCTAAGAGGCCTTATTACATGCTAACGAAAACAAACCCAAAATTTAAAACTAAAGAAAAACCTGAAATAAGTTTACTTAAATAAAAGACTTTATGGCCCTTGAATCCGCCTCGGCTCCGTATCCATGATCTCTCGCTTCATCCGAAAGGTTGAGAAAAATAAAGGTGAGTCACCAAGACTCGGTGTGCAAATCCTCGAACCACATAAACGACTTGAGGCCCATGATAGCATCTTGGGCCTCAGCCCACACATAATGACAAAGAGAACAAGTACATGCGATATGACCCAACCCAACCTAAAATTCCATCCTCTACACGCCAACCCTTACCAGCCATCACACCGTGGGGATTTCTACAATCAACCCACCAACCGCTATATGCCATTTCAACAGCCATGCTGCCAGTCGTAATAATCAGGGATCAATTTAACGTGGCGTAGCCACCGATCACTATTGTGACCCAAATAGCATATCATGGTTTAACCACCGATCACTAAGTGACCTATTAAGCATGCTCTTCCCCTTCATCATATTAACCCCATCCCATGCATACATACATGCAAGAGCAAGAATAATATACCATCTACAAGATAACAGGTTATCACATACATCGATACACATAGAGAATTTGCTATGTTTTCGTACCTGGCATCCCTAGCCTAACCCCTACGGCTTATTCGACTGTCCATACAGCCTTTTTCGGCTTTTCACCCATAACATGTATATCTGAAAAACTAATGTGATAAAGATCTACACACGATTCATGATAAGATGATACTTTTTATGTAAACATTTGCCATGAGCCGTCGACTACTAGCTGCCTACGGTTTTATTTTGTAGCCGATCCACAACCCAGTGGCCAATCTCTGACGGTAGACACCGAACACTTTTTAAACTTAGGGGTTGGGTTTAAGGGTCCAATCCCTTCCTTCGCCTAATCGACATTTGATTCCATCAAAAGACCTTATCAGTTGCTACCATCATAACATATGGTTGTTAATCCATAACATAGGGTTAAGATCACGAATACGATAAATGAACCTAACGAAAATCTAAAGAGAACCCTTGTCTCGAAATCTCAAAAGAGATAGAGTTCAGAGACTAGCGGTTTCCAGATTTTGGGATCTAGATGATCCGATCTACTTTGATTCCTGAAATGTCACCCCAAGATGAGGACTTAAGAACTGTCAAAACATTACTCAAAAGATAACCTTGCCGCTTCAATTAGCCTTTCGGCTTTGGCCTCCAAAAATCAAAAATGAAAGGTGAAATATGAAGGAAATCATAACTTACCTTAACACAGAGGATTCGACAATTCCTAGAAGGTTTCGGCTTTTGAGAAAGAAGCAATTGAGAGAAAAAGAGACGAAGTGATAGTAATGGTATGGAGACGAAGAGAATTTCGGCAAGACTAGGGTGGGTTCGGCTTTAGCAAAATAATGAGAAAAGAGAATGAAAGAACTTAAAATGCCAAAATGTGAGGAGGACCCTCACCTGACTATTCCCAATTTCGGCACCTATCAACCCCAAAAGCTAAAGTTTGCAGAAAAATAACAAGCACTAAGTCCTATGGCTAAAGAAAATTTGGCACCCCCTAGCACAAACCAAAACCGATTGCCTCTTTCTTTAAAGAGTTGGAAATTCGGCCACCACCTTGCTCCCTAGATAAGTCCTAGATTTTCTCCCTTATCCTTCTCTGATCACTCATCCACAAGTGGCATGAATAACACCACCTCTTCTTCCCTTTATCAGCTACATTATCCAACTCATACAACTCCCTATTTCTAAGCATCCCAGCCGACTTCAACTCTGCCCCCTTCTGACGCCAAAAATTAATTTAAATAAAATGAGCTTGCTGTGACTCGAACCTCTTCCCTACCTCCCTTGTGGCGTCACCTTGTTGTGCTCAAAGAGGCGCCTCCCTGCCTCTTTATCACATCAATTCTTGTGTCATAAAACACAAATAATATCTTTTAAGCCCTAACCCAGCTGGCTCTCCACTAATGTGCCCAACAACAAATTTTTGCTAAGGCCTCGGCCCAACTCTGAGCCCATTCTGGACCCCTAAAACACTCTAACTAGCATATTAAGCACAACAACACATCACAGCACATCAAATGCAAAGCCCCACAAATTTAGGATGTTACAAAGAATTAGTAGAAAGTTTTCTCAGCTAATCTATCCAACATTTGATCGATGAAAGGTAAAGGAAAATGGTCCTTTTGAGTTGCCTTGTTAATCTCTTGATAGTCTATGCATACTCTCCATACCCTAACAGTACAAGTTGGTATGAGCTCGTTGTTATCATTGATAACCACTGTGACACCTCCTTTCTTGGGTACACATTGTACAAGACTCATGCAAAAGCTATAAAAATAGGGTATATAATCCCCGCGCCAAGCCATTTGATAATCTTCTTCTTGACAACTTCCTTTATGATGGGGTTCAACCTTCTCTGCTATTCAATAGAAGTGCTATGCCAACCCTCCAGCAGAATTTTATGCATGCACACAACAGGACTGATTCCCTTGGTGTCAACAATTGTTCATTCTAATGCCTTCTCATATCTCCGGGGAACATCTAACAACATGGTCTCTTAATCAGGTGTCAACTCTACAGAGATAACTACTGGCAAAGTGTTGTTGTCTCCCAAATAGGTGTACTTTAAATGCAACAACAAAGGCTTTAGCTTCAATATGGGAGGTTTCTCTACAGAAGGTTTAGGAAGTTTCAAATAAAAATTGTATATATCCAAGGATTCAAACATCCTCCCTGGTCTATCCATAAGTTTCTTGGTCTTTATAAGTTCACCAAGGTCTTCAAAAATTTCTGCTTCACTCAACTCAGGTGAATTTCTTTCCTCATCAGACTTGTTGTGGCAAAATTTTGTAAACTCCTCCTCCACTACTGTTTCTATTAACCCAATGGCATGGCATTCCTAATTCTTATTAGCACATTTCAAGGCATCAGAAATATTGAAGGTGATTTGTTGATCATTTACCCTCATGGTTAATTCACCTTTTTGTACATCAATAAGTTATACCTGTAGCAAGAAATGGTCTTCCAAGAATAATCAAAACATCTTTGTTAGCTTGATATTCTAAAATAATAAAATCAACTAGAAAAATAAACTTATCTACTATTACCAGCACGTCTTCAATTTTACCTTTCGGATGTACATAAAATCGATCAGCTAGCTGCAACGAGACTGTCGTGGGTCTTGCCTTCCAAATTCGCAGTTTTCTAAAGACAGACATAAGCATTAAATTTATACTTTCTCCTAAATCACATAATTCATTACCAACATAATGATTTCCAATTGAACAGGGGATAGGAAAACTCCCTAGGTCCTTCAACTTTGGAGGCAATTTATTCATCAACATCGTTGTGCACCCTTCAGTGAGAGCAACAGTTTCAAGTTCTCGCAATCGTCCCTTCCTTGGCAATATATATTTCATGAATTTCACATAATTAGGCATTTTCTCCAAAGCTTCACTAACAGTATGTTGATAAGGAGCTGCTTCAAGACATCCAAAAATTTCTTAAAATGAAAATCCTATATGGAATTCTAGAATTGTTGAGGAAAAGCTGGAGGTGGCCTTCCTTCAGGTTGCTAATATTGTTTTGCTATGGCATTTTTATTAACAACATGATTTGATTCTACTGCAACAATCTTTTGTTTAGCCCTTTCAGTTGTAGAAGGCTTCTCAAATTGTTCTGAATTTTTTTATGGTAGAGATCTGAAATATCCTCGTTTGCAATAGCATCTTTAACCACTTCATTCAATTGAGTCCCACTACTGAGAGTGATTCCCTTGCAATGCTTTTTCCCTTGGGAACTTGAGTTTTTAGTATCACTTGGCAATGCTCCTTATGGTCTCGAATTTAAAGCATTTGCGATCTGCCCTACTTGGTTCTCAATAGCTCGGAGGGATGCAGCTTGACTCTAGATCACAACGTCATTCTTGGTCATATATTCTTTCAACAAAGCTTCAATAGATGAAGAAGATGATGCTAAACCTTGTTGAACATTTTGTCGTGACATAGGTTGACTATAACCAAGCGGTGTACTGCTAGCATTTTGTCTCACAGCATTGTTGGATTCCCCACTTCTTGATTATTCCAACTAAAATTTGGATGTTGCTTCTACCATGGATTGTAGGTGTTGAAATAGGGGTTATTACTCTAATTGAAATTACCAATATAATATACCGATGCTAGATTTTATGGGCATTCATCAAAAACATGGTCTTTACCACAATATATATTGTAATCGGCCCATTTTGCCCAAGCCCCTGAAAACCAAAACAAAAAGAAAATAATAAAAATAAAAAATAAAGTATACCAAAATGTCCATTAATACAGTCCATTTACAAAATCACTTTACAGGCCCAAATTTACAAAAATTACTAGAGGCCCAAAACCTAAACAAACTAACCCAAAACAGACCTAAACCCAAATACCACCAGACCCAAAACAGAACCCAATACCTAAAACTAAATACCCGAAGCCTGTTACAACCCAAACTTAATCTAGCCTAATTTCTAGCCCAACCTATACGGCCCAAAACCTAAAACAGTTTGAGAAGCATAGGGTTTCTGAAACCATAGGTGCCGCAAGCCTCAGTAGCTCTTCCCCTTGCGCTGCAAATCAGCCCCTCGTCCAGCCTCAATCCATGCCCAAATGATGCCCCACGCTAAGATCTGTGCCTCCCACCTGCAAAAAAGGAAACAAAGAGCAACAAAAAGGCAAACCAGACACCATTTTTTGTATTTCCTTTTTTGTTTTTTGGGTTATAAAATCCCAAAAAAATCTATAACAGAGGACATTATTTTTTCACAGAGACAGAGATACATACAGAGAGAAATATTCAGGCAAAATACAGTGAGAATATACAAAAAATACAGAGTATAAAAAAGGGCACAAGGTTTTATTATTTTCTTTCATTTACATTTTTTTCCTTCTTCTTTGCGAAGCTGTAATTGCATGTATGTATAAAGATTTTTTTTTTAAAAAAAAACTACATAATATATAAAAATATAGTATTAAAAAAGAGAAAAAACTTACTTTTTTTTTTGAATTCTGGCCACCGTACAGTGGCCGGTGGTAACGTCGACGGCAGGGACACGGTGGCGATCAGTCGGAGGCCTCGGCGGAGCCTAGGGCCAAAAATCGCCCAGGCGAGAGAAAAAGGGGCAACCTTTCTATTTTTCTTTTTTGAAAATAAAGAGGAGACTAATTTTTTTTAAAAAAATTTGCTTTTATAAAGGACCCAAAACGGTGCCGTTTAGGGCCTGCTTCAGTGGCTTCAAAACGGCACTGTATGGAGACGACCCGCGTGTTGACCCGATCCGCTCCAGGGAACCGCATATTTTTTAAAAATGGACTATTTATGCCTGTAATCGTTCTGCATTTTTCAGTCTTTTTAATTTAGTCCTATTTTCAATTTTTTCTTTTAATCTGGCCCAATAATTTGGTATTCATTCCATTTTAGTCTGCGGAACGGTGCGTTTCGAGAACTAGGATTTTTTCCCTTTTGACCCTCAACTTGTTTGCTTCTTTTGATTTTAATCCCTTTTAGCTATTTATTTATTATAATTTAGCTCGTAATTTTTATTTAATCCTAATTTGATACCCATTGTTTTTTAATTTGGTTATTTTTTTATTTATGCTATTTTATTCGATTTTTTATTTTGTATATATTTTATTACTATTAGAAATTATTTTTTATTATTTTCATTACTAATTATTATTATTATTATTATTATTATTATTATTATTACTAATATATTTTTTACTATTATTTATTTATTAATATATATTAGTGTTATTATCACATTTTTTTGTTACCATTATTATCATTTTATGGTTTTTATTATTGTATATAGCCTCCATTATTGTTACAATTCTCTTTTATTTTATTTCATTTGTTTATCTTGCTTTTACTTTATTGCATTTTATTCTTACTCTTATTATTGTTGTTATACTTTATCACATCATGTTGTTATACAAACCAGCACTGTAAATCGTTTTACATTTTATTTTAAGATTCATTTTCCATTCCGTTATGATCACATTATATTTTCAAAATAAGCAAACACTCTGTGTTCTAAGGTTCGAAAGAAATCGTACCCTAACTTACTGGGTTTCGATTTTCCCCTTCGAGTCCAAAGAACCTATTACTTTTCTTTTAAAGGTTAAATAAAAACTTATTCTCAGGAATTCAAAATTATGGTGTCCTAACTTACTGGATATGACGTTTTGCCATCTAAGGATTTCAGAAAATAAGGCAATATTTTGTATTTAGAAATTCGGGGAATAGTGCCCTGCGTGCTGGGTTTCGATTTTCCGTTTGACTAAATAACTAAATATCCTTTTAATAAATTTTGTAAATCGTGAGATAATTTTGGTTACGAGGGTTTAAAATATCATGTCCTAACGTGCTGGATGTGATGTTTGCATTCTTTTGGAACAAAGAAATCTGAAATTGTAACTTAAATTGTTCAAGTTTTTTAAAGAAATCATGTTTTCAAATCTTTTTGAATTTTCGACATTAAGACATGAAATTATCAATTAGGTACCAATTTTGGGCGTTACGAGGGTGTAATCCTTCCTCATACGTAACCGACTCCCGAACCCATTTTCTTGAATTTTGTAGGCCAAAATTAATGTTTTGAAAAAAAATGTTTTATAAGGTGATCCGATCACACCTAAGCAAAAAGGATTGGTGGCAACTCCATTTTTGTTTTTTAAAGTCGACCCCATTTTATAAAATAAAAAAAATGGTTTCGACAGCTTGGCGACTTCATTGGGGACCAATAATAGAGTCAATCTGTAAAATTGATTATTTATTGTCCTTTTGATCAAATTTAAAAATCTGATTTGTAAAACCATGATCCTTTTTATTGCATACGGTTCTATTTTTATAAAATATCTTTACATTGCATTGCATGACCGTTGTGGTCACACCTTTAAGTGGGAGCGAGAAGCTATGCCTTCGTGAGGTTTTCACCTCCGCATGGTCTAGTGGATTGCTTCCGAGATACATCTGTACCTATGCCTTCGTGAAGTTTTCACTTCCACATGGCCATAGGTAAATGTATTCCCCTAAATCGAACTCGATCCGTATGATCCTATAATGGGTGAGGATCGAGGAATCTGCTGGTTCAGGTACCTCAACTTTAGAGCTAAACCACATGTAGAAAACCTAAGGGCTTACTCTAGGTAGAACTATGTCAAACCCTAGTGGTCACCCAGATAGGTGCCCTATTTTGTTATTTATTTCTCTTGTGCTAACGTGTTCTTTTTTGTTTTGATTGCATTGCATTCACATCATAGAAAAGATGTATTGATTCAAATTCGATTGCTAAATAGAAGAGTTTGTCATAAGAAAATGGATTTCTTGATAAAGTGGATTATAATATGGTCATCTGAATATAGTCTAAGTAAACACGACGAGAGAAGACTGATAGTCCATGAAGGAATATAAGATTTTATTGCCCAAGGATTCAAGCTGACAAAGACTATTCTAGAATCACCCCATCTTGGCTTTCTTGAAGAGGCTAACGAGCTTTATGGAAATAAGCGAGTGAAGAGTCATGGTCTGGATCAAGAAAAAAAGAGCTAGAAGAGGCATCTATTGGGAAAGTTCATGGGGCACGACCATAACATCCGGATACGAAGAAAAGGATTGGTGTCTTCACTTGGACTATGAGGACAAAGCTGCATATGTAATCCGTTTTGTGTAAAGAAATTTATTTTCTAGAAAAGTTTTTCTAATGGAATTGAATTCAGAATCAATGCCTCTCTTTTTGCATTTCATTCCTTTGCATTGCATTTCATGCATTTGCATTACATTGCATCATTTGCATTAGACTTTTACAAAAGGACGCTAATTAGGTAAAAATATTTCAGTCAACCTGGAAAACATGGAACAAAGGTTGGAGAGAATAAAGCAAATGCAAATACAGATGTAGGGACAATTGACCAAGATTCAACAAGAAATGCGAGAACAAATGCTAGAATTCCAAAAGAATATAATAGGCCATTAACCCGCACTAGCCGTAAGACTTGAAAAAAATGAGTGGCTTAGTGGATAACAGTGTGAATGATGATAAAGATATTGTTTACTCTCTAATAGGTGTCCTAACTCAACCAGACGTGCATTTGCATAGGGTACCCGTCATTATTGGACCCCAATGTCAGACTGATACTTTGGCCCTATTGAGCTTCTCGATGGGTTCAGGTGTTAACCCGGATGATGATAGAGTCAAACTGGTTGTACTGGCAGAAACAAAAGAAAAAGGAAAGTATACTTTAAAAGCCCCGAAGAAAAAGAAAAATAAAGTGAATAGTACGAGAAGGTATAACAAGGGCCATTTAGATTCGATTACAGTAAGCCAGCCAAGGACGGTAATTATCAAACATCAGGTCTCCCCAAGGCAAGAACCCAATTCAAGACCAAACTTAGAGAAACCTCAATTCACACCCATTCCAATCACGTATAGGGACTTGTACCGTATTCTGTTTGATGCACATGTCATTTCCCTTTTTTATATAAAGCCAATACAGCCTCTATACCCCAAATGGTACGACGTAAATGGCCAATGTGAATACCATGGGGGAATCACAGGACATTCGATCGAGAACTGCGTCGCTTACATACCCAATCTAAATCGGACAGAACATTCGCGAATGTTTACACCTAATTGGTATATCTAATGATATATCTAAATCGCGAATGTCCGGTGGGAACATTGGAGATTCTGAACACTAATGATATATCTAAATCGGGAAATAAAAGTTTTTAAGCCCTTACATACTTGGGAAGATTTTAAACAATGGAACTGTGGAACGGATCCTTGTATTTTTAGAAGCGGACCTAGAGTAATATTCAAAACACGCTTGTTGCCTTAAGCCTAGAGGTAATAAGAACTCTTTAGTGAGATAGGCTTGTGTCCGAATTTTTATTTCAATAAAATGCATCTTTTCGAGCAAATATTCTTTTATTTTTTTTTCAATTTATACTGTACAAAAAAAAATTGTTCTTAGTTTTCTCTTTTGTTTGTTCTTTGGACTTTCTTTCAGATATTCTTTCATTCTTTATTCATGACCATACAAATAATCGAAATTCGAACTTACAATAGGTCTCCAGATATTAACGATGTGAGTAACGCTGCCACTGACTCAGAGTCTCTTTTTGAGTAAGATATGTGTTTAGGGGGATCCCAAGTCTTTGAAGATTACAAAGATTATAACCTATCTTCTGATCTGCTAAGGATGGTAAAACAGGATGAAAAATAGACCCTACTCTACAAAGGGTCATTGGATATTACGAGCCTAGAAAAAAGGTAAAGATTGTAGCCTAACTAATCACAGAACTAAGGTGAGGCATCATTGAGTTATTTTTAAAAATTCAAAGATGTTTTCACACGATCATATTAGGACATGTCTGGGCTAATAAGACGCGGGCTAAACATGAGGATCAGACACTATTGGTCTACCATGGAAGGGAATTGCATCAGTTATACCGCAAATGTTGTATTTAAGGAGACAAGATTTATGTGCCTTCTCTATTTCTTCACAAATTTTCCATATGTGGGGCATGGATGTGATGGGGCCAATCTTGTTAAAAGCTTTTAGCCAATATTGATTCATCGTCGTGGTTGTCGTTTACTTCACTAAGAGGGTGGAAGTAGCTTCATATGCCAACGTTATAGAGTCGATAGTCATCAAATTCTTAAAAAAAAAAAAGATCAGGCCCCGATAAAGAATGCCAAAAAGGACAAAGTCAAAAGTTTGTAGTCTGTTCAAAGATCAGATGCAATATCATAGAGCAGCAAAGGTTGTCAAAAGAAAAATACAAAAAGAAAAAAACAACAAAAAAAGATGAATAGTGACCAAGACTTGTAAAGATTGGCATAAGAAGCTATCATTTACTTTCTATGATTATCGAATGTTGGCTAGGACCTTTTCCAGGGCAATATCTTACCCATTGGTTTATATATTGGAAGCATTTTTATCAATTGAACCTAATAGAAGAAAAGGTTAAAAGCTATCCATCACAATTAGATGATGCAAGCTTACGATAAAGAGGTTCATCCTAGAGAATTTCACGAGGGGAACCTGATGTTGAGAAAGATCATTCTTATACAAAAGATCTTCAAAGGAATGCAAATGCCAAACTGGGAAGGGCCTTATGTAGTAAGAAGGAGCCTGTTCTAGAGGAGCATTGATATTGTCCAAGATGGATGCCAAAGACTTGCCTAGTTCGGAGACTTCAGGTTCAGTCAAGAAGGATTTTACTTGAAAAGGGAAGGGCCAAGGTGAAAACCCGCAAAAGGCACCTTGAGCTCAAATTCATTCAAAAAAAAGGGAGAGGCCAAGGCGAAAACCCGCAAAGGGCACTTTGAGACAAAGGGGTTTTGAGCCGAAGATTGTAGATCTTGTCTCCCTAAACAGTAGTGGAACAAGGTCTAATGGAGAATTTTATCTCCATAAAGTAGCGAAGTAGATTTAAGCCATCACTCTTATCTCCCTCGAGATGGTACTGGAGCAGGCTGAAGATTGAAGTCTTCCTGAGATAGCAAAGAAGCAAATTGGAAAGTTTAGATTTTGTTCCCTTGAGACGGTAGTGGAACAGGCTGAAGATTGAAGTCTTCCTGAGATAGTAAGAAAGCAAATTGGAAAGTTAAGATTTTGTTCCCTCGAGATGGTACTGGAGCAGACTGAAGATTGAAGTCTTCCTGGGATAGTAAGTAAGCAAATTGGAAAGTTTAGATTTTGTTCCCTCGAGATGGTAGTAGAGCAGGCTGAAGATTGAAGTCTTCCTGAGATAGTAATGAAGCAAATTGAAAAGTTTAGATTTTGTTCCCTCGAGATGGTAGTGGAGCAGACTGAAGATTATGGTCTTATATTCCTGATGTATCAAGGGAGCAGACTAAAAATTGTAGATCTTGTCTCCTTGAGTTTGTAGTAGAGCAGATCGAACATAATAGATCTGGCATTCCTGAGATTGCAGCGAAGCAGATCGACGACATCAGTCTGGCATCCCTGAGTTTGCAGTGGAACAGATTAAAATAGCAGATCTGGCGTTCCTGAAGTTACAGTGAAGCAGATCAAAGACAACAGATCTTACCTTCCTAAAGTTGCAGGAAGAAGATCAAAGATGTTAGCTTTGGCTCTCTGAGTTTGCAGTGGAGCAAGGTAAAAGACAACAGATCTTGTCTTCCTGAGTTTGTAGCGAAGCGGATCAAAGATACTAGTCTGACCTCCCTGAAGTTGCAATAGAGTAGATTAAAGATAGCTGATCTTATTTTCCTGAATTTGTATTGAATTTGCAGTAGAGTTGGAAGCCATTTGAAGAAGACAAGGACCAAGAAGTCGAGGCTCGGCCAAGACCAGGCAAAATTAGTCCTTTTATAGTCTTTTCTCCATTCTTGTTTCACGACAATGAGCAAAGAGGGGCAGCTGTAATTGGCCCATTTTGCCCGGGCTCGTGAAAACCAAAACAAAAAGAAAATAATAAAAATAAAAAACAAAGTATACCAAAATGTCCATTAATACAGTCCATTTACAAAATCACTTTAAAGGCCCAAATTTACAAAAATTACCAGAGGCCTAAAACCTAAACAAACTAACCTAAAACAGACCTAAACCCAAATAGCACCAGACCAAAAATAGAACCCAATACCTAAAACTAAATGCCCGAAGCCCATTACAACCCAAACTTAATCTAGCCCAACCTACACGGCCCAAAACCTAAAACTGTTTCAGAAGACTAGGGTTTTTGAAATCCTAGGCCCCGCAAGCCTCAGTAGCTCTTCCCCTTGCGCTGCAAATCAGCCCCTCATCCAGCCTCAATCCGCACTCGAATGACGCCCCACTCCGAGATCTGCACCTCCCACCTTCAAAAATGGAAAGAAAGAGCAACAAAAAGGCAAACGAGACACAATTTTTTGTATTTCCTTTTTTATTTTCTAGGGTATAAAATCCCAAAAAAATCTGTAACAGAGGACATGATTTTTTCACAGAGATAGAGATACATACAAAGAGAAATATTCAGGAAAAATACATTGAGAATATACAAAAAATACAGAGTATAAAAAAGGGCACAAGGTTTTATTATTTTCTTTCATTTACATTTTTTTCCTTCTTCTATGCGAAACTATAATTGCATGTATGTATAAGATTTTTATTTTTTAAAAAAACTACATAATATATAAAAATATAGTATTAAAAAAGAGAAAAAAAACTTACTTTTTTTATTCCGGCCACCGTATACGTTGGCAAGCGGTGGTGTCGACGGTGACGGTCAGGACACGTGATCGTGTCAAACAGTCAAATTTAATATTTATAAAATAGTGATCAAACCTGTAAACTGACTGCGACAATGATAGAGGCAAGTGCACTTATCGAACAATAGTATAACTCAAGCAAGAATATCTTATCGAACCCAAGGGAACCTAAAAGTACTACTCCTCACCTTCTTTCTACTATTTAGCCTAAAATATGGAGTGATTAGATTATTAAACTAATGAAATACTTAGACTAAATGCAAAGACAAAAGATTGAATTGGAGAAAGACTTTAGGAAAACTCAGTTGATGAAGACGATACCCTCAGGAAGAATCCACCTATGACTTCACTGATTATTTATTCCCCAAACCATATGATTTCTTTACTTAGCATGATCCGTGAGACTCCCTAACCTATATTAAACCCTCTCTCAAGGCGAATAACGTCTAACCTTAGGTCAATTAGTGGAACTCTCATTCTCTTATAATAACCCCTTAAGGAAGCAGTAAATCGATCAATGAATTCCCATATTAGGTTTTACCCTAATCTGATAAAATCTCGTAACCCTATCTCTAGGCGCCCGATCAACTCCGCTCAATTATGCTAGATCTACTCTTAGGTAGGGTCTATTCCTCCTCTACCTAAGCACAGCAGATTGAATTAAGCAACATAATTAAGAACAAACCAAGTACTTATCATATAATTTAGAAATCAAATAAAAAAATCCATTATAGGTTTCATCCCCTTTAGGTATCTGAGGGGTTTAGTTCATAACTAAATACGAAAATATCTCAAGAGTAAAGAATAAACAAAACATAAGAGATCCCTAAAACCCCCTGAAGGAATTGAAGGAGAGATCCTCCATCTTGAATGGAGTTCTGACTTCTTGAGATGGATCAACTGGCTATCTTCAAGTGATTCCCTAAAAAAATGAAAGCTTCGGCCAAAAGCCTCTGCTAAAAGCCTCCCTTCAATGTCTGCCTTGGGCTGTTTATATAGGCTTTGGGATGCTATATTGGCTCCTAAGTATCTTCTTCAAGTAGAATTACTATTAGGGTGTTGGAGTAGACTGAGGAGTATGTTTCTTTGGCTTTAAGCATCCAAATCCAAGTGAAATTGCTCTCCCGGGGCAGGGGCATGGCAATGACACACGCTCGTGTAAATCATGGTTGTGCCGTGTCTTGATTCTATCATTTTGGGCACGGCCGTGTGAGTCAGGATTCAGGCCATGCTTCAGGTCTGTCGATTTGGGCATGGCCATGTAGATCACCAGGCACATCCGTGTGATCAATGGATGCTGCACGGCCATGTTTTACGTAGTTGGGGCCGTACTCTAGGTAATTGGTAAGGCACGGTCGTGTGGGCTTTGGTCCAGGCCGTGTTGATTGCTTGCTAAAGCCCAATTACTCCGTTTTAAGCCCGTTTTGTGTTCTTTTTATCCTCGGGTGCTTTCCTGAGTATAAACATGAAAAGAAAGGATTAAAATCACCTTTTTACATAAATCAAGGGATAAATCATCCAAAAGCATACTAAATATCAGGTTAAAATATGTTACTTTTACGGTTTATCAAATACCCCCACACTTAAGCTTTTGCTTGTCCTCAAGCAAAATTCTCAACTTTACAATTAAAACGAACTTTCAATAATTCATAATTCCTATCGACAATGTCTCGTCATAATTCATAGATAATTTATACATGGATAATTCAACTCAAAGAACCCTAAAGATTCAATTATGATGGGTCATACCTTCATAGCATGAAAACATAGGTATCTCCCTTTATCTAAGTGAATACCTTTAATTCAAAGCCGACAAGGATTGACATCCTCACAAAAGATTCACTCAAATCACTCAAAGGTGTTTAAGGTTCAAGAATAAGCACTCTAAGTTGAACCTGAAAAGTTAATCCCATAGACTTGCCTAAAAATCAAATCTCCACCACTGTATATGAGATGATACACAAATCAAAAGGTCTTTAATCAAGGTTGTAACGGGGCTAGGGTTAAAAGGTGTGGATACAGGCTGAATTAGAGATTATAATCGAGATTGAATTGACTAATTACCTAATCTAAAAATAATGAACGAAATATGAATATTTACATCGAATGAAAAACTAACAATATCTACTATTGAAAATTACTCTATAATAAGAGTATTTTCATCACTCAAATTTTGAAAATCTTTAATACGAGCTTTTTCTTTAACAATTGGAGTTTTAAATGCTCTAAGCTCTTTTATTATACAACTAATATTGAATATAATTGGATTTTTTTTAAGAACAAACTAAAATAAACATAATAGAAGGAACTTTGGTGATTGAAATGACCTAATTCGGTAATTGATCAAATCAATTCTCGATAGAGGGGTAGTCAAAGGAATGTTGATAACAAATAAATTCTCGATAGAGAGGTAGTCAAAGAATGTTGATAACAAATACAAAGGGATTTTGGGTTAATATTAGTGGGTGAGTCAAAAAAGAATTATTACGATTCAACGGGGTTCACTAGGGGTTAATTTGTATCGGTAGGCTTTTTAGTGGAGTGAATAGGTTAACACCTAGGTGCCTTTATCATCTCTGTATATCAAATCAAAAGTGTGGTCTCGACATGTATAAACGAGGCAAGTTCTAGAATAACAGTTCACAGTTGACGCACTCATAATCAATTAAAGTGAGCACGAAAAAGGGTATATGCTCTATAAGGCTCAAAATCTCACAAAAAATTATGAGTGTTTTGACATCAATCCTTATAAATTTTGAACTTCAAGGTGATAATCAAATTAGGTTACAACCTATCAATTTTAATTTTTAGAAAGTAGACTTATCATGCTCGATTCTCTAGTACTCTTTAAATTTAATTATCAATGCACAATTAACTAAGACTTATTCTAAAACATATTGACAAAAATCATGAATCATTAGAAATTTCATCCTAATTAGAAATATGAGAAAAATACTTAAGATCAAACTAATTTCAGGGTTTTGAGAATTATGCAAAAAGTTACCCCCACACATAAGATGTACATTACCCTCAATGTACAAAGATAGATAATGATAATTAGATGCCAAATCAAAAAGAGAAATGGGGAAAGTAATACTCCACAAACTGGATGATCCACGAGTCTTTGGTGGTGGTGATGGTGTTTTCTATGGGCCTGGTGGAGTGGCTACCAAAAAGCAATTTGCTAGATGAAGAAATTGGGTAGCCTATGAAGATATAGCCAAGAGATCTAGAGAAATAATAATATACTAATAATATATTTAAAGATTAAGGAAATAAAAAGAAGGAGACTAAGAAGAAAACTAAAATTGAAAGAAAAGACTAATGGACTAAGGAGTCCTTATTGTTGGATGGTTTGCGAAGTGGGTGTGACCTCGAAGGCTGTGGTGTGTGATTTCCTAGTAGCCTTTAGAACCTAAAAACAAGAAACTAATATGAAATAAATTAAATTATGCAGAAAAGAAGTATACATAAGGAAAATAAAGGAGACAAGAAAAGAAAAATAGAACTGAAAAGGTTTCAAAAACCCTTGGCGTGTCAATTAAGTGAAGCTACCAGCATGAACTCATGTTGAGGTCTCTTCTGAGGAGACGATGCTTACAGTTCTTCGGCATGATCTTTATGTTGCTCAAGAGTCTTGGACCTTTTCTATGAATAGGAAGAAAAATTTGAAAGAAAAGAGAAATAAGGAATAAGAAAGAAGATGGGAAAAAAGAGGAAGGGCTATGGGGATTTAAATAGGATTTCAAATCTAGCACGTTCTCAAGCCCGTGTACCGAGGGTGTGTTAATTCACACGACCGTATCGGATGATCGTGTTGTGGGGTGTGTTGTTCTTCCACGCCCATTTTGTTGGGTTGCACGTCCATTCCTAAAAGGCAAGGATGTGAGCACGGATGGACTGTACGGGCGTGGTCTGCTTGTGCTCAATAAGTCAGTGTCTTAGCATGGTTGTGAGGCACAGCCGTGTTATTTTTGTCGGTGCCTGTTCTGTGGGTAGTTGGATTCGTGACATTGGGAGGGTGGTTGGACTGACTTGCACGGCTCTGCTCTGTCAGTGTGGTGGTTCTGGTGATCCACACGGCCACGGGCACGGCCGTGCGGCCTGGAAACCTACATCTTTGGTTTAGATGTGGAGAGAGAAGAGAAAAGAAAAGAAAAGAAAAGAAATAATTTTGAAAGATAAAAAGTGTTAGTGCTCGGATTGCCTCCCGAGAAGCACTCGTTTATAGTATTAAGCTAGATTGTCCTTGACCTTGAAGATTTTAGGGAGGTTTAAAGGTTTGAACATTTTCCCTCTTACTGACAGTTTTATTTTCGTGACAAAGTTTAGGTCAAGAAGAGTTTACCTTGAAATTGCCGAACATTGGATTGCTTACCTCGACTATTTCGTGTGGGAAAACATCGTGTACCTGAAGGAGTATTTCTTCCTTTTTCTTCAGTTTTGTTAAACTGATGTAAGGATCAGCTTTATCTAACAGCACTTGATCTTCTATTTTAAAGTGATTTGCTGTCCCTATGAGCTATTCTGGTGGTTCCTTAGGTTTCACTTTGTGTGTATCCGGCTTTTCTTTGGTGTGTATCTTCTGCTCTTCTAAATTGTTGATCGTACGATTTTGTGTTGGCTCAGTTTTGATACTTTGTGATGTTTCCTGCGATGAAGTTTGAATAATTTGATTATTATTGAAACAACTTTCTTACCTTCATCTTCTATTGTTATGGCTGAGTCGAGAGCTTGAAGATTAACTTATTCATCTCCTACACGAATTATGAGTTCTCCTGTGGCAACATCAATTTTAGTCTTGGCACTTGCAAGAAAAGGTCTTCCTAAAATTAAAGAGATTGAATTTTCCTCATACATGTCTAAAAAAACAAAATATATTGGGAAAACGAATTTATCGATTTTTACTAAAACGTCTTCAATAATGCCCCTAAGAATTCTAACAATTTTATCAGCTAGTTGGATACTCATCCTAGTTTGTTTGGGCTTCCCTAGACCTAGTCGTTTAAACAATGCATAAGGCATGACGTTTATACTTGCCCCTAAATCAGCTAACGCATTATCAATAGTTAAACTACCAATTAAACATAGAAACGTAAATTCCCTGGATCTTTTAATTTCTGCGGTCGTCGGTTTTGTAGCATTGCTGAGCATGTTGCGTTAAGTTCCACATGGTGCTCTTCATCTATTTTATGCTTTGTTCGTTAAGACACATCTTAAAATCTCCTTGAGTCGGGCATCCAAAAGAGCTTCAAGAAGAGGTAAGTTAATGTGTAATTTTTTTAGAAGTTTTAGAAACTTACCAAATTGTTCCTCTGAATCATCTCTTTTCAATGCTTCGGGATAAGGTATTTAAGATTGGTACTCTTTAATTACCAGTTTTTCTTGTGCTACCTCTATTTTACCTTTTTCTTCCTTGGTTTCTTGTACTGGGGTGGGCTTGTCTACCTTTGTATCCTCTTGAGATGTGATGGTTTGTATCTGTTCTTTTGGTTTTATTTCTGTGTTGCTTGGTAGACATCCCTATTGACGTTCTAAAACAAGCTTTGTGAGATATCCCACTAACCTAGTGATTTCCCCGACTTGTTCCTTGATTTCTTTATCGATATTTCTTGGTTATCAAGTGTTGTATCAGTTCTTTGGAGACGGGCATCTGTGTCTGCCATGAACTTTTTCAGCATCTCTTCAAGACTCGGCTTCTTTTCCGGTGGACAAGGTTGATTTTGGTAATTTGGAGGAGGTTGTTGCCTTTGATTTCCTGTCCTCCCTACGAAAAATTTGGGTGGTTCTTCCAACCTGGATTGTAAGTGCTGCTATAAGGATTATTATTAGATCTGAAATTGTTACCTATATAGTTTGTCTGCTCGTTTTCTGCTCCTGGTTGGTAAGGTGGGTACTTAGAATTTGCCACATTCCCACTCGCTTCGCATTGCATGATTGGATGTACCTGTGAAGAACATAAATTATCAAGCTTTTTATTCATTAACTCCACCTGTGTCGACAGCATTGTCACTGCGTCTATGTTAAAAACTCCAGCTAATTTTGTTGATTTAGCCCTTGTAATTTGCCATTGATAGGTGTTCAACGACATCTCCTCAATAAAATCGTAAGCCGCTTCAAGAGTTTTGTTGTTCAAAGTTCCACCGGCTGATGAATCAATCATTTGCCTAGTTGGAGGATTCACACCATTGTAAAAAGTTTGGACTTGAAGCCACAAAGGTAATCCATGGTGTGGGCATCTCTTTAGGAGATCCTTGTATCTTTCCCATGCATCATATAATTTTTCTGCATCATTCTGCACAAAAGAAGATATGTCATTCCTAAATTTAGCCGCTTTGGCCGGTGGAAAATATTTTAAAAGAAATTTTTCAGTTATTTGATCCTATGTGGTGATTGACCCTCGTGGTAACGAGTTCAACCACTGCTTTGCTTTGTTCCTTAACAAAAAAGAAAATAACCGAAGACGTATGGCATCGTCAGAAATGCCATTTATTTTAAAGGTATCACAGAATTCTAAAAAATTAGATATATGAGTGTTTGGATCCTCATCCTGCAAAACATCAAATTGAACAAATTGTTGAATAATTTGTACTGTGTTAGGCTTTAATTCAAAATTATTAGCAGCTAGAGCGGGCCTAATAATACTAGATTCTACCCCTGTCAAATTAGGTTTAGCATAATCATACATAATACGCGGAGCATTCTGTTCTTGCACATTTGGTGGGTTGTTCTCGTCCATCCCTTCAGTAGGATTGGATTTTTCTTGTTCTTCTCTTTGATAGTCCAGGGCTCGTCTAATTTCTCTGTGATTTCTGCGAGTGGTAGCTTCAATGTCACTTTCGTATTCTAATGGTCCTCTCGAATTTCTTCTAGTAATAAACTAGAGGTACCTGCTATGAAAAGAAAGAAAGAAATTTAGAAAAAACAAAAATATATGTATAAAAATAAGAGAAATTTAAAAATAAAGATAATGGCTAAAGTAATAGAAATAGAGCTTTCTTAATATTTTAGGATTCCCCAGCAACGGCGCCAAAAACTTGATCGTGTCAAATAGTTGAGTTTTAATATTTATAAAAGAGTGATCGAACCTGTAGACTGACTGCAACAATGATAGAGGCAAGTGCACCTATCGAACAGTAGTATAGCTCAGGCAAGAATATCTTATCGAACCCAAGGGAACTAAAAGTACTACTACTCACTTTCTTTCTGTTATTTAGCCTAAAATATGGAGTGATTGGATTATTAAACTAATGAAATACTAAGACTAAATGCAAATACAAAAGATTGAATTGGAGAAAGACTTTAGGAAAACTCAGTTGATAAAGACGACACCCTCAGGAAGAATCCACCTATGACTTCACTTATTATTTATTCCCCAAACCATATGATTTCTTTACTTAGCTTGATCTGTGAGACTCCCTAACCTATATTAAACCCTCTCTCGAGGCGAATAACATCTAACCTTAGGTTAATTAGTGGAAATCTCGTTCTCTTATAGTAACCCCTTAAGGAAGCAGTAAATCGATCAATGGATTCCCATATTAGGTTTCATCCTAATCTGGCAAAATCTCGTAACCCTATCTCTAGGTGCCTGATCAACTCCGATCAATTATGCTAGATCTACTCTTAGGTAGGGTCTATTCCTCCTCCACCTAAGCACATCAGATTGAATTAAGCAATATAATTAAGAACAAACCAAGTACTTATCATATAATTTAGAAATCAAATAACAAAATCCATCAAAGGTTTCATCCCCTTCAGGTATCTGAGGGGTTTAGTTCATAACTAAATACGAAAACATCTCAAGAGTAAAGAATAAACAAAACATAAGAAATCCCTAAAACCCCCTGAAGGAATTGAAGGAGAGATCCTCCGTCTTGAATGGAGTTCCGACTTCTTGAGATGGATCAATTGGCTATCTTCAAGTGATTCCCTAAAAAAATGAAAGCTTCGGCAAAAGCCTCTGCTAAAAAGCTCCTCTTCAATGCCTGCCTTGGGTTGTTTATATATCCTTTGGGATTCTATACTTGGCTCCTAAGTATCTCCTTCAAGTAGAATTACTATTAGGGTGTTGGAGTAGACTTAGGAGTATGTTTCTTTGGCTTCAAGCATCCAAATCCAAGTGAAATTGCTCTCTCCCGCAGTAGGGGCATGGCCATGACACACGCCCATGTAAATCGTGGTTGGGCCGTGTCTCGATTCTGTCATTTTAGGCACGGTCGTGTGAGTCAGGATTTAGGCCATGCGTCAGGTCTGTCGATTTGGACACGGCCATGTAGATCACCAGGCACGTCCGTGTGATCAATGGATGTTGCACGGCCGTGTGTTATGTAGTTGAGGCCGTGCTCTAGGTAATTGGTGAGGTACGGTCGTGTGGGCTTTGGGCCAGGCCATGTTGATTGCTTGCTAAAGCCCAATTACTCCGTTTTAAGCCTGTTTTACGTTGTTTTATCCTCGGGTGCTTTCCTGAGTATAAACATGAAAAGAAAGGATTAAAAGCACCTTTTTACATAAATCAAGGGCTAAATCATCCAAAAGCATACTAAATATGGGGTTAAAATATGTTACTTTTTACGCAAATTAGACGAAGAGCACCACGTGGAGCTAAACGCAATGTGCTCAGCAATTATACAAAATAAACTGCCACAAAAATTAAAAGATACAGGGAGTTTTACAATTCTATGTTTAATTGGTAGTTTATCTATTGATAATGCATTAGCGGATTTAGGGGCAAGCATCAATGTTATGCCTTACAAAATGTTTAAACAACTATGTCTAGGGAAACCCAGACAAACTAGGATGAGCATTCAATTAACTGATAAAACTATAAGAATTCCTAGGGGTATAATAGAAAATGTTCTAATCAAAATTGATAAATTCATATTCCCAAAGAGACTTTTTCATTTTAGACATGGATGAGGACAACACGATCCCTTAATTTTAGGAAGACCCTTTTTAGCAATCGCCGAGCTAAAATTGATATCTATGCAGAGAACTCATACTTCATGTAGGCGACGAGATAGTCACTCTTCAAGCTCTTGATTCGGCCAGAACATCAAGTGATAAAGGTGAGAAAGTAAATTCAGTTGATAACCAACTTGTTCAACCTTCATTGCAGGAAACACCACAAAGCTACAAACCTGAGCCGAATCATAGACCTCGTGCTAATAAAGAAGAGTTACATGAGGAACCAGAACCACACTAAGTGAAACTGAAGGAAACCTCAAACGAGCTGATAGGAACAAAAAATCACATCAAAATAGAGGATCAAGTATTGTTGAATAAGGAAGACCTCGAATCACCAATTCGTAACTCAAGGCAAACGAAGAAATCACTTTTGAGGTACTTAATGTCTTCCTATACTGAGACATCGAGGTAAGCAATCCTAAATTCAACACTTTTGAGGTAAACATTACGCGACTTAAACTTTATATCCATAACTGAGTTGATCGCATGAGAAAGGATTTCCACCTCCTCAAACCACCATGATTGTGCATACAACAGGTAAGTCTAGCTTAAGACTATAAACGAGCGCTTCTTGGGAGGCAATCCGAGTACTAACCGTACTAATTAGTTTGGTTTTATTTTTTTTTTTTGTATTTAGGCATAGGTTTCTATACCCACACAGCCTTGCACACGGCCGTGGCTGTGGCCGTGTGGACACCACGACTAGGCACATGAGCGTGGACCTTATCTCTATTTAATTATTTACTTTTAATCATATTTTTATTTTTATTTTTATTTTTATTTTTATTTTTATTTTTTTTTTATTTTTATTTTTCTTCTTTTTCTCAATGGCATTTAGATTTAGCTTAGGATACAATAAAACCAAGCCAGCTACTTCGAGGATTCAATTTCAAACGGTTTGAGACGCTTCCCTACGTTCACCTCCAATCTTATCCGGTTTCTTTTCATAGACTTCATCCAAAAATTCAGGAAGTGTTACTTCTCCCCTTCTCTTTATATTTTATTATTACATAATTGTTTATCTATCTTTGTACATTGAGGGCAATGTACATCTTAAGTGTGGGGGGGTAAAAGTACCTGACTTTTTGCATTATTCTCAAATCCTAAATTTAGTCTTGTTTTCAAGTATTTTTTCTCATATTACTAAATAGGATGAAATTTCTATTGATTTATGATTTGTATTGATATGTTCTAGAGTAAGTCATAGTCAATTGTGCATTGATGATTAAATTTGAAGGATAATAGAGAATCGAGCATGATAAGTCTACTTTCTAAAAATTAAAAATTAATAGGTCGTTGAATTGAATTTGAGTATTACTTTGAAGTTTGAAATTTACAAGGATTGATGTCAAAAACACCCATAATTTTTGTGAGATTTTGAGCCTTAAAGAGCATATATTCTTTTTCATGCTCACTGTATTGATTATGAGTGTGTCAACTTTGAATTGTTATTCTAGAACTTGCCTCATTTATACATGTCGAGACCACACTTTTGATTTGATATAGAGATGATAAAGGCACCTAGGATTTAACCCACTTACTCCATAAAAAGCCTACCTTCCCAAATTAACCCCTAGTGAACCCCGTTGAATCTTAACAACCTTTTATTGACTCACCCACTAATATTAACCCAAAACCCCTTTGTATTTGTTATCACCCTTTCTTTTTACTACCCTTTAATCGAGGTTTGATTTGATTAAGTTACCGAATTATATTAGTTCAGGAGTTACATTTATCATTTATGATGTAATATTTTAGTTTGTTCAAAAAAAACAAGTATATTCAATATTAGTAGTATATATATTAAAAAAAGCTTAGAGCATTTAAATTCCAATTGTTGAAGAAAAAGCTCGTATTAAAGTATTATCAAATTTTAAGTGATGAGAATACTCTTTATTATAGAGTAATTATCAATAGTGGTATTATTAGTTTTCATTCGATGTAAATATTCATATTTAGTTCATTGTTTCTAGTTAGGTAATTTCTCAAGTCGATCTTGATTTTAACCTTCTAATTTAGCCTTTATCCACACCGTTTAACCCAAGCCCCGTTACAACCTTGATTAAAGACCCTTCGATTTGTGTATCATCTCATATATAGTGGTGGAGATTTGATTTTCAGGCAAGCCTATGGGATTAACTTTTCAGGTTCGACTTAGAGTGCTTATTCTTGAACCTTAAACACTTCGAGTGATTTGAGTGAATCTTTTGTGAGGATGTCAATCCTTGTCGGTTTTGAATTAGAGGTAATTACTTAGATAAGGGGAGACACCTATGTTTTCGTACTACAAAGGTATGACTTATCATGATTGAGTCTTTATGACTCTTTGAGTTAAATGATCCATGTATAAATTATCTCTGAATTATGATGAGACATTGTCGATAGAAATTATGAATTATGGAAAGTTCATTTTAATTGTAAGTTGAGAATTTTGCTTGAGGACAAGCAATAGCTTAAGTGTGGGGGTATTTGATAAACCGTAAAAGTAACATATTTTAATCCCATATTTAGTATGCTTTTGGATGATTTATCCCTGATTTATGTAAAAAGGTGCTCTTAATCTTTTCTTTTTATGTCTTATACTCAGGAAAGCACCTAAGGATAAAAAGAACGTAAAATGGACTTAAAACGGACCAAATTGGGCCAACCCAAGAAATCGACACGGCCTGGACTTCAAGCTACACAGCCGTGCATCATCAAATAACTTCACACGGCCATGCCACGATTTACACAGTCGTGCCCCAATTGATATAATCGAGACACGGCCTGAAGACGATTTACACGGGCGTGTGCCATGGGCATGCCCCTGCCATGGGAATAAGCAATTTCACTCGGATTTGGATGCTTGAAGCCAAAGAAACATACTCCTAAGTCTACTTAAACACCTTAATAGTAATTCTACTTGAATTAGGATACTTGGGAGCCAAGTAAAGCATCTCAAAGCCTATATAAACACCCAAGGTAGCAACTAAAAAGGAGAGTTTGGCAGAAGCTGAAATAGGAGGTAGAAGTTTTCTGCCAGAGCTTTTATTCAGGGAATTACTCGAAGATAGCCAGTTGATCCATCTCAAGAAGTCAGAGTTCTACTCGAGACAGAGGAGCTCCTCTTCAATTCCTTCAGGGGGTTTTAGGGATTTCTTATGTTTTGTTTTATCTTTTCTCTTGAGATGTTTTCTTATTTAGTTATGAACTAAACCCTCAGATACCTGAGGGGGATGAAACCTATGACGGATTTTGTTATTTGATTTCTAAATTATATGATAAGTACTTAGTTTGTTCTTAATTATGTTTCTTAATTTAATCTGTTGTGCTTAGGTGGAGGAGGAATAGGCCCTGCCTAAGAGTAGATCTAACATAACTAAGCGAAGTTGATCGAGCGCCTAGAGATAGGGTTACGAGATTTTGCCGAATTAGGGTGAAACCTAATATGGGAGTCCATTGATTGATTTATTGCTTCCTTAAGAGGTTATTATAAGAGAACGAGAGTTCCACTAATTAACCTAAGGTTAGACGTTATTTGCCTCGAGAGAGGGTTTAATATAGGTTAGGGAGTCTCACGGATCAGGCTAAGTAAAGAAGTCATATGAATTAAAAGTTAAATAACAAGAGAAGTCATAGGTGGATTCTTCCTGAGGGTATCGTCGAAATCAACTGAGTTTTTCCATAGTTGTTTCCCAATGTTTCATTCTTTTGTCTTTGCATTTAGTTTAAGTATTTCATTAGTTTTTAGATTAATAAACCAATCACTCCATATTTCAGGCTAAATAATAGAAAGAAAGTGAGTAGTAGTACTTTTAGGTTCCTTGGGTTCGATGAGATACTCTTGCCTAAACTATACTACTGTTCGATAGGTGCACTTGCCTCTATCGTTGTCATAGTTTGTCTGCAGGTTCGGTCATTCTTTTTATAAATATTAAAACTCGACTGTTTGACACCATCAAGTTTTTGGCGCCGTTGCCGAGGAACTAAAATATTAAGAAAGGTTAATTTTTATTACTTTAGCCAATTTTTTTTACAATTTATTATTATTTTTATTATTATTTTTTACTTTACTAATTTTTCCTTATTTTGCTTTTGGCAGAAAATTTTAGTCTATGGAAAAGATGGCACTGAATAATTATCAATGGCAAGTCATGAGGACAATTCCTACTAAAATAGCCAGTGTCTTCAACCTCGACGTGGTCACCAGGTTATCTAATCAGTTAGAGATGATGAATAAAAAGATTGATGATTGGAATAGTTCCTCATAGGTACATCCAGAAATACAATATGATTTGAATCTAGGAGGCGTGGCGAATCCTGAGTACCCACCCTACGGATATGGCATGGAAAACGAGCAAGCTCACTATACAGGTAACTATTCTAGATATCAAAATAATTTTTATAGTGACACTTATAATGCAGGTTGGAAGTACCATCCCAATTTCTCGTGGGATGATCAAAATAGCCAAAGATCGGAACTTCCTCAAGATTTTCAACAACCACCTCACCAACAAGAAGAGGAGCCGAATCTTGAAGAGATGCTGACAAAATTCATGGCAAACACAGAAAATCGGTTCCAAGAAATTGAGAAAACAATTAAAAGTAACGAGAACCGAATGGGGGAACTTACGAAGACAGCAAAGGAAGCAACTAATGCAGTCGAACAACTTGCAAATCTACTGTCAGAACGACCACAAGGACGTCTACCAAGTAACACGGAGATCAACCAAAAGGAGCAAATTCAAGCCATCTCAGCTAATGACAGTAAAGGGTTAGAGGAACCCATTCCAATACAAGAAAATAAGGTAGATGAAGGTAAGGTAGAAGTAACACAAGAAAAGCCAAAACCAATAATCAAGGAGTACCAACCTCGCATACCTTATCTTGAAGCGATAAAAAGAGATGATTCAGAAGAACAACTCGGTAAGTTTCTTAAACTCTTAAAGAAATTACATATTAACTTACCCCTTCTTGAAGCTCTTTTTCATATACCAAAGTCGAGGAAATTTTTAAGACAGCTCTTGACTAACAAACACAAATTAGATGAAGAGCACCACGTGGAGCTAAACGCAATGTGCTCAGCAATTCTACAAAATAAACTGCCACGAAAATTAAAAGATCCAGGAAGTTTTAAAATTCCATGTTTAATTGGTAGTTTATCTATTGATAATGCGTTAGCAGATTTAGGGGCAAGCATCAATGTTATGCCTTCCAAAATGTTTAAACAACTAGGTCTAAGGAAACCCAGACAAACTAGGATGAGCATTCAATTAACTGATAAAACTATAAGAATTCCTAGGGGTATAATAGAAAATATTCTAATCAAAATTGATAATTTAGTATTCCCAGTAGACTTTGTCGTTTTAGACATGGATGAGGACAACACAATCCCCTTAATTTTAGGAAGACCCTTTTTAGCAACTGCTAGAGCTAAAATTGATATCTATGCAGGAGAACTCATACTTCATGTAAGCGACGAGTTAGTCACTCTTCAAGCTCTTGACTCGGCCAAAACATCAAGTGATAAAGGTGAGAAAGTAAATTCAGTTGATAACCAACTTGTTCAACCTTCATTGCAAGAAACACCACAAAGCTACAAACTTGAGCCGGATCATAGACCTCGTGATAATAAAGAAGAATTACATGAGGAACCAGAACCACATGAAGTGAAACCAAAGGAAACCCCAGATGAGCTGATAGGAACAACAAATCACATCAAAATAGAGGATCAAGTATTGTTGAATAAGGAAGACCCTCGAATCACCAATTCAGAACTCAAGGCAAACGAAGAAATCACTTTTGAGGTACTTAATGTCTTCCTATACGGCACAGTCGAGGTAAGCAATCCCAAATTCAACAGTTTTGAGGTAAACATTACTCGACTGAAACTTTATATCCATAACCGAGTTGATCGCATGAGAAAGGATTTCCACCTCCTCAAACCACCATGATTGTGCGTACAACAGGTAAGTCTAGCTTAAGAATATAAACGAGCGCTTCTCAGGAGGCAACCTGAGTACTAACCGTGCTAATTAGTTTGGTTTTATTTCTTTTCGTATTTAGGCATAGGTTTCCATACCCACACGGCCGTGGCTGTGGCCGTGTGGACACCACGACTAGGCACTTGAGCGTGGACCTTATCTCTATTTAATTATTTACTTTTATTCATAATTTTATTTTTATTTTTTTCTCCTTTTTCTCAATGGCATTTAGATTTAGCTTAGGATATAATAAAACCAAGCTGGCTACTTCTAGGATTCAATTTCAAAAGGTTCGAGACGCTTCCCCACGTTCACCTCTAATCTTATCCGATTTCTTTTCATAGACTTCATCCAAAAATTCAAGAAGTGTTACTTTTCCCTTTCTCTTTTGATTTTATTATTACATAATTGTTTATCTATCTTTGTACATTGAGGGAAATGTATATCTTAAGTGTGGGGGGTAAAAGTACCTGACTTTTTGCATTAGTCTCAAATCCTGAATTTAGTCTTGTTTTCAAGTATTTTTTCTTATATTACTAATTAGGATGAAATTTTGTTGATTTATGATTTGTATTGATATGTTTTAGAGTAAGTCATAGTTAATTGTGCATTGATGATTAAATTTGAAGGATACTAGAGAATCGAGCATGATAAGTTGACTTTCTAAAAATTAAGAATTAATAGGTCGTTGAACTGAATTTGAGTATTACTTTGAAGTTTGAAATTTACAAGGATTGATGTCAAAAAACACCCATAATTTTTGTGAGATTTTAAGTCTTATAGAGCATATATTCTTTTTCATACTCACTGTATTGATTATGAGTGTGTCAACTTTGAACTGTTATTCTAGAACTTGCCTCGTTTATACATGTCGAGACCACACTTTTGATTTGATATACAGAGATGATAAAGGCACCTAGGATTTAACCCACTGACTCCATAAAATGCCTACCTTCACAAATTAACCCCTAGTGAACCCCGTTGAATCCTAACAACCTTTTTATTGACTCACCCACTAATATTAACCCAAAACCCCTTTGTATTTGTTATCACCCTTTCTTTTTACCACCCTTTAATCGAGGTTTGCTTTGATTAAGTTACCGATTTATATTAGTTCAGTAGTTACATTTATCATTTATGATGTAATATTTTAGTTTGTTCTAAAAAAACCCCAAGTATATTCAATATTAGTATTATATATATATAAAAAAACTTAGAGCATTTAAATTCCAATTGTTGAAGAAAAAGTTCGTATTAAAGTACTATCAAATTTTAAGTGATGAAAATACTCTTTATTATATAGTAATTATCAATAGTGGTATTATTAGTTTTCGATGTAAATATTCATATTTAGCTCATTGTTTCTAGTTAGGTAATCTGTCAAGTCGATCTCAATTTTAACCTTCTAATTTAGCCTTTATCCACACTGTTTAACCCAAGCCCCGTTACAACGATGATTAAAGACCTTTCGATTTGTGTATCATCTCATATACAGTGGTGGAGATTTGATATTCAAGGAAGCCTATGCGATTAACTTTTCAGGTTTGACTTAGAGTGCTTATTCTTGAACCTTAAAGACTTTGAGTGATTTGAGTGAATCTTTTATGAGGATGTCAATCCTTGTCAGTTTTGAATTAAAGGTAATTACTTCGATAAGGGGAGACACCTATGTTTTCGTACTACAAATGTATGACTTATCATAATTGAATCTTTATGACTCTTCGAGTTAAATGATCCATGTATAAATTATCTACGAATTATGAATTATGGAAAGTTCGTTTTAATTGTAAGTTGAGAATTTTGCTTGGGGACAAGCAAAAGCTTAAGTGTGGGGGTATTTGATAAACCGTAAAAGTAACATATTTTAATCCCACCTTTAATATGCTTTTGGATGATTTATCCCTGATTTATGTAAAAAGGTGCTCTTAATCTTTTCTTTTTATGTCTTATACTCAGGAAAGCACCTAAGGATAAAAAGAACAAAAAACGGGCTTAAAACGGACCAAATTAGGCCAACCCAAGAAATCGACACGGCTTGGACTTCAAGCCACACGACTGTGCCTCGTCAAATTACTTCACACGGCCATGCCACGATTTACACGGTCGTGCCCCAATCGACAGAATCGAGACACGGCCTAAAGACGATTTACACGGGCATGTGCTATGGGCGTGCCCTTGCCACGGGAATGAGCAATTTCACTCAGATTCAGATGCTTGAAGCCAAAGAAACATACTCCTAAGTCTACTTAAACACCTTAATAGTAATTCTACTTGAATTAGGATACTTAGGAGCCAAGTAAAGCATCTCAAAGCCTATATAGACACCCAAGGTAGCAAACTAAAAAGAGAGTTCGACAGAAGTCGAAACAGGAGGCAGAAGTTTTCTTCCAGAGCTTTTATTCAGGGAATTACTCGAAGATAGCCAGTTGATCCATCTCAAGAAGCCGGAGTTCTACTCAAGATAGGGGATCCCTTCTTCAATCCCACCAGGGGGTTTTAGGGATTTCTTATGTTTTGTTTTATCTTTTCTCTTGAGATGTTTTCTTATTTAGTTATGAACTAAACCCTCGATACACCAAGGGATGAAACCTATGATGATTTTGTTATTTGATTTCTAAATTATATGATAAGTACTTAGTTTGTTCTTAATTATGTTGCTTAATTTAATCTGATGTGCTTAGGTGAAGGAGGAATAGACCCTGCCTAAGAGTAGATCTAACATAATTAAGCGGAGTTGATCGAGCACCTAGAGATAGGGTTACGAGATTTTTCCAGATTAGGGTGAAACCTAATATGGGAGTCCATTGATCGATTTACTACTTCCATAGGGGGTTATTATAAAAGAACGAGAGTTCCACTAATTAGCTTAAGGTTAGACGTTATTCGCCTCGAGAGAGGGTTTAATATAGGTTAGGGAGTCTCACGGATCAAGCTAAGTAAAGAAGTCATATGAATTAAAAGTTAAATAACAAGAGAAGTCATTAGTGGATTCTTCCTGAGGGTATCGTCGAAATCTACTGAGTTTTTCCATAGTTTTTTCCCAAAGTTTCATTCTTTTGTCTTTGCATTTAGTTTTAAGTATTTCATTAGTTTTTAGATTAATAAACCAATCACTACATATTTCAGGCTAAATAATAGAAAGAAAGTGAGTAGTAGTACTTTTAGGTTCCCTTGGGTTAGATAAGATACTCTTGCCTAAACTATACTACTGTTCGATAGGTGCACTTGCTTCTATCATTGTCATAGTTAGTCTACAGGTTCGATCATTCTTTTTATAAATATTAAAACTCGACTGTTTGACACAATCAAGTGCCTAAACCTGAAATTTTTGGCCAAGGTTCCAGCTTAACCCCAGACCTTTCCGGGGACCCCAAACCCTCTCAAGAAACACACAAAGCATACCAACCACACAGATACAAAGTAAATGCAAAGCACCTAAATCCCAGATGTTACATTCAGCCATGTGTGATACACGGATATATTACACGATCGTGCGTCCCCTGGTATTGAATTAATAACTAAGTCAGTATGCTTCACACGGCCTAGCACACAGGCATGTGATTGGATGTGTGGCATAAGTCAGTATACCTTACCAATTTGACACGGCCTAGCACACGGTTGTGTGATTAGCCGTGTGGAATAAGTCAGTATATCCTATAGGTTTGATACAGCCTAACACACGGCCTGGCACACAGACGTGTGAGGCCAATTCGAATGGGCACACGGGCTGGACACACGGGCGTGTGGTTGGCCGTGTGACCTAAGTCAGTAAGTGGCATGAGATTGAACACGGCCTGTGACACGGGCATGTCTTTGGTCGTGTGTGATACATGGCTTGGCAACACGGGCGTGTGACCCCTGTATTTTGGAAAATTTTTCTAAGTATTTCAAAAGTTTCTTAAGTTATTGGTTTAGTCCCGAACCACTCCTAAAGCATGTTTAGAGCCTCGTAGGCTCATATTAGGGACAATGTGATTGAATTAATTGATGTTTGCTATAAATTTGAGAAATGTATGTGAAATGTTTGAATATTATGTTTTAAGTCTAGTAATGCTCTGAAACCCTCTTTCGACATTGAATACGGGTAAGGGGTGTTACAATTTGAGCCAGAATTGGAATGTATCATCACACACATGAGGAGGGCACAAAACCCTAGAGATTTTCCACCTCCACAAAGAGGGAAACCTATAGAAAATCTGCAAGAAGAGATTCAACAACCACCACACCTACCCATGGAGCAACGAACTTTACGTGACTAAGTGATGCCCAACTTAAATCTTGTTCGAGGAAGCATTAATTACCTAGTGATTAATTCTAATAACTTTCAAATCAAACCGGTGATTATCCAGATGATACAATCAAACCTTCATTTTCGAGGGTCAATGAATGAGGATCCGAACCAATACTTAAATAGATTTCTAACCACTTTTGATACTTTCAAGTATAATGGGGCATCCAATGACGCTAACCATTTTCGTTTATTCCCTTTTTCTATTATTGATGATGCTTTTATGTGGTTAGATTCTCAGTTGATGGATTCTACCAACACTTGGGACGAGCTAGGGAGCAAAATTTTAGCAAAGTACTTTCCCCCAAGCAAGACTATGAAACTTCATACGAATATTACAAATTTTAGGCTATTGGAATGAGAGTTATTATATGAGGTATGAGAGCCCTTAAGTTAATGCTACACAAGTGTCCATATCATGGTTTATAATAACTCTTGAAAAGAGTTATATTTCAAGCCTTTTGATTGGGTTAATTGCTTGTACTTAGGTGAATTTAGTTGCATTTTAGGATATTATATTAGTATATTTTTAGATCATTGGATCATGAAGCTCAGATTGGGCTTAAATGTTTTTATATGTTACTTTTACTTGTAAGTGGAAAGGATTTATTTGTTGTTTGAGTGGCAAGTGCAGAATGAGGAAAAATAAGTAAAGGAGTGAAGTTTTTTCATGGAAAAAGGTTGGTTAGTTTGCCAACACTAATGCCATAGAAATGCTAGTAAGACGCCGACTTAGCACTCAATGTGTACTAGACCCAACTGTATTTTTACAAGAAAATCTACCTGAAAAGAGAAGGTGAAAAAGCATGGGGGAGAGACCTACCAGAAAAACAAAAACATAAAATGAAAAGAAGGAACTTAAGGCAAAGGAGAGCTTTTGGAGAGTATTTTTCAGGGGAAAGATCTTGAGGAGATCCTAAATTTCTTCCTTTATTTTCTTAAATTGCTTCTTTGCGAAATCAATTTGTAACACCCCAAACCCGGTCAACACACCATGACCGAGTCCGGTGTATTACAGAGTAAAAACGTTCTGAAGTAAATGAGTCACCGTTTTTATCTTCAGTGAAAACCCTAGTGTTGCTTAGCGTTTTGGAAAACTTGTGCATGTGAAGTTGAAAATACTACCTTAACTTTAAAAACTACCGAAAGTCCTTTTTACACTCACCTGTCAATCATTACTATGGAAAACATTTATGTCCATTAAAACCTGAGTAATTCTTTTATCTTGTTTACTAAAAAAAAACAATTGAATTAAGTGTGGAAAACTTAGGTTTGAAAATAATTTGAGTTGACGTTATTGTCAAGCGATTTGTATTACCCGATGGTAAAGTTTTAAAAAACGTTGCGTGATATAGTTTAGAAAGCCTTGTGTTCAAATTGCTTAATCAAGTCAAATAATTTACTTTGACAATTTGAAATCAAATCTAAAACATGCAAATTAATCCAAAAACATAATTTAAAGGCCTTATTATAAACCCAAATAAAAACCGAAATTTAAAAATAATACCCAAATCAAAGTCCATGTATAACCGAATGTATTTAAAGCATGGCCACCTCGAGTCCATCCGGCTCCTCATCCGCGATCTACGAATCACCTAAAAAGATAAGGGAGAAGGTGAGTCACCAAGACTTAGTGCATAATCCCCTCCCGCTAATGCAACATGTTTACACAAATCATAACCAAGCAATATATATGCACCTAAACCTAGCCATCCATAACTCCGTTTCTACCCCGTGTGGTACCAAACCACTGGTGGTGCCAAACCACTGGTGACCCAAAGTCACGAATAATCCATCGTGGGGCCAACCCACGCCAGGATACCAAATCACCGGCGACAATCCCAGTAATATCAAATGTGGGGCCAACCCATCGTGGTGCTAAGCCACCGGGACGAGTCGCTATGAGGTGCCAAACCTCCGTGACCCAAAGTCATGAAATCAACTGTGGTACCAAACCACCGGTGGTGCTAAACCACCGGTGTCCCAAAGACACGGATATCAAATCTTCCCCTCCTCTCATATCACCCATGACAATGCAATACATGTAAATCATGCCAACATGCCTTTAAATTAAACATATATCATATCGTAGATCATAGTATCAAGCATCAGATAGCAATATCTCATCAAAATAGACTTACCCGTAATCCTTGCTCATACCCATAAAGGTATCATTTCACGATCTACACAGTTTTTAGCTTTTAACAAATTTAGGTTATTAATATATTTGCCAAGTTATAAAGTGTGTAAGCTACACACCTGTTACTAACGAAATCACTGAATCCCGAAGACCCGATCTACTGCACTAGGTCCTTTGTCCTACATTTAGCCAAACCAAAACCATTAACAAGGCCATTCGGCCTTACCAATAAATCCCGAAGGGTTAACGCATGGAACCCCAAACCTTAAGGCCAATAAATCCCGAAGGGTTAACGCATGGAACCCCAAACCTTACCTTAATGCCCCTTGAATACTAGCCACAACACAAGATATGCGAGGCTGATCTTCCCCCTACAATCGGCCAACATCAAAACTTAATCTCAATAGCCTTCGGCTTTTCAAACAACAAAGAGAATGATTGAACCAACATGGATCCTTACCACAGATTTGATGAAATCGATTGTTAGAGAATAACAACCCTGATCTACTGCTTCTAAAATCCCGAAGAACCTAAGAGATGATTAGAAATCTTGTTAACAAATGCCGAAATTTAGCTTTCGCTTCCATGAGAGTCGACAAAGAGAAGAGAAAAGAAGTAATAGAAATTCGGCCAAGATCACTTACCCTTCTCAAAACCAATTGAAGAAGAACCCGAGGAAGATCTATGCTAGACTGATATTCGGCCAAATTAATAAGAAGAAAACAGGGGAATTTCGGTAATAGTGGAGAGCAACAAAAGAGATTCGGCTAGAATGGATGTAGAGAATAGAAAAGAAAGTGTAATGGGAGAGAAAAAAGGAAGGGAAAAGGGAGAGGGTTTTGGCACAAGGGTTTAAGAAGAGAAAAACAAATGAAGGGGAAGGGGAATGTTTTCGATTTTGAGCAAGCATGGAAGAAAGAAAAACAAAGAGATAGGGGAGCAGGAGATTCAGTCAAGTGCTGAGAAGAAGAAGAAAAAAAAGTAAAAGAAAAAAGAAACTTAGAGGAACATTCGGCTACGTGCTTTCAAGAGATTCGACAGATGTCAAAAAGGGATTTCGGCTTTTACTTCACTATGGTGCACTAGGGAGAAATCGATGAGCAAAAGAAAGAGTTTCGGTTTACCTCCTAACCGAAAGCACTATAGCCTAGACTAGCTGAAAGTGACCACCTAACTACCCAAGGAATTTTGGCACCCCCTACTCAGCTTTCCAAACCGAACACTCCACCTAACAGGAGTTCAAATTTCGGCAACTTCCTCAAATTCCTCCTGGCCAACCATTCAAATGAGTTTGAATTATTCAAACTCCTACATTTTCTCTTTGCCACCCATTTAAATTAATTTGACTTATTCCAAGCTTATCTGACAGAGTTTGTGCTGAGCACAACTCTTCCCCCTTGGTGTCAAAATGCAAAGTAGAAAATGAGATTTCTGCTGCTCAAACCTGAGCTCTCCCTTCCCTGTATGTGGCGCCACCCTCAAGGCTCTCAGTGGCGCCTCCTTGTCACTTTACCAAGCCCATTCTTATGCTTAAATTCCCCACGAATTACACTTAACCCCTAGCTCCTTCAGCTCCTTTTAACCAAAGCTTGAAAACAAAAATTTTCCTATAGCTTAGGCCTACCCTTGTCTTATACCTAGACCCTATAACACCCAAATTAATAACACCATCAAGCCATACATATGCAAAACAGTTTAAACACAATAGCCCCTATTTAAGGATGTTACAAAATTGTTACAAATGTTGACTAATATTTTGAATTATGATTTGATTAACCAACCCATGAGTTAAAGCTTAAGTCTGATATATTTTACTATTTCATTGAATTTGTTCTTTTGAATTGCTTGCATGCAGTCTCTAGACACAGATGAATGAATAATATGTTTATAAACATAATCTAATTATGAAAAAGTTTAGGTTAGTTGGAATACAATTGATTGATACGAGTGGGTGTTCAACAGAATGCCTATAGCAATCTCTCGACATAGAGCAGCGTTCGTATAGAGTGAAGAGTAATCAATACTGAGAATCACATTTGAGTTCTATGGACATACATTTCCTTAGGTGAGGTATCCTTACAATTGCTTTCGAAAGAAGCAAACCATTTTAAATCCATTCTGAGTAGTAAGTTGATTAAGAATTTGCTGAAGCATTATTAGTTTGTAAGGGTAGACTCCTAGTAATCCCAGCTTTTCCATTCAACATCATAAACCTTCTCACTTTTGTCTTAGTATCCTTTCCATAGCATATTTTTAAATATTTTTTTGTTTACATATTGCGCACATTACCCTTACTTTGATTACCATTGCATTTCTATCATTGTTTTTCCTTAGCGTAATTCACATACTGCATAAGAACAACTTAACCAAGTTAATCCTTTTCGATCCCTATGGAGACGATCTTACTTATCGTTATATTACTTAATTTGATGTGTATATTACTTGATTTGATGTGTATACTTGCACACTCTCACATTATATTTACACGCAAAAAGCCTTTGGCGCCACTGTCGGGAATCAACAACTTGGTGAAATTTAGTTTTGTTACTGCTTATCTAATTTCGTTAGTTTTTTCTAACTTAGTTGTCTTTAAGTTTTCCAGATTTGCTATCAGTATATGAGAAGAGGCGTTCCTGCTAATGTAGAATATCCTTTTGACACAGAGATCGAGAGAACTTTGAGAAGAATAAGATGAGAATTACAAGATATGGCTAGGAACGGAATAATCTTGGTATGGAAGATACATTACATCCGAATGGTCAAGATGTTAATCTTTCTATTCATCATGTGATAGATGACTGAGATAGGCCAAATTGTGAGCATGTTTTTCCAATTCTTGGTGATTTGAATCCAGGGATAGTTAGACTGCACGTACAATCCTTTCATTTCGAGTTGAAACCAGTGATGTTTCAAATGCTGTAAACAGTAGGACATTTTGGTGGATTGTCTACTAAAGATAAAAGACTGTATTTAAGACTTTTCTTAGAATTTTGTGATTCATTTAGACAACAGGGTGTTCTTGAAGACACCTTGAGGCTTAAATTTTTCCTGTACTCCTTAAGAGATCGTGCTAGAGCATGGCTGAATGCTTTGCCGTTGGGGACAGTGGCATCTTTGAATGATCTTTGCCAAAGGTTTTTGCTACGGTATAATCTGCCAAACATGAATGCCGAATTGAGAAATGATATCACATCTTTTTGGCAATCAAAAGGATGAAACATTATATGAAGCATGAATAGATTTTGGAAATGTCCGATGCATGAATTCCAACACTAGACTTAGATGGAAATATTTTATAATAGATTGAATGCGCATACAAGGATGGTATGGTACTTTGTTAGATAAATCCTACAATTAAACATATGAGATTTTGGAGCGGATCACCAACAATGATTATCAATTTCCTACTACTCGAGTTGGGATGGGCAAAAGAGCTGCTAGTACTATGGAGCTCAATGTAATCACTTCATTAACAACTCAAGTATCATCTTTAGCTAATATGATCAAGACAATGAAGAAACCAACTGTAGTTTAGGAGATGAAATCAGTCGAGCTATTGTGTGTATGTCGAAACCATTTTTTTTATTTTAGAAAACAAGGTCGACTTCAAAAAACAAAAATGGAGTCGCCACCATTCCTTTTTGCTTAGGTGTGATCGGATCACCTTATAAAAATGTTTTATTTCAAAACATTAATTTTGGCTTACGAAATTCGAGAAAATAAGTTCGGGAGTCGGTTATGTACGAGGAAGGATTAGCACCCTCATAACGCCTAAAATTGGTATCTAATTGATAATTTCATGTCTTAATGTCGAAAATTCAAAAAGATTTTAAAACATGATTTCTTTAAAAAAATTGAACAATTTCAGTTAGAATTTGAGATTTCTTTGTTCCAAAAGAATACAAACATCACATCCAGCACGTTAGGACATGATATTTAAACCCTCGTAACCAAAATCATCTTAAGATTTACAAAATTTATTAAAAGGATATTTAGTTATTTAGTCAAACGGAAAATCGAAACCCAGCACGTTAGGGCACTATTCCCTGAATTTCTAAATACAAAACATTGTCTTATTTTCTGAAATCCTTAGATAGCAAAACATCATATCCAGGAAGCTGGGACACAACAATTTTGAATTCTTGAGAATAAGTTTTTATTTAACATTTAAAAGGAAAGTAATAGGTTCTTTGGACTCGAAGGGGAAAATCGAAACCCGTAAGTTAGGGTACAATTTCTTTCGAACCCTAGAATACTGAGTGTTTTCTTATTTTGAAAATATAATGTGATCATAACGAAATGGAAAATGAATTTTAAAATAAAATGTAAAACGATTTACAGTGCTGGCTTGTATAACAACATGATGTGATAAAGTATAACAACAATAATAAGAGTAAGAATAAAATACAATAAAGTAAAAGCAAGATAAATAAATGAAATAAAATAAAAGAGAATTGTAACAATAATGGAGGCTATATACAATAATAAAACCATAAAATGTTAATAATGGTAACAAAAAATGTGATAATAACACTAATATATATTAATAAATAAATAATAGTAAAAAATATTAGTAATAATAACAATAATTAAAAAATTAATAATGAAAATAAAAAAATTGCTAATAGTAATAACATATATACAAAATAAAAAAATTGAATAAAACAACATAAATAAAAAAATAACCAAATTAAAAAACAATGGGGATCAAATTAGGATTAAAGCAAAATTATGGGCTAAATTATAATAAATAAATAGCTAAAAGGGATTAAAATCAAAAGAGGCAAACAAGTTGAGGGCCAAAAAGGAAAAAGTCCTAGTTCTCAAAACGTGCAGTTCCACAAGACTAAAATGGAATGAATACCAAATTATTGGGCCAGATTAAAAGAAAAAAATAGAAATAGGACTAAATTAAAAAGACTAAAAAATGCGGAACGACTATGGGCATAAATAGCCCATTTTTAAAAAACACGCGGATCCCTGGAGCGGGTCGGGTTAACACGCGGGTCGTCTCCATTCGGTGCCATTTTGAGGCCACTGAAATAGGCCCTAAACGGCGCCGTTTTGGGTCCTTTATAAAAGCAACTTTTTTTAAAAAAAAATCAATATCCCCTTTATTTTCAAAAAGAAAAATAGAAAGGCTGCCCCTTTCTCTCTCGCCTGGGTGAATTTCGGCCCTGGGCTCCGGTAAAGCCTCCGACTGATCGCCACCGTGTTGATAAACCGTAAAAGTAACATATTTTAACCCCATATTTAGTATGCTTTTGGATGATTTAGCCCTTGATTTATGTAAAAGGTGCTTTTAATCCTTTCTTTTCATGTTTATACTGTGAAAGCACCGAGGATAAAAGAACACAAAACGTGCTTAAAACGGAGTAATTGGGCTTTAGCAAGCAATCAACATGGCCAGGCCCAAAGCCCACATGATCGTGCCTCTCCAATTACCTAGAGCACGGCCCCAACTACGTAAAACATGGTCAGTAAAGATCCATTGATCACACGGACGTGTTCGGTGATCTACATGGCCGTGCCCAAATCGACAGACACAAGCACTACCTGAATCCTAACTCACACGGCCGTGCCCAAAATGACAGAATCGAGACACGGCCCAACCACGATTTACACGGGCGTGTTTCATGGCCGTGCCCCTACCACGGGAGAGAGCAATTTCCTTGGATTTGGATGCTTGAAGCCAAAGAAACATACTCCTAAGTCTCCTCCAACACCCTAATAGTAATTCTACTTGAAGGAGATACTTAGGAGCCAAGTATAGCATCCCAAAGACTATATAAACAACCCAAGGCAGACATTGAAGGGAGGCTTTTAGCAGAGGCTTTTGGCCGAAGCTTTCATTTTTTTTAGGGAATCACTTGAAGTTAGCCAGTTGATCCATCTCAAGAAGTCGGAACTCCATTCAAGACGGAGGATCTCTCCTTCAATTCCTTCAGGGGGTTTTAGGGATTTCTTATGTTTTGTTTATTCTTTACTCTTGAGTTTTTTTCGTATTTAGTTATGAACTAAACCCCCCAGATACCTGAAGGGGATGAAACCTATGATGGATTTTTTTATTTGATTTTTAAATTATATGATAAGTACTTGGTTTGTTCTTAATTATGTTGCTTAATTCAATCTGATATGCTTAGGTGGAGGAGCAATAGACCCTACCTAAGAGTAGATCTAGCATAATTGAGCGGAGTTGATCGGGCGCCTAGAGATAGGGTTACGAGATTTTGTTGGATTAGGGTGAAACCTAATATCGAAATCCATTGATCGATTTACTGCTTCTTTAGGGGTTTATTATAAGAGAATGAGAGTTCCACTAATTAACCTAAGGTTAGACGTTATTCGCCTCGAGAAACGGTTTAATATAGGTTAGGGAGTCTCATGGATCAAGCTAAGTAAAGAAATCATATGGTTTGGGGAATAAATAATCAGTGAAGTCATAGGTGGATTCTTCCTGAGGGTATCGTCTTTATCAACTGAGTTTTCCTAAAGTCTTTCTCCAATTCAATCTTTTGTCTTTGCATTTAGTCTAAGTATTTCGTTAGTTTAATAATCTAATCACTCCATATTTTAGGCTAAATAATAGAAAGAAAGTGAGTAGTAGTACTTTTAGGTTCCCTTGGGTTCGATAAGATATTCTTGCTTGAGCTATACTACTGTTCGGTAGGTGCACTTGCCTCTATCGTTGTCGCAGTCAGGCTACAGGTTCAATCACTCTTTTATAACTATTAAAACTCGATTGTTTGACACGATCAAGTTTTTGGCGCCGTTGCCAGGGAACTCCTAAAATATTAAGAAAGCTCTATTTCTATTACTTTAGCCATTACCTTTATTTTTATACATATATTTTTTTTTCTAATTTTCTTTCTTTCTTTTCACAGCAGGTGCCTCTAGTTATGACTAGAAGAAATCCGAGAGGACCATTAGAATACGAAAGTGACATTGAAGCTACCACTCGTAGAAATCACAGAGAAATTAGACGAGCCCTAGACTATCAAAGAGAAGAACAGCAAATATCTAATCCTATTGAAGGGATGGACGAGAACAACCCACCAAATGTGCAAGAACAGAATGCTCCGTGTACTATGTATGATTATGCTAAACCTAATTTGATAGCAGCAGAATCTAGTATTGTTAGGCCCGCTATAGCTGCTAATGATTTTGAATTAAAGCCTAACACAATACAAATGATTCAACAATTTATTCAACTTGATGGTTTGCAGGATGAGGATCCAAACACTCATATATCTAATTTTTTAGAATTCTATGATACCTTTAAAATAAATGGTGTTTCTAATGATGCCATACGTCTTCGGTTATTTCCTTTTTCATTAAGGAACAAAGCAAAGCAGTGGTTGAACTCGTTACCATGAGGGTCAATCACCACATAGGATCAAATGACCAAAAAATTTCTATTAAAATATTTTCCACCAGCCAAAACGGCTAAATTTAGGAACGACATATCTTCTTTTGTGCAGAATGGCGCAGAAACATTATATGATGCGTGGGAAAGATACAAAGATCTCCTAATGAGATGCCCACACCACGGATTACCTTTGTTGCTTCAAGTCCAAACCTTTTTACAATGGTGTGAATTCTCCAACTAGGCAAATGATTGATTCATCAGCCATTGGAACTTTGAACAACAAAACTCCTGAAGCAGCTTACGATTTTATTGAGGAGATGTCGTTGAACACCTATCAATGGCAAATTACAAGGGCTAAACCGACAACATCAGCCGGAGTTTTTAACATAGACGCAGTGATAATGCTGTTGACACAGGTGGAGGAAATGAATAAAAAGCTTGATAATTTATGTTCTTCACAGGTATATCCAGTCATGCAATGCGAAACGAGTGGGAATGTGGCAAATTCTGAGTACCCACCTTACCAACCAGGAGCAGAAAATGAGCAGACAAACTATATAGGTAACAATTTTAGATCTAATAATAATCCTTATAGTAACACTTACAATCCAGGTTGGAGGAACCACCCAAATTTTTCGTGGGGAGGACAAGGAAATCAAAGGCAGCAACCTCCTCCAAATTACGAAAATCAACCTTATCCATCGGAAAAGAAGTCGAGTCTTGAAGAGATGCTGAAAAAGTTCATGGCAGACACAGATGCCCATCTCCAAAGAACTGATACAACACTTGATAACCAAGAAATATCGATCAAAGAAATCAAGGAACAAGTCGGGGAAATCACTAGGTCAGTGGGACATCTCACAAAGCTTGTTTCAGAATGTCAATAGGGACGTCTACCAAGCAACACAGAAATAAACCCAAAAGAATAGATACAAGCCATCACATCTCAAGAGGATACAAAGGTAGACAAGCCCACCTCAGTACAAGAAACCAAGGAAGAAAAAGGTAAAATAGAGGTAGCACAAGAAAAACCGATAATTAAAGAGTACCAACCTCGAATACCTTATCCCGAAGCATTGAAAAGAGATGATTTAGAGGAATAATTCGGTAAGTTTCTAAAACTTATAAAGAAATTACACATTAACTTACCTCTTCTTGAAGCTCTTTTTCAGATGCCCGACTCAAGGAGATTTTTAAGATAGCTCTTAACGAACAAACGCAAAATAGATGAAGAGCACCATGTGGAACTTAACGCAACATGCTCAGCAATGCTACAAAACTAACTACTGTAGAAATTAAAAGATCTAGGGAGTTTTACGATTCCATGTTTAATTGGTAGTTTAACTATTGATAATGCGTTAGCTGATTTAGGGGCAAGTATAAATGTCATGCCTTATGCACTACTTAAACGACTAGGTCTAGGGAAGCCCAAACAAACTAGGATAAGTATCCAACTAGCTAATAAAACTATTAGAATTCCTAGGGGCATTATTGAAGACGTTTTAGTAAAAATTGATAAATTCGTTTTCCCAGTAGATTTTGTTGTTTTAGACATGGATGAGGAAAATTCAATCCCTTTAATTTTAGGAAGACCTTTTCTTGCAACCGCCAAGACTAAAATTGATGTTGCCACAGAGAACTCATACTTCGTGTAGGAGATGAATCACCAATCTTCAAGCTCTCGACTCACCAAAACAACGTAAGATGAATGTAAGAAAGTCATTTCAATAGATAATCAAATTATTCAAACTTCATCGCAGGAAACATCACAAAGTATCAAAACTGAGCCAACACAAAATCCTACGATCAACAATTTAGAAGAGCAGAAGATACACACCAAAGAAAAGCTAGATCCACACGAAGTAAAACCTAAGGAACCACCAGAAGAGCTCATAGGGACATCAAATCACTTTAAAATAGAAGATCAAGTGTTTGTTAGATAAAGCCGATCCTTACATCAGCTCAATAGAATCAAGAAAAGGAAGAAATACTCCTTCAGGTACACGATGTTTTCCCACACGAAATAGTCGAGGTAAGCAATCCAATGTTCAACAATTTCAAGGTAAACTTTCTTGACCTAAAATTTGTCATGAAAATAAAACTGTCAGTAAGAGGGAAAATATTCAAACCTTTAAACCTCCCTAAAATCTTCAAGGTCAAGGACAATCTAGCTTAATACTATAAACGAGCGCTTCTCGGGAGGTAACCTGAGCACTAACACTTTTTATCTTTCAAAATTATTATTTTTCTTTTCTTTTCTTTTCTCTTCTCTCTCCACATCTAAACCAAAGATGTAGGTTTCCAGGCCGCACTGCCTTACACACGGCCGTGCCCGTGGCCGTGTGGACCACTAGAACCACCACACTGACAGAGCAGAGCCGTGTAAGTTAGTCCAATCACCCCCCCAATGTCACGGATCCAACCACCCACAGAACGGGCACCGATAAAAATAGCACGGTCGTGCCTCACAACCATGCTAAGACACTGACTTATTGAGCACGGGCAGACCACGCCCGTGAAGTCCATCCGTGCTCACATCCTGGCCTTTTAGGAACGGGCGTGCAATCCAACAAAATAGGCGTGGAAGAACAACACACCCCACAACACGGTCGTGTGATACGGCCGTGTGAGTCGACACACCCTCGGTACACGGGCGTGGGAACGTGCCAGATTTGAAATCCTATTTAAATCCCCACAGCCCTTCCTCTTTTTCCCATCTTCTTTCTTATTCCTTCTTTCTCTTTTCTTTCAAATTTTTCTTCCTATTCATAGAAAAGGTCCAGGACTTTTGAGCAACACAAAGATCATGCCGATGAAATGTAAGCATCGTCTCCTCAGAAGAGACCTCAACATGAGTTCATGCTGACAGCTTCACTTAATTGACACACCAAGGGTTTTTGAAACCTTTTCAGTTCTATTTTTCTTTTCTCGTCTCCTTTATTTTCCTTATCTATACTTCTTTTCTGCATAATTTAATTTATTTCATATTAGTTTCTTGGTTTTAGGTTCTAAAGGCTGCTAGGAAATCACACACCACAGCCTTCGAGGTTACACCCACTTCGCAAACCATCCAAGAATAAGGACTCCTTAGTCCATTAGTCTTTTCTTTCAATTTTAGTTTTCTTCTTAGTCTCCTTCTTTTTATTTCCTTAATCTTTAAATATATTATTAGTATATTATTATTATTTCTCTAGATCTCTTGGCTATATCTTCACAGGCTACCCAATTTCTTCATCTAGCAAATTGCTTCTTGGTAGCCACTCCACCAGGCCCATAGAAAACACATCACCACCACCAAAGACGCCAGGGATCATCCAGATTTCAGGGAGTATTACTTTCCCCACTTCTCTTTTTGATTTGGCATCTAATTATCATTATCTATCTTTGTACATTGAGGGTAATGTACATCTTAAGTGTGGGGGTAATAGTGCCTAACTTTTTGCATAATTCTCAAAACCCTGAAATTAGTTTGATCTTAAGTATTTTTCTCATATTTCTAATTAGGATGAAATTTCTAATGATTCATGATTTTTGTGAATATGTTTTAGAATAAGTCTTAGTTAATTGTGCATTGATAATTAAATTTAAAGAGTACTAGAGAATCGAGCATGATAAGTCTACTTTCTAAAAATTAAAATTGATAGGTTGTTGAACCTAATTTGAGTATCACCTTGAAGTTCAAAATTTATAAGGATTGATGTCAAAACACTCATAATTTTTTGTGAGATTTTGAGCCTTATAGAGCATATGCCCTTTTTCGTGCTCACTTTAATTGATTATGAGTGTGTCAACTGTGAACTATTATTCTAGAACTTGCCTCGTTTATACATGTCGAGACCGCATTTTTGATTTGATATATAGAGATGATAAAGGCACCTAGGTGTTAACCTATTCACTCCACTAAAAAGCCTACCGATACAAATTAACCCCTAGTGAACCCCGTTGAATCCTAACAATTCTTTTTTGACTCACCCACTAATATTAACCCAAAATCCCTTTGTATTTGTTATCAACATTCCTTTGACTACCCCTCTATCGAGAATTGATTTGATCAATTACCGAATTAGGTTATTTCAATCACCAAAGTTCCTTCTATTATGTTTATTTTAGTTTGTTCTTAAAAAAAATCCAATTATATTCAATATTAGTAGTATAATAAAAGAGCTTAGAGCATTTAAAACTCCAATTGTTAAAGAAAAGATCGTATTAAAGTATTTTCAAAATTTGAGTGATGAAAATACTCTTATTATAGAGTAATTTTCAATAGTAGATATTGTTAGTTTTTCATTTGATGTAAATATTCATATTTTGTTCATTATTTTTAGATTAGGTAATTAGTCAATTCAATCTCGATTATAACCTCTAATTCAGCCTGTATCCACACCTTTTAACCCTAGCCCTGTTACAACCTTGATTAAAGACCTTTTGATTTGTGTATCATCTCATATACAGTGGTGGAGATTTGATTTTCAAGCAAGTCTATGGGATTAACTTTTCAGGTTCGACTTAGAGTGCTTATTCTTGAACCTTAAACACCTTTGAGTGATTTGAGTGAATCTTTTGTGAGGATGTCAATCCTTGTCGGCTTTGAATTAAAGGTATTCACTTAGATAAGGGGAGATACCTATGTTTTCATGCTGCGAAGGTATGACCTATCATAATTGAATCTTTAGGGTTCTTTGAGTTGAATTATCCATGTATAAATTATCTATGAATTATGATGAGACATTGTCGATAGGAATTATGAATTATGGAAAGTTTGTTTTAATTGTAAAGTTGAGAATTTTGCTTAAGGACAAGCAAAAGCTTAAGTGTGGGGGTATTTGATAAACCGTAAAAGTAACATATTTTAACCGATATTTAGTATGCTTTTGGATGATTTATCCCTTGATTTATGTAAAAAGGTGCTTTTAATCCTTTCTTTTCATGTTCATACTCAGGAAAGCACCCGAGGATAAAAAGAACACAAAACGGGCTTAAAACGGAGTAATTGGGCTTTAGCAAGCAATCAACACGGCCTGGCCCAAAGCCCACATGACCGTGCCTTACCAATTACCTAGAGCACGGCCTCAACTACATAAAACATGGCCGTGCAGCATCCATTGATCACACGGACGTGCCTGGTGATCTACATGGCCATGCCCAAATCGACAGACCTAAAGCACGGCCTGAATCCTGACTCACACGACCGTGCCCAAAATGATAGAATCAAGACACAGCCTAACCACGATTTACACGAGCATGTGTCATGGCCATGCCCCTGCCCCAGGAGAGCAATTTCACTTGGATTTGGATGCTTGAAGCCAAAGAAACATACTCCTAAGTCTACTCCAACACCCTAATAGTAATTCTACTTGAAGGAGATACTTAGGAGCCAAGTATAGCATCCCAAAGCCTATATAAACAACCCAAGGCAGACATTGAAGGGAGGCTTTTAGTAGAGGCTTTTGGCCGAAGCTTTCATTTTTTTTAGGGAATCACTTGAAGATAGCCAGTTGATCCATCTCAAGAAGTCGAAACTCCATTCAAGGCGGAGGATCTCTCCTTCAATTCCTTCAGGGGGTTTTAGGGATCTCTTATGTTTTGTTTATTCTTTACTCTTGAGATATTTTCGTATTTAGTTATGAACTAAACCCCTCAGATACCTGAAGGGGATGAAACCTATGATGGATTTTTTTATTTGATTTCTAAATTATATGATAAGTACTTGGTTTGTTCTTAAATATGTTGCTTAATTCAATCTGATGTGCTTAGGTAGAGGAGGAATAGACCCTACCTAAGAGTAGATCTAGCATAATTGAGCGGAGTTGATCAGGCGCCTGAGATAGGGTTACGAGATTTTGTCGGATTAGGGTGAAACCTAATATGGGAATTCATTGATTGATTTACTGCTTCCTTAGGGGGTTATTATAAGAGAACGAGAGTTCCACTAATTGACCTAAGGTTAGACGTTATTCGCCTCGAGAGAGGGTTTAATATAGGTTAGGGAGTCTCACGGATCAAGCTAAGTAAAGAAATCATATGGTTTGGGGAATAAATAATCAGTGAAGTCATAGGTGGATTCTTCCTGAGGGTATCGTCTTTATCAACTGAGTTTTCCTAAAGTCTTTCTCCAATTCAATCTTTTATCTTTGCATTTAGTCTAAGTATTTCGTTAGTTTAATAATCCAATCACTCCATATTTTAGGCTAAATAGTAGAAAGAAAGTGAGTAGTAGTACTTTTAGGTTCCCTTGGGTTCGATAAGATATTCTTGCTTGAGTTATACTATTGTTCGATAGGTGCACTTGCCTCTATCATTGTCGCAGTCAGTTTACAGCTTTGATCACTATTTTATAAATATTAAAACATGACTGTTTGACACGATCACGTGTCCTCACCGTCGCCGCTTCAGCGCACATCACCAGCCACCATATACGGTGGCCTAATAAAAAAGTAAGCTTTTTCTCTTTTTAATACTATATTTTATATATTATGTAGTTTTTTAAAAATAAAAATCTTTATACATACATGCAATTACTGCCAGATAGAAGAAGGAAAAAAATGTAAATGAAAGAAAATAATAAAACCTTGCGCCCTTTTTTATACTCTGTATTTTTTATATAGTCTCAATGTATTTTTCTGAATATTTCTCTTTGTATGTATCTCTGTCTCTGTGAAAAAATCATGTCCTCTGTTACAGATTTTTTTGGGGTTTTATAACATAGAAAATAAAAAAGGAAATACAAAAAATTGTGTCTCATTTGCCTTTTTGTTGCTCTTTCTTTTCATTTTTGAAGGTGGGAGGCGCAGATCTCGAAGTGGGGCGTCATTCGGGTACAGACTGAGGCTGGACGAGGGCTGATTTGCGGCGCAAGGGGAAGAGCTACTGAGGCTTGCGGTGCCTAGGATTTCAAAAACCCTAGGCTTCTGAAACTATTTTAGGTTTTGGGCCGTGTAGGTTGGGCTAGATTAAGTTTGGGTTGTAATGGGCTTCGGGTATTTAGTTTTAGGTATTGGGTTCTATTTTTTGGTCTGGTGGTATTTGAGTTTAGGTCTGTTTTGGGTTAGTTTGTTTAGGTTTTAGGCCTCTGGTAATTTTCGTAAATTTGGGCCTTTAAAGTGATTTTGTAAATGGACTGTATTAATGGACATTTTGATATAATTTGTTTTTTATTTTTATTATTTTCTTTTTGTTTTGGTTTTCACGGGCCCGGGCAAAATGGGCCGATTACAGCTGCCCCTCTTTACTCATTGTTGTGAAACGAGAATGGAGAAAAGACTATAAAAGGACTAATTTTGCCTGGTCTTGGCCGAGCCTCGACTTCTTGGTCCTCGTCTTCTTCAAATGGCTTCCAACTCCACTGCAAATTCAATACAACTTCAGGAAAACAAGATCAGCTATCTTTAATCTGCTCTATTGCAACTTCAGGGAGGTCAGACTAGTATCTTTGATCCGCTTCGCTACAAACTCAGGAAGACAAGATTTGTTGTCTTTTATCTTACTCCACTGCAAACTCAGAGAGCCAAAGCTAACATCTTCGATCTTCTTCCTGCAACTTTAGGAAGGTAAGATATGTTGTCTTTGATCTACTTCATCGTAACCGTGAACGCTAGATCGCTTTTAACTGCTCCACCGCAAACTCGTGGATGCCGATCGATGTCGTCGATCTACTTTGCTGCAATCTCAGGAATGCCATATCTATTATGTTCGATCTGCTCCACTACAAACTCAAGGAGACAAGATCTACAATTTTTAGTCTGCTCCCTTGATACATCAGGAATATAAGACCATAATCTTTAGTCTGCTCCACTACCATCTCGAGGGAACAAAATCTAAACTTTTCAATTTACTTCCTTACTATCTCAAGAAGACTTCAATCTTCAGCCTGCTCCACTACCATCTCGAGGGAACAAAATCTAAACTTTCCAATTTGCTTCCTTACTATCTCAGGAAGACTTCAATCTTCAGCCTGCCCCAGTACCATCTCGAGGGAACAAAATCTTAACTTTCCAATTTGCTTCCTTACTATCTTAGGAAGACTTCAATCTTCAGCCTGCTCCACTACCGTCTCGAGGGAACAAAATCTAAACTTTCCAATTTGCTTCTTTACTATCTCAGGTAGACTTCAATCTTCAGCCTGCTCCAGTACCATCTCGAGGGAGATAAGACTGATAACTTAAATCTACCCCGCTGCTTCTTGGAGATAAAATTCTCCATTAGACCTTGTTCCACTACTGTTTAGGGTGACAAGATCTACAATCTTCGACCTATTCCTCTGTTGGTCAGGGCGATAGGACTGGTGAATTCACTGATGGTGCTACACTGTCCTCTGGGGGACATGTCCTGTAGACTTGAATGTATTATGGACGACATTTGCATAAATGTAGAATGTCACAAAAATGATCCCATTTTAATGTATAATGATTAGGATGCAATGATCGGAATGAATCTAATGCTCCTAACTAAATGATATTAGGGATGGCATTTGCATGAATGCAGAATGTCATGCGAATGATCTCCTACTCTTTTTTTATGTACAATGATTAGGACGCAATGATCGGAATGAATCAAATGCTCCTAATTGGAAGTTTATGAATGATATTTACATGAGAATGATCCCTTTTTAATGTTTGGGTTGTCATTGCTCATAGTTCATCAAGGTTCTATCTGATGTGTTGCCCTGTTTTCTCGTTCAGCTGGTATCTTTGACAGAAAACACAAAGAAACGATCATATTCTGCTCAGCAAGCTTGCCCCACTGTAATTTCGGAGTCCTTTCCCTTGAACCTTAGGATATAAAATTTGTACCTCCCACTGCAACTTCAGGGGAATAACATTTGGTTTCTTCCATTCATCTAGTTACCACTCAGAGGTATGGAATTTGTATTATCTTCAATCAACTTGATCTGCTACACAATTCCCTGGGTGTAATGACCAGACGTATATGCTTGAAATTTGCATGAATGCAGGGTATCTTTTTCTTTTCCCGAGAATGATCCCCTTCTACACTTGGGTTGACACTGCTCATCATTTGTCGAGATGGTATCACTTAATGAAATGTCTTATCTTTGTCCAACCAGTAAACAATCCAAAAGAGATAATCATCTTTTAATATTTCCAAACCCTTAGGCTTGGTGAGTTTTAAATAATAGTCTGTTTCAGGATCCTATACTATTTAAAAGCTTCTAGAGTAATATGCGAAACTCCTTTTATGAAAGTATTATTAGCCCAATAATCATTATTTCAATGTAAAATGATTGAAAAATATCACAAAAATGGAGGTAAAAGGAATTAATTAGGAGCATAGCTTGAAACAAATAAGCTAATCAAGGCGATAAAAGAAAAATGATTGGTATATCTTAAAAAGAATCAAGTAAGCAAAAATAGGCAAGGCTATAAAAGAAAATTGATGGGAGTGTATCTTTGAAAAGAATAAAGTAATCAAAGATAACAAATTCAAAAATGGGTAAGATAGAAGCTAGGTGCCCTAGATATCATAGCCTGAGCTTCTCTGTACAAACTTCTTGAGGGCCATATTGAGCTCAATACGTGTTTAGAGGATTCGGAGTACTTTGTTAATACTCCAAGACGTAGCATACTTCCTCACTGTTAATTCAAGCATAGCAAGACTACCACATGCCCCATCTTTAATCAAAATTTGAGCTGCCCTTTTCGGGTTTTCGGCTCAAAACCCCTTTGTCTCAAAGCGCCCTTTGCGGGTTTTCGCCTTGGCCTCTCCCTTTTTTTTTGAATGAATTTGAGCTCAAGGTGCCTTCTTGGCCCTTCCCTTTTCAAGTAAAATCCTTCTTGACTGAACCTGAAGTCTCCAAACTAGGAAAGTCTTTGGCATCCATCTTGGTCAATATCAATGCTCCTCTAGAACAGGCTCCTTCTTACTACATAAGGTCCTTCCCAGTTTGGCATTTGCTTTCCTCTGAATATCTTTTGTATAAGAAGGATCTTCCTCAACATCAGGTTCCCCTCGTGGAATTTTCTAGGATGAACCTCTTTGTCGTAAGCTTGCATCATCTAACTGTGATGGATAGCTTTTAACCTTTTCTTCTATTAGGTTCAATTGATAAAAATGCTTCCAATCTATAAACCAATGGGCAAGATGTTTCCCCGGAAAAGGTCCTAGCCAACATTCGATAATCATAGAAAGTAAATGATAGCTTCTTATGCCAATCTTTACAAGTCTTGATCACTATTCATCTTTTTTTGTTGTTTTTTTCTTTTTGTATTTTTCTTTTGACAACCTTTGCTGCTCTATGATATTGCGTCTGATCTTTGAACAGACTACAAACTTTTGACTTTGTCCTTTTTGGCATTCTTTGTCGGCGCCTGATCCTTTTTTTTAAGAATTTGATGACTATTGACTCTATAACGTTGGCATATGAAGCTACTTCCACCCTCTTAGTGAAGTAAACGACGACCACGACGATGAATTAATATTGGCTAAAAGCTTTTAACGAGATTAGCCCTATCACATCCATGCCCCACATATGGAAAATTTGTAAAGAAATGGAGAAGGCACGTGAATCTTGTCTCCTTAAATACAACATTTGCGGTATAACTGATGCAATTCCCTTCCATTGTAGACCAATAGTGTCTGATCCTCATGTTTAGCCCGTGTCTTATTAGCCCAGACATGTCCTGATATGATCGTGTGAAAACATCTTTGAATTTTTGAAAATAACTCAATGATGCCTCGCCTTAGTTCTGTGATTAGTTAGGCTACAATCTTTACCTTTTTTCTAGGCTCGTAATATCCAATGACCCTTTGTAGAGTAGGGTCTATTTTTCATCCTGTTTTACCATCCTTAGCAGATCAGAAGATAGGTTACAATCTTTGTAATCTTCAAAGACCTGAGATTCCCCTAAACACATATCTTACTCAAAAAGAGACTCTGAGTCAGTGGCAGCGTTGCTCACATCATTAATATATGGAGACATATTGTAAGTTCGAATTTCGATTATTTGTATGGTCATGAATAAAGAATGAAAGAATATCTGAAAGAAAGTCCAATGAACAAACAAAAGAGAAAACTAAGAACAAATTTTTTTTGTACAGTATAAAATGAAAAAAATAAAAGAATATTTGCTCGAAAAGATGCATTTTATTGAAATAAAAATTCTGGACACAAGCCTATTTCACTAAAGAGTTCTTATTGCCTCTAGGCTTAAGGCAACAAGCGTGTTTTGAATATTACTCTAGGTTCGCTTCTAAAAATACAATGATCCGTTCCACAGTTCCGTTGTTTAAAATCTTCCCAAGTATGTAAGGGCTTAAAAACTTTTATTTCCCGATTTAGATATATCATTAGTGTTCAGAATCCCCAATGTTCCCACTGGGTCTTTGATCTCTAGAATTTGCGATGTTTACACCTTTGACAGAAAAGTTGGGTAACAGAATTTCTGCACCAGAGGGATCATCGAAATTTACGATACCCAATCTGACTAATCTTTCAATTATCTTTTTAAAAGCGACGCAGTTCTCGATCAAATGTCCTGTGATTCCCCCATGGTATTTGCATTGGCCATTTACGTCATACCATTTGGGGTATAAAGGCTGTATTGGCTTTATATAAAAAGGCTGATTGGAATGGGTGTGAACTGAGGTTTCTCTAAGTTTGGTCTTGAATTGGGTTCTTGCCTTGGGGAGACCTGATGTCTGATAATTACTGTCCTTGGCTGGCTTACTGTAATTGGCTCTAAATGGCCCTTGTTATACCTTCTTGTACTATACGCTTTATTTTCCTTTTTCTTCGGGGCTTTTAAAGTATACTTTCCTTTTTCTTTTGTTTCTGCCAGTACGACCGGTTTGACTCTATCATCATCCGGGTTAACACCTGAACCTATCGAGAAGCTCAATAGGGCCGAAGTATCAGTCTGACATTGGGGTCCAATAATGACGGGTACCCTATGCAAATGCACGTCTGGTTGAGTTAGGACACCTATTGGAGAGTAAACAATATCTTCATCATCATTCACACTGTTATCCACTAAGCCACTCATTTTTTTCAAGTCTTCTGGCTAGTAACTGGGTTAGCTGGCCTATTATATTCTTTTGGAATTCTAGCATTTGTTCTCGCATTTCTTGTTGAATCTTAGTCAATTGTCCCTACATCTGTATTTGCATTTGCTTTATTCTCTCCAACCTTTGTTACATGTTTTCCAGGTTGACTGAAATATTTTTACCTAATTAGGGTCCTTTTGTAAAAGTCTAATGGAAATGATGCAATGTAATACAAATGCATGAAATGCAATGCAAAGGAATGAAATGCAAAAATAGAGGTATTGATTCTGAATTCAATTCCATTAGAAAAACTTTTCTAGAAAATAAATTTCTTTACACAAAACGGATTACATATGCAGCTTTTTCCTCATAGTCCAAGTGAAGACACCAATCCTTTTCTTCGTATCCGGATGTTATGGTCGTGCCCCATGAACTTTCCCAATAGATGCCTCTTCTAGCTCTTTTTTCTTGATCTAGACCATGACTCTTCACTCACTTATTTCCATAAAGCTCGTTAGCCTCTTCAAGAAAGCCAAGACGAATAGTCTTTGTCAGCTTGAATCCTTGGGCAATAAAATCTTGTATTCCTTCATGGACTATCAGTATTCTCTCATCGTGTTTACTTGGACTATATTCAGATGACCATATTATAATCCACTTTATCAAGAAATCCATTTTCTTATTACAAACTCTTCTATTTAGCAATCAAATTTGAATCAATACATCTTTTCTATGATGTGAATGCAATACAATCAAAACAAAAAAGAACACGCTAGCACAAGAGAAATAAATAACAAAATAGGGAACCTATCTGGGTGACCACTAGGGTTTGACATAGTTCTACCTAGAGTAAGCCCTTAGGTTTTCTACATGTGGTTTAGCTCTAAAGTTGAGGTACCTGAACCAGCTGATTTCTCGATCCTCACCCATTATAGGATCATACGGGCCGAGTTCGATTCAGGGGAATACATTTACCTATGGCCATACGGAAGTGAAAACTTCACGAAGACATAGGTACAGATGTATCCCGGATGCAATCCACTAGCCCATGCGGAGGTGAAAACCTCACGAAGGCATAGCTTCTTGCTCCCACTTAAAGGTGCGACCACAATGGTCATGCAATGCAATGCAAAGATATTTTATAAAAATAGAACCATATGCAATAAAAAGGATCATGGTTTTACAAATCAGATTTTTAAATTTGATCAAAAGGACAAGAAATAATCAATTTTACAGCTTTACTCTCTTATTGGGCCCCAATGGAGTCGCCAAGCTGTCTAAACCATTTTTTTTATTTTAGAAAACGGGGTCGATTTTAAAAAACAAAAATGGAGTTGCCACCAATCCTTTTTGCTTAGGTGTGATCAGATCACCTTATAAAACATTTTATTTCAAAACATTAATTTTGGCCTACGAAATTCAAGAAAACGGGTTCGGGAGTCGGTTACGTATGAGGAAGGATTACACCCTCGTAATGCCTAAAATTGGTACCTAATTGATAATTTCATGTCTTAATGTCGAAAATTCAAAAAGATTTGAAAACATGATTTCTTTAAAAAACTTGAACAATTTAAGTTACAATTTGAGATTTCTTTGTTCCGAAAGAATACAAACATCACATCTAGCACGTTAGGACATGATATTTTAAACCATCGTAACCAACATTATCTCACGATTTACAAAATTTATTAAAAGGATATTTAGTTATTTAGTCAAACGAAAAATCGAATAAAATAGCATAAATAAAAAAATAACCAAATTAAAAAAAAAAGGAATCAAATTAGGATTAAAGAAAAATTATGGGCTAAATTATAATAAATAAATAACTAAAAGGGATTAAAATCAAAAGAAGAAAACAAGTTGAGGGTCAAAAGGGAAAAAATCCTAGTTCTCGAAACGCGTCGTTCCGCAGGCCTAAAATGGAATGAATACCAAATTATTGGGCCAGATTAAAAGAAAAAAATGAAAATAGGACTAAATTAAAAAACTAAAAAATGCAGAACGATTACGGGCATAAATAGCCCATTTTTAAAAAATAGGCGGTTCCCTGGAGCGGGTCGGGTCAACACGCGGGTCGTCTCCATACAATACCGTTTTGAAGCCACTGAAGCAGGCCCTAAATGGCACCGTTTTGGGTCCTTTATAAAAGCAAAAATTTATTTTTAAAAAAATTAGTCTCCCCTTTATTTTCAAAAAAGAAAAATAGAAAGGTTGCCCCTTTCTCTCTCGCCTGGGCGATTTTTGGCCCTACGCTCCGCCGAGGCCTCCAACTGATCGCCACCGTGTCCCCGCTGGCCGATAGTTCTGGCTTGGCCATTGTGTCTGATGGCCAAAATTCAAAAAAAAAGTAAGTTTTTTCTCTTTTTTAATACTATATTTTTATATATTATGTAGTTTTTTTAAAAAAATAAAAATCTTTATTCATACATGCAATTGCAGCTTCGCAAAGAAGAAGGAAAAAAATGTAAATGAAAGAAAATAATAAAACCTTATGCCCTTTTTTATACTCTGAATTTTTTGTATATTCTCACTATACTTTGCTCAATATTTCTCTCAGATGTATCTCTCTCTGCTCTGTGAAAAATCATGTCCTCTCACTGATTTTTGGGATTTTATAACCCAAAAACAAAAAGGAAATACAAAAAATTGTGTCTGGTTTGCCTTTTTGTTGCTCTTTGTTTCCTTTTTTGCAGGTGGGAGGCACAGATCTCAGCGTGGGGCATCATTGGGGCTTGGATTGAGGCTGGACAAGGGGTTGATTTGCGGCGCAAGGGGAAGAGCTACTGAGGCTTGCAGCGCCTATGGTTTCAGAAACCCTAGGCTTCTCAAACTGTTTTAGGTTTTGGTCCGTATAGGTTGGGCTAGAAATTAGGCTAGATTAAGTTTGGGTTGTAACGGGCTTCGGGTATTTAGTTTTAAGTATTGGGTTCTGTTTTGGGTCTGGTGGTATTGGGGTTTAGGTCTGTTTTGGGTTAGTTTGTTTAGGTTTTAGGCCTCTAGTAATTTTTGTAAATTTGGGCCTGTAAAGTGATTTTGTAAATGGACTGTATTAATGGACATTTTGGTATACTTTATTTTTTATTTTTATTATTTTCTTTTTGTTTTGGTTTTCAGGGGCCTGGGCAAAATAGGCCGATTACAATATATATTGTGGTAAAGACCATGTTTTTGATGAATGCCCATAAAATCTAGCATCGGTATATTATATTGGTAATTTCAATTAGAGTAATAACCCCTATTTCAACACCTACAATCCATGGTAGAAGCAACATCCAAATTTTAGTTGGAATAATCAAGGAGTGGGGAATCCAACAATGCTGTGAGACAAAATAATACCAGTACACCGCTTGGTTATAGTCAACCTATGTCACGACAAAATGTTCAACAAAGTTTAGCATCATCTTCTTCATCTATTGAAGCTTTGTTGAAAGAATATATGACCAAGAATGACGTTGTGATCTAGAGTCAAGCTGCATCCCTCCGAGCTATTGAGAACCAAGTAGGGGAGATCGCAAATGCTTTAAATTCAAGACCACAAGGAGCATTGCCAATTGATACTAAAAACTCAAGTTCCCAAGGGAAAAAGCATTGCAAGGGAATCACTCTCAGCAGTGGGACTCAATTGAATGAAGTGGTTAAAGATGCTATTGCAAACGAGGATATTTTAGATCTCTGCCATAAAAAAATTCAGAACAATTTGAGAAGCCTTCTACAACTGAAAGGGCTAAACAAAAGATTGTTGTAGTAGAATCAAATCATGTTGTTAATAAAAATACCACAGCAAAACAATATTAGCAACCTGAAGGAAGGCCACCTCTAGCTTTTCCTCAACAATTCCAGAATTCCATGTAGGATTTTCATTTTAAGAAATTTTTGGATGTCCTGAAGCAGCTCCTTATCAACATACCGTTAGTGAAGCTTTGGAGAAAATGCCCAATTATGTGAAATTCATGAAATATATATTGCCAAGGAAGGGACGATTGTGAGAACTCGAAACTGTTGCTCTCACTGAAGGGTGCACAACGATGTTGATGAACAAATTACCTCCAAAGTTGAAGGACCTAGGGAGTTTTACTATCCCCTATTCAATTGGAAATCATTATGTTGGTAATGAATTATGTGATTTAGGAGAAAGTATAAATTTAATGCTTATGTTTGTCTTTAGGAAACTGCGAATTTGGAAGGCAAGACCCACGACAGTCTCGTTGCAGCTAGCTGATCGATCTTATGCACATCCGAAAGGTAAAATTGAAGACGTGCTGGTAATAGTAGATAAGTTTATTTTTCCAGTTGATTTTATTATTTTAGAATATCAAGCTAACAAAGATGTTCTGATTATTCTTGGAAGACCATTTCTTGCTACAGGTAAAACTTATTGATGTACAAAAAGGTGAATTGACTATGAGGGTAAATGATCAACAAATCACCTTCAATATTTCTGATGCCTTGAAATGTGCTAATAAGAATTAGGAATGCCATGCCATTGGGTTAATAGAAACAGTAGTGGAGGAGGAGTTTGCAAAATTTTGCCACAGCAAGTCTGATGAGGAAAGAAATTCACCTGAGTTGAGTGAAGCAAAATTTTTGAAGACCTTGGTGAACTTATAAAACTTATGGATAGACCAGGGAGGATGTTTGAATCCTTGGATTTATACAATTTTTATTTGAAATTTCCTAAACCTTCTGTAGAGGAACCTCCCATATTGAAGCTAAAGCCTTTGTTGTTGCATTTAAAGTACATCTATTTGGGAGACAACAACACTTTGCCAGTAGTTATCTCTGTAGAGTTGACACCTGATTAAGAGACCATGTTGTTAGATGTTCCCCGGAGATATAAGAAGGCATTAGGATGAACAATTGTTGACACCAAGGGAATCAGCCCTGCTGTGTGCATACATAAAATTCTGCTGGAGGGTTGGCATAGCACTTCTATTGAACAGTAGAGAAGGTTGAACCCCATCATAAAGGAAGTTGTCAAGAAGGAGATTATCAAATGGCTTGGCGCTGGGATTATATACCCTATTTTTTATAGCTTTTTCATGAGTCTTGTACAATGTGTACCCAAAAAAGGAGGTGTTACAGTGGTTATCAATGATAACAACGAGCTCATACCAACTCGTACTGTTACGGTATAGAGAGTATGCATGGACTATCACGAGATTAACAACGCAACTCAAAAGGGCCATTTTCCTTTACCTTTCATCGATCAAATGTTGGATAGATTAGCTGAGAAAACTTTCTACTAATTCTTTGTAACATCTTAAATTTGCGGGGCTTTGCATTTGATGTGTTGTGATGTGTTGTTGTGCTTAATATGTTAGTTAGAGTGTTTTAGGGGTCCAGAATGGGCTCAGAGTTGGGCCGAGGCCTTAGGAAAAATTTGTTGTTGGGCACATTAGTGGAGAGCCAGCTGGGTTAGGGCTTAAAAGATATTATTTGTGTTTTATGACACAAGAATTAATGTGATAAAGAGGCAGGGAGGCGCCTCTTGGAGCACAACAAGGTGACGCCACAAGGGAGGTAGGGAAGAGGTTTGAGTCACGACAAGCTCATTTTATTTAAATTAATTTTTGGAGTCAGAAGGGGGCAGAGTTGGAGTCGGCTGGGATGCTTAGAAATAGGGAGTTGTATGAGTTGGATAATGTGGCTGATAAAGGGAAGAAGAGGTGGTGTTATTCATGCCACTTGTGGATAAGTGATCAGAGAAGGATAAGGGAGAAAATCTAGGACTTATCTAGGGAGCAAGGTGGTGGCCGAATTTCCAACTCTTTAAGGAAGGGTGCAATCGGTTTTGGTTTGTGCTAGGGGGTGCCAAATTTTCTTTAGCCATAGGACTCAGTGCTTGTTATTTTTCTACAAATTTCAGCTTTTGGGGTTGATAGGTGCCGAAATTGGGAATAGTCAGATGAGGGTCCTCCACACATTTTCGGTATTTTAAGTTCTTTCATTCTCTTTTCTCATTATTCTGCTAAAGCCGAACCCACCCTAGTCTTGCCGAAATTTTCTTTGTCTCCATACCATTACTATCACATCGTCTCTTTTTCTCTCAATTGCTTCTTTCTCAAAAGCCAAAACCTTCTAGGAATTATCGAATCCTCTGTGTTAAGGTAAGTTATGATTTCATTCATATTTCACCTTTCATTTTTTTTTTTAGAGGCCAAAGCCGAAAGGCTAATTGAAGTGGCAAGGTTATCTTTTGAGTAACGTTTTGACAGTTCTTATGTCCTCATCTTGGGGCGACATTTTGAGAATCAAAGTAGATCGGATCATCTAGATCCCAAAATCTCGAAACCGCTAGTCTCTGAACTCTATCTCTTTTGAGATTTTGAGGCAAGGGTTCTCTTTAGATTTTCGTTAGGTTCGTTTATCGTATTCGTGATCTTAACCCTATGTTATGGATTAACAACCATATGTTATGATGGTAGCAACTGATAAGGTCTTTTGATGGAATCAAATGTCGATCAGGCGAAGGAAGAGATTGGACCCGCAAACCCAACCCCTAAGTTTAAGAAGCGTTCGGTGTCTACCGTCAGAGATTGGCCACTGGGTTGTGGATCGACTACAGAATAAAACCGTAGGTAGTTAGTAGTCGTATCGACTACTGCAGTATCGACATAGAAAGTATCATCTTGACTGTAATCAGGTGTGTAGATCTTTATCACATTAGTTTTTCTGTATTATACATGTTATAGGCTGAAAAGCCGGAAAAAGCTGTATGGATAGTCGAATAAGCCGTAGGGGTTAGGCTAGGGATGCCATGTACGAAAACATAGCAAATTCTCTATGTGTATCGATGTATGCGATAACCTGTTATCTTGTAGATGGTATATTGTTCTTGCTCTTGCATGTATGTATGCATGGGATTTGGTTAATATGATGAAGGGGAAGAGCATGCTTAATAGGTCACTTAGTGATCGGTGGTTAAACCATGATATGCCATTTGGGTCACAATAGTGATCGGTGGCTGCGCCATGTTAAATTGATCCATGATTATTATGACTGGCAGCATGGCTGTTGAAATGGCGTATAGCGGTTGGTGGGTTGATTGTAAAAATCCCCGTGGTGTGATGGCTGGTGAGGTATCAAGCTAATGTAGATTGTGCAGCCAAGCATATGGTGTTAAAAACTCCCGAGGGTGGCGAAGTGTTGGTGATGGGTGAAAGGGGGAACTGTTTGTCGAATGTGGTGACCACCCTAAGAGCAGAAAAGATGGTGAGGAAAGGATGCGAGGCAATTCTAATGTTTGTTCGGGCTCTGAAAGCCAAGGAACTAACTGTCGGGGATGTCAGGACGGTGAAAGAATTTTTTAATGTTTTCCCAAAAGAGCTTACGAGATTACCTCTGGACCGTGAAGTGAAGTTTGGTATTGATCTTTCTCTGGGAACAGCGCCAGTATCTATCGCCCCATACAGAATGGCGCCGAAAGAGTTGGTGGAGTTAAAAGCGCAGATACAAGAGTTGCTGGATAGAGGGTTTATTCGACCAAGTGTGTCACCTTGGGGAGCGCCAGTACTATTCGTTAAGAAGAAGGATGGATCAATACATATGTACATTGACTATCGCCAATTGAATAAGTTGACAATCAAGAACAAATACCTGTTGCCGAGGATCGACGACTTGTTCGATCAGTTGAAGGGGGCTTCAGTCTTTTCAAAAATAGATCTGAGGTCAGGGTACCATCAGCTTAAGGTCAAGGAGGCGGATATTCAAAAGATGGCTTTTAGGGCTCGCCATGGTCACTACGAATTCATGGTGATGCCATTTGGATTAACCAATGTGCCAGCAGCGTTTATGGACATGATGAACCGAGTGTTCCAACCCTACTTGGATCAGTTTGCCGCGGTATTTATAAATGACATTCTGGTTTATTCAAGATCAGAGGAAGAGCATGATTCACACCTTCGAGTGGTTTTACAGATTCTGAAGGAGAAGCAGCTGTATGCCAAATTCAGTAAGTGCGAATTTTGGCTAAGGGAAGTTACTTTTCTAAGCCACGTTGTATCGGCAGAGGGGATTAGGGTTGACCCTTGAAAAATTGAAGCGGTGTTGGATTGGAAGTCGCCTAAGTCTGTAGCGAAAATTCAGAGTTTTCTTGGTCTGGCCAGGTATTATAGAAGGGTTGTTGAAGGATTTTTGTTGATTGCGGCACCGTTGACTAAGTTGCTACGAAAAGGGGTTCCGTTTGTTTGGTCTGATAAGCAACAAGAAAGTTTTGAGAGGTTAAAAAGGATATTAATGGAGGCTCCGGTGTTGATTCAGTCGGAGGCCGAAAAAGAGTTTGTGATTTACTGTGATGCTTCACACACGGGGCTGGGATGCATATTGATGCAAGGTGGAAAGGTTGTTGTGTATGCGTCTCGGCAGTTAAGACCGCACGAATCAAATTATCCCACCCATGATTTGGAATTGGCGGCAGTGGTTTTTGCCTTGAAGATCTGGAGACATTATCTGTACGGGGAGAAACCCGTCATTTATACCGATCATAAGAGCTTAAAATACCTTTTGACCCAGGAAGAGTTGAATCTAAGGCAAAGGAGGTGGATCGAGTTGTTAAAGGACTATGACTGCTCGATCGAGTATCATCCAAGTAAAGCTAACTTGGTGGTGGATGCTCTAAGTCGTAAAGTAATCTCTGAATTGAGAGTAATGTTTGCTCACCTCAGTTTATACGATGATGGGAGTTTATTAGCTGAACTTCAAGTGAAACCCTCTTGGGTCAGTCAGGCTAATGAGAAGCAGCAGACTGATGAGTTGCTAAAGGAGAAGTTTCAGGTAGGATCAAGTGATGGATCAATAGAATTCAGTGTGAATGAGGAAGGGCTATTATGTTTTCGAGGAAGAATTTGCATGCCGAAAAATCCTGAGTTAAGGCATAAGATTTTGGTAGAAGCGCATGGTAGTCCATACGCTATGCACCCTAGAGGGAGTAAGATGTATCGAATTTGCGAAAACAGTTTTGGTGTCCAGGCCTGAAGCGAGAGGTGATCGAATTTGTGAGTAAGTGTTTGACCTGTCAGCAGGTAAAGCTGGAGCATCAGTTACCATTAGGGTTGTTGCAGTCGGTGAAGATTCCACAGTGGAAATGGGAAAGAATCACAATGGACTTTGTTAGTGGGCTACCTCTCACACCTACTAAGAAAGATTCAGTTTGGCTGAATGTTGACCGCTTGACGAAGTCTGCTCATTTCATACCTTTACATGTTGATTACTCTCTATGAAAATTGGCTAGGTTATATATAGCGGAGGTAATAAGGCTACATAGAGTACCGGTATCAATCATATCGGATAGGGACCCAAGGTTCACGTCGCGATTTTGGAAGGCGTTGCATCAAGCGTTGGGTACGGAATTAGATTTTAGTACAATAAGCCATCCTCGAAATCGATGGTCATCGAAGGGTAATTCAGATATTAGAGGACATGTTGAGAGGTTGTGTCATTTATTTCAGGGGTAGTTGGGAAGAGTTTTTACCGTTGGCAGAGTTTGCTTACAACAACAACTACCAGTCTAGTATTCAGATGGCGCCCTATGAAGCATTGTACGGGCGAAGGTGTCGTACTCCTACCTGTTAGACGGAGTTAGGGGAATGTCAAATTTTGGGGCTAGAATTGGTTACCAAGACAGAGGAGAAGGTTGAGTTAATTTGGGCTCGATTAAAGGAAGTGTCGGACAGACAGAAGTCCTATGCTGATTTGAAGCGTAAGGACATAGAGTTTGCAGTAGGTGACATGGTGTTCTTAAAGGTGTCACCATGGAAGAAAGTGCTAAGGTTTGGACAGAAAGGTAAATTAAGTCCCAGATTCATCGGATCGTACTAGGTGGTGAATCGGGTGGGACCAGTAGCTTATCAGCTTGAACTACCTTCAGAATTAAGCCAGATTCACAACGTATTTCATGTCTCTATGTTAAGACGCTATCGTTCAGATCCATCTCATGTGGTGCTTGTGCAAGAAATTGAAGTAAGACCTGACCTATCCTTTGAGGAGGAACCAATAAAAAATCCTGGATCATGATGTCAAAGTATTGCGAAGGAAAATAGTTCCGTTGGTTAAGGTTCTATGGCAGAATCACGGTTCTGAGGAGGCTACTTGGGAACTAGAGGAAGCAATGCGGCAGCAATACCCGCATCTGTTCTGATCATGTAATTTCGAGGCCAAAATTTCTTTAAGAAAGGCAGAACTGTAACATCCTAAATTTGCGGGGCTTTGCATTTGATGTGCTGTGATGTGTTGTTGTGCTTAATATGCTAGTTAGAGTGTTTTAGGGGTCCAGAATGGGCTCAAAGTTGGGCCGAGGCCTTAGCAAAAATTTGTTGTTGGGCACATTAGTGGAGAGCCAGCTGGGTTAGGGCTTAAAAGATATTATTTGTGTTTTATAACACAAGAATTGATATGATAAAGAGGCAGGGAGGCACCTGTTGGAGCACAATAAGGTGACGTAACAAGAGAGGTAGGGAGGAGGTTCGAGGCAGGGTAAGCTCATTTTATTTAGAATAATTTTTGGCGTCAGAAGGGGGCAGAGTTGGAGTCGGCTGGGATGCTTAGAAATAAGGAGTTGTGTGAGTTGGATAATGTGGCTGATAAAGGGAAGAAGAGGTGGTGTTATTCATGCTACTTGTGGATGAGTGATCAGGTAAGGATAAGGAAGAAAATCTAGGACTTATCTAGGGAGCAAGGTGGTGGCCGAATTTCCAACTCTTTGAGGGAGGAGGCAATCAGTTTTGGTTTGTGCTAGGGGGTGCCGAATTTTATTTAGCCATAGGACTTAATGCTTGTTGTTTTTCTGCAAATTTTGGCTTTTGGGGTTGATAGGTGCCGAAATTGGGAATAGCCAGGTGAGGGTCCTCCTCACATTTTTGGCATTTTAAGTTCTTTCATTCTCTTTTCTCATTATTCTGCTAAAGCCGAACCCACCCTAGGCTTGCCGAATTTCTCTTTGTCTTCATACCATTCCTATCACTTCTTCATGTTCTTCTTCCCTCAATTGATTCTTTTTCAAAACCCGAAACCTTCTAGGAATTGTCGAATCCTTTGTGTTAAGGTAAGTGATGATTTCCTTTATATTTCACCTTTCATTTTCGATTTTTGGAGGCCAAAGTCGAAAGGCTAATTGAAATGGCAAGGTTATCTTTTGAGTTACGTTTTGACTGTTCTTATGTCAATCGAAACAGATCGGATCATCTAGATCCCAAAAGCCAAAAACTGCTAGTCTCTGAACTCTATCTCTTTCGGGATTTCGAGGCAAGTGTTCTCTTTAGATTTTCATTAGGTTCGTTTATCGCATTCGTGATCTTAACCCTATGTTATGGATTAACAACCATATGTTATGATGGTAGCAACTGATAAGGTCTTTTGATGGAATCAAATGTCGATCATGCGGAGGAGGGGATAGGACCCGTAAACCCAACCCCTAAGTTTAAGAAGTGTTCAAAGGTTCACCGTCGAGATTGGCCAATGAGTTGTGGACCCACCATGAACAAAATCGTAGGCGCTTAGTAGTCGACGACTATTGACAAGGTTCGACATAGAAAGTATCATCTTGTCTATAATCAGGTGTGTAGATCTTTATCACATTAGTTTTTTGTATTATACATGTTATGGGCTGAAAAGTCAAAAAGGTCAGATGGACAATGCATAAGCCGTAGGGTTAGGCTAGGGATGCAGTGCACGAAAACATAGCAAATTCTCTATGTGTATCGATGTATGTGATAACCTGTTATCTTGTAGATGGTATATTGTTCTTGCTCTTGCATGTATGTATGCATGGGATGGGGTTAATATGATGAAGGGGAAGAGCATGCTTAATAGGTCACTTAGTGATCGGTGGTTAAACCACAAAATGCTATTTGGGTCACAATAGTGATCGGTGGCTACGCCACGTTAAATTGATCCCTGATTATTACGACTGGCAGTATGGCTGTCGAAATGGCGTGTAGCGGTTGGTGGGTTGATTGTAGAAGTCCCCGCGGTGTGATGGCTGGTAAGGGTTGGCGTGTAGAGGAGGGAATTTTAGGTTGGGTTGGGTCATATCGCATGTACTTGTTCTGCTGTCATTATGTGTGGACTGAGGCCCAGTATGCGACCTCAAGTCGTTTATGTGGTTCAGGGATTTGCACACTGAGTCTTGGTGACTCATCCTTTATTTTTCTTAACCTTTCAAATGAGCAGTAGATTGTGGATACGGGAGCCGAGGCGGACTCGAGGGGCCATAAAGTCTTTTATTTAAGTAAACTTATTTCCAGTTTTTCTTTAGTTTTAAATTTTGGGTTTGTTTTCGTTAGCATGTAATAAGGCCTCTTAGCTTAAATTTTCGATTTCTAGTGGTTAATGATTATGGATTATAAATTTATATTTCAAGGACTTAATTATAAGAAGTAATAAAATTGGGAGTTTCAAACACGCTTAACGCAAAACAACGGTTTTCATAAAAAAAAACACTTATTTAAATGATATCGGAATAAAACAAACTGAGATCTTCGAACCCAACAAAACAAAGTTTCCAACACAACGTGCTACCCAAAAGTTACCTTTTTTTTTTTCCAAATCCATGCTTTCTTCAAAGTAACCAGAGAATTTGAACTTTAACATTCAACCTGTAGCATGCCAGATCTGGTCGTAGCGTTTGGGCCGGGTTTGGGGTGTTACATTCTTGGATGGTTGTTCAGGGTATAACCAAATCGCCATAGATCCTAATGATTAAGAGAAGACCACTTTCACTTGTCCACACGAAACTTTTGCATTTAGACAAATGCCATTTGAGTTGTGTAATGCCCTGATAACATTCCAGCATTGTATGATGGCAATTTTCTCTAACATGGTGAAAATTTTTCTTGAAGTCTTCATTGACGATTTTTCTGTGTTTGGCAATACCTTTGAGGGTTGCTTAAAAATTTAGAGCTGGTTCTTTGTCATTATGAAGAATTAAATCAAGTCTTAAATTGGGAAAAATGCCACTTCATGGTTCATGAAGGCATTGTTTTGGGACATAAAGTATCATAACAAAGGATTGTAGTTGACAAAGCAAAAATCGAGGTGATATACAAATTGCCACCTCCCACCAGTGTAAAAGGTATCTAGGGTTTCTTAGGCCATGTAGGATTTTATAGAAGATTTATTAATGATTTCTCGAAGATATCCAAACTCCTGTGTGCATTGCTATAGCACAATAGACCTCGCAATCTTGATGAGCCCTCTTTATGAGCCAAGAATTAAAGAAGCAACTAGTAAAACACCTATTATGATATCGAGGATCGAACACTACCATTTGCACTTATGTGTGATGCCAGTGACTTTGCTGTAGGTGCAGTGTTGGGGCAAAAGAAAGACAAGGTATTTCATGCTACATATTATGCAAGCAGGACCCTAACTGATGCGCAACTCAATTACACCACCACTAAAAAAGTGCTATTGGTTGTAGTATTCATGTTCAATAAATTAAGATCTTATCTAGTTCGTACCAAGGTCACGGTCTCCATAGACCACTTTGCTATCAAGTATTTAGTGACCAAAAAAGATGCCAAGCCAAGGTTGATCCGGTGGATATGGTTGCTACAGGAATTCGATTTAGAAATTAGAGATAAAAAAGGGACTTAGAATCAAGTGGCTAATCACTTGTTATAATTAGAAGCCGGACTTGAATATGACAATACTAAACTTACTAAGGAAGATTTTCCAAACGAGCAACTACTGGTTGCCATGGCATTACCTTGGTGTGTCGATAATGTGAATTTCCTAGTGAGTAGGTTGATACCCTCTAATTTTAACAGCCAAAGAAGACAAAAATTTCTTCATGATGCCAGGAATTTCTACTAGGATGAACCTTTCCTATTCAAGCATTGCGCTGAATAGATTATTCAAAAATTGTTCTTGATGGTGAGATCCATAGCATCCTGCAACATTGTTACGCCACTCCTTATGGAGGACATTTAGGAGAAATGAGAACTGCTACCAAGGTTCTCCAATCTGGCTTTTATTGGCCGAGTCTGTTCAAAGACGCTCATGTATTCTATCATTCATGTGATCGTTGTCAAAGAACGGGTAATTTATCTGGGCAACATGAAATGCCACTACAGAATATGCTGGAGATTGAGTTGTTTGATGTATGGGGACAAGATTTTATGGGTCCATTTCCACTTTCCTCAGGAAACTTATCATACTTATGGTAGTAGATTATGTCTCAAAGTGGGTTGAAGCTGTAGCTCTCCTTACTAATAATGTTAAGTCAGTGATAAACTTCATGCACAAAAATATCTTCAAGAGATTTGGTACACCTAGAGCAATTAACAGTGATGAAGACTCTCATTTTTATTGCAAATTAGTTGCTAATGCCTTGCATAGGTATGTGGTAAATCACAAAATTGCCACGACATAACACCCTTAGATAAATGGACAAACCGAATTTCTAATAGAGAACTTAAGCAAATCTTGGAAAAAGTGGGGAACCCAACTTGCAAGGACTGGTCATCCAGACGTGATGAAGCTTTGTGGGCTTATCACACTGCATTCAAAACACCGTTGGGGATGTTACCTTTTAAACTTGTTTATGGGAAGCCATGTCACCTACCGTTGAGTGGAGCATAAAATATTTTTGGCCATTAAGAAGCTGAATATGGAGTGGATCACTATTGGCCATAAAAAGTTATTAGAGCTAAATGAAATGGAAGAATTTTGAGCCGAAACATATGAGAATGCTAGACTGTACATAGAGAAGACCAAGCATTCGCATGAAAATAGGATTATGCCATGGCAATTTGAACCAGGACAACAGGTGTTGTTGTTCAACTTTAGGCTCAGATTGTTCCCTGGCAAATTAAAATCTCGCTGGTCAGGACCTTTTGAAGTAGCCCACGTATACCCTCATGGAGCTATGGAAGTCAAAGATATAAGGACTGAGACTACATTCAAAGTCAATGGACAACACTTCAAGCATTACTAGGGCACTCCTATTGTAACACCCATAACCCGTATCCATTGCCAAAATAGGGTTATGAAGTATTACCGAATGAGTCGGAACCTTTTATAAAAAATAACATTCAATTATCAATTAAATTCCATAAATACATATAAAATTCATAATGAAATAAAACATCCAATTACGGTCCTTAAATCGAGCTTTCGAAGTCCTAAAAGTAAGTTACGGTATTCAAGGAGCAAATCAAAAAAATTAAAAACATTCAGGGAAAATAAAAAAATTCAAATCAGGGGTCACACGGCTGTGTAGCCAGGCCATGTGACAGAACCAGACCGTGGTGCTACGAGCGGCCGTGTCACTACCCATGTGTCAGGCCGTGTATCTTTCGAAATGACGCCACATGGCCATGTCGCCAGCTGTGTGCTATCCCGTGTAACAATTGATGTTAGGTCACACGGCCGTGTATTAGCCCATGTGAAAACTGCATCTATACACGCTCAGGCCACACACTCGTGTGGGTTGCCCTCGTTGACACACGACCGTTCGACAGCCCATATGTGCCCATAATTGACCCAAATCATGCTCATTTTTCACCCATTTGCTTAGGTACCTAAACACATTCAAATACACAACTTTATAAGCCAACAACCACCTTTGAAAATACTCAAACATGTTAAATAAATCAACCTATTTACCTAACCAATGTGCCGTCATTGACACCACAATACATTTCATGATATTTCACATTCAAAGTTGCACATACAAGACATAATTTACACATCATAATCATCTATTTAATTTCATGCTACAGTTCACCTTAATGTCAAAATATTCCATTCTTGACGAACGAGCTCACTTAGGTAAAACATGCATATTTCTATTTGTTGTTGAAACACACATCACAAGCTCAAGTATAGGTTGCTCAAACCTAGGAACTAATATCACCTATACAAAAAGGATTTCTGGATAGTGTGATTTCTTATGTTGATCCGATCTTCTGAGCCCACAGAATGAAATCTACAAAAATAAACTAAATACATTTAAGCTTGACTAAAGCTTAGTAAGTTCATTTAATTAATCGGTATACTTTTCCAACTAAACATAATAATCAACTTGTAACTAAATAATGAAATTCCCATAAATCACAACTTTCATCAGAGTAGTGAAAATCAGTACAATATTTTAGTGTTTGTTTCCAAATCATCAGTACAATGAAATTTTATTAAGTATAATCAGTGGATAATGCTCGTTTGAGAAACTTTTAGTAGAATCAGTGGGTATAGCTCGATTGAGCATACTTTTAGTAGAACCAGTAGGTATGGCTTGTTTGAGCATACGTTCAGTAGAATCAGTAGGTATGGCTCGTTTGAGCATACTTTCAGTAGAATCAGTAGGTATATCTTGATTGTGCATACTATTATACATTATAACATTGAATAAAATTATATTAACATAGAATATAAGAATCATTTGAAGTATAAATAATCGTACAAACTTATAGGATTGATTTGCAGTAACGGCTCGGAGTATCTCAATCAGTGATTGACGTAATATTATTTCATTTTTTTCCATTTTCAATTACACAAATCAATATAATCTAACATTTTGAAAATATATTTATATATTACATTTAAAAATTGTACTAAAATTAAACCGAACGAACATACCAGACTAACAGTAGCAATAGAGGAAGTTTAGGGACTATTCAGTAATTTTCTCTTTTCCTCGATTATTAGCTCGTCTTGATCAAAATAATAATTTCATTCAATTATCAATTTCCGGCAACATAATTAACTATTTTACGCAATTAAATCCTTTTTGACATTTTTATTAAATTACCCCTGACATTTTACTTTTATGCAATTTAGTCCCTAAGCTCAAAATTTTCAATTTAACCAATTTTAATCAAATTTAAATTTAGTCGAATTGTGTAGGCCCTCCATACAACCCATAATTTCTATTATTTCACAAAGTCCCTGTAATTTTATCACTTTAAAGATTTAGTCCTTAAACATTAAAATTACCAAAAATTACTTTACAAAATAGTCCTATTTAGCATTCAAGCTTTATAATCTACTATAAAACTTGAAGAGTATCCAAAATTCATCAATGGCATAATCCATAATCTTTAACCATTTTGAAAACGGAGATACAGGTTAAATGAACCTAGTTGCCACAGTTTCAAAAATATAAAAATCACAAGAAACTGGTAAAAATTGGCTTACCAAATTGAAGGACAAGCTTGGACGAAGCTTCTTTCACCTCCAACAATGGTGTTTTGGCATTTTTGGGAGAAGAATCAAAGAAATTACATTGTAATTTAGCTTTTATTTTAATTATAATTCATTTATTTAAAAATTACTATTATAACCTTTTAATTATAACGATATAATTTATAAAACATATCCATAAATGTCCATATATAAGTATACTGTATAATTACCATCTAAGGAAGGTTTAATTGCACAATTAGTCCTTTAATTGTTTCAAATTATTGATTCATTAAGCTTTATTTCAATTTAACTCTAAACTAATTAGGACTAAATGAGCAAATAACCTAAAAGTTAGTGGATTTAATCATGTCACCACGGCTTTGACTTTTTGACCAAGGTTTAATCACCATTTTGTTCCTTTTAGTATTTTAAATCTATAGCAATTAACTTTTACCTCTTTTATAATTTAATCCTTTTACCTTAATTAATCAATTAATTGTAAAAATTAATGTACCAAACTTCAATTCACCTATAATAAGACCGTAAATATTTAATAAAATATTTATGACCTTAATTGCGAAAATGAGGTCCTAATACCTCATTTTCAATAACCACTTGACTTTTGAATCGAACCACTTATACTAATATTTAATTCAGTTAGTTAAAATTTCTCAAATCAAAATTCAATATAAATATCATTGTTGACTCATATAATTTAAATACTAATTATACAAAATCACTCGTAAAATTTATGGTCTTGAAATCACCATTTTCGATTCCACTAAAAAACGAGTTGTTACACCTGTGACTCGAAATAAACAGTCTATTGATCTCCAAGATGTTTAACTTATGCATCTTGATAGTTCTTTTTGCTTTATTTCTCTCGAATTTAAATTTTTATTAGTTCTTTCATTTGCTTAGTTTAATAAATTGTATTCCTTTTGTTTTGCAGGTATGTTTGTTTTCTTGCTAGAAGAAGAGGGTTCGGGCTTCATACATTACCCGTTAACCCTTTGGAATTTTCCCTACTATTTACCCTCCAATCATATTTTTACTTTCCTTCCAATTTTCAATAACACCACAGTCAGACCATCATTAGCGCTCATCCATTCACCCATGTCACACCATTACTTTGCCGTTGTTTTATTTTTCTTTTACCCTAATTGTTTCAATTTCTTTTATAGTTAACCTAAGTTTTCTTTCTCTCCAAAATTACTTGTGTTTCTTCTACTCCTGCAAGTTTTCACCTTTTTCATCTACCATTTACTCTACCTTCTCCTAATGGCCAGATGTTTTACTCCGCAACCATCTACTATGCCACAGCACAATTTTTTCAACCAAGCAGCGAAAGACCGGTACATGCACAGTATCTCCAAGCATCTTTTTTGCTTGGAAAAAGGCTTCCTTTTTCAAGGTGAACCCTTTATGGGCTATGATAAGTCTATTTCTTCTGTGGTAGAATAACATGGATGGCAGATTTTCTGCTTACATCCAGATGAGGTTTTGACAAAGGTAGTTCGTGAGTTCTACGCTCACCTTACTTCTCCTAACAATGCTTTAATTTATGTGCGGGGAGCCTCGGTGCTGTTTGAAGAATATACCACCAATACACAGTACGACCTTTCTACTGTTCAAGATGAGCATAACCAGTTTACTGCTATAACCACTGCTAATTGTCTGACTCAGGTTCTTCAAGACTTGTGTATAGCAGGTACTAAATGGACAGTGTCAAAACAGGATTGTTACACCATGGAGAGGGCCTCTTTGAAACCCAACTGTAGGGTTTGGTACCACTTCCTTAAAACACGCCTAATTCCTTCAACTCATAACTCCACAATTTCTAAAGAGTGAATGTTGCTGCTCCATTCCATCATAAAAGGGAGGAAGATAAATGTGGGAAAGTCATATTCAAAAAATTCTACCGGTGCGCCTAGAAGAATGTATGGAGCCTTAATTTTCCCTCTCTCATCACTACACTATGCCAACGTGTGAATGTCTCTATCGAGGCCAATGAAGATGTCACCCAAAACAATGGGGTCATTACAAAGCAAATTGTTGCGAAGATTTCAGGGGAGGATTTGTCGCGGCACCAGCCTCCTAGTTCTGCCACTACCTCTTCTACCCCAAACTGTGCCATAGGACCGCCCTCTACTACTAACAATATCTTTAAGCAGCAAGTGCTCAGCTCCTTCGAGAAGTTGCACAAGCAGCTCAATCTATTTGAGACTCAACAACTGTGAATTGCTAGACTTGGCACGGGCACAAGAACAAATGGCCATATTCTGGGCCTATGTGGAAAGGAGAGATGCTGCCATAAAGAGGTCCCTTCAAAATATCTTCACCAAGCCTATGCCTGCGTTTCCTAACTTTCCCAAGGAACTGCATGTAGATGAAGAGGAAGGGGAAGGTGAAGCAGATGCCAGTGCAACAGACCCTATCCCCACATACCCTGCACTGAAAGACGAGAAGCATAGGAACCTACGGAAGAAGAAAAGACTGAATCAGTCAGTATTGGGACTGATAATGAGGGAGTAGAAGCAACTCCAACTCCTGCACCGCCAATTGATAGCACTGCTACTGTCCCACCTCCATCAGCTGAACCTGTGTCTGCACAAGATCGGGAGATCAATCATCTCATTGATGATCTAACCAAATCTGGTGACGAAGAGGAGGAAGTGCTACTCAATGCATTGAAACAAAAGTTGTGCTACAAGCATGCTGCACGCAAATCGACCCGTACAAATTAAATTAACAACGAAAACTTATCCCCAAGCATTTAATCAATTTTTTTCTACTATTTGTTTGTATTTTTATTTTATTACATCATGCATTCATAATTATATATATATATATATATATATATATATATATATGTGTGTGTGTGTGTTTTGCCTTTATGATTCTTGTCTGTTCATATAATGCATCCCTTAGCCTTAGGTTTAGGGGTGTGTTGTGCATACAGGCTGCATTAGATATTTAGTGAAGTATGTTCATTTTAGTATTTTTGTTCATTTCTTCATCCATTATGCCATGACACATAATTGCTAAGGACTGTTTAAACTGTGATGAGTATATGTTTGTCTGTAATGTTCGATGAAGGGATTAATTCTTTAATAAATTTAGAAAATTATGATAGTGGATTAGGTGATTTTAGCTTAGGATAATTGCTTGAAAACTGACCTCTAAAAATAGAATTCTCTAACTCCTATTGTAATTGATCTATAGTAAGCTTCTTTTAATAAACTTAAAGATTCTTGAAGCTAAATTTAGTAAAATGGAAATACTCAATAACAAATAAAATGGCAAAGCTTAAGTAAAATTAAAAAAAAAAAAATCAAATAAATGCCATGAAACACTCCAATACTCCAATTCTTGAAATTGCCGAATAGGTCAACAACATTTTGTTTGCTCAATTGTGTTGTTGATTAGAAAAGTAGGTTTAAAAAAAAGTGTGTAAAAATAATAATAATAATAATAATAATAATAATAATAATAATAATAATAATAATAATAATAGTTTAGGGGCACTCCACTGTAATAATAGGCTAAGTAGCTAATAAGGTAGTTGTTTGCTCCATCCATCTTCTAAGTTAAAAGCCTTGGCTTCATGAGTGAATCCCATTCAAATCATGATATGATTGAGTAGCCGACAATTCGGTGTATGCTCCACTACGATTGTCAAGTAAAAAAAAAAAAACATGTGATGAGATAAATCCCCTAGTTGAAAAATTTATAATAAATAGATATATGCTTATTAAAGTATACAAGATGCCACGTTTAAAAAGAAAACTAAATTTGGTTAAAAGATGAACTAAGTAATTTAGGAGACACTTGCTATAGTAAAAATTGCATGAAGACTTAGAATTTTTATTTTTAGGGAAAAATTTTCTACACTGCCTTTGCTAAATAAGCTTATGAAGCCTAAACAAATTTTTAGACGCAAAAAATTACTGAGAACTAAAGTAAAAAAATTTGCTCTATATGGGTTGGCAGTACAAAGGTAATTATGTTCCAATGGCAATTATTGCATTCATGCATATTTTGCTTAAGGGCAAGCAATAATTCAGGTTTGGGGGTGTGATAACTCTTAAAAAAGTTATATTTCAGGCCTTTAGACTTGGTTAATTGTTTGTACTTAGATGAATTTAGTTGCATTTTACGATATTATATTAGTATATTTTTAGAACATTGCATTATGGAGCTTGGACTGGACTTTAATGTTATTATATGTTACTTTTACTTGTAGGTGGAAGGGATTTGTTTGTTGTTTGAGTGGCAGGTGTAGAATGAGGAAAATGAAGTAAATGAGTAAAGTTTTATCGTAGCAAAAGGTTGGTTAGTTTGTCAACACTAATGCCATGGAAATGCCAGTAAAATACCGAGTGAACACTCAACGTGTACCAGACCCAGCTATATTTTTACCAGAAAATCTATTTTAAAAAAGGAGGTGAAAAAGCATGGGCTGAGGGACATACTAGAAAAACAAAAATATAGGATGAAAGGAAGGAACCCTAGGGAAAAGGAGAGCTTTTGGAGAGTTTTTTTCAGGGGAAAGATCTTGAGGAGAAAATGATGGTAGCATTAGAGGCTGAGCAACAGGGCAGAATACGAGGGAGAAGAAGAAGGCAGTCAACCTGGTCTTTACAAGACATTGCACACCAGAGTTGAGGCAAGATCCGCTAAAGCTTCGTGAAGTTCTTTGTAACAGCCCGATTTTGGGGCTAGTTGGAACAGTGGTCTCATGACCACTAATCCGAGGTTGAGGAAATCATTTTAGTATTATTTTATGCGCTATGGCATTAATATATGGCTATATGGAAATTTTTGGTGCTTTAATTTTAGCAATAGAGTACTTAATTGTGAAAAAGGACTAAATCGCATAAAGTGCAAAAGTTCTATTTTATAAGGCGGGGGTTCCTAATAGCTATAAAATGTAAATTTGGAGGATTTTAAAGTGCAATTGGGCCATTCATCTAGTGATGGAATGCCATAGGAAGCTAGGGGGGACAAGAGCATTAATTTTTTTAGTCAAATTTGGTGATAGTTGTTGACTAGTTGACTAAAATATGATAAAATAAGGGAAGGCCATCATCTTTTTTCTCTTCTCTTCCTCTTCCACCGATTTGAAGGGTTTTGAGAGCCTTGAGATTTTAGCAACTTGTCCTCACCCAAGTAAGTGATTTTTGGTGGTGTTAATTGATAATTTTTGTGTTTTTGGAGTCCCCAAAGCTTAAGCTAGCTAATGAGGGGACTAATTTGAGATATGGTTGAAAGTCTAGGGACTTACCATGAGAGTATTTATATTGTTAGCTGGGATTTCATGGAAGAAAATGAATGTTAGGGAGGTGAGAAACAACTTTTGTGAAATGTGTTAGCATGCAAAAACACCTAAATAGGACTTGAATGTAAATATTTAGTTTGTATCATAAATGCATGAAATAGTTGAAATGGTGAGTAGTGTAAGAGAAATAAATGTTTATCTATGCTTGTTTATTGAGAAAACGTGATGAAAAATAAATTACGAGCCTAGGGGAAAAATCATAATTTTGCCAATGTATAAGGGCAAAATGGTAATTTTTGCCCAAGTGTAGAGTTTGATGTATTATGATCATAGAATGATCTAAACGAATAAATTTCATTGTTATATATCAATAAGAGCGCGGAATCAACCTTGATCGTGGGAAAGGCAAGGTGATTGAGTAAATCGCTAGCTAACACGTTTTGCATCGAGGAAAGTTTACGTGTAAACGATGCATTTTACATGCACACTATTGTTGTTAATCAGTGCATAGCATAATTGAGAACATGTATAATTCAAGTAGATAGAAAGTGGTAGTTAATGAATAATTCTTGTATGAATGATGGAATAGACAGGTAGGTGTGTTATATAAAATTGTGATGGTGGGTTAAGTGCGATACCACCTTGTTGTTTAATTACGATGGGTTGTGTACGATACCATCGTCTGTTAACCTTTCTGGTGGGCTGTGTGCGATACCACCGTAATTAACCTTCTTGGTGGGCTATGTGCAATACCACCCTAATGAAGACTGGTGGTGGGCTAAGTGCGAAACCACCAGGTAATGTATTTTGAGATGGTGATGTGTTACATTAAGTGACCTTGTCATGCTTAGTACAGGGAAACCGTTATTGAATGTCTGCATCATGCTTGTAATGTGATTGGGATGTGTGACTGGAGGAAATGAGTAAGCCTAATACTGAATGTAGATTGATTTCTTGCTCAGCAAATAATGCTATAAAAATGTTCATTCATTTTAGAATGTTATATTGTTTACATGTGAACTTACTAAGCTTTAAGCTTACTCCTCTCTCTTTCCCTTGTCTTATAGGGCTTAAGAGCCAAGCCGGGATACGCCGATAACTAGAAGACCACCCACACTATCTGCTTACTTCGGTATAATTAGATTAGTGATTTTGTATATGGCATGTATAGGACTAGATTAATTAGATTATTTTGTTATTTTGACCAAAGGTGTATTGGCTCTTGCTAAGACATTTATTTTGTAAATTGCCTAGAATGATGACATATTTTATCATTTATGAAATTTCAATGTTATCAATGTGAGTGCATGTCGATTAAGAGAGGTTTGTTAGTTTTTTGAATAAACCCATGTAGAGTAAGATATAGGGATGCTAGAAGCTTGGCAAATAGCCTTCAGGTGCCACACGGGTAGACACACGGGTGTGTGTCTAGGCCGTGCTAACCCTGCACCTTATTACTACCAATTAGAATAGGCCACGGGAAAACCTCATGGGCGTGTCCATGAACCGTGTAAGACACACGGTTAGGAGACACGGGTGTGTCCAGGCCGTGCTAAATTAGTCAGCAACTTCCCACGGGCGAAAGACATGGGCATGTTGTTAAGGTACGTGGGCGTGCCCCCATTTTATATGGGCATGCCCTAACCGTGTGAGTTTTGGCAGAATGTTGGGGTTTTTGGGCACGATGTGAGTACATGGGCATGTGTGACTACACACGGGCGTGTGTGTCATCTAGCACGGGCGTGCACTCTCTGTTTAGATGAAAAGAAATTTTATGGACCGTAAAACTTCTGATATGGTCTCGAGAGTTCTTGTAGGTACGATTGAGATCTCGTAGGTTGAGTGTGAAGTAGTTGAAGCGATTCGAGAAGAGTAATCACGTTGAGCCTAAGTGGCAATCGGGTAAATTGTTCGGTAACGTCTCGTGCCCGATTCCGGCGGGGATTACGGGTAAGGGGTGTTACATTCTTCCTTTATTTTCTTAAATTTCTTCTTTTCGAAATTATTTGTTTAAGATGTTGAATGATATTTTGAATTCTGATGTGATTAACCAACCCATGAGTTAAATCTCATCGAGTTGGGATTACTAGATGATACTTTAATTTTCCATTAATGTTGAAGCTTGGATTTGATCTATTTTACTGTTTCATTCAATTTGTTCTTTCGAATTGTATGCATGCAGTCTCTAGACATAGATAAATGCATAGTATGTTTATAAACATAATCTAAATCTAAAAAGGTTAGGTTAGTTGGACCATAATTGATTGATACAAGTGGGTGTTCGACAGAATGCCCTTAGCAATCTCTAGACATAGAGCAACGTTCATAGAGAGTGAAGAGTAATCAGTACTGGGAATCACATCTGAGGTCTATAGACATATATTTCCTTAGGTGAGGTATCTTTAGGTCTTTCTCTCGAAAGAAGTAGACCATTATAAATCCATTCTGAGCAATAAGTTGATTAAGAATTTGCCGAGGCATTATTGGTTTATAAAGGTAGACTCCTAGTAATCCCAGCTTTTCCATTCAATAGCATAGACCTTCTCACTTTTGTCTTGGTATCTTTGCCATAGCATATTCTTAAATATTTTTTTGTTTACATATTGCGCACGTCATCATTACTTTGGTTACCATTGCATTTCTGTCATTATTTTGCCTTAGCGTATTTCACATACTTCATAACAGTAACTTAACCAAGTTAATCCTATTCGATCCCTGTGGAGACGATATTGCTTATCATCATATTACTTGATTCAATGTGTATACTTGCACAATCTGACTTTATATTTACACGTAACAGTTTACAAGATTGGATTCATTTTCAAGTCCTTTACAATGGACTTGACGAAAAATTACGCTCTAGTCTTGATGGAGCGTTCGTGGAAGCATTCATATCAAAGACCTACGCTAAGGCCTGTCAACTTATCGAGGACATGGCGATGAACTTTTTACATGTGGCCGGCTGAGCAGTTCACATATTAGACCAAGTAGTAGGAAGTGAATGATGTTGGTAGTGAGGATAAGCACCAATGTAACACCCCTCACTCGTATTCGAAGCCGGAAAGGGTACGAGGCATTACCGGGCATAAACACAAGCAATCATACAAAATTGAGACATGAATCTCCATCCAAATTTAAAACCTTTCATTTACATTCCTATCGTCCCTAAAACGAGCTTACGAGGCCCAAAACATGCTTTGGAAGTGGTTCGCGACTAAATTGATAACTTTAGAAAGTTTTATGACCTTTAGCAATTTTTTGCTAAAACAGGGGTCACATGCCTGTGTGGGTTCGGGGCACGCCTGTGTGACCCCGAGACACACCCATGCTACAGGCCGTGTTCAAAATAGGGTGCTCTCTGACTTTTCCACACGACCATGCCACACGCCCGTGTGCTAGGCCGTGTGGTCGATTTAATTTTCATAAGTTTTCACAAAATAGGTGCAGACTTCACACGGCCAGGGTACACACCCGTGTCCAAGGCCGTGTAGCACACAGGATGAGACACACGCCCGTGTCTCTACCTATGTGGTTTATTCTGACATTCTGTTTTGCATCAATTAAGGTGCAGGGGACACACGGTCAGAACACATGCCCGTGGGGCTGACCTTGTGTCACACATGACCTAGGCACAGGCCCGTGTGTCTACCTGTGTGGACAAAAACAAGGCTATTTACCAAGCCATTTTGTCACCCTTCCATGCACTTACCTACACAAAAAAAAAAAAAACATAGCACCAATCCTAACACATACACTCAACCAAATCAGCCACAATATTTACATGCTATTTTCTATCACATACAACACCACATACTTGTCAATTCAAACCATACAAATTCTCACATCCATGAAAGACATCATCATATGCATATATAACTAAACCAATATTATCCAATTCCAATGGCCACTTACAAAATAATTTATCCACCATACTTAACACTTAAGAATTTGGACATACATTAACATCATACATGCCCAATTGAACATCCTTAGCCATTCTAATGGCTAAGTCACAAAATATTACTTACAAGCCTTCATCTAAGCCAAGTAGCTTATACATGCCATTATACTAAAATGAATCATTTAGCTATACCAAAAAGGAGATTTGTGGGTAGTGTGATCTTACTCCGACCGAATCCTCCAACCTTCGCGAGCCTTGATAGCATTATAAAACAAGGAAAAGTAAAATGAGGTAAGCATTTTCATGCTTAGTAAGTTCGCGTACTGGAAAGAAACTTACCGGTTATAATTATTCAAATAAGCATATATATATATATATGCATTCATTCCATCAATATTTTGAAAAGTTACCTAAATACGTTCACTCATTAAACAAGTTAGTCATACACATCATGAAGTTATCAAACCATCATAGATGAGCTCACCATAGTATAAACTTTCATATCATTTCACTATTCCATTTTTTAGGATTTCTTTTCATTGAACTATTGTAATTTCGATGGATACTTGGGTAGTATACTCGAGGTATACATATCAATCGTTTGTCAATCACATCCAAAGTGCTCCTTAAGCACATATTCATAGAGCACACTTTCAAGCCACATTTATATAACAGTATTACCAGTCCAGGCTAAATCCCATCTTTAACATTCGCTCCCAAGAGTTTATTTAGGATAACCAGTCCAGGTTAAATCCTTTCGATAACGTTAGCTCTAATGAGCCTACTATGGATTACCTGTTCGGGCTAAATCTGTTTCATAACATTTACTCAAGAGAGTGTAGCTCAGGATTACCCGTCCGGGCTAAATCCTTTCTATATCATTTTGTTCATTTCAAGGAAATAATTATAATCCATCGAAATACAATGTTCAACCGGGACAATGACATTTTATTTGTGCTTATCATCTTGTGATTATTTCATAGGGTATATCATCACATATATATTATCTCAATTACACAATTCAATTAAAACATAATAACATACCAAATCAAATTACACGAACTTACCTTGTGAATGGTTCGTATTTGAAACTCAACTAATCTGAGACTTTTCATTTTCCTCGATCTAGTTCCGTAATCGGTTGTTCTGGGTCTATATAAGCAAATTTGACTATCAATTCATCATTTTACACTTACATTTACATTAATTTGCATCTTAGATAAAATTACTATTTTGTCCCTAACTTTTTGACATTTTACATTTTAGTCCTTAGGCTCGTAAAATGAAATATGTTCAATTTCTTAGTAAACCAAGCCTAGCTGAACCATTTTCATGCACTCCACCTTTTCCTTTAAATCATATTTTTACTACCCATTTTATAACTTTTTTACAATTAGGTCTTTTTTATGCATTTTTATCAAAAATCACCTAGTAAAAGTTGTTTATCACAAATCAAACATACATAATCTACCATTAAACATCAAAATACACATATTTCTAACATGGGTCAAACCCTATACATCAACCACATCTTAAAAAAATGGTAGAAATAGGTAGTTCGGATGATAACGGCTTCAGAAACGTAAAGAGCATTAAAAACGGGGCTAGGGTGTACTTACAATCAAGCTTGAAAGATGAAAAAAACCTAGCTATGGTGTTCTCCCAAATTTTGGCCAAGGTTGAAGAAAGATGAGCAAATTTTGGCTTTATTTTCCCTTTTTATTCTTTTATTTACCAAATAACCAAAATGCCCTTCACTTAAAACTTTGAAATTTTATCTCACCATGTCCATTTTTGTCCTCTAACTTAACAATTGGTCTAATTACCATCTAAGGACATTCAATTTAAAATTTCATAGAAATTAGACACCTCTAGCATGTAGAACTCAATTTTTTTCACTTTTTTACAATTTAGTCATTTTTACTAAATTAAGTGCCCAAACGTCAAAATTTTCGAATGAAATTTTTGTGAAATCATTTTGTAAAACTGTAGACCATAGGAATGTAATAAAAATGAATTTTAATATATTGGATTTGTGGTCCTGAAACTATTGTTTCGACTAGGCCCAAAATCGGGCTGTTACAACCAACAAGTCATTGAAAGGCTTAATAAATTAGAGATGAGTTTGGCCAAGGTGCAAGTCCAAAACCAGCCAAATCTAATCCATTTTGATGTAGGACACAATGATGATAGTAGTCATATGGAGGTTAACTATGTAGGGAGTAGATGATATAACCCTTACTTCAACACCTATAACCAAGGATGACGTGACCATTCTAACCTTATGTGGGGAGGGAACCAAGGGAAACCTTCAAATCTAGGCAACCAAAACCTTAATCCCCCATAACCCAAGGCGTCGTACCAACCTTCATTACCTTTTAAGGCACTCTAAGATCGAGAGAGAAAACAAACTTATATTAGTGACCCTCTATTTTCAATTAGGGTAAGCAAAGTAGAGGAAGGTTTACATGTAGTGCAAGCTAAAATGTGCTAAATCTGTGGTCAATTAGATCAAGTGTTGCAATTGTTGCAAAACAACTTAGCCTCTAGCATGCCTAGCAATACCAAACCTAATCCGAAGAGGGAAAGAAAGGAACATGCCAAGGCGATCACCCTTAGATCCGAGGCTATGGTTAAGGAACTTGATCGTGTGTCAGAGTCTTAAAAATTTATAAAAAGAATGATCAAACCTAGAAACTAACTAAGACAACGATGGAGGCAAGCACACATCGAACAATAGTATAGTTTAGTGGCAAGACTGGATTGTCGAACCCAAAGGAACCAAAAGTACTAATACTAACTTTCTTTCTATTATTTAGCCTAAGAATTAAGGGAATTGCTATCTAATCTAAAATAAACTAACTACTAAGCTAAAGATGCTTAAGACAAAGAGAATGAATTGGGAAAATACTTGGGGGGAAAAACCAATTGATTAAGATAATACCTGAGGAAGAATCCAACTTGACTTCACTTGTTATTTAATCCTGAACCAGACGATTTATTCACTTGACTTAAACCGTAGGATTCCCTAATTTATATTAATACCTCTTTAGAGGCTACTAACGTCTAACCCTAGGTTGATTAATTGAAATCTCTTTCTAATTAAAACCCCTAGAATTGCATTAACTCGATTTATAGACTTTCATATTAGGTTTGACCCTAATCTGGCAAATTTTCGTTATCCTATTTCTAGGGTTGCGATCAACTCCGCTTAACTTGCTATATCTGCTCTTAAACAGAGACTTTTGCTCCACTGCCTAAGCACATCAATACTTGAATCAATATCCTGGAATATCAAAGCAAGAATTAAGAATACATAGTTAAGAACAGATCAAGTATTTATCATACAACTCAGAAAACAATAACAAGATCCGTCTTAGGTTTCATCCCCCCTCAGGTATCTGAGGGTTTAGTTCATAATTACAAAAGAATACATCTCAGAAGAAAATATAAAACAAAACATAAAGAAAACCCTAAACCCCTGAAGGAATTGAAGGAGAGATCCTCAATCTTGAGTATGATTCTAGCTTCTTGAGATGCATCAACTGGCTTTCTTCGAGTGAATCCCACAATTTGGCCCCTTTGGATTGGCTCTTTGGCCTAACTGAACGTCCCCTTAAAGGTTGGCTTCTAAGGTGTTTATATAGGCTCTTGGATTGGCTTTTTTACCTCTTAATACCCTAATCGGAATGAAAATCTTCTTTTCTATGACAGGGACACGCTTGTGTGAATCGAGTTATAGGCCGTGGTCGGTCCTACTAAAGAGGCACGACCGTGTGACTCAGGGCCCAGCTCGTGTGGATTTCATACTTTGGCCCATTTTCTTCATTTTCGGCCCGTTTCTCATTTTTTTCATCCTCCGGTGCTCTCCTGAGTATAAAACATGAAAATAAAGGATTGGGAGCACCTATTTCCATAATTAAAGGGATAAATCATCCAAAAGTATGCTAAATGTGGGATTAAAATATGTTCATATTATGGTTTATCAAATACCCCCACACTTAAGCTTTTGCTTGTCCTTAAGCAAAATTCTCAACTCACAATTAAAGAGAACTTCCTCAATTCATAATATTCATCGATAATGTTTCATCATAATTCATAGATAATTTATACATGGATAATTTAACTAAAAGAGTCTTAAAGATTCAAACAATCAAAGTCATGGTTTTTAGCACGAAAACATAGGTGTTTCCCTTTATCCAAAAAATTACCTTTGATTCAAAATTGTCAAGAGTTGACATCATCACTAAAGATTCACTCAAATCACTCAAGGTGTTTAAGGGTCAAAATAAAGCACTCATCAGTCAAACATGAAACGTTATTACCATAGGCTTGCATGAAAATCAAATCTCCACCACTATAAAATGAGATGATATACAAATCAAAAGGTCTTTAAAGGGTTGTAATGGGGCTTGGTTAAAGGTGTGGATAAAGGCTAAATTAAAGAGTTAAAATCGAGATTGAATTGACAATTTACCTCACTTAGAAAAATGAACTAATCCTAAATAATTACATCTATTGAAAACTTGAAACTAATAATACGAGCTTCTTCTTCAAGATGTTGAATTTAAATGTATAAGCTCACTTAATCACGAAACTAATAATGAATATACTTTGATTTTTTTACTTGAGAACAAATCAATAAATACATAATATGATAAACCGTAAAAGTAACATATTTTAATACCACATTTAGCATACTTTTGGATGATTTATTCCTTGATTTATGTAAAAAGGTGCTATTAATCCTTTCTTTTCATGTTTTATACTCAGGAAAACACCTAGGGACGAAAAGAACGAGAAACATGCTTAAAACGGGCCAATTTGGGCCAAAGTGGAAATCGACATGGCCTGAACTTCAAGCCACACGATCGTGTCTTGTTAAATAACTAGAACACGGCCTAATCACGATTCATACTTTCGTGCCTCCATCACCAGGCTCGAACACGGCCTGAAGTCGATCACACGGGCATGTGCCATGGCCGTGGCTCTGTCATGGAAAAGAGGAATTTCACTCAGAAAATGATTCTTAAGGAGAAAGAAATGCATTCAAAGAGCCTATATAAAGACCCCGAGTGTAACCTGAAAGAGGGTGGGCAGTTAGGCAGTTAGCTAGGCCAAGAAGCCGAGCCAGAATGCCAGATTCGTGGGAATCACTCGAAGATAGCCAGTTGATCCATCTCAAGAAGTCGAAATTCTACTCAAGACGCAGATCTCTCCTTCAATTCCTCCAGGGGGTTTTAGGGATTTCTTATGTTTTGTTTTATCTTTTCTCTTGAGATGTTTTATTTTATTATTATGAACTAAACCCTTAAGATACCTGAAGAGGATGAAACCTAGATGAATCTTGTTATTATTTTCTGAACTATATGATAAATACTTAGTTTGTTCTTAATTATGTGTGCTTAATTCTTGTGTTAATATTTTCGGGATATTGATTCAAGTTAAATATGCTTAGGTGGTGGAGTAAAAGTCCCTGCTTAAGAGTAGATCTAGCATAATAAGCGGAGTTAATTGCGCGCCTAGAGATAGGGTGACAAGATTTTGCTGGATTAGGGTAAAACCTAATATGGGAGTCCATAGATCGAGTTAATGTGATTCTAAGGGTTTTAATTAGAAAGAGATTTCAATTAATCAACCTAGGGTTAGACGTTATTCGCCTCGAGAGAGGGTTTAATATAAATTAGGGAGTCTTACGGATCAAGCTAAGTGAATAAATCATCTGGTTCAGTGTTAGATAACAAGTGAAGTCTAAGTGGATTCCTTCTAGGGTATCGTCATAATCAACTGGGTTTTTCAAAATTTATTTTTTCAATTTCTTCTTTTTGTCTTTGTGTCTTAGTTTAGTAATTAGTTAGCTTTTAGTTTAATCAATCAATCACTTCATATTTAGGCTAAATAATAGAAAGAAAGTGAGTAATAGTACCTTTAATTCCCTTGGGTTCGACAATTCGGTCTTGCCTAAACTATACTACTGTTCGATAGGTGCACTTGCCTTAAGTCATTGTCAGAGTTAGTTTCCAGGTTCGATCATTCTCTATTATAAATTTTAAAACTCGACAATTTAGACGATCAAGTTTTTGGCGCCGTTGCCAGGGAATAAAAATATTAAGAAAACTCTATTTTTATTACTTTAGCCATATTTTTTATTTTTCGCAATTTATTTTATGTTATTGTTTTTGCTAATTTTATTTCTTTCTTTTCCTATCAGGTACCTCTAGTTTATGACTAGAAGGAACTCGACCGGACCTCTAATATACGATAGTGATATCGAAGCTACCACTCGTAGGAATTGCAGAGAAATCAGGCGAGCCTTAAATTACCAAGAAGGCGGATCCAATCCTACTGAAGGGATGAATGAAAATAATCCACCACAAGATGTGGCAGATGCTCCGCGTACTATGTATGATTATGCTAAACCTAATTTAACAGGAGCAGGATCTAGTATTGTTTGGCCTGCTATAGCTGCTAATAATTTTGAATTAAAGCCTAACACTATACAAATGATTCAACAATTTGTTCAATTTGATGGTTTGCAGGACGAAGACCCGAATACTCTTATAGCTAATTTTTTAGAGTTCTGTGATACCTTCAAAATAAATGGCATTTCTGACGATGCCATATGGCTTCGATTATTTTCCTTTTCATTAAGGAATAAAGCTAAACAATGGCTAAATTCGTTACCACGAGGGTCAATAACCACATGGGATCAAATGATCGAGAAATTTTTATTAAAATATTTCCCACCGGCCAAAACGGCCAAATTATGGAATGATATCTCTTCTTTTATGCAGATGGATTTAGAGACATTATACGACGCATGGGAGAGATACAAGGATCTCTTGAGGAGATGTCCACACTACGAATTACCTTTGTGGCTACAAGTCCAAACTTTTTGCAATGGTGTAAAACCCTCAATGAGACAACTAATAGATTCAGCCGCTAGTGGAACTCTGAATAACAAAACTCCTGAAGCAGCCTACGAATTCATTAAAGAGATGTCACTGAACAACTATTAGTGGCAAGTTACAAGGACAAAACCAACAAAATCAGTCAGAGTTTTCAACATCGACGCAGTAACCATGCTATCAACACAGGTAGAGATGATGAATAAAAAGCTTGATAGCTTGTATTCTTCCCAGGTACATCTAGTAATGCAATGCGACGCAAGTGGAACTGTGGCGAATCCTGAGTACCCACCCTACCAACCAGGTACAGAAAGCGAACAGATGAACTACATAGGTAATAATTTCAGATCTAATAATAATCCTTATAGTAATACCTATAATCTAGGTTGGAGGAACCACCCAAATTTTTCGTGGGGAGGTCAAGGAAATCAAAGACAACAACCTCCGCCAAATTTCCAAAATCAGCTCTATCCACAGGAAAAGAAGCCCAACCTTGAAGAGATGTTGACAAAATTCATGGAAGCCATAGAAAACCGTCTTCAAGACACTGAGGCAACACTTAAAAACCAACGAACATCGATGGAAGGGATCAAGAACCAAGTTGGGGAACTTACTAAGTCAGTCGGGGAAGTTACAAAGTCAGTTGGACAACTTGCAAAGTTAATGTCCGAATGACCGCAAGGGCGTCTACCAAGCATGTAACATCCTGAATAGGGCCTATGCATTTCCAGTTTAATTGTATGAAATGACAAGTTACAAGTACTATGAATAAATTTTTGATACTTTTGGAAACCTAGAAATGCATGAAAATGGAAATGAAAATGGAGATGGAAATGAAAATGGAAATGGAAATGGAAATGAAAATGGAAATGGAAATGGAAATGGAAATGGAAATGGACATTTTTGGAAACTTAGACATTTTTGGAAACTTAGACATTTTGGGAAACCTGAACATTTTGGAAACCTGAACATTTTGGAAACCTAAACATTTTGGAAACCTAAATATTTTGGAAACCTGAACATTTTGGAAACCTAAACATTTTGGAAACCTGAACATTTTGGAAACCTGAAGATGTAAGGAAATGGCAAGTTACAGAGCCACGCGAAAATTTTAGGAAACTTAAAATTGACCCCGGAATGCCGAATTTAAGAGCCCAAAGGGGAACTTAGGGCCACGGGACCCTAAGAATATAAGTACATGACATCTGACCCAATAACGGACTTGGAAATGTGGCCTGAAGATGCCACCTAAGGCCTTAGGAAATGGCCCAAATACAAGAGGCTTTTGGGCCTGAGTTTGAGACATCTAGGAAGCAAATAATGAAGGCCTTATTTTGCTTCCAAGGCTAGGAGGTGGGACGGCACAAGCATGTTGAATAAGAGGAATTTTACTTCGGTTAAAACTCGTTTAATTAAGTGTTAAGTAAATGAATTTCTTTTAATAAAATAAATAAGGAGATAAAGGATGGATAAAGTACTCCTAATTTAATTAAAGTGATAATTAAATGATAATATTATCACTTGAGGGGGGAGTGGTGGCCAAGTCAAGGACTCTTGGCATATCAATTTTAGTTAAAAGTGGAAAATCAAGGCCTTTCTCTCATCTTTCCTAGTGTGTGCCGAAATTTTCATAGCTTTCTTCTCCCTCCCTTTTGCCGAATTCTCCTTGAACAAAATACCATCTTCTTTTCTTCTCTTTTCTCCTTTGTTTCTACTATCAAGGCCAAATCCCTGTCGATTCTAAGTAAAGGAGAAGTCAGTTACAACATCAAAAAGGGTAAGATCTAAGATCAATCAACTTCTATTCTTTTCTTTTTACCAAAATTCGGATACTAACCCCTCCTCATGTTCATGGCCGAATAGCATAAGGGGTTTTTCGATTCAAAATGAGGTAAGTACATCAAGATACATTCGGCAAAAGGTCCCTTTCATAATCAAACAATAGATCTAATCTAACAAGTGATTTCGGCAGGAATTTGAAATAAAGATCAACTTCGGGATCTGAGGTAAGAGAGTCTATACATTCGGCCAAGGTTCATGTGATTACCTAGATTAGATCCATAATTATTAGAAAGCCGAAAACTAATTTTTGTGAAGTTTTAAGGTTGGCCGAACAACAAGTAAAGGAAAAACGAAGTTTTTCGGGATTTGTGTAAACACCAAATCGGCAAAGGTGAGTTTCTTTTACAAATCCTACTAGGATTTGGTTTTGTCTAAAAAGGGTTTATTAATGTGTTTTAATTGGTGGGCCGAATATAGGGATTAATAGATCTAAAAATTAGATCGGGATTCTCGAGATATCAAGGAACCTATTAAGCGAAAAAGGTGTGTACCCTTACTACCCTTCGATAATTTATGGCTAAATATTTTAAATATATGATATGAATAATAATGTGAATGTGGCTATGTACCACAAATGTGGCAAAAGTACCCAGGTACGTTTCCTACTTCTGATAGGATTGTGAAAAATGTTATTTTAATAACATGCGAATATATGAATATGAACATGAAATTAAGTTATGCAATATATATGTTTTTGGGGCATTCGGGTTTTATGTGAAAGGGGGAGAACAGGTGTTGACTTCGATCTCACCAACGAAGGTGTTGACTTCGGTCTCACCAACGAAATATGTTGACTACGGTCACATTGCGAAATTTTGGTAACTTTGTTACAACAAATGTCTAATGACACAACGTTTAAATTTGATTATAGTGTCTAAAGACACAACGTGGAGAGTAGCGGATGGAGGGTTGACTTAGTAGTCCCCACGGTGTGCAGGTTGGTACGGGGGAGTGTAGTGGATGGCTAATTAGGATTGGGTTTGGGTTGCATCATAATTTCATTATTATATGGACTTGATGATTTGAACATGAATGCCTGATTTATTGAATGATAGTATTGTGTGCACATTGAGTCTGTTGACTCACCCCATTGTGGGAATTATTTTTCAGGTGATGAGCAGTGACGGACCGGGCCGGTGGACCATGAGGTGGCCATGCTACATGAGGAAAATTTCATTTAGTTTGGACTTAAATTTTATTTTTAGTTGCTTTTATCCCATTTTGGGTTTTACTTGATGTAATAAGGCCTTAAGGCCCAGTGGATTATACTTTATGTTTGCTTATTGTTAAGTTTCATGCTAAGAACTTTATTGGTTGTGTTTAATTAAATGGGCTTACAAAATCAAATAAATGGGTTTCCAATCTAAGCCCAACTGAAAATAATAGTTTTTCCAAAAATTTACAATTTTCTCTAAGTATCGAAAGTGATTTTGAAATCGGTTTACTTGAGGAACATACCAGATCCGGTTCAGGCTCGTGGGCCGGGTGTGGGGTGTTTCAGTTTGGTATCAGAGCCCAGTTTTAAACTCTCGGCCTGTGGGCTAAGGCCCAAAACGTTTTCAAAGCGAGCCAAATGATTTTCTTTAAAAATAAGCAGGCTTCTAGCATGGCCCCTAAGTCTCCGACCCGCAGTCCACCAGGTAAGTACCCCTAACTATATGTGTGATTCTGTGAGTTATATAAGGGTAGAAAAGGCATGGAACGTAGAATAGAATGATAGGAACTTGAACCCTAGGATTAGTCTACTCAAACACAGATACATAAGACTTAATACACTGAATCAACCTATGGCTAAGTCATTGAGCTAGTGGTGTGGTAACCCCTGTACGCATGTCTAGGATTGGATCCGGAAGAGCTTGGTATTTAAGCAGTCCTAGTGACTCACCTCCTCTTCGCAGGAATCCTACCTGGTGCGTAGCTTCGGTTCACCATAACTCAGAAGGCTCAGTGGTGTGGCAACCTCTGTACGCATGTCTAAGAACGATTTCGGTGGGAGCTTGGTATTTAACCAGTCCGCGTGACTCACCTCCTCTCCACACGAACCCTGCCTGGTGCGTAGCTTTGGTTCACCCTGACCAAGAGGGCTCGGTCATAGGCTAAACATAATGACTAAAACCCGAAAGCGAACTAGCCATGTTTTTAAAAAAAAAAAGAAGAGAGAACAAAACAACAAACCCTAGTTTTTTTTAAACTTTCAAAACTTTCTTTTAAATCTAAGAAAATTATTTTTACAACATTCTCTGAAAAACTCCTGATTTGCGAAAATTACAAAAATGCCCTTAGCAGTAAAATTACCAAAACGCCCCTGATTTGTAAAATGTTCAACTATTCAACAGCTTTACCAAAATTTCAACATCTCATAAAAGTCCAAAAACCCTAATTTGCAAAACTATCAAAAAATACCGTGATTTTGGGAAAATTACAAAATTACCCCAACTTACAAAATTACCAAAATGACCCGATTTTCAAAATTTTTGCAACATCCCCATTTTTAAAGGAACCATTTTAAAAAGAACCCCAAAGTTTTGCAACTTTTGAAATACCCAAAATTTATTAAATTTTACAAATTTACCTTTTGTGAAAATTACCAAAATACCCACGAGGTCAAAAATCATCGAAATACCCTGACTTCAAAATTTTTCCAAATCACCTCGAGATTTTGAATTTCCAAAAATAATTTTGACAAAATCACCAAGGAACCCTATTTTGACAAATTACAAAAATACCACAGAGGACAAAATTACGAAAATACCCCGGGTAGTGGAAAACAACAACAAACAACAAAAACTACAACGTTTCTCTGAATGAACGGAAGTTCATACTTGTTTGATGAATGAATGGAAGAATGGAAAAGACGTGTGTTTGTATGATCTGAAAGAACCACTCTAAAATCCTTTCCCATAAAACTCCTTCGCTGATAAATAAGTGGAACATTGACTAATCCATAAAATTTCTTAATCAGATCTCGACGTTAGAAAATGAGCTCTAGAGGACGTGGTCGTCGTGGTCGAGGAAGAGGAAGGATGATCGTGTCGGAACCCGTTAGGTCGGTCAAGGTCCGACAATGAGATGCCACCGCCACCACCACCCCAATTTGTTAATGTTGAGCGGCAGGCTCGACGGGGAAGAGGCGTGTCGCAGTCGCTCATGAGTTTTGGAATTGGTGGCGGTCGGAGGAAATGGAGGAAATCGAAAGTCGGTACCTGAACGGCTCCGAGCTAATGGAGCAGAAATGTTTCGAGGAGTATCCAATGTGGCACCCAGTACAGCTGAGTACTGGTTGGAAGCAACGGAGCGTATAATGGATGAGCTTGATTTGACTCGGAGGAGAAGTGAAAGGATGGTGGCATTGTTACGCGATGAAGCGTATCAATGGTGGTTGACTATTCGTGATGGTACCATAGCTAAAAATCTGACCTGGGAATTCGTTAAAGAGGCCTTTCAGAAGAAGTATGTGGGAACCAGGTATACAGATGAGCAAAGGAAGGCTTTTCTAGGGTTAGTACAAGGGAGTAAGTCCGTCGCAGAATATGGCGGAATTTCGAGGTTGAGCCGCTATGCTCGAGGGTAGTGGCAATCGAGCATGAACGCATGTCCGTTTGAGGACGGACCGAGGAATGATCTAAGATCGTTGATAGCACCGCATCGAGTGGGAATTCTCTGCTTTGGTGGATAAGGCTAAAGTGGCGAGGGAATTAAGGATTCCATCAAGCGAACACCGATCGAAATAGGCGGAAAGAGGTTTTGGATCATCGGGAATAAGAGGCCTAGAATCGATGGGCCAAAGGATCAACAAGTTTGATGCAATGGGTGATTCATCCTTGTGAGTATTGTGGAAAGAGGCATCTAGGGAGTGTTGGAAAAAGATAGGAGCATGTTTTAGGTGTGGGTCCAAGGACCATATGTTTAGGGATTGCCCCAAACAATCGATGAGAGCCGACCCAGGTAGTTCGAATGCTAGCCGAATAGGTAGAGGTGGACCGCACCTCAACGGGGTCGTGGTTCGAGTAATAGAGGTAATGGTTCCGGCCAAGGTCGTGGAGCACCAAGCGGAGATGTTGAAGGTTCAGAAGCAAGGCAGCCAAGATTAGTTTATACAGTCGGCCGTCACGAGGATAGTGACGCGCTAGACGAGACAACAAGTAAGTTTCTTATTTATGGATTATACTTCATTACTTTTCTCGCTATAAGATTAGTTCGATCTTATGTTGCTAATGAAGTATATGGAACCTTGATTGTGAACTTAGAGAATGTGCCTAGAAAGTAAGATAGTTCTTTAAGATCAGACTGCGCAGCAATAGCGTAGTGTGGTGAGTTAGACCATACGGATGAACGATAGTAAGTAATTTCGAGGATGAAATTATTTTTAAGGGGGGTAGAACTGTAACATCCTGAATAGGGCCTATGCATTTCCAGTTTAATTGTATGAAATGACAAGTTACAAGTACTATGAATAAATTTTTGATACTTTTGGAAACCTAGAAATGCATGAAAATGGAAATGAAAATGGAGATGGAAATGAAAATGGAAATGGAAATGGAAATGAAAATGGAAATGGAAATGGAAATGGAAATGGAAATGGAAATGGACATTTTTGGAAACTTAGACATTTTTGGAAACTTAGACATTTTGGGAAACCTGAACATTTTGGAAACCTGAACATTTTGGAAACCTAAACATTTTGGAAACCTAAATATTTTGGAAACCTGAACATTTTGGAAACCTAAACATTTTGGAAACCTGAACATTCTGGAAACCTGAAGATGTAAGGAAATGGCAAGTTACAAAGCCGCGCGAAAATTTTAGGAAACTTAAAATTGACCCCGGAATGCCGAATTTAAGAGCCCAAAGGGGAACTTAGGGCCACGGGACCCTAAGAATATAAGTACATGACATCTGACCCAATAACGGACTTGGAAATGTGGCCTGAAGATGCCACCTAAGGCCTTAGGAAATGGCCCAAATACAAGAGGCTTTTGGGCCTGAGTTTGAGACATCCAGGAAGCAAATAATGAAGGCCTTATTTTGCTTCCATGGCTAGAAGGTGGGACGGCACAAGCATGTTGAATAAGAGGAATTTTACTTCGGTTAAAACTCGTTTAATTAAGTGTTAAGTAAATGAATTTCTTTTAATAAAATAAATAAGGAGATAAAGGATGGATAAAGTACTCCTAATTTAATTAAAGTGATAATTAAATGATAATATTATCACTTGAGGGGGGAGTGGTGGCCAAGTCAAGGACTCTTGGCATATCAATTTCGATTAAAAGAGGAAAATCAAGGCCTTTCTCTCATCTTTCCTAGTGTGTGCGAAATTTTCATAGCTTTCTTCTCCTCCCTTTTGTCAATTCTCCTTGAACAAAATACCATCTTCTTTTCTTCTCTTTTCTCCTCTGTTTCTACTATCAAGGCCAAATCCCTGTCGATTCTAAGTAAAGGAGAAGTCAGTTACAACATCAAAAAGGGTAAGATCTAAGATCAATCAACTTCTATTCTTTTCTTTTTACCAAAATTCGGATACTAACCCCTCCTCATGTTCATGGCCGAATAGCATAAGGGGTTTTTCGGGATTCGAAAATGAGGTAAGTACATCAGTATACATTCGGCAAAAAGGTCCCTTTCATAATCAAACAATAGATCTAATCTAACAAGTGATTTCGGCAGGAATTTGAAATAAAGATCAACTTCGGGATCTGAGGTAAGAGAGTCTATACATTCGGCCAAGGTTCATGTGATTACCTAGATTAGATCCATAATTATTAGAAAGCCGAAAACTAATTTTTGTGAAGTTTTAAGGTTGGCCGAACAACAAGTAAAGGAAAAACGAAGTTTTTCGGGATTTGTGTAAACACCAAATCGGCAAAGGTGAGTTTCTTTTACAAATCCTACTAGGATTTGGTTTTGTCTAAAAAGGGTTTATTAATGTGTTTTAATTGGTGGGCCAATATAGGATTAATAGATCTAAAAATTAGATCGGGATTCTCGAGATATCAAGGAACCTATTAAGCGAAAAAGGTGTGTACCCTTACTACCCTTCAATAATTTATGGCTAAATATTTTAAATATATGATATGAATAATAATGTGAATGTGGCTATGTACCACAAATGTGGCAAAAGTACCTGTGCACGCTTTCCTACTTCGATAGGATTGTGAAAATGTTATTTTAATAACATGCGAATATATGAATATGAACATGAAATTAAGTTATGCAATATATATGTTTTGGGGCATTCGGGTTTTATGTGAAAGGGGGAGAACAGGTGTTGACTTCGGTCTCACCAACGAAGGTGTTGACTTCGATCTCACCAACGAAATATGTTGACTACGGTCACATTGCGAAATTTTGGTAACTTCGATTACAACAGTGTCTAATGACACAACGTTTAAATTTGATTATAGTGTCTAAAGACACAACGTGGAGAGTAGCGGATGGAGGGTTGACTTAGTAGTCCCCACGGTGTGCAGGTTGGTACGGGGGAGTGTAGTGGATGGCTAATTAGGATTGGGTTTGGGTTGCATCATAATTTCATTATTATATGGACTTGATGATTTGAACATGAATGCCCGATTTATTGAATGATAGTATTGTGTGCACATTGAGTCTCATTGACTCACCCCATTGTGGGAATTATTTTTCGGTGATGAGCAAGGATGAATGGGCAAATGGACCATGAGGTGGCCATGCTACATGAGGAAAATTTCATTTAGTTTGGACTTAAATTTTATTTTTAGTTGCTTTTATCCCATTTTGGGTTTTACTTGATGTAATAAGGCCTTATGGCCCAGTGGATTATACTTTATGTTTGCTTATTCTTAAGTTTCATGCTAAGAACTTTATTGGTTGTGTTTAATTAAATGGGCTTACAAAATCAAATAAATGGGTTTCCAATCTAAGCCCAACTGAAAATAATAGTTTTTCCAAAAATTTACAATTTTCTCTAAGTATCGAAAGTGATTTTGAAATCGGTTTACTTTAGGAACATACCAGATCCGGTTCAGTGCTCGTGGTAGGGTGTGGGGTGTTTGATTTGGTATCGAGCCAGCTTTTAAACTCTCGGCACGTGGGCTAAGGCCCAAACGTTTTCAAAGCGAGCCAAATAATTTTCTTTAAAATAAGCGGGTTTCTAGCATGGCCCTAAGTCTCCAATTCATGATCCACCGTAAGTACCCCTAACTATATGTGTGATTCTGTGAGTTATATAAGGGTAGAAAAGGCAAGGAACGTAGAATAGAATGATAGGAACTTGAACCCTAGGATTAGTTTACTCAAACACAGATACATAAGACTTAATACACTGAATCAACCTATGGCTAAGTCATTGAGCTAGTGGTGTGGTAACCCCTGTACGCATGTCTAGGATTGGATCCGAAAGAGCTTGGTATTTAAGCAGCCCTAGTGACTCACCTCCTCTTGCAGAATCCTACAGTGCGTAGCTTCTTCACCATAACTCGAAGGCTCAGTGGTGTGGCAACCTCATGACGCATGTCTAGGAATGGTTTGGTGGGAGCTTGGTATTTAAGCGATCTGCGTGACTCACCTCCTCTCCACACGAACCCCGCCTGCAGTGCGTAGCTTTGGTTCACCCCGACCAAGAGGGCTCGGTCATAGGCTAAACATAATGACTAAAACCCGAAAGGAACTAGCCATGTTTTAAAAAAAAAAAAAGAAGAGAAACAAAACAACAAACCCTAGTTTTTTAAACTTTCAAAACTTTCTTTTAAATCTAAGAAAATTATTTTACAACATTCTCTCGAAAAACTCTTGATTTGCGAAAATTACAAAAATGCCCTTAGCAAAGAAATTACCAAAATGCCCTCGGTTTGTAAAATGTTCAACTACTCAACAGATTTACCAAAATTTCAACATCTCATAAAAGTCCAAAACCCTAATTTGCAAAACTATCAAAATACCGTGATTTTGGAAAATTACAAAATTACCCCAACTTACAAAATTACCAAAATGACCTCGATTTTCAAAATTTTTGCAATATCCCCATTTTTAAAGGAACCATTTTAAAAAAGAACCCCAAAGTTTTGCAACTTTTGAAATACCCAAAATTTATTAAATTTTACAAATTTACCCTTTGTGAAAAATTACCAAAATACCCACGAGGTCAAAAATCATCGAAATACCCTCGACTTCAAAATTTTTCCAAATCACCTCGAGATTTTGAATTTCAAAATAATTTTGACAAAATCACCAAGGAACCCTATTTTGACAAATTACAAAAATACCCAGAGGACAAAATTACGAAAATACCCCGGGAAAGGAAAACAACAACAAACAACAAAAACTACAACGTTTCTCTGAATGAACGGAAGTTCATACTTGTTTGATGAATGAATGGAAGAATGGAAAAGACTGTGTGTTTGTATGATACGAAAGAACCACTCTAAAATCCTTTCCCATAAAACTCCTTCGCTGATAAATAAGTGGAACATTGACTAATCCATAAAATTTCTTAATCAGATCTCGACGTTAGAAAATGAGCTCTAGAGGACGTGGTCGTCGTGGTCGAGGAAGAGGAAGGATGACCGTGTCGGAACCCGTTAGGTCAGGTCAAGGGTCCGACAATGAGATGCCACCGCCACCACCACCCCCAGCTGTTAATGTTGAGCAAGCGAGCTCGGACGGGGAAGAGGTCGTGTCGCAGTCGCTCATGAAGTTTTGGAATTGGTGGCCGGTGCCGGAGGAAATGGAGGAAATCGAAAGTCGGTACCTGAACGGCTCCGAGCTAATGGAGCAGAAATGTTTCGAGGAGTATCCAATGTGGCACCCAGTACAGCTGAGTACTGGTTGGAAGCAACGGAGCGTATAATGGATGAGCTTGATTTGACTCCAGAGGAGAAGCTGAAAGGGATGGTGGCATTGTTACGCGATGAAGCGTATCAATGGTGGTTGACTGTTCGTGATGGTACCATAGCTGAAAATCGACACGGGAATTCGTTAAAGAGGCCTTTCAGAAGAAGTATGTGGGAACCGGTATCTGAGATGAGCAGAGGAAGGCTTTTCTAGGGTTAGTACAAGGGAGTAAGTCCGTCGCAGAATATGAGGCAGAATTTCTGAGGTTGAGCCGCTATGCTCGAGGGGTAGTGGCAACTGAGCATGAATGCTGTGTCCGTTTTGAGGACGGACTGAGGAATGATCTAAGACTGTTGATAGCACCGCATCAGGAGCAGGAATTCTTTGCTTTGGTGGATAAGGCTAAAGTAGCCGAGGGAATTAAGGATTCCATCAAGCAGAACACTGATCGAAATAGGCCGGAAAGAGGTTTTGGATCATCGGGGAATAAGAGGCCTAGAACTGATGGGCCAAAGGATCAACAAGCTGGTACAGGCGGGCAGATTCATCCTTGTGAGTATTGTGGAAAGAGGCATCTAGGGGAGTGTTGGAAAAAGATAGGAGCATGTTTTAGGTGTGGGTCCAAGGACCATATGTTTAGGGATTGCCCCAAACAATCTGATGAGAGCCGACCGGTAGTTCAGAATGCTAGCCAGACCGGTAGAGGTGGACCGCAGCCTCAACGGGGTCGTGGTTCGAGTAACAGAGGTAATGGTTCCGGCCAAGGTCGTGGAGCACCAAGCGGAGATGTTGAAGGTTCAGAAGCAAGGTAGCCAAGATTAGTTTATGCAGTCGGCCGTCGCGAGGATAGTGACGCGCCAGATGAGACAACAAGTAAGTTTTTTATTTATGGATTATACTTCATTACTTTTCTCGCTATAAGATTAGTTCGATCTTATGTTTCTAATGAAGTATATGGAACCTTGATTGTGAACTTAGAGAATGTGCCTAGAAAGTAAGATAGTTCTTTAAGATCAGAGTGCGCAGCAATAGCGTAGTGTGGTGAGTTAGACCATACGGATGAACGATAGTAAGTAATTTCGAGGACGAAATTATTTTTAAGGGGTAGAAGCGTAACATCCTGAATAGGGCCTATGCATTTCAGTTTAATTGTATGAAATGACAAGTTACAAGTACTATGAATAAATTTTTGATACTTTTGGAAACTTAGAAATGCATGAAAATGGAAATGAAAATGGAGATGGAAATGAAAATGGAAATGGAAATGGAAATGAAAATGGAAATGGAAATGGAAATGAACATTTTTGGAAACTTAGACATTTTTGGAAACTTAGACATTTTGGGAAACCTGAACATTTTGGAAACCCAACATTTTGGAAACCTAAATATTTTGGAAACCTAAATATTTTGGAAACACGAACATTTTGGAAACCCGAACATTTTGGAAACACAAGATGTAAGGAAATGGCAAGTTCTGAGCATGAAAATTTTAGGAAACTTAAAATTGACCTCGAATGTCGAATTTAAGAGCCCAAAGGGAACTTAGGGCCACGGACCCTAAGAATATAAGTACATGACATCGACCCAATAACGGACTTGGAAATGTGGCTCAAGATGCCACCTAAGGCCTTAGGAAATGGCCCAAATACAAGAGGCTTTTGGGCTGAGTTTGAGACATCCAGAAGCAAATAATGAAGGCCTTATTTTGCTTCCAAGGCTAGGAGGTGGGACGGCACAAGCATGTTGAATAAGAGGAATTTTACTTCGGTTAAAACTCGTTTAATTAAGTGTTAAGTAAATGAATTTCTTTTAATAAAATAAATAAGGAGATAAAGGATGGATAAAGTACTCTAATTTAATTAAAGTGATAATTAAATGATAATATTATCACTTGAGGGGAGTGGTGGCCAAGTCAAGGACTCTTGGCATATCAATTTCAGATTAAAGAGGAAAATCAAGGCCTTTCTCTCATCTTTCCTAGTGTGTGCGAAATTTTCATAGCTTTCTTCTCCTCCCTTTGCCAAATTCTCCTTGAACAAAATACCATCTTCTTTTCTTCTCTTTTCTCCTCTGTTTCTACTATCAAGGCCAAATCCCTGTCGATTCTAAGTAAAGGAGAAGTCAGTTACAACATCAAAAAGGGTAAGATCTAAGATCAATCAACTTCTATTCTTTTCTTTTACCAAAATTTGGATACTAACCCCTCCTCATGTTCATGGCGAATAGCATAAGGGGTTTTTCGGGATTCAAAATGAGGTAAGTACATCAGTATACATTCGGCAAAAAGGTCCCTTTCATAATCAAACAATAGATCTAATCTAACAAGTGATTTCGGCAGGAATTTGAAATAAAGATCAACTTCGGGATCTGAGGTAAGAGAGTCTATACATTCGGCCAAGGTTCATGTGATTACCTAGATTAGATCCATAATTATTAGAAAGCCGAAAACTAATTTTTGTGAAGTTTTAAGGTTGGCCGAACAACAAGTAAAGGAAAAACGAAGTTTTTGGGATTTGTGTAAACACCAAATCGGCAAAGGTGAGTTTCTTTTACAAATCCTACTAGGATTTGGTTTTGTCTAAAAAGGGTTTATTAATGTGTTTTAATTGGTGGGCCGAATATAGGGATTAATAGATCTAAAAATTAGATCGGGATTCTCGAGATATCAAGGAACCTATTAAGCGAAAAAGGTGTGTACCCTTACTACCCTTCGATAATTTATGGCTAAATATTTTAAATATATGATATGAATAATAATGTGAATGTGGCTATGTACCACAAATGTGGCAAAAGTACCTGTGCGTTTCCTACTTCGATAGGATTGTGAAAATGTTATTTTAATAACATGCGAATATATGAATATGAACATGAAATTAAGTTATGCAATATATATGTTTTGGGGCATTCGGTTTTATGTGAAAGGGGAGAACAGTGTTGACTTGGTCTCACCAACGAAGGTGTTGACTTGGTCTCACCAACGAAATATGTTGACTACGGTCACATTGCGAAATTTTGGTAACTTTACAACAAAGTGTCTAATGACACAACGTTTAAATTTGATTATAGTGTCTAAAGACACAACGTGGAGAGTAACGGATGGAGGGTTGACTTAGTAGTCCCCACGGTGTGCAAGGTTGGTACGGGGAGTGTAGTGGATGGCTAATTAGGATTGGGTTTGGGTTGCATCATAATTTCATTATTATATGGACTTGATGATTTGAACATGAATGCCTGATTTATTGAATGATAGTATTGTGTGCACATTGAGTTTGTTGACTCACCCCATTGTGGGAATTATTTTTCGGTGATGAGCGATGATTGAATGGGGCCGTGGACCATGAGGTGGCCATGCTACATGAGGAAATTTTCATTTAGTTTGGACTTAAATTTTATTTTTAGTTGCTTTTATCCCATTTTGGGTTTTACTTGATGTAATAAGGCCTTAAGGCCCAGTGGATTATACTTTATGTTTGCTTATTGTTAAGTTTCATGCTAAGAACTTTATTGGTTGTGTTTAATTAAATGGGCTTACAAAATCAAATAAATGGGTTTCCAATCTAAGCCCAACTGAAAATAATAGTTTTTCCAAAAATTTACAATTTTCTCTAAGTATCGAAAGTGATTTTGAAATCGGTTTACTTCAGGAACATACCAGATCCGGTTCAGGCTCGTGGGCCGGGTGTGGGGTGTTTCAAAGCAACATTAAGATTAACCCAAAGGAGCAAATCCAAGCCATAACAGCTCAGGAAAATGTAGGGTTTGATGAACCCAATTCAATACAAGAAAGTGAGGTAGAAGAAGGTAAATTTGAGGTAACACAAGAAAAATTGAAACTGGTAATTAAAGAGTACCAACCTCGCATACCTTATCCCGAAGCGTTGAAGAGAGACGATACAGAGGAACAGTTCGGTAAGTTTCTTAAACTTCTAAAAAATTACATATTAACTTACCGCTTCTTGAAGCTCTTTCACAGATGTCAGATTCGAGAAAATTTTTAAAACAACTCTTGACGAACAAGCGTAAGTTAGACGAGGAGTTGCATGTGGAGCTAAACGCAATGTGCTCAGCAATCCTACAAAATAGACTACCACAGAAGTTAAAAGATCCAGGTAGTTTTACAATTCCATGTTTAATTGGTAGTTTAACAGTTGACAATGCCTTAGCTGATTTAGGGGCAAGTATAAATGTCATGCCTTATAAAATGTTTAAACAAATAGGTCTAGGGAAACCCAAACAAACTAGGATGAGTATACAATTAGCTGATAAAACTGTTAGAATTCCTAGGGGTATTATCGAAGATGTTCTTGTAAAAATTGATAAATTTATTTTCCCAGTAGATTTTGTTGTCTTAGACATGGATGAGGACAATTCAATTCCTTTAATCTTAGGAAGACCCTTTTTAGCAACTAACAGGACTAAAATTGATGTTGGCACGGGAGAACTTATTCTTCGAGTAGGTAACGAATCGATCAGTCTACAAGCTCTTGACTTGACCAAGTCATCAATTGATGAAGGTGAGAAAGTAAATTTAGTTGATAACAAATCTATTCAAATTTCACCACAGGAAAAAGCAAAAAGCTACAAACCTGAGCTGTATCATGAAACTCGTCCCAACAAAGAAGAAATATATGATGAACGAAGCTTGGAGATCGACAAACTAAGGGAATGGAAGATCCACTTTAAAGAAAAAGCAAACGAACTTCCAGACGAGCTCATAGGGACATCGAATCACTTCAAAACAGGAGATCAGGTACGGTTAGATAAAGCAGATCCTTGCATCACCATACCAAACCTGAATTCAAACGTAGACATCCCTCTCGAGGTACAAAATATTTCCCTATACGGAACAGATGAGGTGAGTAATCCCATATTCGGCACTCTTAAGGTAAATGCTTCCCGACTTAAAATTTATCATGAAAATAAAACTGATAGCATGAGGAAGGATATTCAAACATTTAAACCACCCTGATTTTTTGAACACGAGGAAAAGTCTAGCTTAAGACTTAAAACAAGCACTTCTCGGGAGGCAACCCGAGCACTAACACTATCTCTTTATTTCTATTCTTGGTTATTTGTTTTCTATTTTATTTTTCTCCTTCTCCAGAATTTTAATGAATCAAAAGTGTAGATTCCCAGACCACACGGCCTAGCACACGGCCGTGGCCGTGTCCGTGTGGGTACTCCGAATCGCCGTACTGACATGACAGGGATGGTACAAGTTAGAACGAATCAATTTTTCAAAGTCATGGACCCAACCACCAAGCAATGGCCATGCGATGCGGTCGTGGCCGACACTGAGAGTTCATACACAGCCGTGGAAAACTACACATGGGCGTGGGCAAAACGATATGCCCCACACCACGGCCGTACGACGTGGCCGTGGTCGACACTGACTTATCACACACGGGCGATACGATCCACAACACGACCGTGCGAGGAGGCCGTGTGCTTTGACACGACCATGGTACATAGGCGTGGGATGGTGCTAGGATCCAAAACTCTATTTAAACCTCCCCACCCCTCCCTATTTCACCCATTAACATTCATTCCTACCTTCTCCCCCTTAGATTTCTCTCCCTTTCTCCTATCATTCTTTCAACTCTTGAGACACCAAAGCCATGACGAAGAAGTGTAAGAGGCCAACCACAGTCTCCTCAAAGGAGACCAATCTACATAAGTTCATGCCGATCGTTTCAACCCTCCAACATGCCAAGGGTCTCCAAGACCTTTTCGGTTTTATTTTTCTTTTCTCATCTCTTTTATTTTCCTTCCCTTTAACTATGTTATGCTTAATTTAGTTTATTTTATTCTAGTTTCTTTGTTTTAGGTTCTAAAGGCTGCTAGAGAATCATGCACCACAGTCTTAAAATCACCCCCACCTCGCGAACCATCTATCAATAAGGACTATTCCGTCCATTAGTCTTCTCTTTTAATTTCAGTTTTCTTCTTAGTCTCCTTCTCTTTATTTTCCTTGTCTATAATTATATTATTAATATACTTTTAATGTTTCTTTGGATTTTCTGGATATATCTTTACAGGCTCCCCAATTTCTTCATCTAGTACAGAGATTGTCGGTAGCCACCCCACCAGGACCATAGAAAACACCACCACCGCCTCCTCTTCCAAATCAGGCCGGGAATAGTGATTCCAAAAAAAAAAAATTAGGAAGTGTCCTTCTCTCCTTCTCTTTTGATTTTATTATTACATGGTTATTTATCTATCTTTGTACATTAAGGGCAATTTACATCTTAAGTGTGGGGGGTAAAAGTACCTAACTTTTTGCATTATTCTTAAAACCCTGAATTTTATCTAGTTTTTAAGTATTTTTCTCATATTACTAATTAGTGTGAAATTTCTGATGATTTATGATTTTTATTAATATGCTTTGGATTAAGTCATTGATAATTGTGCATTGATGATTAAATTTGAAGAATACTAGAGAATCAAGCATGATAAGTCTATTTTTCAGAATTAAAAATGTTTTTTTAGGTTGTTGGACTAAATTTGAATATTACTTGGAAGTTTAAAATTTATAGGGATTGATGTCAAATACCCATAATTTTTGTGAGATTTGAGCCTTATAGAGCATATATTCTTTTCCGTGCTCACTTTATTGATTATGAGTGTGTCAACACTGAATTGTCATTCTAGAACTTGCCTCGATTATACATGTCAAGACCACACTATTGATTTGATATACTGAGATAATAAAGGCACCTAGGTTTTAACCCACTCACTCCACTAAAAAGCCTACCTTTACAATTAACCCTTAGTGAACCCCGTTGATCCTAACAACTCTTTTTATTGATTCACCCACTAATATTAACCAAAAACCCTTTGTATTTGTTATCACCATTCTTTTTTGACTACCCTTCTATCGAGAATTGATTTGACCAGTTGCCTAATTAGTTTGTTTCAGTTGATAAATTTCTCTCTTTATTATGTATTCATTTAAGGTTGTTCTAAAAAAATCGAAAAAAACCAAAGTATATTCAGTATTAGTAATATAAAAAGTGAGCTTGTACATTTAATTTTCAACTATATAAAAAAAGCTCATATTATTAGTTTCAAAGTTTCAATTGATGTAATCATTTATTTTCTAGTTCATTGTTTTTAGTTAGGTGATTTGTCAATTCAATCTCGATTCTAACCATTCTAATTTAGCCTTTATCCACACCTTTAACCCAAGCCCCGTTACAACCCTGTTAAAGACCTTTTGATTTGTGTATCATCTCATATTTTAGTGGTGGAGATCTGATTTCCAGGCATGCCTATGGGATTAACTTTTCAGGTTTGACTTATGAGTGCTTTTTCTTGAACCTTAAACACTTCGAGTGCTTTGAGTGAATCTTTAGTGAGGATGTCAATCCTTGTCGGTTTTGAATCAGAGGTAATCATTTAGATAAGGGAGACACTTATGTTTTCATGCTACAAAATATATGACTTAGAATTGTTTGAATTTTAGGAGTCTTTGAGTTAAATTATCAATGTATGAATTATCTAAGAATTATGATGAGGCATTGTTAATGAGAATTATGAATTGTGGAAAGTTTGTTTTAATTGTAAGTTGAGAATTTTGCTTAAGGACACGCAAAAGCTTAAGTGTGGGGGAATTTGATAAACCGTAAAAGTAACATATTTTAATCCCAAATTTAGCATACTTTTGGATGATTTATTCCTTGATTTATGTAAAAAGGTGCCCTTAATCCTTTCTTTTCATGTTTTATACTTAGGAAAGCACCTAGGGACAAAAAGAACGAGAAACGAGCTTAAAACGGGCCAATTTCGGCCAAAGTGGAAATTGACACGGCCTGGACTTCAAGCCACACGGCCGTGCCTTGTTAAATAACTAGAACACGGCCTAACCACAATTCATACGGTCATGCCTCCATCACCAGACCCGAACACAACCTGAAGTTGATTCACACGGGCGTGTGCCATGGCCGTGGCCCTATCGTGGAAAAGAGGAATTTCACTTGAAAAAGGATACTGAGGGAAAAAGAAACACATTCAAAGAGCCTATATAAAGACCCTAAGTGTAACCTGAAAGAGGGCGGTCAGTTAGGCAGTCAGCTAGGCCAAGAAGCCGAGCTGTAAGGCCGATTCGTGGGAATCACTCGAAGATAGCCAGTTGATCCATCTCGAAGCTTTAATTCTACTCAAGACGATTTATCTCTCCTTCAATTCCTTGAGGGGTTTTAGGGATTTCTTATGTTTTGTTTTATCTTTTCTCTTGAGATGTTTTATTTTATTATTATGAAGTAAACCCTTAAGATACCTGAAGAGGATGAAACCTAGATGAATCTTGTTATTATTTTCTGAACTATATGATAAATACTTAGTTTGTTCTTAATTATGTGTGCTTAATTCTTGTGTTAATATTTTCGGGATATTGATTCAAGTTGAATGTGCTTAGGTGGTGGAGCAAAAGTCCCTGCTTGAGAGTAGATCTAGCAGAATTAAGAGGAGTTGATCACGCGCCCAGAGATAGGGTGATGAGATTTTTTCGGATTAGGGTGAAACCTAATATGGGAGTCCATAGATCGAGTTAATGCGATTCTAGGGGTTTTAATTAGAAAGATATTTCAATTAATCAACCTAGGGTTAGACGTTATTCGCCTTGAGAGAGGGTTTAATATAAATTAGGGAGTCTTACGGATCAAGCTAAGTGAATAAATCATCTGGTTTAGTGTTAGATAACAAGTGAAGTCTAGGTGGATTCCTTCTAGGGTATCATCATAATCAACTGAGTTTTTCTAAAAGTTATTTCTTCAATTTGTTCTTTTTGTCTTTGCGTCGTAGTTTAGTAATTAGTTAGCTTTTAGTTTAATCAATCAATCACTTCATATTTAGGCTAAATAATAAAAATAAAGTGAGTAATAGTACTTTTAATTTCCTTGGGGTCGACAATCTGGTCTTGCCTAAACTATTCTACTGTTCGATAGGTGCACTTGCCTTAAGTCATTGTCAGAGTTAGTTTCCAGGTTCTATCGTTCTCTATTATAAATTTTAAAACTTGACAATTCAGACGATCATAATATAAGAAGAATTCAACTACTGAAATAAAATAATTAGGTAACTGATCAAATCAAGTGCCGATAGAAAGGTAGTCAAAAGGAATGGTGATAACAAATACAAGATGAGTTTTTGGGTTAATATTAGTGGGTGAATCAATAAAAAGGGTTTGCTAGGATCAAATGGGTTCACTAGGGGTTAATTATGAAGGTAGGCTTTTAGTGGAGTAAGTGGGTTAAATCCTAGGTGCCTTTATCGTCTTAGTATATCAAATCAAAGGTGTTGTCTTGACATGTATAATCGAAGCAAGTTCTAGAATAACAAATCAATGTTGACATACTCATAATAAAAAAAAAAAGGTGAGCACGAAAAGAATGAATGCTCTAAACGGTTCAAAATCTCACAAAAATTATGGGTTTTTGATATCAACTTTGTAAATTTTAAACTTCAAGGTAATAATTAGATTCAGGTAGACAACCTAACAAAATTTTAAATTTTTGAAAATAGACTTATCATGCTTGATTCTCTAGTATCTTAAAGTTTAAATCATCATTGCATAATTATCAATGACTTAATCCAAAACATATCAATAAAAATCATAAATCAACAGGAATTTCATTCTAATTAGTGATATGAGAAAATTACTTTAAGACAAGTTATCATTCAGGGATTTGAAAATAATGCAAAAAGTTAGGAACTTTTCTAAATAAAATTTTCACCCCCCACACTTAAGATGTACATTTCCCTCAATGTACATAGATATATATGAAATCATAAGAGATAGGGGGAAGTGAAACTTCCTGATTTTTGGATGGATTCCTTGAGTTGGCAGTGGTCGTGGTGTGGTGGACATCGACAATCTCTGTGCTAGATGAAGAAACTAGGAATCTCGTGAAGAGTTAACCAGGAAATAATAAGAATAATTCTAAATATACTAATTATATATTTAAAGGAAAGCAAAATAAAAAGAAAGAGTGTAAAAAAATGAAATAAGACAAAAAGAACCGATTAATGGACCGAAAGGTACTTATTGTTAGATGGTTCGCGAGGTGGGTGTGATTTCTAAGGCTGTGGTGTGTGATTCCCAAGCAGCGTTTAGAACCTAAAACCAAGAAACTAAAATAAAATAAACCATATTTAGTATAAGAAAAATCAAGATAGGGAAATTAAAAGAGACGAGAAAAGAAAAAGAGAAAAAAATGGACTCAAAGGTCTTTTTCCTGTCGAGTTAATGAAGCGGCAGGCATGAACTTATGTAGATTGGTCTCACACAGGGAGACTGGGATAGGATCCTTCCACTTCTTTGACATGGGTATGGTTAGATCTGGAGTTAGGGGAATGAAGAAAAAATGTAAATAAGAATGAAAGGGAATGTAAGGGGTGTGGACGAGAAAGGAGTTAGAAGTAGGTGAGAAAAGGGAAAGGGGTGTTTTATATTGAAATTCAGATCTGGTACATCCCATGCTCGTGTACCATGGGCATGTCAAATCACACAGCTATCTCTCACGGCTGTGTTATGTTTCCTTCGTTTTTCCCACGCCCATGTGCAGGTTGCCACGCCCGTGCCTCTAAAACAGTGTCGGCCACAGCCGCATCGCACGGCCGTGGTGTTTAGTTGGAGCTCGTGAATTGAAGATATTTTTTTCCTATTTCGTGCTATCTCTGCCATGTCAGTATGAAAATCCATAATACCCACACAGCCATGGCCACGACCGTATGCAAGGCCATGTGGAGTTGAAATCTGCACTTCATTTACTTGGTTAGTTTGTAGTTAGGTGCTAAAAGAAAGAGAATAAAAATAAATGGGGTTAGTGCTCGGTTTGCCTCCCAAGAAGTACTCGTTTAAAGTGTTAAGCTAGACTTACCTCTCATTCGGACATTCATGGTGGTTTGAGGAGTGAAAAATCCTTTCTCATGCTATCATTATATAATTTGAGTCGAGTAGCATTTACTTTAAAAGTACCAAATGTAGATTTGCTTACCTCGACTGTACCGTATGGGAAGGCATTAATTACCTTTAAAGAGATCTCTTAGTTTGTATTAAGGTCTAAAGTGACAGTTCGAGGGTCTGTTTTATCTAATAGTACCTGATCTCCTATTTTGAAGTGATTTGATATTCCTATAAGCTCGTCTGGGGTTCCTTCAGTTTTACTTCGGCAGTTTCGATTCCTCCTTGAAATGCGTCTAACACTCATCTAGCTCATCGATCTGAAGTCGTCATTCCTCATGAGATATTTCTTTGTTGGCATGAGGTATAGGATCAGGCTCAGTGGTGTAGTTCCGTGGTGCTTCCTGAAGAGAAAGTTTAACTGAATGATTATTAATGGAATTTACTAATAAACCATAAAAGTAACATATTTTAATCCCATATTTAGTATGCTTTTTGATGATTTAGCCCTTGATTTTATATAAAAGGTGCTTGTAATCCTTTCTTTTCATGTCATATGCTCAGGAAAGCACCCGAGGATAAAAAGAACACAAAACAGGCTTAAAACGGAGCAAATAGGCCTTAGCAAGAAATCAACACGGCCTGGCCCAAAGCCCACACGACCGTGCCTCACCGATTAACTAGAGCACGGCCTCAACCCCATCACACACGACCGTGCATCATCCATTTACCACACACAGACGTGCCTGGTGATCTACATGGTTGTGTCTCAATCGACAAACCTGAAGCACGGCCTGAATCTCGACTTAACACAATTGTGCCACGGTCGTGCCACGACCGTGACCAAAACGATAGAATCAAGGCACGACCCAACCCCAATTGACACGGACGTGTGCCATGGGCGTGCCCCAGCTATGGGAATGAGCAATTTCACTCGGATTTGGATGCTTGAAGCCAAAGAAACATACTCCTAAGTCCACTTAAACATCCTAGGAGGAATTCTACTTGAATTAGGATACTTAGGAGCCAAGTAAAGCATCTCAAAGCCTATATAAACACCTAAGGTAGCAACTAAAAAGAGGAGTTCGGCAGAAGCCGAAATAAGGGGCAGAGGCTTTTGCCAAAGCTTTCATCTTTTAGGGAAATACTCAAAGATAGCCAGTTGATCCATCTCAAGAAGTCGGAGCTCCATTCAAGACGGAGAATCTCCTCTTCAATTCCTTTAGGGGGTTTTAGGGATTTCTTATATTTTGTTTTATCTTTTCTCTTGAGATGTTTTCTTATTTAGTTATGAACTAAACCCTTCAGATACCTAAAGGGGATGAAACCTATGATGGATTTTGTTATTTGATTTCTAAATTATATGATAAGTACTTAGTTTGTTCTTAATTATGTTGCTTAATTTAATCTGATGTGCTTAGGTGGAGGAGGAATAGACCCTGCCTAAGAGTAGATTTAGCATAATTGAACGAAGTTGATCGGGCGCCTAGAGATAGGGTTACGAGATTTTGCCAGATTAGGGTGAAACCTAATATGGGAATCCATTGATCGATTTACTGATTCCTTAGGGGGTTATTATAAGAGAACGAGAGTTCCACTAATTAACCTAAGGTTAGACGTTATTCACCTCGAGAAAGGGTTTAATATAGGTTAGGGAGTCTCACGGATGAAGCCAAGTAAAGAAATCATATGGTTTGGGGAATAAATAATAAGTGAAGTCATAGGTGGATTCTTCCTGAGGGTATCGTCTTCATCAACTGAGTTTTCCTAAAGTCTTTCTCCAATTCATTCTTTTGTATTTGCATCTAGTTTAGTTTTTTTCATTAGATTAATAAACCAATCACTCCATATTTCAGGCTAAATAATAGAAAGAAAGTGAGTAGTAGTGCTTTTAGGTTCTCTTGGGTTCGATAAGATATTCTTGCCTAAACTATACTATTGTTCGATAGGTACACTTGCCTATATCGTTGTCATAGTTACTCTACAAGTTCGATCATTCTTTTTATAAATATTAAAACTCGACTATTTGACACGATCAAGTTTTTGGCGCCGTTGCGGGGAACACTAAAATATTAAGAAATCTTTATTTTTATTACTTTAGCAAATTTTTTTATTACAATTTATTATTATTATTATTATTATTATTTTTACTTTGCTATTTTTCCCTCTATTTTGCTTTTGGCAAAAAATTTTAGTCTATGGAAAAGATGGCACAGAATAATTATCAGTGGCAAGTCATGAGGATAATTCCTACTAAAACAGCCAGTGTTTTCAACCTTGACGTGGTCACCAGGTTATCTAATCAGTTAGGGATGATGAATAAAAAGATTGATGATTGGTATAGTCCCTCGCAGGTACATCTAGAAATACAATATGATTTGAATCTAGGAGGCGTGGCGAATCCTGAGTACCCACGCTACGGATATGGCATGGAAAATGAGCAAGCTCACTATGCAGGTAACTATTCTAGATATCAAAATAATTTTTATAGTGACATTTATAATGCAAGTTGGAAGTACGATTTCAATTTCTCGTGGGATTATCAAAATAGCGAAAGATTGGAACTTCCTCCAGATTTTCAACAACCACCTCACCAACAAGAAGAGGAGCCGAATCTTGAAGAGATGCTGACGAATTTCATGGCAGCCATAAATTCTCATCTCCAAAAGACTGAAGTAGCACTTGATGAACAACAAAAATTGATCAAAGGGATCGAGAATCAAGTTGGAGAACTTACTAGGTCAGTGGGACATCTTGCAAAGCTAATACGACCGGACGTCTACCAAGTAACATCGAGGTTAACCCAAAGAAGCAAATTCAAGCCATTTCAGCTCAAGATAGTATGGGGTTAGATGAACCAAACTCAATACAAGAAAACAAGGTAGACGAAGTGTAACACCCCAAACCCGGCCCATGCGTCATGACTGGATTTGGTATGCTATGGGTTGAATCTTGAAAACTTTACTCTGAAGGGTTTTGGAAATACTTAGTTTATTATAGCCGAATAATCAATTAAATGTGAAATTTTGGAAATAACTTTAACATTTGCGTTGATTGAGTTTGAAAAGCCCATTTATCATTTCATTTTATATTTAAGACCTTGAAGAAAACATAAGCTTGAAAAAAAACCAACATAACGAAAAAAATGAATCGAAACCTAAGTTATGGAGGCCTTATTACAAAAAATGTTCCCAAAAATTAAAACTTAACTGAAAACAAAACCGAAAATAGTCTACATAGATAATAGTCTTAATGGCCTCTCGAGTCCGCCTCAGCTCCCATGTCCACGAACTATTGCTCATTTGAAAAGTGGGAAAAATAAAAGGGTGAGTCACAAAGACTTAGTGTGCAAATCTCAAAATCACATGAAAGCCTTGGGCCCACAAACACATTATGGCCCTTGGCCCATACACAATGGTAACAAAATATTTCATGCAACATGGCCCATCCCAAACCTAAGAGTCCATCCTCTACACACCCCCGTACCAACCATCACACCGTGGGGATTTCTACAATCAACCCTCCATCCGTTACACACCACGTCGATAACTGTGCTGCCTGTCATAAAGACCGATCACCATGTGACCTATGTGGAAAAGCCACCGATCACTTATGCGAACCTCAGAAAATACATTATAGTATTTCGACAGCTATGCTGCTTGTCATAAAGACCGATCACTATGTGACCTATGTGGCAAAGCCACCGATCGCCTCGCGACCTGCTTCCCTTCCATAAATCAATCAATCCTATCCCATGCATACATACATGCGAGAATCAAAACATTAAGCCATTTGGGTATTACGTACCTAGCATCCCTTGCCTACCCTTTTTGGGTATTACGACTGTTCATACAGCCTCTCTTTCTGGCTTTTAGCCCATATTATACACATATATATTACAACAATACTTATGTGTTAAGGATCTACACACCTGGTTACGGTTAAGACGACACTATCTATGTTGACACTATCAGAAGCTGCTACGACTGCTAACAGTCTAAGATTTTGTTCTGAAGCCGGTCAACAACTCGGTGGCCAATCCCGTACTGCTGACAATGCTTGCTTCTTAAACTTAAGGATTGGTTTAACAGATCCAATCCTCTCCTTTCCTGATCAATATTTGATTGCATCAAGAGTCCTTGTCAGAATTACTATAACGGCATAGGGTTGTTAAACCATATCATCTGATTAAAATCTTAAGTACGATAACGAATCTAACCGGAAATCTAATGAAAACCCCTTACCTTGAAATCCTGAAATAGATAGGATACTTAGAGATTAACGGTTTCCAGCTTTTTGAGATCTAGATGATTCGATCTACTCCAATTTCCCGAAGTGCTGCCCAAAAGAATATGAGATTAGTGGAAAAGTCAAACTAAAGATGGCCTATCAACCAACTAGCCATTCGGCTATGGTCTCAAAAAAAATCGAAAGAGAAGGGGAAAAGAACAGAAGAAATCGGCACTCACCTTAACACGGAGAATTCGACAACTCCTAGGGAATTTCGGCTTTTAAGAAGATCAGAAAGAAAGGATGATCTCAAGAGATCTATGAAGATTCGGATTTGATGAAGAAATCAACAGAAGGGAATAGGAGGTATTTGGCTATGGAGATGAGAAGAAAGTTCAGAGTTTCCGCCTTTGAGTGAAAGTGAAGATTTAGAGATTTCGGCTTTTGAAGTAATCAAAAGAAAAGAAATTGCAGAGAATGACTGAGAGTTTTGGCACAGAGAATAAGAAAAAGAATAGGGTTCAAATGCCGGAATTGAAGAAATACCACCCTTATTTCTAGAGAATTTTCGGCACTTACTTATCAAAACCCGAAAGTGCCCTTCCTGATTACTAACAATTAATCAAATAGTAGGGGAAATTTTGGCACCCCTTTGCCATAAAGAAACTGATTTCTTTCCCCCTCTAGGAGATGGAATTTCGGCCAACACTGCACTCAGCAGATAACTCCTATCTTTTCTTCTTTATCTTAATCTATTCATACCTTTAGAAGAGGCCTAAATAACATTACCTCTCCCTACTATTATCGGCACAATATCCACATTATCCAAACAAACAAATCTTCCTATTTTAAAGCATCCTAGCCGCCCCCACTCTCCTCTCTTTTGATGCCAAAAATAATTAAAAATAAGTAGGTAATGCGATTCGAACCTTGGATCCCCTTACTACTTTTCACGCCACTGTCCACTAGGCCACTAGCCTATTTTTGCGTTTTAATACGCAGATAATATCTTTTAAGCTCGTACCTATGTAGCTTTCCACTAAAGTGCCCAAACCGAAAATTTGATTAAGGCCTCAGCCCAAACCTGAGCCCAATCTGAACCCTTTAAACACTCTAATTATCACATTGAACGTAACACACATCAAATGCAAAGGCCCATTAATTCAGGATGTTACAGTTCTGCGCCCTTAAAGAAATTTCATCCTCGAAATTACCTGATCCGAATAGATGCAGGTATTGTTGTCGTATCGCTTCCTCCGGTTCCCACGTAGCCTCCTCAGAGCCGTGATTCTGCCATAGAACCTTAACCAATGGAACTTTCTTCCTTCGTAACACTTTGACATCACGATCCAAGATCTCCGCTGGTTCTTCTTCAAAGGATAGGTCAAGTCTCACCTCAATTTCTTCCACTGGCACTACATGGGATGGATCCGAATGATATCGTCTCAACATAGAGACATGAAACACATTATGAATCTGACTTAGCTCAGAAGGTAGCTCTAGCTGATACGCTACTGGTCTAACTCGTTTCAACACCCGATAAGGTCCAATAAATTTGGGACTTAATTTACGCTTCTGTCTGAACCTCAGTACTTTCTTCCATGGTGATACCTTCAAGAACACCTTGTCATCACTGCAAACTCTATGTCCTTATGCTTCAAGTCAGCATAGGACTTCTGTCTATCTGATGCTTCCTTTAGTCGAGCTCGAATTAACTCAACCTTTTCTTCTCGCTCTCAGAACCAACCTGCACCCAAAATCGACGTTCCCTAATTCCGTCCAACAAGTAGGAGTACGACACCTCCGCCCGTACAATGCTTCGTAAGGCGCCATCTGAATACTAGACTAGTAGCTATTGTTGTACGCAAACTCGCCAATGGTAAAAACTCCTCCCAAATACCTCTAAAATCAATGACACAACCCCTTAACATGTCCTCTAAAATTTGAATTACCCGCTCAGACTGTCCATTTGTCTGATGATGGAACACCGTACTAAAATCCAACTTCGTACCCAACGCTTGATGCAACGCCTTCCAAAATCATGATGTGAACCTATGGTCCCTGTCTGATATGATCGATATCGGTACTCCATGCAACCTCACCACCTCCGCTATGTACAACTTAGCCAATTTCTGTAAAGAGTAACCGACTCGTACCGGTAGGAAATGAGTAGACTTCGTCAATCGATAAACAATCACCCAAACTGAATCTTTCTTAGTAGGCGTGAGAGGTAGCCCACTAACAAAGTCCATTGTGATCCTTTCCCACTTCCATTGTGGAATCTTTACCGATGCAACATCCTTGATGGTAACTGATGTTCTGCCTTTACCTACTAACAGGTCAAACACTTCCCCACTAATTCGGCCACCTCTCATTTTAAGCCTGGCCACCAAAACTGTTCTCGTAAATCCCGATACATCTTACTCCCTCCAGGGTGCATAGCGTATGGACTACCATGCGCTTCTTGCAAAATCCTATACCTTAATTCAGGATCTTTCAACATGCACACTCTCCCTTGAAAACATAATAGCCTTTTCTCATTAACACTAAATCCCGTTGATTCATCACTGGCTCCTACCGAAAACTTCTCCTTTAGCAATTCATCAGTCTGCTGCTTCTCCTTAACCTGACTGACCCATGTGGACTTTACTTGAAGTTCAGCCAATAAGCTCCCATCATCATACAAACTAAAGTGAGCAAATATTGCTCTCAAGTCAGTGATTACCTTACGATTTAGAGCATCTGCCACCACATTAGCATTACCCGGATGATGATCGAGCAATCATAATCCTTTAATAGCTCGATCCATCTTCTCTGCCTTAGATTCAACTCCTTCTAGGTCAAAAGGTATTTTAGACTTTTATGGTCGGTATAAATGACAGATTTCTCCCCGTATAGATAGTGTCCCCAAATCTTCAAAGCAAAAACCACCGCCGCCAACTCCAAGTCATGGGTGGGATAGTTTACTTCGTACGGCCTTAACTGCTGAGACGCGTACGCAACAACCTTTCCATCTTGTATCAACATGCATCCTAGTCCCGTGTGTAACGCATCACAGTAAATCACGAATTCCTTTCCAACCTCCAGTTGAATCAATACCAGAGCCTCTGTCAAAATCCTTTTCAACCTTTTGAAACTTCCTTACTGCTTGTCCGACCAAACAAATGGAACCCCTTTCCATAATAACTTAGTCAGTGGTGCCACAATCGAGGAAAATCCTTCAACATACCTTTGGTAATACCCGACTAGACCAAGAAAACTCTGAATTTCTGCTACTGATCTAGGCGGCTTCCAATCCAACACCGCTTTAATTTTTCGAGGGTCCACCCTAATCCTCTCTGCTGACACAATGTGACCTAGAAAAGTAACTTCCCTCAGCCAGAATTCACACTTGCTGAATTTGGCATAAAGCTGCTTCTCCCTCAGAATCTGTAGAACCACTCGTAGATGTGAATCATGCTCCTTCTCTGACCTTGACTAAACCAAGATGTCATCAATAAAAACCACGAAAAACTGATCCAAGTAGGGTTGGAACACACGGTTCATCATATCCATAAATGCTGCTAGTGCGTTAGTCAACCCAAATGGCATCACTATGAACTCGTAATGACCATAGCGAGTTCTGAACGACTTCTTATGAATATCCGACCCCTTGACCTTAAGTTGATGATACTCTAACCTTAAATCTACCTTCGAAAAGACTGAGGCCCCTTTTAACTGATCGAACAAGTCATTGATCCTCAGCAACGGGTACTTTTTCTTGATTGTTAGCTTATTCAATTGACAATAGTCAATGCACATGCATTGAACCATCATTCTTCTTAACAAATATCACCGGTGCTCCCCATGGTGACACACTTGGTCGAATAAGCCCTCTATCCAACAACTCCTGGATTTGTGCTTTCAATTCCACCAACTCCTTTCGCCCTTATGTATGGAGCAATAGATACCGGCGCTGTTCCTAGAAGAAGATCAATTCCAAACTCCACTTCTCGATCTGCAGGTAATCTCTGAAGCTCTTCTAGGAAAACATCAGGAAATTCCTTCACCATCCTAACGTCCCCAACAGTTAGGTCATTGGCTTTCAAAGCCCATACAAACATTAAAACTGCCTCGCATCCTTTTCTCACCATCCTTTCTGCTCTTAGGGCAGTCACCACATTCGACAAACAATTCCCCTTTTCTCCTATCACCAACACTTCACCTCCCTCAGGGGTTCTTAACACCATTTGCTTGGCTGCATAATCTAAGTTAGCTTGGTACTTTATCAGCCAATCCATGCTTAATATTGAGTCGAACTCCCCGAACGATAATTCCATCAGATCCGTCAGGAAAACTATTCCCTGAACTTCTAAAGGTACCTCCTAAAAAAGTTTATCTACTACCACAGATTGTCCTAATAGGCTAATTATTGTCATCGCCCTAGGGGTAATTTCAGAATCTAAACTTAAAGTTCCAGACACACTACTAGCAACATATGTGTATGTCGATCCAATGTTAATCAATGCAGTGTAAGGTAATCCAAATATTAAAAACATACCGATTATAACATCCGTGCATCAGCCTCCTCTCGACGTCTGGCAGCATATACCAACCCCGGTTGCCTCACCTCAGTGTTTTCTACCCCTCGGCCTGGTGCTCCTCGGCCTCGACTGAAACCGTTATCACCTCTGGCCGGACCACAACCCCTCTGCGACTGTTGATCTCCTCTACCCGGCTGAGCATTTCCTTTCTCTACAGATCTTACCTCATCCCGTGGCTAAGGACAGTCTCTTATTTGATGATCCATAGATCCACACCTAAAGCACTTCCCACTACCTGCCCAACACTCACCTATGTGGAACTTACCACATCGAGCACACTTTCGTGTTTGGCTAGCAGCAACAGGTCTCTCAGCTCGTCTCGGTCCATCTGATCTAGGTCTTTTCTGAGTATGCACGACTGTCCCTGATGATCCAAAATTTCTATTACCCGCACCGCTATCTCTATCCCAATTTAGCTTTTCCATCTGTTTCACCTCGTCAGCTATCTTAGCTTTCTCCACAAGCACAATAAATTCCCGCTCTCGTTGTGGAGCTATCAACACACGTAGATCGTCCTTCAGGCCATCCTCAAAATGAACACATCGCTCATGTTCTGTGGCCACTATCCCTCGAGCATAACGACAAAGGCATAAGAATTTCACTTCATAAGCCGCCACCGACCTACTTCCCTGAACCAGATTCAGGAATGCTCTGCGCTGCGCATCCACATAGCTAGTCCCAATGTACTTACTCTGGAACGCCGTCCTGAAGTAATCCCAGGTGATACGGTTAGCTCGGTACCATCCTTAACCGTAAGCCACCATTGATACGCTTCGTCCCGGAGGAGGGACACCACTCCCTTCAGCTTCTCCTCTTCCGTGAAGTCAAGATCATCCATTATATGCTCCATTGCTTCCAACCAATACTCTGCTATACTAGGAGCTACACCTGAAATGCCCTTAAACACCTCTACCCCATTGGCTCTAAGTCACTCCCAAGATGCACTTTCTGCCCCGTGCCCATGCCCATGCCTCCCCGTAACTCTCTAAAACTTGTAATATTGCTCGAGATACAAGATCATCTCCGACCGTCTGATCTTGAAATTCTGCCTCCACAGTTGGTGGCACTGGTACCTCATTCCCTGACTCAAGACTAGACCCTACAGGTTCTGACACAGTAATCCTACCTCTACCTCGGCCACGTACACCACGTCCCCTAGTGCTCATTCTACCGTTCACGATTTATCTAATTAGAAATTTTATGAATTAATAATTCTTTCTTCCACTGATTAATAGGGGACAGTCTTATGGAAAGTAGTTTTAACAGTAGTTCTTTTGAATTCAAATTCTATCTACAAAGTTCAGTTTTCAAGTCTGTATTTCCTAATTCTAGAATTCACATTCAATCAACATCAAACAGAGCACCACATACATGCATCAAACACACAAGTAAACATCCATGAACTCACACTCATCACCTATGGGTATTTTCATCATTTCACTACCCAAAGGTATTTTTGTAATTTTAACCTACAAGGGTATTTTCGTAGTTTTCCAAAATAGGGTTCCTTGGTGATTTTACAAAATAGGGGTATTTTGGTAATTTTGAAATCCAAGGGTATTTCGATAATTTTGCAAACTAGGGGTATTTTGAGAAATTTTCACAAATCAAGGGTATTTAGGTATTTTTCTCAAACTTAGGGTATTCTGGGTAATTTACAAAATTAGGGGTATATAAGCAATTTTATAAAGACAGGGTGATGGTCTCTTTCGGGTTTTAGTTATAAATTTTAGCCCGTCAACAAGTCCTCGTGGCTAAGGTGAATAAGTACTACGCTGTGTAGGATTCCAAGAAGAGGAGGTGAACCGCTAGGGCTGCTTAAATACCAAGCTCTTCCTGGATCCAATCCTAGACATGCGTATGGCCGTTACCACACCCTAACACTGTAACTTGTTCACAGACATGTTTAATTAGAAATTAAGTCATATGAGATTTGAAGAAGTGTTTACACTAAACCTAAAGTCCATCAAGCTTTAATCATACTAGCCTACGTCCCTACGAAGCCCACCATACATATCACATCAAAGGTTAGAATACTTACCTGGGTGGATCGGGTGCCGGTAAACTCGAAGGCCATATTTCAACAAAAACTTTTCTCAACTTACATCACTTTTACAAATCACTACTAGACCCATTTCACAGCCCGAGTTTTGAACTTGGCTTTGATACCAAAAATGTAACACCCTAAACCCGACCCATGCATCATGACCGGATCTGGTATGCTACGGGTTGAATCTTGAAAACTTTACTCTGAAGGGTTTTGGAAATACTTAGTTTATTATAGCCGAATAATCAATTAAATGTGAAATTTTGGAAACAACTTTAACATTTGCGTTGATTGAGTTTGAAAAGATTATTTATCATTTCATTTTATATTTAAGACCTTGAAGAAAACATAAGCTTGAAAAAAAAAACCAACATAATGAAAAAAATAAATCGAAACCTAAGTTATGGAGGCCTTATTACAAAAATGTTCCCAAAAATTAAAACTTAACTGAAAACAAAACCAAAAATAGTCATGTAGATAATAGTCTTAATGGCCCCTCGAGTTCGCCTTGGCTCCACTATCCACGAACTACTGCTCATCTGAAAAGTGGGAAAAATAAAAGGGTGAGTCACAAAGACTCAGTGTGCAAATCTCGAAATCACATGAAAGCCTTGGGCCCACAAACACATTATGGCCCTTGGCCCATACACAATGGTAACAAAATATTTCATGCAACATGGCCCATCCCAAACCTAAGAGTCCCTCCTCTACACACCCCCGTACCAACCATCACACCGTGGGGATTTCTACAATCAACCCTCCATCAGCTACACACCACGTCGACAGCTGTGCTGCCTGTCATAAAGACCGATCACCATGTGACCTATGTGGTAAAGCTACCGATCGCTTATGCGAACTTCAGAAAATACATTATAGTATTTCGATAGCTATGCTACCTGTCATAAAGACCGATCACTATGTGACCTATGTGGCAAAGCCACTGATCGCCTCGCGACTTGCTCCCTTTCCATAAATCAATAAATCCTATCCCATGCATACATACGTGCAAGAATCAAAACATTAAGCCATTTAAACCGATCACAGACTTTCACATACATCGATACACATAGAGAAGTTTCTATGATTACGTACCTGGCATCCCTGCCTACCTTTTTGGGTATTACAACTGTTCATCCAGCCTCTCTTTCCGGCTTTTAGCCCATATCATACACATATATATTACAACAATACTTATATGTTAAGGATCTACACACCTGGTTACGATTAAGATGACACTGTCTATGTCGACACTATCACCAGTAGCTACGACTGCTAACAGTCTAAGATTTTGTTCTGAAGCCGGTCCACAACCCGGTGGCCAATCCCGCACTGCTGACATCGCTCACTTCTTAAACTTAGGGATTGGTTTAATGATCCAATCCTCTCCTTTGCCTGATCCATATTTGATTCCATCAAGAGTCCTTGTCAGAACTACTATAACGACATAGGGTTGTTAAACCATATCATATGATTAAGATCTTAAGTAGGATAACGAATCTAACAGAAATCTAATGAAAACCCCTTACCTTGAAATTTCGAAATAGATAGGATACTTAAAGATTAATGGTTTCTGGCTTTTGAGATCTAGATGATTCGATCTACTCTGATTTCTCGAAGTGCCACCCAAAAGAACATGAGATTAGTGGAAAAGTCAAACTAAAGATGGCCTATCAACCAACTAGCCATTAGGCTATGGTCTAAAAAAAAATCGAAAGAGAAGGGAAAAAGAACAGAAGAAATCGGCACTCACCTTAACACAGAGAATTCGGCAACTCCTAGGGAATTTCGACTTTTTAGAAGATCAGAAAGAAAGGATGATCTCAAGAGATCTATGAAGATTCAACTTTGATGAAGAAATCAGCAGAAGAGAATAGGAGGTATTCGGCTTTGGAGATGAGAAGAAAGTTCAGAGTTTCGGTCTTTGAATGAAAGTGAAGATTTAGAGATTTCGGCTTTTGAAGTAATCAAAAGATAAGAAATTGCAGAGAATGACTGAGAGTTTCGGCACAGAGAATGAGAAAAAGAATAGGGTTCAAATGCCAGAATTGAAGAGATACCACCCCAATTTCTAGAGAATTTTTGGCACTTACTTATCTAAACCCTAAAGTGCCCTTCCTGATAACTAACAATTAATCAAGTAGTAGCGGAAATTTTGGCACCCCTTTGCCATAAAGAAACAGATTTCTTTCCCCCTCTAGGAGATGGAATTTTGGCCAACACTTGGAATTTCGGCCAACACTGCACTCAGCAGATAACTCCTATCTTTTCTTCTTTATCTTAATCTATTCATACCCTTAGAAGAGGCCTAAATAACATTACCTCTCCCTACTATTATCGACACAATATCCACATTATCCAAATAGATAAATCTTCCTATTTTAAAGCATCCTAACTGCCCCCACTCTCCTCTCCTTTGACGCCAAAAATAATTAAAAATAAGTAGGTAATGCGACTCGAACCTTGGATCCCCTTACTGCTTTTCACGCCACTGTCCACTGGGCCACTAGCCCATTTTTGCGTTTTAATACGCAGATAATGTCTTTTAAGCCCAGACCTATCTAGCTTTCCACTAAAGTGCCCAAACCAAAAATTTGATTAAGGCCTCAGCCCAAACCTGAGCCCAATCTGAACCCCTTAAACACTCTAATTATCACATTGAACGTAACACACATCAAATGCAAAGGCCCACTAATTCAGGATGTTACACGAAGGTAAGGTATAGGTAACACAAGAAAAGCCAAAACTAGTAATCAAGGAGTACAAACCTCGCATACCTTATCCCGAAGCAATGAAAAGAGACGATTCAGAGGAACAGTTCGGTAAGTTTCTTAAACTCTTAAAGAAAGTACATATTAACTTTCCTCTCCTTGAAGCTCTTTTTCGATACTGACTCGAGGAAATTTTTAAGACGACTCTTGACCAACAAACGCAAATTAGACGAAGAGCACCACGTGGAGCTAAACGCAATGTTCTCAAAGAATTCTACAAAATAAACCGCCACAAAATTAAAAGATCCGGAAGTTTTACAATTCCATGTTTAATTGGTAGTTTATCTATTGATAATGCTTTAGCCGATTTAGGTCAAGCATCAATGTTATGCCTTATAAAATGTTTAAACAACTAGGTCTAGGAAACCTGCACAAACTAGGATGAGCATTCGCTTAATCGATAAAACTATCGTAATTCCTAGGGTATAATAGAAACTGCTTCTAATCAAAATTGATAATTCATATTCCCAGTAGATTTTGTTGTCTTAGGCATGAATGAGGACAATTTGATTCGTTTAATTTTAGGAAAACCCTTTCTAGCAACTGCCAGGACTAAAATTAATGTTGGTACAGGAGAACTCATTCTTCGTGTAGGTGACGAATCAATTAGTCTACAAGCTTTTGACTCGGCCAGGACATCAAGTGATGAAGGTGAGAAAGTAAATTTAGTTGATAATCAAATTGTTCAACTTTCACCACAGGAAACACCACAAGGCTACAAACTTGAGCTGAATCATGGGCCCCAAGCCGTACAAGCTCACAACAGTGAATTGTTAGTGGATCCAAACCCAGAGAAGAACCTGTGGTAAGAAAATGTAAGGTTGAGGTGTACCATGATTTACCAAAATTGGCAATTACAGAGTACCAACCTAGTGTGCCATATCCTGATGCAATAAAGAAAGACCACACAGAGGAAGAATTTGGTGAACTCACACTTCGTGTAGATAACGAAACAATCACTCTTCAAACTCTTAACTCAGCTAGGACATCGAGTAATAAAGATACGAACGTTAATTCTATTGATAATCATTTGGTTCAACCTTCTTTACAGGAAGCATCACGAAATCACTTAGCTGAGCTAGATCCTAGACCTTGTGCCAACAAAGAAGAAATACTTAAGGAACAAAGCCTTAGGGTTGACAAAATAAAAGAGCAGGAAACATAAATCAAAGAGGAATAGGAATCACACGAAGTGAAACCGAATGAGCCCCCAGACGAGTTGATAGGAACAACGAATCACTTCAAATTAGGAGATCAGGTATTGTTGAATAAGGAAGACCCTTGAATCACCAATTCAAACCTCAAGACAAATGAAGAAATCACTTTTGAGGTACTAAATGTCTTCCTATACGGCACAGTCGAGGTCAGTAATCCTAAATTCATCACTTTTGAGGTAAACATTACTCGACTTAAACTATATATCCATAACTGAAGTGATCGCATGAGAAAGGATTTTCACCTCCTCAAACCACCATGACCATACGAATGAGAGGTAAAGTCTAGCTAAAACTATAAACGAGCGCTTCTCGGGAGGCAACCCGAGTACTATCCCATTTTTACATTTTTTTATTTTTTATTTTTTATTTTTTTTCTTTTTAGCACCTAACCATAAACTAACCAAAGAGCAGATTTCTAGGCCACACGGCCCTACACAAGGGCATGCCCGTGGCCGTGTGGAAGCCAGGGGATGAACCAGGGGCGTGCTAGTAGCCATGCACGGCATAGAAAATTTTTTTCCCAACACGAGTGGCGATAACAGTCCACGCTCGTGCCGACGCCCCGTGCGAGGTTACTGACTTGTCAAGCATGGGCCAAACACGGCCGTGCCTCCCAACCGTGCCAACATTCTGACTTATCAAACATGATCGTAGCACGCCCGTATTAAATGATCGTGTGAAGAAAGACACGGGTGTGCCATGACACCCACGGCCATGCCCGAACACCCTGAATGCGTTCAAAATTCAAAATCCCAAAACACGGGCTACATCTCTATTTAAACCTCATTCCTCATTTTTCTAGTTGTCTTTCATTTTCCATTATTTATTTTTGTTTTATTTCATCATTATTTTTTTACTTTATTTTATTTTATTTTCTTCTTCTTATTCTTTATGGCATTTAGATTTAGCTTAGGATACAATAAAACCAAGCCGACCACTTCGAGGATTCAATTTTAAACGGTTCGAGACGCTTCCCCATGTTCACCTCCAATCTTATCCGGTTTCTTTTCATAGACTTCATCCAAAAATTTAGGAAGTGTTACTTCTCCCCTTCTCTTTTGATTTTATTATTACATAATTATTTATCTATCTTTGTACATTGAGGGCAATGTACATCTTAAGTTGGGGGGTAAAAGTGCCTGACTTTTTGCATTATTCTCAAAATTTGCATTATTCTCGAATCCTGAATTTTAAACTTGTTCAAAAGTATTTTTTTCCCATATTACTAATTAGGATGAAATTTCTAATGATTTATGATTGTTATTGATATGTTTTAGAGTAAGTCCTAGTTAATAGTGCATTGATGATTAAATTTGAAGGATACTAGAGAATCAAGCATGATAAGTCTACTTTCTAAAAATTAAAATTGATGGGTCGTTGAGCTGAATTTGAGTATTGCCTTGAAATTTAGAATTTATAAGGATTGATGTCAAAAACACTCATAATTTTTTGTGAGATTTTGAGCCTTATAGAGTATATATTCTTTTTCGTGCTCACTTTATTAATTATGAGTCTGTCAACTTTGAACTATTATTCTAGAACTTGCCTTGTTTATACATGTCAATACCACACTTTTGATTTGATATACAGAGATGATAAAGGCAACTAGGTTTTAACCCATTCACTCCACTACAAAGCCTACCTACATAAATAACCCCTAGTGAACCCATTTGATCCCAACAACCCTTTTTATTGAATTACCCGTTTGATATTAACCCAAAACCCTTTGTATTTGTTATCAACATTCTTTTGACTACCCCTTTATCGAGGATTGATTTGATCAGTTGCCGAATTAGGTTATTTCAATTATCAAAGTTCCTTCTATTATGTTTTTTTAGTTTGTTATTAAAAAAAAAAAACAAGTATATTCAATATTAGTTATATGATTAAATGGGCTCATACTTTTAAAATCCTAATTGTTGAAGAAGAGCTCTTAGTATAAGTATTGTCAAGTAAAAGTACTATTAGCTTTCAATTTAGGTGATTACTTATATTAGTCCATATTTCTAGTAGGTAACTTGTTAGTCAAGTCTCGATTCTAACCTTCTAATTTCGGCTTGTATCTGCACCTTTTAACCCAAGCCCCGTTACAACCCTGATTAAAGAGCTTTTGATTTGTGTATCATCTCATATACAGTGGTGGAGATTTGATTTTCAGGCAAGCTTATCGAATTAACTTTTCAGGTTCGACTGATGAGTGCTTTTTCTTGATCTTTAAACACTTTGAGTGATTTGAGTGAACTTTTAGTGAGGATGTCAATCCTTGTCGGTTTTGAATTAAAGGTAATTATTCAGATAAGGGGAGACACCTATGTTTTCGTACTACAAAGGTATGACTTATCTTGATTAAATCTTTAGGGTTCTTTCAGTTGAATTATCCATGTATAAATTATCTATGAATTATATAAAGTTCATTTTAATTATAAGTTGAGAATTTTGCTTGAGGACAAGCAAAAGCTTAAGTGTGGGGGTATTTGATAAACCATAAAAGTAACATATTTTAATCCCATATTTAGTATGCTTTTTGATGATTTAGCCCTTTATTTTATATAAAAGTTGCTTGTAATCCTTTCTTTTCAAGTCATATACTCAGTAAAGCACCCGAGGATAAAAATAACACAAAATAGGCTTAAAATGGAGCAAATGAGCCTTAGCAAGAAATCAACACGGCCTGGCCCAAAGCCCACACGATCGTGCCTCACCGATTACCTAGAGCACGGCCTCAACTCATTCACACACGGCCGTGCATCATCCATTTACCACACACGGACCTGCCGGTGATCTACATGGCCGTGTCCCAATCGATAGGCTTGAAGCACGACCTGAATCCCGACTTAACACGGCCGTGCCCAAAATGACAGAATCAAGGCACGGCCCAACCTCGATTGACACGGACGTGTGCCATGGGCGTGCCCCTGCTATGGGAATGAGGAATTTCACTCGAATTTGGATGCTTGAAGCCAAAGAAACATACTCCTAAGTCCATTTAAACATCCTAGGAGGAATTCTACTTGAATTGGGATACTTAGGAGCCATGTAAAGCATCTCAAAGCCTATATAAACACCCAAGGTAGCAACTAAAAAGGGGAGTTTGGCAGAAGCCAAAATAGGGGGCAGAGGCTTTTGCCGAAGCTTTCAACTTTTAGGGAAATACTCGAAGGTAGCCAGTTGATCCATCTCAAGAAGCTGAAGCTCCATTCAAGACGGAGATTCTCCTCTTCAATTCCTTCAGGGGGTTTTAGGGATTTCTTATGTTTTGTTTTATCTTTTCTCTTGAGATGTTTTCTTATTTAGTTATGAACTAAACCCTTCAGATACCTGAAGGGGATAAAACCTATGATGGATTTTGTTATTTGATTTCTAAATTATGTGATAAGTACTTAGTTTATTCTTAATTATGTTGCTTAATTTAATCTGATGTGCTTAGGTAGAGGAGGAATAGACCCTGCCTAAGAGTAGATTTTGCATAATTGAGCAGAGTTGATTGGGCGCCTAGAGATAAGGTTACGAGATTTTTGTCAGATTAGGGTGAAACCTAATATAGGAATCTATTGATCGATTTACTGCTTCCTTAGGGGGTTATTATAAGAGAACGAGAGTTCCACTAATTAACCTAAGGTTAGATGTTATTCACCTAAAGAGAGGGTTTAATATAATTTAGGGAGTCTCACGGATCAAGCTAAGTAAAGAAATCATATGGTTTGGGGAATAAATAATAAGTGAAGCCATAGGTAGATTCTTCCTGAGGGTATCATCTTCATCAACTGAGTTTTCCTAAAGTCTTTCTCTAATTCATTCATTTGTCTTTGCATCTAGTTTAGTTTTTTTCATTAGATTAATAAACCAATCCCTCCATATTTCAAGCTAAATAATAGAAAGAAAGTGAGTAGTAGTACTTTTAGGTGCCCTTGGGTTCGATAAGATATTCTTGCCTAAACTATACTACTGTTCGATAGGTGCACTTGCCTCTATCGTTGTCATAGTTAGTCTACAGGTTCGATCATTCTTTCTATAAATATTAAAACTCGACTGTTTGACACGATCATTTGCATTCTCCCCTTTGTCACTAGATGTCCTAACTGAGTCGAGAGCTTAAAGACTGATTGATTCGTTACCTACACGAAGTGTGAGTTCACCTGTACTAACATCAATTTTAGATCTGGCAGTTGGTAAAAAGGGTCTTCCTAAAATTAAGGGGATACTATTGTCTTCATCCATATCTAAAACAACAAAGTATGCTGGAATATGAATTTGTCAACTTTAACTAGTACATCTTCAATTATACCCCTAGGAATTTGAATAGTCTTATCAGCTAGTTGAATACTCATCCTAGTTAGCTTGGGTTTCCCTAGGCCTAGCTATTTAAACATTTTAGAAGGCATAACATTGATGCTTGCCCCTAAATTAGCTAAAGCATTATCAATAGATAAACTACCAATTAAACATGGAATTGTAAAACTCCCTGGATCTGTTAATTGTCGTGGTAGCCTATTTTGCAACATTGCTGAGCATACTGCATTTAATTGCACATATGACTCCTCGTCTAACCTCCGCTTATTTGTCAAAAGCTCTTTTAAAAATTTCCTTGAATCTGGTATTTACAAAAGAGCTTCAAGAAACGGTAAGATAATATGTAATTTCTTTAAAAGTTTAAGAAACTTATCGAACTGTTCGTCTGTGTCATCTTTTTTTTATCACATTGGGGTATGGTATTCGAGGTTGGTATTCTTTAATTACTAATTTTGGCTTTTCTTGGCTTATCTAAACCTTTCCTTCACTTACAACAGGTTTTTACCTTGTCTCAGGTTCAGATTCTATTATCCCTTCACTGTCATGAGCTGCTATGGCTTAAATTTGCTCTTTTGGGTTAGTCTCAGTGTTACTTAGCAAGCTATCTTGTCCTCGTTCGGTGATCAGATTAGTGAGTTGCCCTAACTGGTTCTCGATTCCTTTAATTGATGCTTGTTGATTTTAAGTGTTATTTCGGTGTTTTGGAAATGAGTTTCGGACACCGCTATGAATTTTGTCAGCATCACCTCATGGTTCGACTTCTTTTCCTTTGGGTAGGGCTGTTGTTGGAAGTTTGGAGGAAGTTGTTGTCTCTGATTTCCTTGACCACCCCATGAAAAATTGGGGTGGTTCCTCCAACCTAGATTATAAGTATTACTATAAGGGTTATTTTGAGATCTGAAATTGTTACCCGTATAGTTTATTTGTTCGCTTTCTATGCCCGAATTGTAGTGTGGGTACTCAAGATTTTCCATGCCTCCTAGATTTGAATCACATTGCATTATTGGATGTACCTGTGAGGAACCACACAAACCATCAATCTTTTTATTTAACATTTCTACCTAATTTGATAGCATGGTTAATGCGTCGAGGCTGAAAACTCCGACTGTTTTTGTTGGCCTTATCCTTGTAACTTGCCATTGATAGTTGTTCAGTGACATCTCCTCTATAAATTCATAGGCTGCTTCAGGAGTTTTGTTATTCAAGGTTTCATCGGCTGCTAAACCAATTAACTGCCAGGTTGAGGGGTTCACACTGTTGTAAAAAGTTTGGACCTGTAGCCACATGGGTAATCCATGGTGTGGGCACCTTCTCAATAGATCTTTGCATCTCTCCTATGCATCGTATAATGTTTCTAAATCCATCTGTACAAAAGAAGAGATATCATTCCTTAATTTGGCCGTTTTGGCCGGCGAAAAATATTTTAATAAAAAATTTTCGGTCATTTGATCCCATGTAGTGATTGATCCTCGTAGAAGAGAATTCAACCACTATTTGGCTTTATTCCTCAATGAAAAAGGGAAATAACCGATGATGAATGGCATCATTAGAAATGCCATTTATTTTGAAGGTATCACAGAATTCTAGAAAATTTTCTAAATGAGTATTTGGGACTTCGTCCTGCAAACCATCAAATTGAACAAATTGTTGAATCATTTGAATAGTGTTAGGTTTTAGTTCAAAATTATTAGCAGCTATAGCAGGCCTAAAAATACTCGATTCAGCTCTTGTAAATTAGGTTTAGCATAATCATACATAGTCCGAGGAGCATGGTGTTCGACCATCTCCTGAGGTAGTAGATTATTCTCAGCCATCTCTTCGTTCGTATTAACTTCGTCTCCTTGCTCTTCTTCTATGTATTGTAGGCTTCTCCTTATTTCTCTTCGGTGTCTGCGAATTGTGCTTTCAATTTCACTGTCGTAAAGTAGTGGTCCTGTCGGGTTCCTTCTAGTCATAAACTAGAGGTACCTACTGGGAATAGATAAAAAGAAAAATAAAATTAGAAAAGTAAAAATAAAATGTAATAGCAAAATAAAATAAAATATGGCTAAATTAATAAAAATTTAGCTTTCTTAATATTTTAGTTCCCCGGTAATGGCGCCAAAAACTTGATCGTGTGTCAGAGTTTTAAAAATTTATAAAAAGAATGATCGAACCTAGAAACTAACTAAGACAACGATGGAGGGAAGCGCACCTATCGAACAATAGTACAGTTTAGTGGCAAGACCGGATTATCGAACCCAAAGGAACCAAAAGTACTAATACTAACTTTTTTTCTATTATTTAGCCTAAGAATTAAAGGAATCGTTATCTAATCTAAAATTAACTAACTACTAAGCTAAAGATGCTTAAGACAAAGATAATGAATTGGGGAAATACTTGGGGAAAAACAAATTGATTAAGATAGTACCCGAGGAAGAATCCACCTAGACTTCACTTATTATTTAACTCTGAACTAAATGATTTATTCACTTGACTTGATCCGTAAGATTCCCTAATTTATATTAATACCTCTTTCGAGGATACTAACGTCTAACCCTAGGTTGATTAATTGAAATCTCTTTCTAATTAAAACCCTTAGAATTGCATTAACTCGATCTATGGACTTCCATATTAGGTTTGACCATAATCCGGTAAATTTTCGTCATCCTATTTCTAGGGTTACGATCAACTTTGCTTAACTATGCTAGATCTACTCTTAAACAGGGACTTTTGCTCCACTGCCTAAGCACATCAATACTTGAATCAATATCCTGGAATATTAAAACAAGAATTAAGAACACATAGTTAAGAACAAATCAAGTATTTATCATACAACTCATAAAACAATAACAAGATCTGTCTTAGGTTTCATCCCCCTCAGGTATCTGAGGGTTTAGTTGATAATTATAAAAGAATACATCTCAGAAGAAAATATAAAACAAAACATAAAGAAAACCCTAAAACCTCTAAAAGAATTGAAGGAGAGATCATCAGTCTTGAGTATGATCCTGGCTTCTTGAGATGAATCAACTGGCTTTCTTCAAGTGAATCCCACAATTCGGCCCATCTGGCTTGGCTCTTTGGCCTAGCTGAACACCCCTTTAAAGGTTGGCCTCTAGGGTGTTTATATAGGCTTTTGGATTGGCTTTCTTTGCCTCTAAGTACCCTAATCTGAATGAAACTCTTCTTTGCTATGACAGGGACACACCCGTGTGCCACGTCTGTGTGAATCGAGTTATAGGCCGTGGTCAGTCCTGCTAAAGAGGCACGGTAGTGTGACTTAGGGCCCAGGCTGTGTGGATTTCTTACTTTGGCCCATTTTCTCCATATTCGACCTGTTTCTTGTTCTTTTCATCCTCTAGTGCTCTCCTGAGTATAAAACATGAAAACAAAGGATTAGGAGCACCTATTTCCATAATTAAAGGAATAAATCATCCAAAAGTATACTAAATGTGGGATTAAAATATGTTCATATTATGGTTTATCAGAATTGTAATGACCATGTTTCCAGTGGTCCCGAAAATTATGGTTTCAAAATGTCTTTTCCATAAAACGTGTTTGTAGATATTAATATTTAATATTTATGAGACTAGTATAGAAATATATTAAAGTTGGTCTAGTAATTTTGCTTAATTGATACTAAATTAAGGTACAAGTGTAATGATACTAAAGTCAGTGGAATTGGAAATTATGATTCCAAGATCCCATTTCCATAAATCGAGTCTAAAAATATTATTAAATAATATTTATGAGTTAATTATAATTTTATATTAAATTTTGATTAGATAAATTTGCTAATTGGCTAGTTAGTAAAAGTACAAGTGGTTCGACCTTAAATTTAGTGGTTTTGGAAAATGAGGTATCAGGACATCATTTCAGTAAACTGAGTCTATAAATACTTGTATTAAATATTTACGAAGTTATTTTAGAATTGAATTGAATTTTGGGCAGGTAATTTTGTCGAAATAGTGCTTAATTGGGGTATAGGGACTAAATCGTAAAAATGTGAAAGTTTAATTATTAGTAGATCATAATGTAAAGCATAGCTAAGGGACTCATAAGATAATTAAACGATTGGTTTAATAGTGGTGGACAGTAATGGAACATTATATTTATGTATTTGGTATTATATTAGTTAATTAAGTTATAAAATAAAATTGTAAGTAAAATAATAATAATAAAACATAATGTTAGCCGAAACATTAAGGGTGAAGAAGAAGACCTTATGACCTAGGGTTCTTGATTTTTCAAGCTTCAATCGGATAGTCAATTTAGTCCATTTTCTTGTAATTTTTATGTTTTCAAAATCTTGGGAGCTTAAGTTAGCTGACCCATATAGTAATTTTCAGTACTGTTAAAGATTTAGAATGTTTCCATGGTTAAATAGTTAAAGTTTTAGGTGTTAATTTGATAGTTTTGAAGTTTAGTATTGAAAATGGATTAAATTGTAAAGCCAATTGATGGTTTTATGGGATTAAATTGCACAAATTTCAAAATTTGTGGCAGAAATGAAAATTAGGAAGTTAAATTAGGCCTAAAGTGAAATCAGTATAAAATTTGGAGGCTTAATTTGAAAGTTATGCTAGTCTTGATTTTAAGGACTAAACTGAATAAAATGTAGAAGTTACATATATTTGCAATTGAATGCGAAAATGATTGTGTATTTATGATTTCATATATTTATGTTAATCCGTAGCTAACGTCGACTTGGATTCCTCCAAATGGGAAGGAAAAGATACGGTCATTGGCAAATAGCTCTGAGTTTATGGTTTGTATTTCTATAACCTGAACATTTTCATTTGTATCATTACGAACTGCGTTGCATGGTAATAACATATGATTGTATTTTTATGATTTTGTATATTTATGTATGGAACATCCCGAAATTGGGCCTAGTAGGATTGGGCCCAATGGGCCTTGGGCGTAGGAATGTTTAAAATTTTGAGAACAAGAGAATGACATTATTACAAATTGGACTTGTTAGTTAAGTGAATTTGGAGTTTACAGGGTTTCTATGAAGTCTCGAGTTTAATTGGGCCTTAGGAAAAATTTGGTATTTTAGCACTTTAAGGAGAGATGGTAAGTAGCTTCAAGGCTTATAGAAATAAATGAATAAATGGTTAGCACAAGTGAGCAATTAGTAAAGAGGTTATGGCATTAAGTGAAGTACCTTAAGGGAAGAGGTTCAAATCCCTTTGTGTGCAATGTTTGGCTAATAATGTTGCACTCTTTCCTTAAGTATCGGCGAAGGACTATTTATGGCAAGGGTGGACTTCATTATTTTTGGTAAGGTGGCTATAAGAATAAGGCAAGGTTGAAGTTGGGGAAAGGGATCAAGAGAAATAGGTAAGTAAGGGGGACAAGAGGCTTATTCTGTGGATGGTGTTTTGGAAAGCTTGGGTGGCCAAACTTTTATCCTAAGGAGGGATGCATGTGGACGGTTTTGAGGTAGATAGGTGGCTAAAAATTTTACCTTGGCATTTGGTAAGGTCTTGGTTTTGTTTTGGCAAAATTTCCCTTTGCCAACTTTGTGTCATCTCTCCCATTTTGCAACTCTCCTTGCCGAAACATATTAGCACAATAGTGCATTTTCTCTTCTCTTGAATTGGTCACATATTCATCTTTTGTCTAATCTCCTTGATAGCTAAATATCATTGTTCATTCTCCTCCATAACCGAAACCTTTCCATCGTTCTTTCTTTCTCATTCCTTAAGCAATCGGTAAGTATTCTTTCCAATGTTTTATTTTCTCTTCTTATGACCGAATCCATCCTTTGGTTTTTGGATGGTCATTTTGACCTAGACCATCACCTTACCTTCTCTCATACGAGATCGTTTTCTTCTTCGTAGTGATATACAGGGAGGCCGAATACCACAACATCACCTAATCATCTCTAGTCATAGGACGATCGTGAGAAACGAGATTATAATCGATTAAGGTAAGGAAGATCTTTCATAGTCTATTCAATATCTCCATTTGGTTTTTGAGTTAATCAGATTGAAGGTTGGCTAATTTATATTGTTGGTAGGATCGATTCTTGGTGCATCGAGGGAGATCACAGTCGTGGTGTTGAAATCAGTAGAAAGCACAACTCGTAATCAAGGTGTGTAATCCCGTACCCTTCCGAATATATGTTTGAAATGGTGAGTAAGTCTCACACCTTCTTGAAATTTTACAAGAAATATTCTGTGATTCAGTATAAATACAGAAGAAAATCGATAACCGGCATCCGTGATCACTCGGACGTGCGTATGCTCGTAGTGGTAATCATGTTTTTTAATAAAATAGTTTCGGTCAGAAACAGTGATGTGTATTTGAAAAATCACGAAAAATTGGATAAAAGGAATTACAAAGTGAGTAAGATATCAAATTAAATATTACTGTGTCTACTTTAATATGGAAGAAACGGATAAGGAAAAGGAATATTATATTCTGAGATATGTTAATTTTAGTGAGAATGGTTCTGAATGACTTCGGGGTATTCTGTTCTATCTTGGAAAAATCGTATAAAATTTTAAAAAGTGAACTATGAGATATAATTTATGTGTATGGATTCCTTAGTGAGCCTATTATTAATGGAGACAAGTGGGAGCAGTATATGAAAACTGTACAGTGAGATATTTGGATTTTGCGTAAGAGAGGTCAGAATAGTTGGACAGTGAAACAAGGGAAACTTTAAGGAATAAACTGTACTAAATGACTAAGGTAAAAATTCTGGAAAAATTGTAGTAAGAAGAAATATGAGTCTAGTTTTAAGGAAAATTTACAGATTTAGACTTTGAGATTCCTAACATGAGTTATAGTCAATTTAGTCAGTATGACGCAGATGGACAGTTTCAAACTTTTATGCCCCAAATTAGTAGTTAAGCCTAGGTTGCGAAATTACCATAATACCCTTAGAGGGTAAATTACCGAAATACCCCTGGGTTGCGAGATTACCGAATTACCCTCAACGGATAAAATTACAAAAATGCCCTTATGGGCCAAATTACGAAAATTCCCTTATGGGTCGAATTACGAAATTGCCCTCAATGGACTAAGTCGATAAAAGTGATATATGGGCCAATTGTGATATTTGATATATGGGCCAAATGTGATATTTGATATATATGCCTAATGTGATATTTGCTATATGGGTCAAAATGTGAAACGGGCCAAATTGTGAAATGGGCCAAAATCTGAAATGGGCCAAATTGTGAAATGGGACAATTTGTAAAATGGGCTAGATTGTAATAATTCTTTTATGGGCCTTATGTTGAAATTATTATATGTATGAATTATTATGCATGTTGTTTACATGATTGCATGGGTTGAGATATTTGATGAAGAGAAGTTCTGGTAGCTTTGCTACAAAATTCTGATGGCTCGTGCCCAGTTTGATATATGGCTTCGTGCCCAATATTATAAATGGCTAAATGCCTGCGATTATAAAACAAAATTCTGATGGCTTGTGCCCAGTTTGATATATGGCTTCGTGCCCAATTTTATAAATGGCTAAATGCCTGCGATTATAAATGGCCACTGGCCTGCGAATTATTGTTATAAATGGCTCAATGCCTGCGATTGGTGTGTTGGCGGGATGGATTGACTGATGATCCCCACAGGTGTGCTGGTTGGTACGGGTGGTGTGTAGCGGATGAAAATTTAGGTTTGGTTTGGGAAATTGCATTTCATACACATGTTATATTAGATACATTATTGTTATTGTAAATGGGCTTAGGCCCAAAATATTGCTATGTGTGTTCCGACCCAGTGGATGATGGTAAGGGGATTTCACACTGAGTTCTTGTAACTCACCCCCCTTTTTTCTTAACCCTTGTAGGTAATGCTCAGTAACGAGGACTTGGGGCCATGGATGACTCGGTGTAGGCCATACTTCAGAAATGGTTTTATTTGGACTTTAGTTTCTTACTTAGTTTACTTTATTTCTTTATTATTTTGGGTTATGTGTTGTAATAAGGCCTCTGGATTATTTTATTTTGCTTTATGTTTGACGTGTTTATATTTTACTCAAATTATTTTAAATGGGATTTTCTAAAATCATAATAAAGGTTTTCCAAAATCGATTAACAAATGAATTTCAAAATAAACTTCTACAAATATTTTTAATACGAAAATTTCTCTCGAACTACGAACGATATTTCCAAAAGTCACAGTTTTATAAATTATTACTTCAAATTTAATCGATCAATCTTCGAGGTTAGTAGTATTTTATTAAATATCTCAAGTCAAACTTGATTTTCTTGATTTTAACAAATCAACATCTATTTTTGTACGAATAAAAAGGATCTAACATTTTTTTATCTCATTTGACATGTTTTCTTTATACGTTATCGAAAAACTTTTTAGTGTAATACACCAGATTTGGGCCTAACTTCTAGGCCGGGTTTGTGGTGTTACATTTTATGGCATTAGAGCCCAGTTGCAAAACTCGGCCGTGGTTTGGGTTCAAAAGCGTTTTCCAAAGCTGTTTAGAATTTTGATTTATAAATATATGTTCTAAAGGAAGTATGGCACCACGAGTATCCGGCACCAAGTCAAGTAAGTATTTGTTTTCATTTTATAATTTTTGTGATACGAAATTTCTACAAAGTAGAATACTCTAGAACTGTTAGCTTTAGGAGTTGAAACTATAGAGACTGAGACTCTAGGATGCGGATTTGACTCTCGAAAGCAACTTTTCTACTCATACTCCATAAAACATCGTTTAATAAACATCGAATAGCATAATGATTCATAAAACTCTTAATCAGATTGTATCGACTTAGTGAACATGAACGCTAGAAGACGCGACACGGTAGACGTAGACGTGGTAGAGACCGAGGTGCTAAGTCTAGATCTTCGGCATCGAGGCATGTTTCCAAAAGGGAGATGTTGGCATCGCCAGTGACTGAGACGAGATCTCGTGTTCGATTTAAGGTTGATGAACTGACTCAGATAGTTAAGAAAGTATTGGAGGAGGTTAAAAGAATCAGTGAGGCACTTCGAGTTGGATGCGTGGATTATAAGTAGAAAAGAGATCGTGGTTCTTTAGGGTCTCAGTCTCGTTCTGTGAAGCGTGTCAAGGCAGGTCCAAACTATTCGGCTTGCGATTATTGTAGAAGGCATCATCCGGGAGAATGCTGAAGGAGGTTAGGAGCATGCTTGAGATGCGGGTCTAAGGAGCATAAGGCTCAGGATTGTTACATCACCATCAAGTCAGGTATGTTTGGTTGGACGTGAAGATTGAATGTAAAAAATTCTAAGTATAAATGATAGACAACTGTTTGCTTTTGTGGTTAGATGTTTGGTTGTGTGAAAGAGGATTCAAGATTTTGTTAAAAGTACATTGTGGTTTTTTAAGATCAGAGTGCGTAGTGAAAGCTTAGTAATATGATTTGAGCAATGCGTTTAGTAGTTGATTGGAAATTTTGAGGACGAAATTTCTTTAAGGAAGGTAGAATTGTAACATCCCGAAATTGGGCCTAGTAGGATTGGGCCCAATAGGCCTTGGGCGTAGGAATGTTTAAAATTTTGAGAACAAGAGAATGGCATTATTACAAATTGGACTTGTTAGTTAAGTGAATTTGGAGTTTACGGGGTTTCTATGAAGTCTCGGGTTTAATTGGGCCTTAGGAAAAATTTGGTATTTTAGCACTTTATGAAACACCCCAAACCCGGCCCAAAAAGCCTAACCGGATTTGGTATGTTCCTCGAGTAAAACTTTAGCGGAATTTCATTGTAAAGAAATTTTGTCCTTTAAAACATTATTCTTAGGAGGATTTAATATAAAATCAAAAGGAAACCAAACTTAAGAAAATTTCCTTGAAAACATTTACATATTAGAGGCAAAAACCTTTTAAATAATTATTAAAAACCAATTTAGTTATTTAATGGATATTTATTCATAGCAAAATAAAAATAAATCCAAACACGAAATTAAAGATAGTTTATAATGGCCTTATTACATAATATTGGCAACCCAAATTAAAGTCTAAGTAATAAAATTTAACTTAAAGAGTTTAAGTTGGAAAATCTCCATAATACTTATTACGAGCACTGGCCACCTTGCAATCCTTGCTGTCCCAATCCATCGCACTACGAGTTATCTGAAAAGTAATCCCATAAAAATGGGTGAGTCATAAACTCAATGTATAACACATACACTAAAAAGCCCATTTATCAAAAGCTTTTAAGCCCAAAACTTTCACATATGGCCATAGGCCCATTTAACTCATATTTAGCCCAAAGGCCCATTTAACTCATATTTAGCCCAAAGGCCCATTTTAGCTCAAATTTAGCCCAAAGGCCCATTTTATAGCAGATCAAATAATAATCATACAATGTTACATGGATATGTATATGAAATGAAATGCAAGCCCTACCAACCTAAATATCCATCCGCTACACACCCCTGCATCAACCAAAGACACCGTGGGATTACTAAATCGACCTCCATCCGCTACACACCATCGAAGGCGCTTGTCAGTCAACATGCACATCGCCTTATTGTGGCAAAGCCACCAAAACAGATGTGACCGAAGTCACCTGACCGAAGTCCAAATTTCAAATACGTGACCGAAGTCACCAGAGCCAATTATGTGACCGAAGCCACCAGAGTCAAATATGTGACCGAAGCCACCGGAGTCAAATATGTGACCTAAGCCACCGGAGTCAAATATGGGACCGAAGTCACCAATTTCACATATGTGACCGAAGTCACCAGAATTGTGGTAAAACCACCAGAATACTTCCTCCTTTATTAAACATACCCATATGCCCATGCACATACATATCAAATCATATTTTTATGCTATGTACCCACAATTCATAATATAGTCATGCTTATTTCATATTGATGCATATATCAAAATAAACGGAATATTGGGTAACATACCTGAATTTTGTATACCAATGATTGGTATCCGCAAACAAACATATTATCATATAATCACTTTTAATAATATAAATCTATGGAAATTTTAATGTATGGTTACACACCTAGTAACAAGTGAGCACAATACTCTCTAGCTCGTCCACACCTAAATGATTAATAAACTCGGTTAGTATAAACTATTGTTAGCAAAACTATACTTATAAACGATAGATCTAAATCCTTACCCTGATTCACGAATGATAGTTATTTGCGGTTTTTCTCCACTAGATGGATCAAAACCGCCGATATTCCACCAACGTAAAGTGGTTCGGTTGTATGCACTACTTGAATAATCGATCCTCGCTTGCGAGAGGTCCACAACCGGTGGAAAGTCTCTAACCCCGACATCGCTTCTTCGTTTGTAGTTCGATGGTAAAGGAATACCTCCTTCTTCCAAACACTTGAACGACTCTTTTCTTACATATCTTGATGATCTTAGATTGCTCCTAAAAATAACTTAGATTAGTGATCCGTCTAAAAAATTGATATAATCTAAATTAGTAGTCTTACCTTGATGATTCGAATGGTCACTTAAAGGTTGTCTTCAACAAAGTTCCTTTCAAAGTCTTTTCAAGAGATTCGGCCTAAGAGAGAAATAAAAGATTATGATTTCCAATCTTACCCAAGTGAAAGGAAGTGATGAAAATAATTTATAAAGTCTTACTTTGATCACTTGGAGGTTCGGCTTTGAAAAGAAGAAAAGAAAATGATGATTCGCCTTCACAAAATAAAAGAATAAAAATGGTGGTTTCAATATGATGGTTTCGATTTTGAAGGAAAAGAAGAAAGAGAATGAAAAGAGAAGGAAGTAAAGAGAAAGATGAGAAGAAAATGATAATGGTGATTTCGGCAATGAGAGAAAGATAAGAGAAAAAATAAGATGAAAAGAAAAAGAAAAGAGAATATGATCAAAGAGAAGAGAGATGGACTATGGAACTTAGATGCATTCGGCAAGAGAAGAGAAAATGAAGAAGAATAATGGTGCTTAAACTTTGTGGTTTTTGGTTTCAAAATAAAAACTAAATGAGAGAAAGAAGGTTGTATTTGGTTCAAGCAATTGAGGCTAAATCAAAAGTGAAAATGTACCAAAATGACTAAGGTACATTCGGCCAAAAAGAAGAAAATTTGGTCAAAAGGATGAAAGCTAAAACAAAAGAGAGTTTTTACCTAAACTCTATGGCACATTCGGCTAGGAGAGAATTTTTGGAGAAAATGAGAAAAGATGGACAACCTAGGCTTTTGGCTAACTTTTCCCCCCTAATGGCAAAGCATAAATTCGGCCACATCAATGCCAACATATCCCCCTTTTTCCTCCTTGTTTCTTCCCCATCATATCCAAAGAATTTACTACACAACTAGGCCTCTCCCTTTAGCCTTCATGCCGTCTAGGTTCATGGTCAAATGACCATGAACACATCCCCAAAACATAGCCCTTTATTATGCCATTGTCCCCCTCATCTTATCATGAATTTGTGATTCCATGCCTTATGTTCTTTAACTTCCTTTTTCTCATGGTCAACAAGCCAAAAATGGATGAAAGCTCATCCACTCTAGAATATTCTTGGCCGACACTTACAAGGAAGAAAACAAAAAAAATTAAAAATCTCCCTAATGTTAGCTAGGAGATTCGAACCTTGCACCTTAAGCATACATCCATGCATCTTAACCACTTTGCCAATTGCTTAACTTATACTAGAACTTCTCATCATCAATTCTTAAGGCCTTATTAGCTTAGTTCTCTCTCTAATTAATAGAAATTAAAAGTTTAGCAAAACATTCACTTAACAAATGAAGCTCAAATAACTTCCAAAATTGCACTTAATAATGATTAAACATGCAACATCATTCAATTATGTAAAATGCTTAGCCCCTAAATATCAGGATGTTACACTTTAAGGAGAGATGGTAAGTAGCTTCAAGACTTATAGAAATAAATGAATAAATGGTTAGCACAAGTTAGCAATTAGTAAAGAGGTTATGGCATTAAGTGAAGTACCTTGAAGGAAGAGGTTCAAAACCCTTTGTGCGCAATGTTTGGCTAATATTTTTGCACTCTTTCCTTAAGTGTTGGCTAAGGACTATTTATGGCAAGGGTGGACTTCATTATTTTTGGTTAAGGTGGCTATAAGAATAAGGCAAGGTTGAAGTTGGGGATATGAATCAATAGAAATAGGTAAGTAAGGGGGACAAGGGGCTTATTTTGTGGATGATGCTTTGGAAAGCTTGGGTGGCCAAACTCTTATCCTAAGGGGGGATGCATGTGGACGGTTTTGAGGTAGATAGGTGGCTGAAAGTTTTACCTTGGCATTTGGTAAGGTCTTGGTTTTGTTTTGGCAAAGTTTCCCTTTGACAACTTTGTGTCATCTCTCCCATTTTGCAACTCTCCTTGCCGAAACATATTAGCACAATAGAGCATTTTCTCTCCTCTTGAGTTGGTCACATATTCATCTTTTGTCTAATCTCCTTGATAGCTAAATATCATTGTTCATTCTCCTCCATAACCAAAACCTTTCCATCGTTCTTTCTTTCTCATTCCTTAAGAAATCGGTAAGTATTCTTTCCAATGTTTTATTTTCTCCTCTTATGACCGAATCCATACTTTGGTTTTCGGACAGTCATTTTGACCTAGACCATTACCTTACTTTCTATCATACGAGATCATTTTCTTCTTCGTATTTCTTCTTCGTAATGATATAGAGGGAGGCCGAATACCAGAACATCGCCTAATCATCTCTAGTCATAGGACGATCGTGAGAAACAAAATTATAATCGATTAAGGTAAGGAAGATCTTTCATAGTCCATTCGATATCTCTATTTGGTTTTTGAGTTAATCGGATTGAAGGTTGGCTAATTGATATTGTTGGTAGGATTGATTCTTGGTGCATCGAGGGAGATCATAGTCGTGGTGTTGAAATCGGTAGAAAGCACAACTCGTAATCAAGGTGTGTAATCCCGTACCCTTCCTAATATATGTTTGAAATGGTGAGTAAGTCTCACATCTCTTTGAAAGTTTATAAGAAATATTCTATGATTCAGTAGAAATACTAAAGAAAACCGATAACCGGCATCCGTGATCACTCGGACGTGCGTATGCTCGTAGTGGTAATCATGTTTTGTAATAAAATAATTTCAGTTAGACACAGTGACATGTAATTGAAAAATCATGAAAAATTGGATAAAAGGAATTATAATGTAAGTAAGATATCAGATTAAAGATTACTGTGGCTACTTGAATATGGAAGAAACAGAGAAGGAAAGGAATATTATATTCTGAGATATGTTAATTTTAGTGAGAATGGTTCTGAATGACTTTGGGGTATTCTGTTCTGTTTTGGAAAAATCGTATAAAATTGTAAAAAGTTAATTATGAGACATAATTTATATGTATGGAATCCTTAGTGAGCCTATTATTAACAGAGACAAGTGGGGCCAGTATATGAAAATTGTACAATGAGATATTTGGATTTTGGTTAAGAGAGTTCAGAATCGTTAGACAGTGAAACAAAGGAAACTTTAAGGAATAAACTGTACTAAATGGTTAGGGTAAAAATTCTGGAAAAATTGTATTAAGAAGAAATATGAGTCTAGTTTTAAGGAAAATTTACGGATTTAGATTTCGAGATTCCTAACATGAGTTATAGTCAATTTAGTCAGTACAAAGCAGATGGACAGTTTCAAACTTTTATGCCCTAAATTAGTAGTTAAGCCTAGGTTGCGAAATTACCATAACACCCTTAGAGGGCAAATTACCGAAATACCCCTGGGTTGCAAGATTGTCGAATTACCCTCGATGGGTAAAATTACAAAAATGCCCTTATGGGCTGAATTACGAAAATGCCCTTTTGGGCCAAATTACGGAATTGCCCTCAATGGACTAAATCGATAAAAGTGATATATGGGCCAATTGTGATATTTGATATATGGGCCAAATGTGATATTTGATATATGTGCCAAATGTGATATTTGCTATGTGGGCCAAAATGTGAAATGGGCCAATTTGTAATATGGGCCAGATTGTAATAATTCTTTTATGGGCCTTATGTTGAAATTATTATATGTATGAATTATTATGCATGTTGTTTACATGATTGCATGGGTTGGGATATTTGACGAAGAGAAGTTCTAGTAGCTTTGCTACAAAATTTTGATGGCTCGTGCCCAGTTTGATATATAGCTTCGTGCCCAATTTTATAAATGGCTAAATGCCCGCGATTATAAAACAAAATTCTGATGGCTCGTGCCCAGTTTGATATATGGCTTCGTGCCCAATTTTATAAATGGCTAAATGCCTGCGATTATAAATGGCCACTGGCCTGCGAATTATTGTTATAAATGTCTTAATGCCTGCGATTGGTGTGTTGGCGGGGTGGGTTGACTGATGATCCCCACAGGTGTGCTAGTTGGTACGGGTGGTGTGTAGCGGATGGAAATTTAGGTTTGGTTTGGGAAATTGCATTTCATACACATGTTATATTTGATACATTATTGTTATTGTAAATGGGCTTAGGCCCAAAATATTGCTATGTGTGCTCCGACCTAGTGGATGATGGTAAGGGAATTTCACACTGAGTTCTTGTAACTCACCCCCTTTTTTCTTAACCCTTGTAGGTAATGCTCAAAGGATTTGGACTTGGGGCCATGGATGACTCGGTGTAGGCCATACTTCAGAAATGGTTTTATTTGGACTTTAGTTTCTTACTTCGTTTACTTTATTACTTTACTATTTTGGGTTATGTGTTGTAATAAGGCCTCTGGATTATTTTATTTTGCTTTATGTTTGACGTGTTTATATTTTACTCAAATTATTTTAAATGGGATTTTCTAAAATCATAATAAGGGGTTTCCAAAATCGATTAACAAATGAATTTCGAAATAAGCTTTTACAAATATTTTTAATATGAAAATTTCTTTCGAACTGTGAACGATATTTCCAAAAGTCACATTTTTATAAATTATTACTTCAAATTTAATCGATCAATCTTTGAGGTTAGTAGTATTTTATTAAATATCTCAAGTCAAACTTGATTTTCTTGATTTTAACAAATCAACATCTATTTTTGTACGAATAAAAAAGATCTAACATTTTTTTATCTCATTTGACATGTTGTCTTTTTACGTTATCGAAAAGCTTTTTAGTGTAACACACAGGATTCGGGCCTAACTTCTAGGCCGGGTTTGGGGTGTTACATTTTATGGTATCACAGCCAAGTTACTAAACTCGGCCGTGGTTTGGGTTCAACAGCGTTTTCCAAAGCTGTTTAGAATTTTGATTTATAAATATATGTTCTAAAGGAAGTATGGCACCACAAGTATCCGGCACCAAGTCAAGTAAGTATTTGTTTTCATTTTATAATTTTTGTGAGACGAAATTTCTACAAAGTAGAATACTCTAGAACTGTTAGCTTTAGGAGCTGAAACTATAGACACTAAGACTCTAGGATGCGGATTTGACTCTCAGAATTCTACTTATACTCCATAAAAATCATTTAATAAACATCTAATAGCATAATGATTCATAAAACTCTTAATCAGATTGTATCGACTTAGTGAACATGAATGCTAGAAGACGCAGACGCGGTAGACGTAGACGTGGTAGAGGCTGAGGTGCTAGGGCTAGATCTTCGGCACCGAGGCATGTTTTCGAAAGGGAGACGTTGGCATCGCCAGTGGTTGAGACGGGATCTCGTGTTCGATTTAAGGTTGATGAGCTGACTCAGATAATGAAGAAAGTATTGGAGGAGGTTAAAGGGATCAGTGAGGCACTTCGAATTGAGTGCGTGGACTATAAGAAGAAAAGAGATCGTGGTTCTTTAGAGTCACAGTCTTGTTCTGTGAAGCGTGTCAAGGCACGTCCAAACTTTTCGGCATGCGATTATTGCAGAAGACGTCATCCGGGAGAATGCTAGAGGAGGTTAGGAGCATGATTGAGTTGCGGGTCTAAGGAGCATAAGGCTCGGGATTGTTACATCACCATCAAGTCAAGTATGTTTGGTTGGACGTGAAGATTGAATGTAGAAAATTCGAAGTATAAATGGTAGACAACTGTTTGCTTTTGTGGTTAGATGTTTGGTTGTGTGAAAGAGGATTCAAGATTTTGTTAAAAGTACATTGTGGTTTTTTAAGATCAGAGTGCACAGCGAAAGCTTAGTAATGTGATTTGAGCAATGCGTTTAGTAGTTGATTGGAAATTTCGAGGACGAAATTTCTTTAAGGAGGGTATAATTGTAACATCCCGAAATTGGGCCTAGTAGGATTGGGCCCAATGGGCCTTGGGCGTAGGAATGTTTAAAATTTTGAGAATAAGATAATGGAATTATTACAAATTGGACTTGTTAGTTAAGTGAATTTGGAGTTTACGGGGTTTCTATGAAGTCTCGGGTTTAATTGGGCCTTAGAAAAAATTTTGTTATTTTAGCACTTTAAGGAGAGATGATAAGTAGCTTCAAGGCTTATAGAAATAAATGAATAAATGGTTAGCACAAGTGAGCAATTAGTAAATAGGTTATGGCATTAAGTGAAGTACCTTAAGGGAAGATGTTCAAATCCCTTTGTGTGCAATGTTTGGCAAATATTTTTGTACTCTTTCCTTAAGTGTCGGCCAAGGACTATTTATGGCAAGGGTGGACTTCATTATTTTTGGTAAGGTGGCTATAAGAATAAGGCAAGGTTGATGTTGGGGAAAGGAATCAAGTGAAATAGGTAAGTAAGGGGGACAAGAGGCTTATTTTGTGGATGGTGTTTTGGAAAGCTTGGGTGGCCAAACTCTTATCCTAAGGGGGGATGCATGTGGACGGTTTTGAGGTAGATAGGTGGCTGAAAATTTTACCTTGGCATTTGGTAAGGTCTTGGTTTTGTTTTGGCAAAATTTCCCTTTGACAACTTTGTGTCATCTCTCCCATTTTGCATCTCTCCTTGCCGAAGCATATTAGCACAATAGTGCATTTTCTCTCCTCTTGAATTGGTCACATATTCATCTTTTGTTTAATCTCCTTGATAGCCGAATATAATTGTTCATTCTCCTCCATAACCGAAACCTTTCAATCATTCTTTCTTTCTCATTCCTTAAGTAATCGGTAAGTATTCTTTCCAATGTTTTATTTTCTCCTCTTATGACCGAATCCATACTTTGGTTTTTGGATGGTCATTTTGACCTAGACCATCACCTTACTTTCTCTTATACGAGATTGTTTTCTTCTTCGTAGTGATATAGAGGGAGGCCAAATACTACAACATCGCCTAATCATCTCTAATCATAGGACGATCGTGAGAAACGAGATTATAATTGATTAAGGTAAGGAAGATCTTTCATAGTCCATTTGATATCTCCATTTGGTTTTTGAGTTAATTGGATTGAAGGTTAGCTAATTGATATTTTTGGTAGGATCGATTCTTGGTGCATCGAGGGAGATCACAGTCATGGTGTTAAAATCAGTAGAAAGCACAGCTCATAATCAAGGTATGTAATACCATACCCTTCCGAATATATGTTTGAAATGGTGAGTACGTCTCACATATCTTTGAAAGTTTACAAGAAATATTCTGTGATTCAGTAGAAATACCAAAGAAACCGATAACCGGCATCCGTGATCTCTCGGACGTGTGTATGCTCGTAGTGGTAATCATGTTTTGTAATAAAATAGTTTCAGTCAGAAATAGTGATGTGTATTTGAAAAATCACGAAAAATTGGATAAAAGGAATTAAAAAGTGAGTAAGATATCATATTAAATATTACTGTGTCTACTTTAATATGAAAGAAATGAATAAGGAAAAGGAATATTATATTCTAAGATATGTTAATTTTAGTGAGAATGGTTCTAAATGACTTTGTGGTATTCTATTCTGTCTTGGAAAAATCGTATAAAATTGTAAAAAGTGAATTATGAGACATAATTTATATGTATGGATTCCTTAGTGAGCCTATTATTAATAGAGACAAGTGGGAGCACTATATGAAAACTGTACAGAGACATATTTGGATTTTGGGTAATAGAGGTCAGAATCATTGGACAGTGAAACAAGGGAAATTTTAAGGAATAAAATGTACTAAATGGTTAAGGTAAAAATTTTGGAAAAATTGTAGTAAGAAGAAATATGGGTCTAGTTTTAAGGAAAATTTTTGGATTTAGATTTAGAGATTCCTAACATGAATTATAGTCAATTTAGTCAATACGACGCAGATGGACAATTTCAAACTTTTATGCCCCAAATTAGTAGTTAAGCCAAGGTTGCAAAATTACAATAATACCCTTAGAGGGTAAATTACCGAAATACCCCTGGGTTGCGAGATCACCGAATTACCATTGACGAGTAAAATTACGAAAATGCCCTTATGGGCCAAATTACAGAATTACCCTCAATGGACTAAATTGATAAAAGTGATATATGGGCCAATTACGATATTTGATATATGGGCCAAATGTGATATTTGATATATGTGCCAAGTGTGATATTTGCTATATGGGCCAAAATGTGAAATGAGCCAAATTGTGAAATGGGCGAAATTGTGAAATGGGCCGATTTGTAATATGGGCCAGATTGTAATAATTCTTTTATGGGCCTTATGTTGAAATTATTATATGTATGAATTATTATGCATGTTGTTTACATGATTGCATGGGTTGGGATATTTGACGAAGAGAAGTTCTGGTAGCTTTGCTACAAAATTCTGATGGCTCGTGCCCAGTTTGATATATGGCTTCGTGCCCAATTTTATAAATGGCTAAATACCTGCGATTATAAATGGCCACTAGCCTGCGAATTATTGCTATAAATGGCTTAATGCCTGCGATTGATGTGTTGGCGGGGCGGGTTGGCTGATGATCCCTACAGGTGTGCTGGTTGGTACGGGTGGTGTATAGCAGATGGAAATTTAGGTTTGGTTTGAGAAATTGCATTTCATACACATGTTATATTTGAGACATTATTTTTATTGTAAATGAGCTTAGGCCCAAAATATTGCTATGTGTGTTCCGACCCAGTGGATGGTGGTAAGGGGATTTCTCACTGAGTTCTTGTAACTCACCCCTTTTTTTCTTAACCCTTGTAGGTAATGCTCAGTGATGAGCACTTGGGGCCATGGATGACTCGGTGTAGGCCATACTTCAGAAATGGTTTTATTTGGACTTTAGTTTCTTACTTCGTTTACTTTATGACTCTACTATTTTGGGTTATGTGTTGTAATAAGGCCTCTGGATTATTTTATTTTGCTTTATGTTTGACGTGTTTATATTTTACTCAAATTATTTTAAATGGGATTTTCTAAAATCATAATAAAGGTTTTCCAAAATCGATTAACAAATGAATTTCAAAATAAACTTTTACAAATATTTTTAATACGGAAATTTCTTTCGAACTATGAACGATATTTCCAAAAGTCACAGTTTTATAAATTATTACTTCAAATTTAATCGATCAATCTTCGAGGTTAGTAGTATTTTATTAGATATCTCAAGTCAAACTTGATTTTCTTGATTTTAACAAATCAACATCTATTTTTTTACGAATAAAAAGGATCTAACATTTTTTTATCTCATTTGACATGTTTTCTTTATACGTTATCGAAAAACTTTTTAGTGTAACACACCGGATTCGGGCCTAACTTCTAGGCCGGGTTTGGGGTGTTAAATGTCAATCTGTAGCTAATGTTGACATAGATTCCTCAAAATGGAAAGGAAAAGATAAAGTCATCGACAAATAGCTCGAAGTTTACGATTTGTATTTCTATAACTTGAACCTTTTCATTTGTTGCATTATGAATTGCGTTTCATGCTAATAACATAAGGTAAGCTGGAAATGATAGAACGAGTTGAATTGAATCGATTTGAATTAGTTGTTTGTGATAAGGACTAATTTGAATAGATTTAAAAATATGATATATTGATATAATTGTGCAATTGAATTCAGTTGGTGATGAAATATGCTGTCACATATGTGAAATTGATGATTGGTTAATGAAACTATGCTGTAGAATTGGGAAAATGAGCATAAATGAATTTGAAATAAGGGTGGATAGTGGATATTAGTTTATAACCTTGGAATTATGGATTTGACATTGTACGATTTAATCAATTCGATTGAGATAGAGAAAAATGTATATGCTAAAACTATGATAGCTCGATTTAAGATATATAAATAGGTTTAATAATTAGGTGATGTATTAGGTCTTGTAGATTGACACATTGAAATGCATTATAGAATTTATATTATGTTTTAATGTTTTATTATATAAATACCAATGAGTATACTCAGCACACGAATTTTTTTGTGCATAGGTTAAGTACTTTATGACTCAATCGTTGACTCAACATCCAATGACAATCCGAACTCAAGAGTTGGTGACTCATTCATTTTGGTCTTGTGATAAACCATAAAAGTAACATATTTTTATCCCACATTTAGTATGCTTTTAGATGATTTATCCCTAATTTATGTAAAAAGGTGCTCTTAATGCTTTCTTTTCATGTCTTATACTCAGGAAAGCACCTAAGGATAAAAAGAACGTAAAACGGGTTTAAAATGGACCAAATTGAGCCGACCCAAGAAATCGACATAGCCTGGACTTCAAGCCACATGGCCCTGCCTCGTCAAATTACTTCACACGACCATGCCACGATTTACACGACCGTGCCCCAATCGATAAAATTGAGACACTACCAAGATGATTTACACAAGGCAGTGCTATGGGCGTGCTCTCGCCACGGGAATGAGTAATTTCACTCGAATTTGGATGCTTGAAGCCAAAGAAACATACTTCTAAGTCTACTTAAACACCTTAATAGTAATTCTACTTGAAGGAGGTACTTAGGAGCCAAGTAAAGCACCTAAGGAGCCTATATAAACAACCCAAGGTAGCTGTTCTAAAAGAGGAAGTTTTGGGTAGAGTTTTCTGCCAGAGCTTTTATTCAGGGAATTACTCGAAGATAGTCAGTTGATCCATCTCAAGAAGCCAGAGTTCTACTCAAGACAGAGAATCTCCTCTTCAATTCCTTCAGGGGGTTTTAGGGATTTCTTATGTTTTATTTTCTCCTTTCTCTTGAGATGTTTTCTTATTTTGTTATGAACTAAACCCTTCAGATACCCGAAGGGGATGAAACCTATGATGGATTTTGTTATTTGATTTCTAAATTATATGATAAGTACTTAGTTTGTTCTTTCTTATGTTGCTTAATTAAACCTGATGTGCTTAGGTGGAGGAGGAATAGACCCTGCCTAAGAGTAGATCTAGCATAATTAAGCGAAACTGATCGCAGATAGGGTGAAACCTAATATGGGAGTCCATTGATCGATTTACTGCTTCCTTAGGGGGTTATTATAAGAGAACGAGAGTTCCACTAATTAACCTAAGGTTAGACGTTATTTGCCTCGAGAGAGGGTTTAATATAGATTAGGGAGTCTCACGGATCAAGCTAAGTAAAGAAGTCGTATGAATTAAAAGTTAGATAACAAGAGAAGTCATAGGTGGATTCTTCCTGAGGGTATCGTCGTAATCAACTGAGTTTTTCCACAGTCCTTTCCCAAAGTTTCTTTCTTTTGTCTTTGCATCTAGTTTAGTTTTTCATTAGTTTAATAAACCAATCACTCCATATTTTAGGCTAAATAATAGAAAGAAAGTGAGTAGTAGTACTTTTAGGTTTCTTTGGGTTCGATAAAATAATATTGCCTAAACTATACTATTGTTCGATAGGTGCACTTGCCTCAATCGTTGCCATAGTTAGTCTACAGGTTCAATCAGTCTTTATAAATATTAAAACTCGACTGTTTGACACGATCAAGTTTTTAGCGCCGTTGCCGGGGAACACTAAAATATTAACACTAAATATTGTTCGATAGGTGCACTTTAGCCATTATTTTATTATTTTTCAGAATTTACTTTTATTTTTAGTTTAGGTTAAAATTTTATTTACACTAAATTTCTTTCTTTCTTCTCCTAGCAGGTACCTCTAGTTTATGAATAGAAGGAACCCGAGAGGACCTTTAGTGTACGAAAGTGACATTGAAGCTACCGCTCGCAGAAATCGCAGAGAAACTAGACGAGCTCTAGACTACCAAAGAGAAGAACAACAAGACATATCCAATCCTACTGAAGGGATGGACGAAAACAATCCACCGCCAAATGTGCAAGAACAGAATGCTCCGCGTACTATGTATGATTATGCTAAACCTAATTTGAAAGGAGCAGGATCTAGTATTGTTAGGCCTGCTATAGCTGCTAATAATTTTGAATTAAAGCCTAATACAATACAAATGATTCAATAGTTTGTTCAATTTTATGGTTTGCAGGACGAAGACCCGAACACTCATATAACAAATTTTTTAGAGTTCTGTGATACTTTCAAAATAAATGACATTTCTGATGATGCCATACGTCTTCGATTATTTCCCTTTTCATTAAGGAATAAAGCCAAACAGTGGTTGAACTCATTACCACGAGGGTCAATCACCACATGGGATCAAATGACCAAAAAATTTCTTTTAAAATACTTTCCACCAGCCAAAATGGCCAAATTTAGGATTGACATATCTTCTTTTGTACAGAATGACGCAGAAACATTATATAATGCATGGGAAAGATATAAGGATCTCCTGAGAAGATGTCCACACCACGGATTACCTTTGTGGCTTCAAGTCCAAAATTTTTACAACGGTGTGAATGCTTCAACAAGGCAAATGATTTACTCATCAGCCGGTGGAACTTTGAATAACAAAACTCCTGAAGCGGCTTACGACTTTATTGAAGAGATGTCGTTGAATACGTATCAATGGCAAATTATAAGGGCGAAACCGACAAAATCAGCCGGAGTTTTTAACATAGACGCAGTAACAATGCTATTAACACAGGTGGAGATGATGAATAAAAAGCTTGATAATTTATGCTCTTCACAGGTACACCCGGTAATGCAATGTGAAGCGAGTGGGAATGTGGCGAATCCTGAGTACCCACCCTACCAACCAGGAGTAGAACATGAGCAAACAAACTATATAGGAAACAATTTTAGATCCAATAATAATCCTTATAGTAACACTTATAATGTAGGTTGGAGGAACCACCCAAATTTTTCGTGGGGAGGACAAGGAAATCAAGGAAATCAAAGGCAGCAACCTCCTCCAAATTATCAAAATTAGCCGTATCCACAAGAGAAGAAATTAAACCTCAAAGAGATGCTGATAAAATTCATGGCAGCCACAGATTCTCGCTTCCAAACGACTGAAGCAGCACTTGATGAACAACAAAAATTGATCAAAGGGATCGAGAATCATGTTGGAGAACTTACTAGGTCAGTGGGACATCTCACAAAGTTGATTTATGAACATCAACAAGGACGTCTACCAAGCAACATAGAAATAAACCCAAAAGAACAGATCCAAGCCATCATAGCTCAAGAGGGTACAAAGGTAGACGAGCCCACCACTGCACAAAAAACCAATGAAGAAAAATGTAAAATAGAGGCAGCACACGAAAAGCAAAAACTAATAATCAAAGAATACAAACCTCGCATACCTTATCCCGAAGCATTGAAAGGATATGATTCAGAGGAACAGTTTGGTAAGTTTCTTAAACTTTTAAAGAAATTACATATTAACTTACCCTTTCTTGAAGCTCTTTTCTAGATGCCAGACTCCAAGAAATTTTTAAAACAACTCTTGACAAACAAACGCAAAATAGATGAAGAGCACCACGTGGAACTAAAAGTAACATGCTCGGTAATGTTACAGAATAGACTACTGCAGAAACAAAAAGATCCAGGGAGTTTTACGATTCTGTGCTTAGTTGGTAGTTTAACTATTGATAATGCGTTAGCTGATCTAGGGGCAAGTATAAATGTCATGCCTTATGCATTGTTTAAATGACTAGGTCTAGGGAAGCCCAAACAAACTAGGATGAGTATTCATCTAGTTGATAAATCTATTAGAATTCCTAAGGGCATTATTGAAGATGTTCTTGTAAAAACTGATAAATTTGTTTTCCCAGTAGATTTTGTTGTTTTAGACATGGATGAAGATAATTCAATCCCCTTAATTCTAGGAAGACCTTTCCTAGCAACTACTAGAACTGAAATTGATGTTGCCACAGGTGACCTCATACTTCGCGTAGGAGATAAATCGATTAAGCTTCAAGCTCTCGACTTCGCCAGAACAATAGATGATGAAGTAAGAAAGTCACTTCAATAGATAATCAAATTGTTCAACCTTCACTACAGGAAACATCACAAGGCATCAAACCTGAGCCAACTCAAAGCCCCCAAGTCGACAAAGAAGAATCACACAAGAAACAAAACCTTAAGGTCGACGATTTAGAAGAGCAGAAGATACAAGTCAAAGAAAAGCCGGATCCATACGAAGTAAAACCAGAAGAACCCCCGGAAAAGCTTGTAGGGACATCAAATCACTTTAAAATAGGAGACCAAGTACTATTAGACAAAGCCGATCCCCACATCACTTCAACAGGCTTGAGGGCAAAGGGAGAAATTCTTCTTAAGGTACATGATATCTTCCCACACGAAATAGTCGAGGTAAGCAATCCAATATTTGGCAATTTCAAGGTAAACGCTTTTCGACTTCAACTTTCTCACAAAAATAGAACTGTGAGCATGAGGGAAGATATTCAAACCTTTAAACCTCCCTAAAATTTTCAAATACGAGGATAGTCTAGCTTAAGACTATAAACGAGTGCTTCTTGGGAGGCAACCCGAGTGCTAACTCAATTTATTTTCAAATTTATTTTTAGTTTCTTTTCTTTCCATCCTTCTTTTTTAAATAATTAGTTGTAAACTAACACAAAAGTGCAGATTTCCAGGCCACACAGCCTTACACACGGCCATGTCCATGGCCGTGTAGACCACCAAACCACCACACTGACAAAGCAGAGGCCATGCAATTTAGGCCAACCACCCTCAGACATCACGGGCCTAACCACCCTTCCCCACGGGCACCGACAGATCAGCACGGCCGTGCCCCTAAACCATGTAAAGCTACTGACTATCTCCCGACGGGCGTGGCCGACTGAGAAACAGGCGTAGGAGACTCAACACGCCTGTAACCATGGTTGTGCGACACAGTCGTGGTCGACACTGACTACTCAGACACGGGCATGGCACATCAAGAACGGGCGTGGGCAATACAACACACTCCACACCACAGCCATACGAGGCAGCTGTGTGAATTGACACACCCTTAAACCACAGGCGTGGGAACATGCCAAATTTGAAATACTATTTAAACCCCACAGACCTTCCTATTCTCTCCATCCTATTTCTTCTTTCTTTTTCCTTCAAATTTTATTTCTTCCTTTAGAAAAAGTGTCAAGACTCTTGAGCAAACACCAAAACCATGCCAAAGAAGCGAAAGAAGGCAAGCATAATCTCCCTATGGGAGACCGATCTACATAAGTTCATGCCGACCGCTTCATTCAAACAACAAGCCAAGGGTCTTTGAGACCATATAGTTTTTACTTTATTTTTCTCTTTTGCTTCAATTTCCTTCTCTTTTGCAATCTTATGCTTAGTTTAGTTTATTTTAATTTAACTTTTTAGTGTCAGGTTCGCCAGGCTGCTTGGGAATTACACGGACCACCACGATAACCTCTTCACATCCGCCACCGCCATCACATCCCCAACCTTAGTGTTGATTCCTACCTTGCGAACCATCCTTCAATAAGGACTTAACAGTCCATTTATTTTTTATTTTCACTTTAGATTGTTTTCAATTTTAATTCTCGTCTTCTTTCTTATCTTCATATATATTCTTAGTTTATTTTAGATATGTCTTAATAATCCCTGGCTAATTCTCTATAAGCTCCCCAATTTCTTTATCTAGCGCAGAGATCATTGGTAGCCACCCCACCAGGCCCATAGAAAACACCATCACCACCACCAAAGACGCCAACTCCCGGAATCATCCAAAATTCAGGAAGTGTTACTTCTCCCCTTCTCTTTTTATTACATAATTGTTTATCTATCTTTGTACATTGAGGACAATGTATAACTTAAGTGTGGGGGGCTATAAGTGTTAAACATTTTGCATTATTCTCAAAATCCTGAATTTAGTCTTATTTTCAAGTATTTTCTCATATTACTAATTAGGATGAAATTTCTGTTGATTTATGATTTGTATTGATATGTTTTAGATTAAGTCATAGTTAATTGTGCATTGATGATTAAATTTGAAGAATACTAGAGAATCAGGTATGGTAAGTCTACTTTCTAAAAATTAAAATTGATGGGTCGTTGAACTGAATTTGAGTATTACCTTGAAATTTGGAATTTATAAGGATTGATGTCAAAAACACCCATAATTTTTGTGAGATTTTGAGCCTTATAGAGCATATATTCTTTTTCATGCTCACTTTATTGATTATGAGTGTGTCAACTTTGAACTGTTATTCTAGAACTTGCCTCGTTTATACATGTCAAGACCATACTTTTGATTTGATATACAGAGATGATAAAGGCACCTAGGATTTAACCCACTTACTCCATAAAAAGCCTACCTTCACAAATTAACCCCTAGTGAACGCCGTTGAATCCTAACAACCTTTTTATTGACTCACCCACTAATATTAACCCAAAAACCCTTTGAATTTATTATCACCATTCTTTTGACTACCTTTCTATCGAGAATTGATTTGATCAAATTGCCTAATTAGTTTATTTCAGTTGGTAAAGTTCTTTCTTTATTATTATGTATTTATTTAGTTTGTTCTTAAAAAAAGAAGCTTAGAGCATTTAAATTCCAATTGTTGAAGAAAAAGCTCACATTAAAGTATTATCAAATTTTAAGTAATGAAAATACCCTTTATTATGGAGTAATTATCAATAGTGGTATTATAAGTTTTTATTCGACGTAAATATTCATATTTAGTTCATTGTCTCTAGTTAGGTAATTTGTCAAGTCAGTCTCGATTCTAACCCTCTAATTCAGCCTGTATCCACACCCTTAACCTTAGCCCCGTTACAACCCTGATAAAGACCTTTTGATCTGTGTATCATCTCATATGTAGTGGTGGAGATTTGATTTTCAGGCAAGCCTATGGGATTAACTTTTCAGGTTCAACTTATGAGTGCTTATTCTTGAACCTTAAACACTTTGAGTGATTTGAGTGAACCTTTAGTGAGGATGTCAATCCTTGTAGGTTTTGAATTAAAGGTAATTATTCAGATAAGGGGAGACACCTATGTTTTCGTACTACAAAGGTATGGCTTATCGTGATTGAATCTTTAGGACTCTTTGAGTTGAATTATCCATGTATAAATTATCTATGAATTATGATGAGATATTGTCGATAGGAATTATGAATTATGGAAAGTTCGTTTTAATTGTAAGTTGAGAATTTTGCTTGAGGACAAGCAAAAGCTTAAGTGTGGGGGTATTTGATCAACTGTAAAAGTAACATATTTTAATCCCACATTTAGTATGCTTTTGGATGATTTATCCCTGATTTATGTAAAAAGGTGCTCTTAATCCTTTCTTTTCATGTCTTATACTTAGGAAAGCACCTAAGGATAAAAAGAACATAAAACGGGCTTAAAATGGACCAAATTGGGCCAACCCAAGAAATTGACACGGCCTAGACTTTAAGCCACACGGTCGTGCCTCGTCAAATTACTTCACACGACCATCCCACGATATACACATTCGTGCCCCAATTGATAGAATTGAGACACGGCCTGAAGACGATATACACGGGCGTGTGCCATGGGCGTGCACCTGCCACGGGAATGAGTAATTTCACTCAGATTTGGATGCTTGAAGCCAAAGAAACATACTCCTAAGTTTACTTAAACACCTTAATAGTAATTCTACTTGAAGGAGGTACTTAGGAGCCAAGTAAAGCACCTAAGGAGCCTATATAAACAACCCAAGGCAACCGTTCTAAAAGAGGAAGTTTTGGGCAGAGTTTTCTGCCAGAGCTTTTATTCAGGGAATTACTCGAAGATAGCCAGTTGATCCATCTCAAGAAGCCGGAGTTCTACTCAAGACAGAGGATCTCCTCTTCAATTCCTTCAGGGGGTTTTAGGGATTTCTTATATTTTGTTTTATCTTTTCTCTTGAGATGTTTTCTTATTTTGTTATGAACGAAACCCTTCAGATACCTGAAGGGGATGAAACCTATGATGGATTTTATTTTTTGATTTCTAAATTATATGATAAGTACTTAGTTTGTTCTTAATTATATTACTTAATTAAATCTGATGTGCTTAGGTAGAAGAGGAATAGACCCTGCCTAAGAGTAGATCTAGCATAAGTAAGCGGAGTTGATCGCACGCCTAGAGATAGGGTGATGAGATTTTGTCGGATTAGGGTGAAACCTAATATGAGAGTCCATTGATCTATTTACTGCTTCCTTAGGGGGTTATTATAAGAGAATGAGAGTTCCACTAATTAACCCAAGGTTAGATGTTATTCGCCTCGAGAGGGTTTAATATAGGTTAGGGAGTCAGGTCAAGCTAAGTAAATAAGTCGTATGAATTAAAAGTTAGATAACAAGAGAAGTCATAGGTGGATTCTTCCCGAGGTATCGTCAGTAATCAATCGAGTTTTTCCACGCCTTTTCCCAAAGTTTCTTTGTAACACCCCAAACCCGCCTAAACGTTACGATTGGATCGGCATGTCACATGAAAGGAATGTCTAAATACATGCGTGCTCGTTAAAAAGCTTGTATTCTTTATAGTTGTTGTGAAAAATTGAGTTTAAGTAATTTTGAATAAGAAACAGTTTATTATCATTTTAGGAAAATCTGATATTGATCATTTAATAATAAGCAGTAACTAAATTGAAAGCCGAAACCAAGTAAAATACCCAAGGCCTTATTACATAACAAAAACCCAAATAAAAATAAGTCCAAATAAAAGAAACAAATTTACGAGTAAACACATGTATGGCCTCACGAGTCCACCTCAGCTCCCAAATCCGCGATCTAATGATTACCTGCAAAATTTAACTAAGGGGTGAGTCATCAAGACTCAGTGTGTAAATCCCCATCCAACGGGTGTTAAACCCTTACACAATTTCATATGAAAATATGCATGTCATGCAACCCAAAACCTAACCATCCGAAACTCCCGATTCTACCCCGTGTGGTACCAAACCACTGGTGGTGCCAAACCACTGGTGACCCAAAGTCACTGATATGAATATAATGTGGAGCCAAACCACTGGTGACCCAAAGTCACGAATAATCCATAGGTGGGGCCAACCCACGCCAGATACCAAATCATGGCGACAATCCTGTTTTATCAAATGTGGGGCTAACCCAATCGTGGTGCGGCCACCGACGAGTCGCTATGAGGTGCCAAACCTCCGTGACCCAAAGTCACAAAATATCAATATCCAAGTGTGGGGCCAACCCACGTGTGATACCAAATCATCGGCGACGATCCCAATATGTCAACTGGGGGGCCAACCCAATCGTGGTGCTAAGCCACCGGACAAGTCGCTATGAGGTGCCAAACCTCCGTGACCCAAAGTCACGAATATCAACTGTGGTACCAAACCACCGGTGGTGCCAAACCACCGGTGACCCAAAGTCACAGATATCAATCTTCCCCCTCCTCTCATCATACCCATGCAATATGACATAATAATTCGTGTATGAAGTATGTCATGTATGCTAGACATATATCAAATATAAGTATAACATGAATTACCATAATAATCAGATAGACATAAAACAACATAATCATGCTAATCAACCTCTAAGGGTATAATCGTAATTTTACCCACCAAGGGTATTTTCGTAATTTACCCACTAAGGGTATTTTTGTAATTTACCCATCAAGGGTATTTTCGTAATTTACACACCAAGGGTATTTTCATAATTTTCCCTCCAAGGGTATTTTCGTAATTTACCCACCAAGGGTATTTTCGTAATTTACCCACCAAGGGTATTTTCATAATTTTCCCACCAAGGGTATTTTCGTAATTTACCACCAAGGGTATTTTCGTAATTTACCCACCAAGGGTATTTTTGTAATTTTACACCTACAATGGCCCTCCCGAAGGTCTAATGTTACCCTGAGCGACTCGGCTACCATTTTCGGTCGTCACCAGACTATTGGGCTTAAAACCCGATTTCGCCCATTCGTGCCCACACGCCGTGTGGCCCACCTAACACAAATCTAGCCACGATATAAGTTCCACCTAGTCTAGTTCACTATATACTACATCATCATACAATTTATTCTATTGGGCCTATGGGCCCATTGGGCCTACTTCACCCATCGCGCCCAAGCAAATTTAACCCACAAGAATACTACCGATGGCCTCAACCATCGCGTCCGAAGCCCTGACACGCACTCGCATGCTCGTGTGGCTACTATTGCCGTGACTGCACTTCGGCATTTGCCGCTCTACAACTAGAGTAGAGAGAGTTACACACCGATAGGACTCGGTGCTAAATGCCACTGCGACCACTCCCCGTGCCCAACGCCCACCAAGGTATGTTAACCCTTCTCCGGCATGCTCTTTATATAGCTAGCTCTTCACCTTCATTTCTTGCATCTTCCGATGTGGGATCCTTCACAAGAGAGTTTAAATTCAATGAAACTCTTACCGTCAATCTGCAAAATAAATACTCCCTTGCTTCTCACGAGATTCAACTCGTGCTCCCTTATAACATAATCCATGCTGCTAGCCACTTTACCAACTAGCTCCTTATGTCTTAAACCATGCACAACTAAATATAACCTTATGGCCAAGGTCTAAATTCATTTAATAAAAAAATAATCTAAAAGGAATGCAAACGCTACAATTAGAACCTTGGACCTCCTTCCTTCCTTGTGGCGTCATTCCCTTATCCTTAAGTGGCGTCACTTTGCCACTACACCACACACTCCACTTGTGTCACTTTTCTCCATATTTTATTCTTAAAGCCTACCTGCCAACTTTCAGGGTTTTTTTCACCTAAAACCAAAATTTCCCCAAAGCTAATATTTGACCCCGAGACTTCATAGAAGCCCCCTAACCTTCCAAAATCACTTATCTAAAAGGTCTAACTTGCACTTAAGCCGATCTCCCATTCTCCAAAAAATTTTAAACCCTACTACGCCTAAGGCCCATTGGGCTCAATCCTACTAGGCCCAATTTCAGGATGTTACATTCTTTCTTTTGTCTTTGCATCTAGTTTATTTTTTCAATAGTTTAATAAACCAACCACTCTATATTTTAGGCTAAATAATAGAAAGAAAGTGAGTAGTAGTACTTTTAGGTTCCTTTGGGTTCGATAAAATAATCTTGCCTAAACTATACTATTGTTCGATAGGTGCACTTGCCTCAATCGTTATCATAGTTAGTCTATAGGTTCGATCAATCTTTATAAATATTAAAGCTCGACTGTTTGACACGATCATCTTGGCATTTACCTAGGATGTTTTATATGTTTAATGGTTATTTTGTATCTTGTTGGTATTTTGGAGGTTATGTATATATGTATACATATGTAATGGTAATAGTCAAGTTATTGATTACTTGTTAGGTTACTGGAGTTATATGCCTAATATCCTTACGGTTGAGAAAAAATCATGCTATGCAATATGTTTTTGGTTGATGCTTGGATGTAAAATAATGTATGATATGATTCGGTTATGTTTAGGTAATGTTTTGGTAAGTTTGATGCTTGATACATGATATTTATTTAAAGGTTATTTTGTACTTGAGTAAGTGATAGTGAATGTGTCATTTAATGTTTAATGAATTGGTATTTAGATGGTCTAATGGTTGTGCTTTGAAAGATGGAATTTTTTGAAGTGCCTTGAAGGCATGTTGGTATGATTGGATATATTCATTTGGTTTGTTTGAATTGTAAATTGAGGTGCCAATTTTTGGCATATTGGTTAGAAATTGAGGTTGTGATTCTAAATGATGGTATTGGCTTATTTTGAATGTTTTTGAAATGGTTGAATATGGTTTAAAAAGGATGATTTGTTGCTTAATTAAATTATGCTAAAAAAAACTTGTTTTGAAAGGTAACTACAGGTTCACACAGTCGTTTGGACTATAAAAATTTAGGTGATTTTAGTGCACATGGCCATAGCTAGTTACATGTTCTAGTGACACGGTCATGTGACCCATCTCACACGGGATTAACTCTCGCACACGATCAGGGGACACAGCCGTGTGACCCCTGTTTGCAGATTTTTCCTACCTTTTTGAATTAGTTTCAATTTAATCCCTAATAGTTGCTTGCTTAGTTTTAATCTTTCGCAAGCTCATTATTAATCCAAAATTGATTGAAACATATGATAATTTGATTATTTATGAATTATATGTTAATTAATTGAGATTTTGAGTTATAATTTCTATGTAAAAGGTTTATAATTGTCTGTAATATTCTATTACTCAGGTTCAACAACTGGACCAGGTAAAGGGTGTTATAGGAACCTATGTGACCAAATTGTGGAGAGAAGGAAGATAATCAGAAGGATGAGAGCACCTACACTCTTAGAGTTGGAGATGGGGTGGTAGAGAAGAAAGAACTTGATAGTAAGCCTACACAAGTTGAACCAGAGGAGAAGCCTGCCCCGAAGCCTATACCATTTCCTTTGTGTTTAGAGGAGAAGAAAAAGAAAGAGAGTGAGGAATGCTTGCAATTCCTCAATATATTTAAGGCCTTGAATGTGAACCCCCCTTTTTAGATCTCATTGAGAAAACTCCCAAATACTCCAAGTTCCTTAGGGATGATATGTCTCATAAGAAGAAAATAGAGAAAGGGGAGCAAATCGCTCTTACTGAAGAATATAGCATGGTAGTGTCTAGAAAAGTCCCTCCCAAGGGAATGAGTGAGTTGACTTCGAGAAGGTTATGCAAAATTTCTATAGTTTTAAAGAGACATTTCTTGGCCACGTCTAGAGCTACAATAGACGTAAGAATGGGTGAGTTGACTATGGACATCGAGGGAGAGACCAAAATTTTCAAATGCATTAAGCCCGAGGCTAAGTCTTATGAAGTGTTGCCAACACAAGGGAATAAGTGTCAAGTAGTTAAGATGAGACCTTATCATGGTAACAAGTTTTCATGTGCCACGTAAAAGAATCCAAAAGTGAACAAGGATAAGAAAGACATTACGATTCTCGGGAGGCCTTAGTTGCACATTGAACAAGAGGTGTATCCAAGTGTTGAGGACATCGATGAAACATCATTTCGATGGTGTTACCGACTGCCCCAAGTCTCATTTTTAATTTACCGCATGTGGCAAGAAAACCTAAAAAGTTGTAAATAATTAAATGTTTTGAGCATGTACTTTTTGCATGTAGCATAGGATTTTAATTCATAGTTATTTGCATTTTAAACTTGTTGAGGTATAGTTTTGATGATTGAGAGGATAAAGAATGATTTTTTAATAGTTTTGGGGCAAGTCCAGTGAAATTGCAATACCTAAAGGGGGATATCGTGATTTGTAGGATAGTTTCAAAATGGGGGCCAAAAATCGTTTCGGTATCGCGATATCGAACCCCTGATGTATCGCGATACCTCTAACAGAAAGGAATACGAAGCGTCAAAAAATAGGAATATCATGACATCTTACCCTGGGTATCATGATATCCAAGTCGGGTCAGGTGATCCCGAGTCAGGTATGGCGACTTGCAAGTTTTAGGGGACTTTTTAAGCTTCCCTACCCTCAAAACATCCCAATGTGCTTCATTATTTCAAAATTCTGTAACCTGAATCCCCAAAACACTCCCACTCTCTTCATCTTTTCTTCCAAACTCTCTCAAATCTCTCTTATAATCCTTTAAAGTTTTCTTTCGCTAGCTCTTTTGTTTTCTTTTTATCTTGCAGGTTTAAGTTTTTCCTTGCTTTGGATCGGCATAGAAACATCGTCTCAATCCCCTTTGATAATGACAAATTGCTTCAGTTCAATTTTATTTTCTCTTAGTATTTTTGAATGTTTAGTTATTTTCGTTTCATTTTACTTATTGATTATAGTTGTTACTTGATTGTGGGTTTATTGGTTAGTTTTCAAAATGCCACCAAAAGCCCCCAAATGATCTCGTGCCCAATCCAAACTTGTCTAGTCATCGATACATAATGAGAACAAATTTGTGTCCGAAAAGGCAGAAAAATATTTTCAATCAATCCAAATTTGATCGTTCATCTATGAATGTGGTTTTGACTTAGCCATCCCAAATTGCCACAAAATTTGGGACTTGGTTCGCCACCATCTGTGGACTCAATTCGTGGTTCTACTCACTACGCCTGCAGTAATACCCATATTTTTAGAGTTTAATGCTAACTTGAAATTTAAGAAGATAATCAAGTATATGTAAAGTGTAAGTGGATAAATATTTCCCCTAAATGCATTTATGAACATTACGTCATCCCTTTTTATCAAAGAGGCGAGATTCAAACCATGGATCCCAATCATTTTACAAACATCGATATGGACGTTGTTTTAAAATTTTTGATCAGGGACTTAGGCATATAGAAATGTGATGAAGGCAGTAAATTCCCTCTTTCTGAACAAGTAATTATGTTCCCCATAGCTTAGATGTGGATGCAATTAATTTGCACATGTGTTAGCCTTCTGCTCAACACCAACATTGTTAACATTTTTCAAGTTGTGCTTCTTTTCTCCATCTTGCGGTGCAAACGTATTTGCCTAGGATATTGGATCAATCAAGAAATGAAAAAGTGCATTATAGGAGGTAAAGTTGGAATATATTTTCCTCCCTTGGTTACGGATTTATGTCGTAAGACTAAGGTGATTATAGACCTAATGGAGCAATCACACCAACCCATCCATAGCATAATCGGTGATTCAATGCTTCATCAATTCCAACCCCTTCATCGAGAACAATGGCTATGTTTCAAGCAAAGAAAAAATTAAGTGCCAAGGAAAATACTGAGGGTGAGAGTACACAATAATTTTAGTTCGACCGTGATGTAATTTATAGTACCCAAATGCTTTATGCCATGAAGCCATTCGTGAACACATTTATGGTGAGTCAGGGATCATAGGCCGTACAATGGCTCGCCAGGTCGAGTGACTCATCCGAGGGAAAGGACGAGGAGGAGGAGAAAACCAATACAAAAGGGATTAGCGATGGTGAGGTAGTGGATGACAAGGAGCCAGAGGGTGATGATGCGGCATCACATGCAGAGGCCATAGAGGACATAGTTACACCTACACATCCGATGATCGAAGATGTCGACCCTAAAAACTAGAGCATGCCCATCCGTAGAATGTTCTCCAAGAAAACTACTCCCAAAGGAAGAATTATACCTAGAGTCAAAAAAACCGATTCGGAGGACGACACGTCCAATGCTTAGTTACATGTCTTAGCCTTTTATTTATCTTTATGTAGCATATAAACTATTAAACACTTTTGAACTTGTTTCTTATTAATTTTAATTTTTTATTGTGTGGTTGTTTTTGTTTTTGTGTTTATCTTATGTGCAGCAAATTACCCAGACAAACTACACAACATTTTGAGCTTCAACGAGGAGGTCGACCCAGAGCTAGTCTGGTTCTCCATTCTAGGGAAGTCCGGTAACCTCCTATCTTTTCTTTAGGACACATTGGGGACAATGTGTAGTCTAAGCGTGGGGGTGCACATAAGTTTTATGTGTATTATTTTTCTTGATTTTATGTTTATTTCTGTGTTTATTTTAATCTTTTTTTCCTTTTTCAAAAAATCTCAAAAAACTCCAAAAATACTTTTTTTTCATTTTTATTTTGTGAAATTTCATGGTGCTTAGACTGTGATTAGGTAATAAATCACTAGTTGTATATATCGAATAAGTACATAGATTTGTCAAAGTTGCAAACTTTGAATGATACTAGATAATTTCTTATTCTTAATTTTAGATTAATTAGTTCAATTAGTTAATGCGTATAATAGACTAGAGGCTATAATCAAAATGAAAATGTATAAAGTGTACCATAGGATAGATAAAATATACGAATCCTTGTACATAAATAATTTGAATTACTAATTGTTCGTTTAAGTCTATGTATTCTTAAAAGAATTGGTGCTAGGTGATTAATTCAGGAAAGACCTTAGGCATTGTCTAATATAGCCTAAAGCCTAAAAGCTTACCCGTTGTTATGTACCATAGTTCCTATATCTTTGAGCCTCGAGTATTCTTTTCTTGTAAGCCTTAAGTTCAAAGCCTTGAGCCTAAACTAGTCTAGTACTCTATCATTTTTTGTCCCGTTGTTTAATTGCACTATGTAATGGACGTCGAGCAATAAACATTGAGGGATAGGTAGATATGTTATCGTGTCTTTATATGTGAAGAAAGAAAATGAAGGGATTACGAGAATTAGTACGTAAATAAAAAAAAGGGAGCAAAAGAATGCAAATAAATAAAGAGAAAACTAAATCAAAATTAAGCTAAAAAATGAATATCTTTCGATTAACAATTATAGATTTTTCACATATTAATTCCACATAATACTTTCTGATCGCCTCCGGACGTACTAATGTCCGGAGTGTGAATGCCACAGTAAAAGATATGGATTTGAGGCAGTGTTCACAAGTATACGGGTCAAGTTGTAATATAGTTTGTTTACAACGAAACACCAGGTAAGTATTCTGAAGATCATACCCAAAGGATTGCAGTTTAGAGAAAATTGCTATTAAGCCAATTTCCAAAAATAATTTCTAATCTACTCGAGCCACGAATTAGTAGTGTTAATCAAGAAGCAAGATGATAATAATAGTAAACTAAATAAATTTAACTAAACATAAATCTACTCTTAGGTTCATGTATCGACTTTTCCTATTCCTTATTTTGACTACACAAGTTCCTTTATGCCTAGATCCAATTGTTTTATTGAATTAATTGTTGATGTAGGGTTTTAATTAATCAAATAGTCGATACCTTAGCAGGATCTTCCTATCTTCCACTAAAACAACGAGTCTACAAGGACTACTTATCTTCTGACCTCACAGTCCAGATCGAAATGGGGTTAAGGTGTTCACGGATAGGCCAAACCAATTTTAGGTTAATTCCTACCTAAATGACTTCCTAGAGTTGTCAAGCCTAGGGTTTAAGTTCTTCCTCTCCAAAACAGCTGCTCCACTATGAAACTCGATCCTTCAATTAGTTAATAAGTTTAGAATAGTTGAAACATGCAAGATAAGTATAAAGCGTAAATTGATTCTAATCTTTACACAAACATTCAATTAAGCAATGTTAAAAAAATATATATAAAGAATATAATTAAGGAAATAATATGCTTATAGATTTATCGATAAAAGCGTGGCTCCAGAATAATCTCCACTTGCGAGAGTCTCACTTCAGAATAGGATCTCTGATTACAAGAACATAAAATAACCTAAGTAAAAACTAAGACAAAATAAAAACCCTAAGTATATTTTCTATCTCCCTAAAAATTATGTTTAACTTGATTACGGTGACCTTTATATAGGCTCAAATTGGATATTAAAGTGCCTAAATTATCCTGGAAGTCCTTAGACTTTGATTAGGATAAATACACCTAATTTCCCTCCAAAATGTATTTAAAACAAGTTGGAATTTTTGGGCTGTGCAGAGGCTTGGTTGCAACATAGGCTTGCAGTGTTGCAACCAACCACAGGGGTATGTCGTAACACAGGAGGGTTGGGTCACAACATTGAAGGCAGTTTTGCTCCAGAAATTGTTTTTAGCTTCTGTTTGACGTTGAGACATCAGTGTTTTGGTGTCGCGACATAAGCATCAGTTTTGGCTTGAATAAGCATCTTTAGCTCTCGACTTGACCTACAAGCTCATGTACCAAGAGAAGGATAAATAATAGTGTAATTCATGACAGATCACCTTCTATCATTTCAAAGAAATAAGATACCGAGAGGAGAAACAAAGAGGTGGGCTTGTAAATAAATTTGAGACAAGTAGGAAAATATGTTATGTCCTTCAACCATTTCTAGTGCTTCGACCTGTTTTGAGTTCTGTTGTTTGAATCTAAATTATCCTAAGCCTTAGAATGCTACAAGCCTAGAAGACCTTTGGGGCCCGAATAAGTTACCAACACAATAATTTGTAAATAACTTGGATTTGTTTGAATGAACATGACCAATTATTTTTAAATATCTATAAGTGATCCGTATAATATATTTTGATGGATATCACTTGTACATATGTTCATTTACATTGCCTCTACATCTATTACGATTTTAATTTAGGAACTAATTATGTTTATAATAGGAATAAATAAGTTAGCTAGCTAGCATTATTAAGTCGCATGTGAGGAAATTTTTGTACGGGTTTAATGTTTTATCGTTGTGTAACTTAATTGCATAATTTAGTCGAAGGGTCATCTTCTTTTTTACATGTTTTGTATGTTTCCTTGAGGACAAGCAAAAAGTTAATTGTAGGGCAGTTGATCTGCCACAAATTGATGTGGTAAATTAGGCTCTTCTAGCATACTTAAGGAGTTTTTTCTTGAGCAAAGTAGCGCCTTTAGCATAGTTTTTCGTTATTTTTACATTTTTAGGTAATAAGTGAAAATGTCTCATTTTTGCCAATTTTGCGACCCAATTTGGCCAATGGTGCCATTAGAAGCCCTAACGTGTTATTGAATCATGTAAGGATGTGTTGGAGGTAAAAAACGAGTGAGAATGGCACCAAGGAAAAGGGTATTGCGATAACCACACCTTGGGATCGCACTACCTCAAATAGTATAGAAGATTGGAGACACCCTTCAACTGTATCATGATATCCTCTTTGGGTATCACGATAGGCATGTAACAGCCCATTTTTAGTCAAATCAAAATAGTGGTTTTAAGACCACAAATCCAAGGTCAAAATAATTATTTTATTATTATTTTAATGTTTACATCATGATAGTGTGATTGTGTGAAAATTTCGTTAAGAAATTTTATCGTTTGAATGCTCAATTTGATAAAAAGGACTAAATCGTGTGCAGTGTAAAACTTGTATTCTATTAGCTAAAGGTTTCTAATAGCTATAGTGTAATATCCCAGACTATGGCTTATGCATAATTGCTTAATAGAATGTGAAAGCATGTCGTTGTATGTATAAATGTGTTCTATAAACCTTAGTGAGTAGGTGAACGCTTTAGAAATTATTTAATTTTAAGTCTAAAAGAGGGAGTTAAGCCTGATAGGCCTTAAGAAAATAACCGAGGGAAACAAAACACACAAACGGGCTTGGAAAAGTGGCCCGGAGGCGCCACTTAAGGCCTTTGGGAATGACGCCACTAGCAGGGTAAATGGGCCAAGGTTCGAGTCACATGGGAAGCTAAATGGAAGCTTTTATTTTCGATAACAAGGAGCAGTAGTGGACGGCAAAAGGAGTCTATGGGAGGAGTTTGAGATGAAGTCTAGTTCTTTTAGAAATTTTGGCTAAGGTAGGAGATAGGTGATGAATTATTTTTGGAAAGGGTAAGGAAGAGTGAATTAAGGGATTTGATAGTGAGAGGAAGAGGTGGCCGGCCAAGGGACTCTAGGTTTAGTAATTTCGGCAAGAGGAGGAAAAGTAAGGCTATTATTCTTTTCTCTTTTGAAACCTCTGTCGAATTCTCTAGCCACTCTTCTCCTTCTCTATTTATTTTGTCAAAAGCCGAAAAACACAAGTAACCATTGCCGATTTCTTCACCTTTCTCTTCTTCTTTTTGCAAACTTTTCAAAAGCCGAAAGCAAGTTCCTCCTAAGCCATTGCCAATTCTCTCCAAGTCCCATACACCTTTCTTCTCTTTTCTTTTCCTTGTTAAAGCCGAATCTCACATATTAGTGGCCATAGCCGAATACTCCCCTATCCTCTAGGAGCCGAATTCCTCTACTTCAAGGAAGGACATTTGATTAAATTGGTAAGGAATATCACCTATGTCAATCTACTTTCTTTAGTTCTTCTCCTGACTGTTGAAATCGAAATCCAATCTCTCCTAATCTTGTTGGCCGAAACTTGGAAGGTGAATTTCAGGATTTTCCATATTAGCCGATTTCTAGGGAGATCATCCGGGATTTCAGATCTAAGGTATTTCGGCATCTTCATAAGCCAAGTGACAAGTTTTCGGGATTTTAGATTCACAAGGCAAGTGAATATTTTAATCTGTCAAAGCTAAATTTGGTAGTTCAAATCTATTTCTTGTTTATTCAAAAGCCGGAAACAAATTATTTAGGTAATCTAGTGTTGGCTGATTGCTAGGGGGCAAGGTCACGAAATTTCGGGATTGAGAAGTACTCAAATCGGAAAGCAAGGTAAGAATTTGGTTACATTAAGCCTTCGGGATTTGGTTTTATAGCCGAATAGCTTTTACTAACATATTAGGGTTGGCCGAATATAGGAATTAAAGATCTAAAGCGATAGATCGAGTTTTCGGGGTTTCAGTAAATTTGATAAGTATACCAGGTGTGTACCCCACACTAAGCTTTAATTAATTGACGGTTATGTTTTAATTAATATGTACAAGAATATGTTATGATGCGGCCAAAGTACCATATAATGGTACAAAGTACTCAGGTACGTTTTCCTACTCCTACTATGAGTATGATAAAAATGAAAATAGTGATAAGAATGTGAAATAAAGCATGTTTTTGCATGATATGTTTGACATGGGGCATATGGGTGATATGTGAAGGGGAGCTGAATTGGTGGTTTAATACCCCAAATCTGAATGTGGTGACTTCTGTCACAATATCTGAATGTGGTGACTTATGTCACAAAATAATTATCTGGTGGCTATGCCACGAATTTTATAAAGGCGATGAGCACATCGACTGCAGCGACTGCCTTTGATGGTGTGTAGCGGATGGAGGGTTGACTTAGTAGTCCCCACGGTGTGATGGTTGGTACGGGTGATGTGTAGCGGATGGATACTTAGGCTTGGGTTCGAGTTTGCATCATGATTTATATGTGTTATTATGATTTGATATGCCTGAAATTAATTGAGTCTTGTGATGGTTGTACACATTGAGTCCGTTTGACTCACCCCTTTATGGGACTATTTTTTTCAGGTGACACTCAGTGATGGACTGGGTCGGCAGAAGCTCAGTGATGGCCATGCACAGTTCGGGATTTTATTTCATTTTGGACTTGTTATATTTTAATTATTTTGGATTTAATTTGGGTTTTGATTAGATGTAATAAGGCCTTGGTTTGAACTGTTATGCATGCATGTTTAATTATCTAAGTATGACTCGATTTTAATAATACAAGGTTAAAGTCTATTTTTCTAAGTATAAATATTAAACGTTTTGACACATAATCAACACGGGTTTTAAAATTCGAGCCCAACCCAAATCAACTGTTTTGAAAAACTCGCAAAATTTTAGCAAGGTTTCAAACAAGATTCGAACGGTTTTTCCTAGGAACATGCCAGATCCGGTCAGGGCTTGTGGGCCGGGTTTGGGGTGTTTTATTTTGGTATCAGAGCCAGGTTTTAAACTCTCGGCCTTGGGTTTAAGGCCCAAAAAGTTTTGAAAATTAAGCCCAAAAGAATTTTGTGAAAAAATTTAAGAAATAAGCAGGTTTTCTGGCATGGCACCTTAGTCTCCGGCCCGAAGTCCACCAGGTAAGTACCCCTAACTTTTTTGTGAATTGTATGTGGGAATTGATAAGGACGTAGATTAGCATGATAAGTACTTGAACCCTAGGACTAGGTTACCCCAACAATTACATAAAATTTTAAGTGCCTAATTAAACAAACCTGTGGTTAAGTCACCTAGTTAGGGTGTGGCAACCATTGTGCGCATGTCTAGGATTGGTTTTGGCGGGAGCTTGGTACTTAAGCAGTCTGCGTGACTCAGCTCCTCTCCACTCGAATCCTACCTGGTGTGTAGCTTCGGTTCACCCTAACCAGGAGGACTTAGTCACGGGCTAAACCCAATAATTAAAACCCGAAAGGGACTAGCCACATTTTTATGGAAACCCTAGTTTTAAAAGTCAACAAACTACCCTTTTGAATTGTGAAAATTATTATTTTGGAAAAAACTTTCTAAGAATTTTTAATTTACAAATTACCTAAATACCCCTAGAGGTAAAAAAAATTACTAAAGTGCCCTTGGTTTTAAAATTTCCATATTACCCTTGGTTTCAATAAAATTTCCCTACTTTGCAAAAATATCCAAAAACTTTACAAAATATCAAGACACCGATTTGGAAAATTTATGAAATTACCCCGATTTGCAAAATGACCAAACTACCCTTAACTCGCATAAATGACCAAAATACCCTCAGTAAGGAAAATTACCGAAGTACCCTCAAATTAGAAATCTTTAAAAATACCCTTGTTTTGAAAAGTCACCAGGAACCATACTTTGCAAAAAATTACCGAAATGACCATGGCTTATAAAATTACAAAAATACCCCAAGTGTATAAAATTATCATTTCACCCTTGAAATTTTTCCAGCAAGGATTTTAATTTTTGTAAAATATCAAAAAACTCTATTTTGCAACATTTTCAAATACCCAAATTTGAAAATTACCAAAATACCCCTCTAGGACAAAATTACGAAAATACCCCTAGGTAGTGGAAAACAACAAACAACGACAACTACAACATTTCTCTGTAATGAACGCAAGTTCGTGTGTGTGACTAAATGAATGATGTGAGACTGTATGTGTATGACTCGAAAGAACTACTTTCTAAAACTATTAAACATAAAACTGTCCGTGTTAAATCAGAGGAACAAAGCTAATACATAAAATTCTTTAATCAGATAAACGCAAAGCGAAAGTATGAATTCAAGGGGACGTGGTCGTAACGTATGTGGCCTTGGAAGAGGCCAAATGATCGTGTCTGAACCCATTAGATCGGGTCAAGGATCTGAAAATGAAATGCCACCACCACCACCCGCCGATGATGTGGAATATCAGGATCAGACTGGGGATGACGTAGTGTCGCAGGCGATGCTACAAGTTTTAGAAAGGGTGGTTGGAGCAGGTGGAGGCATGGGAGCTCGAAAGTCAGTACCTGAGCGACTCTGAGCCAACGGAGCCGAAGTGTTCTGTGGTATATCTAATGTGGCACCCAGTACCGCTGAGTATTGGTAGGAGGTGACTGAGCGGATTATGGATGAGCTCAACTTAACTAACGAGGAAAAGCTGAAAGGGTTGGAGGCGCTCCTCCGCGATGAGTCATATCAATGGTGGCTCATGGTGCGGGATTGTACTTCAGCTGAGGAACCTACTTGGGAATATGTTAAGGCGGCATATCAGAAGAAGTATGTCGGCACGCATTATATTGATGCGCAGAGAAAGGCTTTTCTGGGGCTGGTTCAAGGGAACAAGTCCGTAGCTGAGTACGAAGTAGAATTCCTACGGCTAAGCCGTTATGCTCGAGGCATAGTGTCTATTGAGCATGAGCGGTGTGTCCAGTTTGAAGACGGACTAAGGGATGACTTGAGGTTATTGATAGCCTTGCAACAAGTGCGGGAGTTTACCGTGTTAGTGGAAAAGGCTAAGGTAGCTGAGGGCATCAAGGATTCTATAAGGCAGAACTGATCGAAATAGGCAGAAAAGAGGGTTTGGATCAGCAAGGCCATCTAAGAATGAGCAAAAGAGGCCTAGAATTGATGGGCCGCGAGGTCAGCAAGCTGCTGCCAGAGGGCAGTATCGTACTTGTGATCAGTGTGGGAAAAAGCACTTAGGTGAGTGTTGGAAAAAGACGGGAGGATGCTTCAAGTGTGGGCCCAAGGACCACATGATTAAGGATTATCCCGAGAGAACCGAAGGGGGGCGACCAGTAGGTCAAGGACCTAACCAGGCGGGAAGAGGAGGATAACAGCCACCACGAGGTCGTGGTTCAGCTGGCAGAGGTAATGGTTCTGGTAGAGAATGAGGAACACCGGGCCGAGGTGTTGGTAACACGAAGGCCAGGCAACCAAGTTTGGTTTACGCGGTTTATCGGAGGGAAGATGGAGACGCACCGGATGTCGTAATCGGTACGTTCCTTATATCTGGCAAACCCTATGTTGCTTTAATTGATGTGGGCTCGACCCATTCTTATGTTGCATGTAGTGTAGTTGAAACACTAGACATAGCCTCTGAACTTTCTAGTAGGGAGATGACTGTAGTAAGCCTACTAGGTCAAACTGTAGTGGTGAATAAGATGTTTCGGAGAGTACCTTTGGAACTTCAAGGAGCGATATTTCTTGCCGACTTAATGGACCCTTCGGGGAATTCGATCATATACTTGGCATGGATTGGCTAGTGAAGCATCAGGCTGTATTGGATTGTGCAGCCAAACGAATGGAATTAAGGACCCCTAAGGATGAGGAAGTGGTTATGGTAGGAGAAAGAAGGAACTACCTATCAAATGTGGTTTCTGCTTTAAAGGCGGATAAGATAGTTTAGAAAGGATGCAAGGCGTTTTTGGCTTTCATTAGTACTTTGGATGAGAAAGAAAGGGGAGTTAGTGGAGTTAGAACCGTAAGGGAGTTTGAGGATATCTTTCCGGAAGAATTACCCAGAATACCCCCGGACAGGGAGGTGGAGTTTGGAATCGACTTGCTTTCAGGTACAGCTCCTGTGTCCATTGCCCTGTACAGAATGGCACCAAAGGAGCTGGTTGAGCTCAAGGCTCAAATCCAAGAATTGCTAGACCGTGGGTTTATTCGACCCAGTGTGTCTCCATGGGGAGCACTGGTCTTGTTTGTGAAAAAGAAGGACGGAACTATACGTATGTGCATAGATTATCGTCAGTTGAATAAGCTGACTATCAAGAACAAGTATCCTTTGCCAAGGATTGACGACTTGTTTGATCAGCTTAAGGGGGCCGCGGTTTTCTCAATGATAGATCTGAGGTCCGGATATCATCAGCTTGAGGTGAAGGAGGCTGATATCCATAAGATGGCCTTCCGAACAAGGTATGGGCATTATGAGTTTTTGGTAATGTCGTTTGGCTTGACTAATGCCCCAGCCACATTTATGGATATGATGAACCAGATTTTCCAAACCTATCTGGACAGGTTTGTTGTTGTATTCATAGACGATATCTTGGTGTACTTAAAGTCTAAAGAAGAACACGATGAGCACCTCCGAGTTGTGTTGCAAGTGTTGAGGGAGAAGAAGCTTTACGCCAAATTCAGCAAGTGTGAATTTTGGCTTAAGGAGGTTACGTTTTTAGGACATGTAGTATCTCATCAAGGAATAAGGGTGGATCCACGAAAGATTGAGGCGCTTTGGATTGAAACCCCTAAGTCTGTGGCGTGTTCGAGTTTCTTAGGATTGGCGTGCTATTATAGACGCTTTGTGGAAGGGTTCTCGTCGATAGCCGCGCTGCCGACAAAGTTGTTAAGGAAGGAAGTGCCTTTCATATGGACTAATAAGCAACAGGAGAGCTTTGAGAAGCTTAAGAAAGTCTTGACTGAATCTCCAGTTTTGATTCAGTCGGAGGCAGGGAAGGATTTTGTGGTATATTATGATGCTTCCTATACAGGATTGGGAGGTGTCCTTATGCAAGATGGGAAGGTAGTTGCTTATGCGTCTCAACAACTAAGGCCACACGAGGTTAACTACCCGACACACGACTTGGAATTGGCGACAGTGGTCTTTGCCCTTAAGGTGTGGAGGCATTATCTTTATGGAGAAAAGTCGGTGATCTACACAGACCATAAAAGCCTTAAGTATCTAATGACTCAAAAGGAGTTGAATCTGAGACAGCGAAGGCGGGTGGAATTATTGAAGGACTACGATTGTTCCATAGAATATCACCCAGGCAAGGAAAATGTAATGGCGGATGCCTTAAGTCAAAAGGTAGTGACAGATCTGAGGGCAATGTTCGCGCATCTAAGCTTATATGATGATGGAAGTCTGCTGGCGGATCTACAAATTAAGCCAACGTGGTTGAATGAAGTGAAAGAAGGACAGGTGGTGGATAAGGATCTAAGTGTTAAGTTATGACAGTGCAGAATGGAGAGTTGGATAATTATTGTATCAACGATGAAGAAGTATTGTGTTTCAAGGGTAAGGTCTGTATGCTGAAGGATGACGAGCTTAGGTAAAGAATTCTTCAGGAATCGCATAGTAGCCCTTATGCTATGCATCCCGGAGGTAGTAAAAGGTACAGAGACCTAAGGGAACAGTTTTGGTGGCCAGGTCTTAAGCGAGAAGTTACTGAATATGTTGGCAAATGCTTGACGTGTCAGCAAGTCAAGGCTGAACACCAAGTTCCATCAGGATTGCTTCAACCAATACAGATTCCCCAATGGAAGTGGGAGAGAATTACCATGGACTTCGTTAGTGGGCTTCCCCTTACGCCTACTAAGAAGGACTCGATTTAGGTGATAGTGGATCGGTTGACAAAGTCCGTGCATTTCTTACCTGTACGAGTTGATTATTCATTGCAGAAGTTGGCAAGGTTATATGCGCAGAGATTGTAAGGTTACACGAAGTATCGATGTCAATTATCTCGGATAGGGATCCAAGGTTAACGTCTTGATTTTGGAAAGCTCTGCATCAGGCCTTAGGCACCAAATTGGATTTCACTACGGCTTTTCATCCACAGTTGGACGGCCAGTTTGAAAGAGTAATCCAAGTCTTAGAGGATATGTTACGGGGCTGTGTGATGGATTTCAGAGGAAGTTGGGAGGAATATTTGCCTTTAGCAGAGTTTGCCTACAATAACAGCTATCAGGAAAGTATTCGAATGGCACCGTACGAAGCACTATATGGTCAAAAGTGTTAGACTCCTACATGTTGGACGGAATTAGGGGAACGTCGAGTTTTGGGTCCAGAGATTGTGGCTGAATCGGAGGAGAAGGTTAAGATAATTTGGGCACGATTGAAGGAAGCATCCGATAGACAAAAGTCGTACGCAGATCTCAAACGGAAGGCGATTGAATTTGATGTGGGAGATCAAGTGTTCCTTAAAGTATCGCCTTGGAAGAAGGTGATGAGATTTGGTCGGAAAGGGAAGTTAAGTCCAAGGTTTATAGGACCTTATAAGGTTTTGAAGCGAATTGGACCAGTGGCATATCAGTTGGAGTTGGCATTGAGTTGAAACAGATGCACGACGTATTCCATGTTTCTATGCTACGTCGTTATCGATCAGATCCATCTCATGTAGTGCCGGTTGAAGAGTGGAGATAAGGCCAGACCTGTCCTTCGAAGGGGAGCCGATTCAAATCTTGGAGCGAGATGTGAAAGTGTTACGGAGGAAGTCAGTACCTTTAGTCAAAGTGTTATGGCAAAATCATGGATCGGAGGAAGCTTCTTAGGATCCAGAAGAAGCAATGCGATAGCAATACCCTCACTTGTTTCAGTCAGGTAATTTCGAGGACGAAATTATTTTAAAGGGGTAGAACTGTAATATCCCAGACTATGGCTTATGCATAATTGCTTAATTGAATGTGAAAGCATGCCGTTGTATGTATAAATGTGTTCTATGAACCTTAGTGAGTAGGTGAATGCTTTAGAAATTATTTAATTTTAAGTCTAAAAGAGGGAGTTAAGCCTGATAGGCCTTAAGAAAATAAATGGGGAAAACAAAACACACAAACGGGCTTGGAAAAGTGGCCCAGAGGCGCCACTTAAGGCCTCTGGGAATGATGCCACTAGCAGGGTAAATGGGCCAAGGTTCGAGTCGCATGGGAAGCTAAACGGAAGCTTTTATTTTCGGCAACAAAGAGCAGTAGTGGACGGCAAAAGGAGTCTATGGGAGGAGTTTGAGATGAAGTCTAGTTCTCTTAGAAATTTCAGCTAAGGTAGGAGATAGGTGATGAATTATTTTTGGAAAGGGTAAGGAAGAGTGAATTAAGGGATTTGATAGTGAGAGGAAGAGGTGGCCGGCCAAGGGACTCTAGGTTTAATAATTTCGGCAAGAGGAGGAAAAGTAAGGCTATTATTCTTTTCTCTTTTGAAACCTCTGCCAAATTCTCTAGCTACTCTTCTCCTTCTCTTTTTATTTTGTCAAAAGTCAGAAAACACAAGTAACCATTGCCGATTTCTTCACCTTTCTATTCTTCTTTTTGGAAACTTTTCAAAAGCCGAAAGCAAGTTCCTCCTAAGCCATTGCCGATTCTCTCTAAGTCCTATACACCTTTATTCTCTTTTCTTTTCCTTGTTAAAGCTGAATCTCACATATTAGTGGCCATAGCCGAATACTCCCCTATCCTCTAGGAGCCGAATTCCTCTACTTCAAGGAAGGACATTTGATTAAATTGGTAAGGAATATCACCTATGTCAATCTACTTTCTTTATTTCTTCTCCTGGCTGTAGAAATCGAAATCCAATCTCTCCTAATCTTGTTGGTCAAACTTGGAAGGTGAATTTCGGGATTTTCCATATTAGCCGATTTCTAGGGAGATCATCCGGGATTTCAGATCTAAGGTATTTCGGCATCTTCATAAGCCAAGTGACAAGTTTTCGGGATTTTAGATTCACAAGGTAAGTGAATATTTTAATCGGCCAAACCTAAATTTGGTAGTTCAAATCTATTTCTTGTTTATTCAAAAGCCGGAAACTAATTATTTAGGCAATCTAGTGTTGGCCGATTGCTAGGGGCAAGATCACCAAATTTTGGGATTTGAGAAGTACTCAAATCGGCAAGCAAGGTAAGAAGTTGGTTACATTAAGCCTTCGGGATTTGGTTTTATAGCCGAATGGCTTTTTACTAACATGTTAGGGTTGGCCGAATATAGGAATTAAAGATCTAAAGTGATAGATCGAGTTTTCGGGATTTCAGTAAATTCGATAAGTATACCAGGTGTGTACCCCACACTAAGCTTTAATTAATTGACGGTTATGTTTTAATTAATATGTACAAGAATATGTTATGATGTGGCCAAAGTACCATATAATGGTACGAAGTACTCAAGTACGTTTTCCTACTCCTACTATGAGTATGATAAAAATGACAATAGTGATAAGAATATGAAATAAAGCATGTTTTTGCATGATATGTTTGACATGGGATATATGGGTGATATGTGAAGGGGAAGTGAATTGGTGGTTTAATACCCCAATATCTGAATGTGGTGACTTATGTCACAATATCTGAATGTGGTGACTTATGTCACAATATATGAATGTGGTGACTTATGTCACAAAATAATTATCTGGTGGCTATGCCACGAATTTTATAAAGGCGATGAGCACGTCGACTGCAGCGACCGCCTTCGATGGTGTGTAGCGGATGGAGGGTTGACTTAGTAGTCCCCACGGTGTGATGGTTGGTATGGGTGATGTGTAGTGGATGGATACTTAGGCTTGGGTTCTGGTTTGCATCATGATTTATATGTGTTATTATGATTTGATATGCCTAAAATTAATTGAGTCTTGTGATGGTTGTACACATTGAGTCCATTTGACTCACCCCTTTGTGAGACTATTTTTTTCAGGTGACACTCAGTGATGGACCGGGTCGACAGAAGCTCAGTGATGGCCATGCATAGTTCGGGATTTTATTTCATTTTGGACTTGTTATATTTTAAGTATTTTAGATTTAATTTGGGTTTTGATTTGATGTAATAAGGCCTTGGTTTGAACTGTTATGCATGCATGTTTAATTATCTAAGTATGACTCGATTTATGGCCTCCATGAGTCCGGCTCAGCTCCTACATCCACGAGCTACTGCTCACCTAAAAAGTTAAGGAAATGGGTGAGTCACCAAGAATCAGTGTGTAAAAATCTCCCACATTATACATACTGCATCCAATCCACAATCACACATTGGCCTTAGCCCACATATCATCATACACATATGAATGCAATAAGCCTAACCCAAATCTAGTTTTTCCATCCGCTACACACCAACTCGTACCAACCAATCACACCGTGGGGATTTCTACAATCAACCCGCCATCTGCTACACTCTATCATGATAGTCATGCTGCTAATTAAACACGATCACTAGGTGACCAAATAATATTTCGTGGCACAGCCACCGATCACTATGTGACCAAATAAATATATATATATACATCATTGCAGTGCCACAGATCACAATGTGACCAAAAATTATGTATAAACATATTTATATATATCGTGGCAAAGCCACCGATCACTACGTGACCAATTAAGCACTTCCCCTTCATATCAAACCCATACCCATGATCTACATACAAAACCTAACAATGCAAGATGCTATTCATAACACATCAATCTGCCACACATACATTCGACTATGCAAAGAAACGATATAGTCACGTACTTTGCAATTCTAGCCTTACCCCTAAGGGCATCACAACTGTCTACACAGCCCTTTTTCTGGCTTTTCAGCCCATACAAACGTTAGTATAGTTATAGTATAGTGTGTTTGAAAGTTTACACTCCTGATAACATGGAAGACGACACTCTCTATGTCGACACTATCACTAGTCGAAACTACCACAACTGCCTATTGTTCTACTCAGAAGTCGGCCCACAACCCGATGGCTAATCACGAACAGCAGACACCGCGCATTTCTTGAACTTTGAGGCTGGGACTATATATCCAACCCCTTCCTTTGATTTGCTGACATTCGAGTCCATGAATGATCTTGGTCAGAAGGTACTATGATGATTGCTTAACGAAACATTAGGTTAAGGCACGAATAACGAAACAAAACCGATTGATCAACTTAGGGAGAATTGAAATCCTTACCTTGAAATCCCGAAAGAAATAATATGGTTTGAATACTACCGATTTCTGACTTAGAAACCTAGGCGATTAGATCTCCTCTACAGAAGATTTTGGCTACCACTTGCAAGAAGATTCGGCAATTAAAGAAGAAGATTGAAACGTTGAAAGAAATAAAACCAAGCGACAAATGAGATCTAGGAGTTTTCAGCTTTTAAGAAAGACTCAAAAAAAGATGAACAGAAAAGAGGCTAGGTAGATTCGACAATAAATAAGGTAGAAAAGAACTGGATGAGAAAGCCGAAAGAAAAACAAAGATAAACAGTGACTTAGGAGTTTCGGTTTTGGCAGAAGAAGAGAAGAGGAAATCCTCTAATGTTGAAAATATGAGGAGAAAAGAAGAAAAAAGAAAACTATGCTTCGGGAAAGAAAAAGAAAATTCGGCACACCCTTAACCAAATAAGAATTTCGGCATGTCCTTAGCCACTTCAACCGATTTCCCCTTGCACACAAATCCCACATTCTACCACCTCTTCCCCTCTATCCTATCCCTCATTTTCTCTTATCCTCATTTTTCTATCTTCCGACTCAATCCATACTCACCCTTTAGAGTCCTAGTCGAAACCACCTCTCACCCTCGTGCACATATATTAAAAAAAACTCCTTTTACTTAACATGGGATTCGAACTGCTCCTTCAAACCCCTTGTGGCGTCACCTTCCTATGCCCTTAGTGGCGCCTCCTTGCCATTTTACCAACTAGATTTTTGTGTTAACTTTCCCATTCAAGTACCCTTAAGGCCCATTTCACCTAGTTCTCCTTGTAGAGTCTAAAACAAAATTTCTACCAAGGCTCAAGCTTAACCTCAAGCCTTCCCGAAAGCTCTAAACACACCACACACACACACACACACAGCATGGCATACACACACAACACATCGCAAATAAAAAGCCCCTAATCTAGGATGTTACAGAATATGTGTGTACTTTGAAGTTTGATAATAGAAAATGTATGGTTGTTGTTAGATAAACAATATTTGTTAAGTGATTTTTTGGTAAAATTTCAAATTAAGGATTTATTTGTAAAAAATGAAAATTTTATGGTAAATGTGTGAAGTAAATGAAAAATATGGGCTACTATGGTAATAGGGAAAATTTGGCTAGCATGGGTAGGGACCTAATTGCATGAATTTGTATTTTTATGATCCAAGGACTAAATTGAAAAGATGTTGAAATATTAGGGGAAAAAGTGTAATATTTCTATAATATGATTTATAGACTAAATTGAATAGATTAAAAATTGATTAAGTTAAATTTGATATTATATAGATCAAGAAAAACGAGGTTCAAATTTGGATCAGGGGAAAAATAAAGTTTTGGACTAGTCGATCCATTTCATCATTTTTACGATCGAGGTAAGTTCATATATTAATAAGCATTATTATATTTGTGTTTTAAATGCTTTATTGTTGAATTTAATTGTGAATATGACTTTACGGATATGTTCGACGAGGATTCGGTAATGTGAAATCACGGTTGAACCTTAGGAATAGATAAGGATACAAATGACATGTCATTAAGGGTTATGTGTTTTGGGAGTTGGTCCATACGTCCTACCGGTGGCTGAGTTATCTGGCATGTGTTGCAAATTCCTGTCAGCTTGTGTGAGCAACACTGTGTAGCTTCATCATGACTGTCAGCTTGTGTGAACAGACCCGTTGATAGCTTGAGGGTGAGCATTATATGAGATATGAGATTGAGATAGCTTCGGCTATGCATTTGGCATTTAGGGTGCGAGAATCCCGAGTATCCGATATTTTTCCAAATGGTCCAATGGGTATATCGAAGATATGAAATGGTGAGAGATAGTCACGTATCAGTACAAGTATGTACGAAAATTCATATGAGTATTTAATCCATGAAATTGTGAGTTCATGATCACTATGTGAATGAATATATGTTAACCTTGTCATTAAATGGTTTTGTAGTATATTATGTTATATTACTTGGATGGTGAATGAATGATGAGTTTTATTTAGTAACTATATGAGCTTACTAAGCTTTATAAATTACTTTGTGTACTTTTTGTGTTTTATAGTGAATGTCAAAGCTTGCTCGAATTTGGGAGTCGTCAAGATCTCATCACACTATCAAGCTATCACTTTTATACTTTTGAACTTATGTATTTGGTTATATGGCATGTATAGGGTTTTGGTCATTCGGTATATATAGTGGTTGTAATATCCCTAATTAGGGGTTATTTGTGATTGTATTATTTTGCATGAGTTCGGATTGTTGTGTTGTTAAGTGAGATGTTCTAGGGCTTAGGAATAAGCCAAGGGTAGGCTCGAAATGTAAGAAAAATTTTATTTTTAAGCTTTAGTTAAAGGGAGTTGAAGGTGCTAGGGGTTAAGAGTAATTAGTGGGAATTTTAACACAAGTAACAAGTTGGCAAAGTGGTAAGGAGGAGCCACTTAGGGCCTTGGAAAGTGACGCCACAAGCGGTGTGAGGAGGGCTTAGGTTGAATCCCATGGATAGACTTAAGGTGACTTTTATTTTGCATTTATATGGCATGTGTTGGTCAAACTCTAATTAAGGTAAGGTTGGACTATTGCCTTTTATGGTTAGTAGACTAAGGAATAAGGCAAGTGCTTATTTATGGTATGGTATCAAGGAATTTTGGTAGGATAAGGGGACATAAGGCTTGAAGTATGGAGTGTTGTTTTGGAAACTTTTCTATGGCCTTTTGACCATGAATGTAGACGGTATAGTGGACTGGGGTTGGCTTAATTTTGAATGTGATTAGGAAGAAATAAGGAGAAATTTAGGAGTGAGTTTAATTCAAAATTAGTTTGAATTGATGGCAAGAAGAATTTTGAGTGTGGAGGCCGAATGTGGGTCTCTTTTGGGTGATAATTTTCGGTCATGAGTGGGGGGGAATAGCCGAATTTCCTATAAGAGGTCTAGAAGTTGTTTTTCGGTTCTCTTTTCTTTCTTTAGTATTCTCTTTCGAAACTTTCTTTTCACCCTTGCCATTGCCAAATTTGCACCCTATTTCTTGACCAAAAGCCAAAGTTGGAAGTCATTTTGTGCATCTTTTTCTTTTTCTTTTTCTTTTTTTTTAACTTATTTTCCTTCCATTCACTTCCTAAAAACCGAAACCCATCCTCTCTTTTGCAACAAAGCTGAAACCTCTCCACCTTTGTTCTTCATTGCCGAATTCTCCTAACTTTCATCTACACTTCTTTTCTTATTCTCAACCTCGGTTCTATACCTATTTTTGTGATAGCTGATTATCCCATATTGGGAGTTCTTGCCGAATCTTTTAGAGCCTTTAGAGGGGGAGGTGTCGACATTCCTTTTCATCAATCTTCCAATTGGTTTCGAGTATAGTAAGTATTTTCTTAGCAATCGAATTCTCTTCTTATTCATTTAGTATGCCGAAACCAATGGTTGGCCTTGGTTTCTAAGGGATGGTCGAATGTATGAAGAGTCATAATATTATGTTTCCTTTGTGTAGCCAACAGTAAGGAGCCTCTTGGATTTGACTATTCAGGGTAAGGTGGTAAGTGATATGTAGTTCAGCCAAAGGCCATCTTCATGGATTTATGGTGTAGGGCCAATTCTAACAATGGTTAAGTAGGGATCTTGACATCTTCAGGAGCAAGCAAATATTTTGGGATTTAGTCGAGTGTGCCAAAACAGGTGCGTAGTTATCGCACTGTTCTCTTGTTGTGTGTATGTGTTACATATATAAATATGTATATGATGTGCATGGTAGCCGAAATAATGGCTAAAAAGGTGGATACCCATGGTGGGTAATCGATTAAACAATCGATTATTTTATGACAATAAGTTTCCTATGGTATACGAATGAAATTGTGATAGTATGTGATGTATGCTTATTTTAATGATATTATGGCATGATACATGGGGCTTGGGATGTGACTATTGAAGGAGATGGAGTACATTTATGTATGTGGTCTGATGTTAGCCTTGTGCTACATTGGCGCTTGATGTTAGCTATGTGCTTCATCAAGGTGGGATGTTGGCTGTGTGCCTCACCCTGGCGGATGATAGCTGTGTGCATCATCGTGGATTGAGGATGACTTAGGGTCACCTCGAGTATATTGATATGTGGGGTCACTTAGGTGATCGGTGGCTTAGCCACGGCCTCGGGCAGCAGGTCTGCCAAGGTAGGTGTGTAACGGATGGATACTAGGTTGGGCTGGGCTTCATCTTGCATATTTATGTATGTGGACTGTGTGGATATGGGCCAATCCCATATGTGGAGACATGTGAGATAACTATGCACTGAGTCTGTTTGACTCACCCAAATTTTTTTTACCAACATCGCAGGTGATTCGTAATGCTTGGATCGGGTCGGAGCGGATACAAAGGTGGCCCATGCAGAAGATGTTTTACTTAATTTTACGTACTTTATATTTTAAGTAGTTTTGGAATAATTATTTGATGTAATAAGGGCCACTTAAAGTATTTTCAACTTTATTTATGGTTTTGAAGTTTAATCTATTATTGAGCTAATAATTGGCAATATTTTGAATCAACTTATTTTATAACAACTTATAATAAAGCTTTTAAATTCGGATAATTTGTACCAATAAGGTTTTACTTGGAATCTTAAATGTGAAATGTTTTTACCAACGACAACAAATTTCATCTTTTATTTTTAAGTAAAAATCTTTTCCAACATTTTTCGCAGTGACATACCAGATCCGGTCAAGGCTCGTGGGCCGGGTTTGGGGGTGTTACATTGGTAATGGATTTAGCCATTTGGTTTTGCTTGTAAATGATGAATGTTTGGTTATGTGTATAGCCATGTGATTTGGCTTATTTTGGTATATTTGGTGATGTGTATATATATATATATGCAAATGGCCTTTTGATATGTTGTGTATAATTGCCATATAGACTTTTGAAGTGAATTGGCGTTTGGAGTTCCAAATGGTTGAAATTTGAGATTGGTATGCTTGTGGCTTTAGGTAAAGTGATGCATAATTGAAAGTGATCATATAGTTGATATGTGATTGTGAAATTGTATGGCTAATTGTGATACTTGTGTGTCTTGTGGTTGATGGTATAGAATTAGCATGAATGAGGCTTGGTTGAGATTGGTTTGAATGTCTATTTATGCCATGTTATGTGCCATTTGGTTTGTGTAGGTAAATACAAGTTTGGGTGAGAAAGATGGCTTAGTAAATAGCCTATTTATGTACACACAGTAGAGACACGGACATGTGTCTCTGCTGCAGTGTGTGTTTCTACCAAGTGACACAGCTTGATCATGTCAAACATTCGAGTTTTAAAATTTATAAAAAGAATGATCAAACTCAGAGACTAACTATGACAACAATAGAGGCAAGTGCACCTATCGAACAGTAGTATAGTTTAGGCAAGAATATCTTATCGAACCCAAGGGAACCTAAAAGTACTACTACTCACTTTCTTTCTATTATTTAGCCTAAAATATGGAGTGATTGGTTGATTTATCTAATATTAAATGAAATACTAAAACTAAGTGCAAAGTCAAAAGAATGAATTGGAGAAAGACTTTAGGAAAACTCAGTTGATGAAGACGATACCCTCTGGAAGAATCCACCTATGACTTCACTTATTATTTATTCCCCAAACCATATGATTTCTTTACTTAGCTTGATCCGTGAGACTCCCTAACCTATATTAAACCCTCTCTCGAGGCGAATAACGTGTAACCTTAAGTTAATTAGTGGAATTCTCGTTCTCTTATAATAACCCCCTAAGGAAGCAGTAAATCGATCAATGGATTCCCATATTAGGTTTCACCCTAATCCGACAAAATCTCGTAACCCTATCTCTAAGCGCCCCATCAACTCCGCTCAATTATGCTAGATCTACTCTTAAGCAGGGTCTATTCCTCCTCCACTTAAGCACATCAGATTAAACTAAGCAACATAATTAAGAACAAACTAAGTATTTATCATATAATTTAGAAATCAAATAACAAAATCCATCATAGGTTTCATCCCTCTGTATCTCTCAAGGTTTAATTCATAACTAAATAAGAAAACATCTCAAGAGAAAAGATAAAACAAAACATAAGAAATCCCTAAAACTCCCTGAAGGAATTGAAAGAGAGATCCTCCGTCTTGAATAGAGTTCCAGCTTCATGAGATGGATCAACTGGCTATCTTCAAGTGATTCCCTAAAAGATGAAAGCTTAGGCAAAAGCCTCTGCCAAAAACCGTTCTTCTTGAATGCCTGCCTTGGGTTGTTTATATTGTCTTTTGAGATGCTTTACTTGGCTCCTAAGTACCTCCTCCAAGTAGAATTACTATTAGGGTGTTTAAGTAGACATAGGAGAATGTTTCTTTGACCTCAAGCATCAAATTTCGAGTGAAATTGCTCATTCCCGTGGCAGGGGCACGCCTATGGCACACGCCCGTGTCAATCGAGGTTGGGCCGTGCCTTGATTCTGTCATTTTAGGCACGGCCGTGTAAGTCGGGATTCAAGCCGTGCTTCAAGTCTGTCGATTGGGACACGACCATGTAGATCACTTGACATGCCCGTGTGTGGTAATGAGAGGATGCGGGGCCATGCAACTCATGAGTTAGGCCGTGCTCTAGGTAGTCGGTGAGACACGGCCATGCAGGCTTTGTGACAGGCCGTGTTGATTTCTTGCTAAGGCCCAATTACTCCGTTTTAAGCCCGTTTTGTGTTCTTTTTCTCCTCGGGTGCTTTCCTAAGTATATGACATGAAAAGAGAGGATTACAAGCACCTTTTATATAAATCAAGGGCTAAATCATCAAAAACATACTAAATGTGGGATTAAAATATGTTACTTTTATGGTTTATCAAATACCCCCACACTTAAGCTTTTGCTTGTCCTCAAGCAAAATTCTCAACTTACAATTAAAACGAACTTTCCATAATTCATAATTCCTATCGACATGTCTCATCATAATTCATAGATAATTTATACATGGATAATTCAACTCAAAGAGTCCTAAAGATTCAATTACGATAAGTCATACCTTTGTAGTATGAAAACATAGGTGTCTCCCCTTATCTGAATAATTACCTTTAATTCAAAACCGACAAGGATTAACATCCTCACTGAAAGTTCACTCAACTCACTCAAAGTGTTTAAGGTTCAAGAATAAGCACTAATAAGTCAAACTGAAAAGTTAATCCCATAGGCTTGCCTAAAATCAAATCTCCACCATCAGATATGAGATGATACACGATCAAAAGGTCTTTATCGAGGGTTATAGGGGCTAAGGTTAAGGGTGTGGATACAGGCTGAATTAGAGGGTTAGAATCGAGATCGAATTCACTAATTACCTAATCTAAAAACAATGAACTGAATATGAATATTTACATCGAATGAAAACTAATAATACCACTATTGATAATTACTATATAATAAAGAATATTTTCATCACTTAAAATTTGATAATACTTTAATACGAGCTTTTTCAACAATTGGAGTTTAATTGCAGTTTAAAATTGATGGGTCGTTGAACTGAATTTGAGTATTACCTTGAAATTTGGAATTTATAAGGATTGATGTCAAAAACACCCATAATTTTTGTGAGATTTTGAGCCTTATAGAGCATATATTCTTTTTCATGCTCACTTTATTGATTATGAGTGTGTCAACTTTGAACTGTTATTCTAGAACTTGCCTCGTTTATACATGTCGAGACCATACTTTTGATTTGATATACAGAGATGATAAAGGCACCTAGGATTTAACCCACTTACTCCATAAAAAGCCTACCTTCACAAATTAACCCCTAGTGAACCCCGTTGAATCCTAACAACCTTTTTATTGACTCACCCACTAATATTAACCCAAAAACCCTTTGAATTTATTATCACCATTCTTTTGACTACCTTTCTATCGAGAATTGATTTGATCAAATTGCCTAATTAGTTTATTTCAGTTGGTAAAGTTCTTTCTTTATTATTATGTATTTATTTAGTTTGTTCTTAAAAAAAGAAGCTTAGAGCATTTAAATTCCAATTGTTGAAGAAAAAGCTCACATTAAAGTATTATCAAATTTTAAGTAATGAAAATACCCTTTATTATGGAGTAATTATCAATAGTGGTATTATAAGTTTTTATTCGATGTAAATATTCATATTTAATTCATTGTCTCTAGTTAGGTAATTTGTCAAGTCAGTCTCGATTCTAACCCTCTAATTCAACCTGTATCCACACCCTTAACCTTAGCCCGTGCTACAACCCTCGATAAAGACCTTTTGATCTGTGTATCATCTCATATGTAGTGGTGGAGATTTGATTTTCAGGCAAGCCTATGGGATTAACTTTTCAGGTTCAACTTATGAGTGCTTATTCTTGAACCTTAAACACTTTGAGTGATTTGAGTGAACCTTTAGTGAGGATGTCAATCCTTGTAGGTTTTGAATTAAAGGTAATTATTCGATAAGGGAGACACCTATGTTTTCGTACTACAAAGGTATGGCTTATCGTGATTGAATCTTTAGGACTCTTTGAGTTGAATTATCCATGTATAAATTATCTATGAATTATGATGAGATATTGTCGATAGGAATTATGAATTATGGAAAGTTCGCTTTAATTGTAAGTTGAGAATTTTGCTTGAGGACAAGCAAAAGCTTAAGTGGGGTATTTGATCAACTGTAAAAGTAACATATTTTAATCCCACATTTAGTATGCTTTTGGATGATTTATCCCTGATTTATGTAAAAAGCTGCTCTTAATCCTTTCTTTTCATGTCTTATACTTAGGAAAGCACCTAAGGATAAAAAGAACATAAAACGGGCTTAAAATGGACCAAATTGGGCCAACCCAAGAAATTGACACGGCCTAGACTTTAAGCCACACGGTCGTGCCTCGTCAAATTACTTCACACGACCATCCCACGATATACACGGCCGTGCCCCAATTGATAGAATTGAGACACGGCCTGAAGACGATATACACGGGCGTGTGCCATGGGCGTGCACCTGCCACGGGAATGAGTAATTTCACTCAGATTTGGATGCTTGAAGCCAAAGAAACATACTCCTAAGTCTACTTAAACACCTTAATAGTAATTCTACTTGAAGGAGGTACTTAGGAGCCAAGTAAAGCACCTAAGGAGCCTATATAAACAACCCAAGGCAACCGTTCTAAAAGAGGAAGTTTTGGGCAGAGTTTTCTGCCAGAGCTTTTATTCAGGGAATTACTTGAAGATAGCCAGTTGATCCATCTCAAGAAGCCGGAGTTCTACTCAAGACAGAGGATCTCCTCTTCAATTCCTTCAGGGGGTTTTAGGGATTTCTTATATTTTGTTTTATCTTTTCTCTTGAGATGTTTTCTTATTTTGTTATGAACGAAACCCTTCAAATACCTGAAGGGGATGAAACCTATGATGGATTTTATTTTTTGATTTCTAAATTATATGATAAGTACTTAGTTTGTTCTTAATTATATTACTTAATTAAATCTGATGTGCTTAGGTAGAAGAGGAATAGACCCTACCTAGGAGTAGATCTAGCATAAGTAAGCGGAGTTGATCGCACGCCTAGAGATAGGGTGATGAGATTTTGTCGGATTAGGGTGAAACCTAATATGAGAGTCCATTGATCTATTTACTGCTTCTTTAGGGGGTTAGTATAAGAGAATGAGAGTTCCACTAATTAACCCAAGGTTAGATGTTATTCGCCTCGAGAGAGGGTTTAATATAGGTTAGGGAGTCTGGGTCAAGCTAAGTAAAGAAGTCGTATGAATTAAAAGTTAGATAACAAGAGAAGTCATAGGTGGATTCTTCCTGAGGGTATCGTCGTAATCAACTGAGTTTTTCCACAGTCTTTTCCCAAAGTTTCTTTGTAACACCCCAAACCCGGCCTAAACGTTACGATTGGATCTGGCATGTCACATGAAAGGAATGTCTAAATACTGTGCGTTCGTTAAAAAGCTTGTATTCTTTATAGTTGTTGTGAAAAATTGAGTTTAAGTAATTTTGAATAAGAAACAGTTTATTATCATTTTAGGAAAATCTGATATTGATCATTTAATAATAAGCAGTAACTAAATTGAAAGCCGAAACCAAGTAAAATACCCAAGGCCTTATTACATAACAAAAACCCAAATAAAAATAAGTCCAAATAAAAGAAACAAATTTACGAGTAAACACATGTATGGCCCCACGAGTCCACCTCAGCTCCCAAATCCATGATCTAATGATTACCGCAAAATTTAACCAAGGGTGAGTCATCAAGACTCAAGTGTAAATCCCATCCAACGGGTGTTAAACCCTTACACAATTTCATATGAAAATATGCATGTCATGCAACCCAAAACCTAACCATCCGAAACTCCCGATTCTACCCGTGTGGTACCAAACCACCGGTGGTGCCAAACCACCGTGACCCAAAGTCAACGATATCAATATAATGTGGAGCTAAACCACTTTGGTGACCCAAAGTCACGAATAATCCATAGGTGGGGCCAACCCACGCCAGGATACCAAATCACCGGCGACAATCCTGTTTTATCAAATGTGGGGCCAACCCAATCGTGAAAACCGGCCAGGGACGAGTCGCTATGAGGTGCCAAACCTCCGTGACCCAAAGTCACAAAATATCAATATCCAAGTGTGGGGCCAACCCACGTGTGATACCAAATCACCGGCGACGATCCCAATATGTCAATCTGTGGGGCCAACCCACTCGTGGTGCTAAGCCAACGGACAAGTCGCTATGAGGTGCTAAACCTCCGTGACCCAAAGTCACGAATATCAAGCGTGGTACCAAACCACTGCTGGTGCCAAACCACTTGGTGACCCAAAGTCACAGATATCAATCTTCCCTCCTCTCATCATACCCATGCAATATGACATAATAATTGTGTATGCAGATGTCATGTATGCTAGACATATATCAAATATAAGTATAACATGAATTACCATCATAATCAGATAGACATAAAACAACATAATCATGCTAATCAACCTCTAAGGGTATAATCGTAATTTTACCCATAAAGGGTATTTTCGTAATTTACCCACTAAGGGTATTTTTGTAATTTACCCATCAAGGGTATTTTCGTAATTTACACACCAAGGGTATTTTCATAATTTTCCCTCCAAGGGTATTTTCGTAATTTACCCACCAAGGGTATTTTCGTAATTTACCCACCAAGGGTATTTTCATAATTTTCCTACCAAGGGTATTTTCGTAATTTACCCACCAAGGGTATTTTCGTAATTTACCCACCAAGGGTATTTTCGTAATTTTACACCTACAATGGCCCTCCCGAAGGTCTAATGTTACCCTGAGCGACTCGGCTACCATTTTCGGTCGTCACTGGACTATTGGGCTTAAAACCCAATTTCGCCCATTCAGCCCTGCACGCGTGTGGCCCACCTAACACAAATCTAGCCACGTATATAAGTTCCACCTAGTCTAGTTCACTATATACTACATCATCATACAATTTATTCTATTGGGCCTATGGGCCCATTGGGCCTATTTCACCCATCGCGCCCAAGCAAATTTCAACCCACAAGAATACTCTTGATGGCCTCAACCATCGCGTCGAAGCCCTGACACGTGCACTCGCATGCTCGTGTGGCTACTATTGCGCGGACTGCACTTCGGCATTTGCCGCCTACAACTAGAGTAGAGAGTTACACACCGATAGGACTCGGTGCTAAACTGCCACCGCGACCACTCCTCGTGCCCAACGCCCACCAAGGTCTCTTAACCCTTCTCTGGCATGCTCTTTATATAGCTAGCTCTTCACCTTCATTTCTTGCATCTTTTCGATGTGGGATCCCTTCACAAGATGAGTTTAAATTCAATGAAACTCTTCCGTCAATCTGCAAAATAAATACTCCCTTGCTTCTCACGAGATTCGAACTCAGGCTCCCTTATAACATAATCCACGCTGCTAGCCACTTTACCAACTAGCTCCTTATGTCTTAAACCATGCACAACTAAATATAACCTTATGGCCAAGGTCTAAATTCATTTAATAAAAAAATAATCTAAAAGGAATGCAAACGCTACAATTAGAACCTTGGACCTCCTTCCTTCCTTGTGGCGTCATTCCCTTATCCTTAAGTGGCGTCACTTTGCCACTACACCACACACTCCACTTGTGTCACTTTTCTCCATATTTTATTCTTAAAGCCTACCTGCCAACTTTTAGGGTTTTTTTCACCTAAAACCAAAATTTTAAGTACCCTAGGACTAGGTTACCCCAACAATTACATAAAATTTTAAGTGCCTAATTAAACAAACCTGTGGTTAAGTCGCCTAGTTAGGGTGTGGCAACCATTGTGCGCATGTCTAGGATTGGTTTTGGCGGGAGCTTGGTACTTAAGTAGTCTGCGTGACTCAGCTCCTCTCCACTCGAATCCTACACGGTGTAGCTTGGTTCACCCTAACCAGGAGGACTTAGTCACTGGCTAAACCCAATAATTAAAACCCAAAGGGACTAGCCACATTTTATGGAAACCCTAGTTTTAAAAGTCAACAAACTACCCTTTTGAATTGTGAAAATTATTATTTTGGAAAAACTTTCTAAGAATTTTAATTTACAAATTACCTAAATACCCCTAGAGGTAAAAAAATTACTAAAGTGCCCTTGGTTTTAAAATTTCCATATTACCCTTGGTTTCAATAAAATTTCCCTACTTTGCAAAAATATCCAAAAACTTTACAAAATATCAAGACACCCTGATTTGGAAAATTTATGAAATTACCCCTGATTTGCAAAATGACCAAACTACCCTTAACCTGTACAAATGACCAAAATACCCTCAGTAAGGAAAATTACTGAAGTACCCTCAAATTAGAAATCTTTAAAAATACCCTTGTTTTGAAAAGTCACCAGGAACCATACTTTGCAAAAAATTACCGAAATGACCATGGCTTATAAAATTACAAAAATACCCCAGTGTATAAAATTATCATTTCACCCTTGAAATTTTTCCAAAGAAGGATTTTAATTTTTGTAAAATATCAAAAAACTCTATTTTGCAACATTTTCAAATACCCAAATTTGAAAATTACCAAAATACCCCTCTAGGACAAAATTACTGAAATACCCCAGGTAGTGGAAAATAACAAACAACGACAACTACAACATTTCTCCGTAATGAACGCATGAGTTCGTGTGTGTGACTAAATGAATGATGTGAGATCAGATGTGTATGACTCGAAAGAACTACTTTCTAAAACTATTAAACATAAAACTGTCCGTGTTAAATCAGAGGAACAAAGCTAATACATAAAATTCTTTAATCAGATAAACGCAAAGCGAAAGTATGAATTCAAGGGGCGTGGTCAGTAATGTATGTGGCCTTGGAAGAGGCGAATGATCGTGTCTCGAACCCATTAGATCGGGTCAAGGATCTGAAAATGAAATGCCACCACCACCACCACCGATGATGTGGAATATCGTGATCGGTGGGATGACGTAGTGTCGCAGGCGATGCTACAAGTTTTAGAAAGGGTGGTTGGAGCAGGTGGAGGCATGGGAGCTCGAAAGTTAGTACCTGAGCGACTCTGAGCCAACGGAGCCGAAGTGTTCTGTGGTATATCTAATGTGGCACCCAGTACCGCTGAGTATTGGTAGGAGGCGACTGAGCGGATTATGGATGAGCTCAACTTAACTGACGAGGAAAAGCTGAAAGGGTTGGAGGCGTTCCTCCGCGATGAGTCATATCAATGGTGGCTCATGGTGCGGGATTGTACTTGGTGAGGAACCTACTTGGGAATATGTTAAGGCGGCATATCAGAAGAAGTATGTCGGCACGCATTATATTGATCTTGAGAGAAAGGCTTTTCCGGGTGGTTCAAGGGAACAAGTCCGTAGCTGAGTACGAAGTAGAATTCCTACGGCTAAGACATTATGCTCGAGGCATAGTGTCTACTGAGCATGAGCGGTGTGTCCAGTTTGAAGACGGACTAAGGGATGACTTGAGGTTATTGATAGCCTCGCAACAAGTGCGGGAGTTTACCGTGTTAGTGGAAAAGGCTAAGGTAGTGAGGGCATCAAGGATTCTATAAGGCGAACCGATCGAAATAGGCGTAAAAGAGGGTTTGGATCAGTGAAGGCCATCTAAGAATGAGCAAAAGAGGCCTAGAATTGATGGGCCATGAGGTCGCAAATTTCTTTGCCAGAGGCGATGTCGTACTTGTGATCGATGTGGGAAAAAGCACTTAGGTGAGTGTTGGAAAAGACGGAGGATGCTTCAAGTGTGGGCCCAAGGACCACATGATTAAGGATTATCCCGAGAACCGAAGGGGCGACCATGAGGTCAAGGACCTAACCAAAGGGAAGAGGAGGATAATGACCACCACGAGGTCGTGGTTCACCGGCGAGAGTAATGGTTACGTAGAGAATGAGGAACACCGGCCGAGGTGTTGGTAACACGAAGGCCGAGCAACCAAGTTTGGTTTACGCGGTTCATCGGAGGAAGATGGAGACGCACCGGATGTCATAATCGGTACGTTCCTTATATCTGGCAAACCCTATGTTGCTTTAATTGATGTGGGCTCGACCCATTCTTATGTTGCATGTAGTGTAGTTGAAACACTAGACATAGCCTCTGAACTTTCTAGTAGGGAGATGACTGTAGTAAGCCTACTAGGTCAAACTGTAGTGGTGAATAAGATGTTTCGGAGAGTACCTTTGGAACTTCAAGGAGCGATATTTCTTGCCGACTTAATGGACCCTTCGGGGAATTCGATCTTATACTTGGCATCGATTGGCTAGTGAAGCATCAGGCTGTATTGGATTGTGCAGCCAAACGAATGGAATTAAGGACCCCTAAGGATGAGGAAGTGGTTATGGTAGGAGAAAGAAGGAACTACCTATCGAATGTGGTTTCTGCTTTAAAGGCGGATAAGATGGTTTAGAAAGGATGCAAGGCGTTTTTGGCTTTCATTAGTACTTTGGATGAGAAAGAAAGGGGAGTTAGTGGAGTTAGAACCGTAAGGGAGTTTGAGGATATCTTTCTGGAAGAATTACCCAGAATACCCCCGGACAGGGAGGTGGAGTTTGGAATCGACTTGCTTTCGTGCATGCCTCCATGTCCATTGCCTGCATGAGAATGGCACCAAAGGAGTTGGTTGAGCTCAAGGCTCAAATCCAAGAATTGCTAGACCGTGGGTTTATTCGACCCAGTGTGTCTCCATGGGGAGCACTGGTCTTGTTTGTGAAAAAGAAGGACGGAACTATGCGTATGTGCATAGATTATCGTCAGTTGAATAAGCTGACTATCAAGAACAAGTATCCTTTCCCAAGGATTGACGACTTGTTTGATCAGCTTAAGGGGGCCGCGATTTTCTCAATGATAGATCTGAGGTCCGGATATCATCAGCTTGAGGTGAAGGAGGCTGATATCCATAAGACGGCCTTCCAAACAAGGTATGGGCATTATGAGTTTTTGGTAATGTCGTTTGGCTTGACTAATGCCCCAGCCGCATTTATGGATATGATGAACCAGATTTTCCAAACCTATCTGGACAGGTTTGTTGTTGTATTCATAGACGATATCTTGGTGTACTTGAAGTCTGAAGAAGAACACGATGAGCACCTCCGAGTTGTGTTGCAAGTGTTGAGGGAGAAGAAGCTTTACGCCAAATTCAGCAAGTGTGAATTTTGGCTTAAGGAGGTTACGTTTTTAGGACATGTAGTATCTGCTGAAGGAATAAGGGTGGATCCATGGAAGATTGAGGCAGTTTTGGATTGGAAACCCCCTAAGTCTGTGGCAGAAGTTCAGAGTTTCTTAGGATTGGCAGGCTATTATAGACGCTTTGTGGAAGGGTTCTCGTCGATAGCCGCGCTGCTGACAAAGTTGTTAAGAAGGAAGTGCCTTTCATATGGACTGATAAGCAACAGGAGAGCTTTGAGAAGCTTAAGAAAGTCTTGACTGAATCTCCAGTTTTGATTCAGTCGGAGGCAGGGAAGGATTTTGTGGTATATTGTGATGCTTCCCATACAGGATTGGGAGGTGTCCTTATGCAAGACGGGAAGGTAGTTGCTTATGCGTCTCAACAACTAAGGCCACACGAGGTTAACTACCCGACACACGACTTGGAATTGGCGACAGTGGTCTTTGCCCTTAAGGTGTGGAGGCATTATCTTTATGGAGAAAAGTCGGTGATCTACACAGACCACAAAAGCCTTAAATATCTAATGACTCAAAAGGAGTTGAATCTGAGATAGCGAAGGCGGGTGGAATTATTGAAGGACTACGATTGTTCCATAGAATATCACCCAGGCAAGGAAAATGTAATGGCGGATGCCTTAAGTCGGAAGGTAGTGACAGATCTGAGGGCAATGTTCAAGATCTAAGCTTATATGATGATGGAAGTCTGCATGGATCTACAAATTAAGCCAGCGTGGTTGAATGAAGTGAAAGAAAGATAGGTGGTGGATAAGGATCTAAGTGTTAAGTTATGACAGGCGCAGAATGGAGAGTTGGATAATTATTGTATCAACGATGAAGAAGTATTGTGTTTCAAGGGTAAGGTCGTATCTTTGAAGGATGACGAGCTTAGGTAAAGAATTCTTCAGAATCGTGATAGTAGCCCTTATGCTATGCATCCGGAGGTAGTAAAAGGTACAGACCTAAGGGAACAGCTTTTGGTGGCAGTCTTAGCGAGAAGTTATCGAATATGTTGGCAAATGCTTGGCGTGTCGACAAGTCAAGGTGAACACCAAGTTCCGTCAGGATTGCTTCAACCAATACAGATTCCCCAATGGAAGTGGGAGAGAATTACCATGGACTTCGTTAGTGGGCTTCCCCTTACGCCTACTAAGAAGGACTCGATTTAGGTGATAGTGGATCGGTGACAAAGTCCGTGCATTTCTTACTGTCTGAGTTGATTATTCATTGCAGAAGTTGGCAAGGTTATATGCGGCAGAGATTGTAAGGTTACACGAAGTATCGATGTCAATTATCTCGGATAGGGATCCAAGGTTAACGTCTCGATTTTGGAAAGCTCTGTATCAGGCCTTAGGCACCAAATTGGATTTCACTACGGCTTTTCATCCACAGTTGGACGGCCAGTTTGAAAGAGTAATCCAAGTCTTAGAGGATATGTTACGGGGCTGTGTGATGGATTTCAGAGGAAGTTGGGAGGAATATTTGCCTTTAGCAGAGTTTGCCTACAATAACAGCTATCAGGAAAGTATTCGAATGGCACCGTACGAAGCACTATATGGTCAAAAGTGTTAGACTCCTACATGTTGGACGGAATTAGGGGAACGTTGAGTTTTGGGTCCAGAGATTGTGGCTGAATCGGAGGAGAAGGTTAAGATAATTTGGGCACGATTGAAGGAAGCATCCGATAGACAAAAGTCGTACGCAGATCTCAAACGGAAGGTGATTGAATTTGATGTGGGAGATCAAGTGTTCCTTAAAGTATCGCCTTGGAAGAAGGTGATGAGATTTGGTCGGAAAGGGAAGTTAAGTCCAAGGTTTATAGGACCTTATAAGGTTTTGAAGCGAATTGGACCAGTGGCATATCAGTTGGAGTTGGCATTGGAGTTGAAACAGATGCACGACGTATTCCATGTTTCTATGCTACGTCGTTATCGATCGGATCCATCTCATGTAGTGCCGGTTGAAGAGTGGAGATAAGGCGGACACTGCCCTTCAAGGGAGCCGATTCAAATCTTGAAGCGAGATGTGAAAGTGTTACGGAGGAAGTCAGTACCTTTAGTCAAAGTGTTATGGCAAAATCATGGATCGGAGGAAGCTTCTTAGGATCCAGAAGAAGCAATGCGATAACAATACCCTCACTTGTTTCAGTCAGGTAATTTCGAGGACGAAATTATTTTAAAGGGGTAGAACTGTAATATCCCAGACTATGGCTTATGCATAATTGCTTAATTGAATGTGAAAGCATGCCGTTGTATGTATAAATGTGTTCTATGAACCTTAGTGAGTAGGTGAATGCTTTAGAAATTATTTAATTTTAAGTCTAAAAGAGGGAGTTAAGCCTGATAGGCCTTAAGAAAATAAATGGGGGAAACAAAACACACAAACGGGCTTGGAAAAGTGGCCCAGAGGCGCCACTTAAGGCCTCTGGGAATGATGCCACTAGCAGGGTAAATGGGCCAAGGTTCGAGTCGCATGGGAAGCTAAACGGAAGCTTTTATTTTCGGCAACAAAGAGCAGTAGTGGACGGCAAAAGGAGTCTATGGGAGGAGTTTGAGATGAAGTCTAGTTCTCTTAGAAATTTCAGCTAAGGTAGGAGATAGGTGATGAATTATTTTTGGAAAGGGTAAGGAAGAGTGAATTAAGGGATTTGATAGTGAGAGGAAGAGGTGGTAGGCCAAGGGACTCTAGGTTTAATAATTTGACAAGAGGAGGAAAAGTAAGGCTATTATTCTTTTCTCTTTTGAAACCTCTGCCGAATTCTCTAGCTACTCTTCTCCTTCTCTTTTTATTTTGTCAAAAGTCAGAAAACACAAGTAACCATTGCCGATTTCTTCACCTTTCTCTTCTTCTTTTTGGAAACTTTTCAAAAGCCGAAAGCAAGTTCCTCCTAAGCCATTGCCGATTCTCTCTAAGTCCGATACACCTTTATTCTCTTTTCTTTTCCTTGTTAAAGCTGAATCTCACATATTAGTGGCCATAGCCGAATACTCCCCTATCCTCTAGGAGCCGAATTCCTCTACTTCAAGGAAGGACATTTGATTAAATTGGTAAGGAATATCACCTATGTCAATCTGCTTTCTTTATTTCTTCTCCTGGCTGTAGAAATCGAAATCCAATCTCTCCTAATCTTGTTGGCTGAAACTTGGAAGGTGAATTTCGGGATTTTCCATATTAGCCGATTTCTAGGGAGATCATCTGGGATTTCAGATCTAAGGTATTTCGGCATCTTCATAAGCCAAGTGACAAGTTTTCGGGATTTTAGATTCACAAGGTAAGTGAATATTTTAATCGGCCAAACCTAAATTTGGTAGTTCAAATCTATTTCTTGTTTATTCAAAAGCCGGAAACTAATTATTTAGGCAATCTAGTGTTGGCCGATTGCTAGGGGCAAGATCACCAAATTTTAGGATTTGAGAAGTACTCAAATCGGCAAGCAAGGTAAGAAGTTGGTTACATTAAGCCTTGATTTGGTTTTATAGCCGAATGGCTTTTACTAACATGTTAGGGTTGGCCGAATATAGGAATTAAAGATCTAAAGTGATAGATCGAGTTTTCGGGATTTCAGTAAATTCGATAAGTACACCAGGTGTGTACCCCACACTAAGCTTTAATTAATTGACGGTTATGTTTTAATTAATATGTACAAGAATATGTTATGATGTGGCCAAAGTACCATATAATGGTACGAAGTACTCAAGTACGTTTTCCTACTCCTACTATGAGTATGATAAAAATGACAATAGTGATAAGAATATGAAATAAAGCATGTTTTTGCATGATATGTTTGACATGGGGTATATGGGTGATATGTGAAGGGGAAGTGAATTGGTGGTTTAATACCCCAATATTTGAATGTGGTGACTTATGTCACAATATCTGAATGTGGTGACTTATGTCACAATATATGAATGTGGTGACTTATGTCACAAAATAATTATCTGGTGGCTATGCCACGAATTTTATAAAGGCGATGAGCACGTCGACTGCAGCGACTGCCTTCGATGGTGTGTAGCGGATGGAGGGTTGACTTAGTAGTCCCCACGGTGTGATGGTTGGTATGGGTGATGTGTAGTGGATGGATACTTAGGCTTGGGTTCTGGTTTGCATCATGATTTATATGTGTTATTATGATTTGATATGCCTAAAATTAATTGAGTCTTGTGATGGTTGTACACATTGAGTCCATTTGACTCACCCCTTTGTGAGACTATTTTTTTCTGGTGACACTCAGTGATGGACCGGGTCGACAGAAGCTCAGTGATGGCCATGCATAGTTCGGGATTTTATTTCATTTTGGACTTGTTATATTTTAAGTATTTTAGATTTAATTTGGGTTTTGATTTGATGTAATAAGGCCTTGGTTTGAACTGTTATGCATGCATGTTTAATTATCTAAGTATGACTCGATTTATGGCCTCCATGAGTCCGGCTCAGCTCCTACATCCACGAGCTACTGCTCACCTAAAAAGTTAAGGAAATGGGTGAGTCACCAAGAATCAGTGTGTAAAAATCTCCCACATTATACATACTGCATCCAATCCACAATCACACATTGGCCTTAGCCCACATATCATCATACACATATGAATGCAATAAGCATAACCCAAATCTAGTTTTTCCATCCGCTACACACCAACTCGTACCAACCAATCACACCGTGGGGATTTCTACAATCAACCCGCCATCTGCTACACTCTATCACGATAGTCATGCTGCTAATTAAACACGATCACTAGGTGACCAAATAATATTTCGTGGCACAGCCACCGATCACTATGTGACCAAATAAATATATATATATATACATCATTGCAGTGCCACAGATCACAATGTGACCAAAAATTATGTATAAACATATTTATATATATCGTGGCAAAGCCACCGATCACTACATGACCAATTAAGCACTTCCCCTTCATATCAAACCCATACCCATGATCTACATACAAAACCTAACAATGCAAGATGCTATTCATAACACATCAATCTGCCACACATACATTCGACTATGCAAAGAAACGATATAGTCACGTACTTTGCAATTCTAGCCTTACCCCTAAGGGCATCACAACCGCTATCTACACGACCCTTTTTACGGCTTTTCACCCATACAAGCGTTAGTATAGTTATAGTATAGTGTGTTTGAAAGTTTACACTCCTGATAACATGGAAGACGACACTCTCTATGTCGACACTATCACTAGTCGAAACTACCACAACTGCCTATTATTCTACTCAGAAGTCGGCCCACAACCCGATGGCCAATCACGAACAGCAGACACCGCGCATTTCTTGAACTTTGAGGCTGGGACTATATATCCAACCCCATCCTTTGATTTGCTGACATTCGAGTCCATGAATGATCTTGGTCAGAAGGTACTATGATGATTGCTTAACGAAACATTAGGTTAAGGCACGAATAACGAAACAAAACTGATTGATCAACTTAGGGAGAATTGAAATCCTTACCTTGAAATCCCGAAAGAAATAATATGGTTTGAATACTACCAATTTCTGACTTAGAAACCTAGGCGATTAGATCTCCTCTACAGAAGATTTTGGCTACCACTTGCAAGAAGATTCGACAATTAAAGAAGAAGATTGAAACGTTGAAAGAAATAAAACCAAGCGACAAATGAGATCTAGGAGTTTTCAGCTTTTAAGAAAGACCCGAAAAAAGATGAACAGAAAAGAGGCTAGGTAGATTCGACAATAAATAAGGTAGAAAAGAACTGGATGAGAAAGCCGAAAGAAAAACAAAGATAAACAGTGACTTAGGAGTTTCAGTTTTGGCAGAAGAAGAGAAGAGGAAATCCTCTAATGTTGAAAATATGAGGAGAAAAGAAGAAAAAAGAAAACTATGCTTCGGGAAAGAAAAAGAAAATTCGGCACACCCTTAACCAAATAAGAATTTCGGCATGTCCTTAGCCACTTCAACCGATTTCCCCTTTCACACAGTCCCACATTCGGCCACCTCTTCCCCCTCTATCCTATCCCTCATTTTTCTCTTATCCTCATTTTCCTATCTTCTGACTCAATCCATACTCACTCCTTTAGAGTCCTAGTCGAAACCACCTCTCACTCCTCAGGCACATATATTAAAAAAAAAACTCCTTTTACTTAACATGGGATTCGAACCTGCTCCCTTCAAACCCCTTGTGGTGTCACCTTCCTATGCCCTTAGTGGCGCCTCCTTGCCATTTTACCAACTAGATTTTTGTGTTAACTTTCCCATTCAAGTACCCTTAAGGCCCATTTCACCTAGTTCTCCCTTGTAGAGTCTAAAAACAAAATTTCTACCAAGGCTCAAGCTTAACCTCAAGCCTTCCCGAAAGCTCTAAACACACCAGACACACACACACACACAGAGCATGGCATACACACACAACACATCGCAAATAAAAAGCCCCTAATCTAGGATGTTACAGAATATGTGTGTACTTTGAAGTTTGATAATAGAAAATGTATGGTTGTTGTTAGATAAACAATATTTGTTAAGTGATTTTTGGTAAAATTTCAAATTAAGGATTTATTTGTAAAAATGAAAATTTTATGGTAAATGTGTGAAGTAAATGAAAATATGGGCTACTATGGTAATAGGGAAAATTTGGCTAGCATGGGTAGGGACCTAATTGCATGAATTTGTATTTTTATGATCCAAGGACTAAATTGAAAAGATGTTGAAATATTAGGGGAAAAAGTGTAATATTTCTATAATATGATTTATAGACTAAATTGAATAGATTAAAAATTGATTAAGTTAAATTTGATATTATATAGATCAAGAAAAATGAGGTTCAAATTTGGATCAGGGGAAAAATAAAGTTTTGGACTAGTCGATCCATTTCATCATTTTTACGATCGAGGTAAGTTCATATATTAATAAGCATTATTATATTTGTGTTTTAAATGCTTTATTGTTGAATTTAATTGTGAATATGACTTTACGGATATGTTCGACGAGGATTCGGTAATGTGAAATCACGGTTGAACCTTAGGAATAGATAAGGATACAAATGACATGTCATTAAGGGTTATGTGTTTTGGGAGTTGGTCCATACGTCCTACCGGTGGCTGAGTTATCTGGCATGTGTTGCAAATTCCTGTCGACTTGTGTGAGCAACACTGTAGCTTCATCATGACTGTCAGCTTGTGTGAACAGACCCGTTGATAGCTTGAGGGTGAGCATTATATGAGATATGAGATTGAGATAGCTTCGGCTATGCATTTGGCATTTAGGGTGCGAGAATCCCGAGTATATGATATTTTTCCAAATGGTCCAATAGGTATATCGAAGATATGAAATGGTGAGAGATAGTCACGTATCAGTACAAGTATGTACGAAAATTCATATGAGTATTTAATCCATGAAATTGTGAGTTCATGATCACTATGTGAATGAATATATGTTAACCTTGTCATTAAATGGTTTTGTAGTATATTATGTTATATTACTTGGATGGTGAATGAATGATGAGTTTTATTTAGTAACTATATGAGCTTACTAAGCTTTATAAATTACCTTGTGTACTTTTTTGTGTTTTATAGTGAATGTCAAAGCTTGCTCGAATTTGGGAGTCGTCGAAGATCTCATCACACTATCAAGCTATCACTTTTATACTTTTGAACTTATGTATTTGGTTATATGGCATGTATAGGGGTTTTGGTCATTCTGGTATATATAGTGGTTGTAATATCCTGAATTAGGGGTTATTTGTGATTGTATTATTTTGCATGAGTTCGGATTGTTGTGTTGTTAAGTGAGATGTTCTAGGGCTTAGGAATAAGCCAAGGGTAGGCTCGAGCTGTAAGAAAAATTTTATTTTTAAGCTTTAGTTAAAGGGAGTTGAAGGAGCTAGGGGTTAAGAGTAATTCGTGGGGAATTTTAACACAAGTAACAAGTTGGCAAAGTGGTAAGGAGGAGCCACTTAGGGCCTTGGAAAGTGACGCCACAAGCGGTGTGAGGAGGGCTTAGGTTCGAATCCCATGGATAGACTTAAGGTGACTTTTATTTTGCATTTATATGGCATGTGTTGGTCAAACTCTAATTAAGGTAAGGTTGGACTATTGCCTTTTATGGTTAGTAGACTAAGGAATAAGGCAAGTGCTTATTTATGGTATGGTATCAAGGAATTTTGGTAGGATAAGGGGACATAAGGCTTGAAGTATGGAGTGTTGTTTTGGAAACTTTTCTATGGCCTTTTGACCATGAATGTAGACGGTATAGTGGACTGGGGGGTTGGCTTAATTCTGAATGTGATTAGGAAGAAATAAGGAGAAATTTAGGAGTGAGTTTAATTCAAAATTAGTTTGAATTGATGGCAAGAAGAATTTTGAGTGTGGAGGCCGAATGTGGGTCTCTTTTGGGTGATAATTTTCGGTCATGAGTGGGGGGGAATAGCCGAATTTCCTATAAGAGGTCTAGAAGTTATTTTTCGGTTCTCTTTTCTTTCTTTAGTATTCTCTTTCGAAACTTTCTTTTCACCCTTGCCATTGCCGAAATTTTCACCCTATTTCTTGACCAAAAGCCGAAAGTTGGAAGTCATTTTGTGCATCTTTTTCTTTTTCTTTTCTTTTTTTTTTAACTTATTTTCCTTCCATTCACTTCCTAAAAATCGAAACCCATCCTCTCTTTTGCAACAAAGCCGAAACCTCTCCACCTTTGTTCTTCATTGTCGAATTCTCCTAACTTTCATCTACACTTCTTTTCTTCTTCTCAACCTCGGTTCTATACCTATTTTTGTGATAGCTGATTATCCCATATTGGGAGTTCTTGCCGAATCTTTTAGAGCCTTTAGAGGGGGAGGTGTCGACATTCCTTTTCATCAATCTTCCAATTGGTTTCGAGTATAGTAAGTATTTTCTTAGCAATCGAATTCTCTTCTTATTCATTTAGTATCTCAAAACCAATGGTTGGCCTTGGTTTCTAAGGGATGGTCGAATGTATGAAGAGTCATAATATTATGTTTCCTTTGTGTAGCCAATGAAGGAGCCTCTTGGATTTGACTATTCGGGTAAGGTGGTAAGTGATATGTAGTTCACCAAAGGCCATCTTCATGGATTTATGGTGTAGGTAGATTCTAACAATGGTTAAGTAGGGATCTTGACATCTTGAGTGAGCAAGCAAATATTTTGGGATTTAGTCGAGTGTGCCAAAGCAGTGCATAGTTATCGACCGTTTCTCTTGTTGTGTGTATGTGTTACATATATAAATATGTATATGATGTGCATGGTAGCCAAATAATGGCTAAAAGGTGGATACCCATGGTGGGTAATCGATTAAACAGTCGATTACTTTATGACAATAAGTTTCCTATGGTATCTGAATAAAATTGTGATAGTATGTGATGTATGCTTATTTTAATGATATTATGGCATGATACATGGGGCTTGGGATGTGACTATTGAAGGAGATGGAGTACATTTATGTATGTGGTCTGATGTTAGCCTTGTGCTACATTGGCGCTTGATGTTAGCTATGTGCTTCATCAAGGTGGGATGTTGGTGTGTGCCTCACCACAGCGGATGATAGTGTGTGCATCATCGTGGATTGAGGATGACTTAGGGTCACCTCGAGTATATTGATATGTGGGGTCACTTAGGTGATCGGTGGCTTAGCTGACCTCGGGCAGTGTGCGCCAAGGTAGGTGTGTAACGGATGGATACTAGGTTGGGCTGGGCTTCATCTTGCATATTTATGTATGTGGACTGTGTGGATATGGGCCAATCCCATATGTGGAGACACGTGAGATAACTATGCACTGAGTCTGTTTGACTCACCCAAATTTTTTTTACCAACATCGCAGGTGATTCGTAATGCTTGGACCGGGTTGGAGCGGATACAAAGGTGGCCCATGCAGAAGATGTTTTACTTAATTTTACGTACTTTATATTTTAAGTAGTTTTGGAATAATTATTTGATGTAATAAGGGCCACTTAAAGTATTTTCAACTTTATTTATGGTTTTGAAGTTTAATCTATTATTGAGCTAATAATTGGCAATATTTTGAATCAACTTATTTTATAACAACTTATAATAAAGCTTTTAAATTCGGATAATTTGTACCAATAAGGTTTTACTTGGAATCTTAAATGTGAAATGTTTTTACCAACGACAACAAATTTCATCTTTTATTTTTAAGTAAAAATCTTTTCCAACATTTTTCGCGATGACATACGAGATCCGGTCAAGGCTCGTGGGCCGGGTTTGGGGGTGTTACATTGGTAATGGATTTAGCCATTTGGTTTTGCTTGTAAATGATGAATGTTTGGTTATGTGTATAGCCATGTGATTTGGCTTATTTTGGTATATTTGGTGATGTGTATATATATATATGCAAATGGCCTTTTGATATGTTGTGTATAATTGCCATATAGACTTTTGAAGTGAATTGGCGTTTGGAGTTCCAAATGGTTGAAATTTGAGATTGGTATGCTTGTGGCTTTAGGTAAAGTGATGCATAATTGAAAGTGATCATATAGTTGATATGTGATTGTGAAATTGTATGGCTAATTGTGATACTTGTGTGTCTTGTGGTTGATGGTATAGAATTAGCATGAATGAGGCTTGGTTGAGATTGGTTTGAATGTCTATTTATGCCATGTTATGTGCCATTTGGTTTGTGTAGGTAAATACAAGTTTGGGTGAGAAAGATGGCTTAGTAAATAGCCTATTTATGTACACACAGGTAGAGACACGGACATGTGTCTCTGCCGTGTGTGACACACAGTCAAGTGACACAGTTGATCATGTCAAACATTCGAGTTTTAAAATTTATAAAAAAGAATGATCAAACCTGTAGACTAACTATGACAACAATAGAGGCAAGTGCACCTATCGAACAGTAGTATAGTTTAGGCAAGAATATCTTATCGAACCCAAGGGAACCTAAAAGTACTACTACTCACTTTCTTTCTATTATTTAGCCTGAAATATGGAGTGATTGGTTGATTTATCTAATATTAAATGAAATACTAAAACTAAGTGCAAAGTCAAAAGAATGAATTGGAGAAAGACTTTAGGAAAACTCAGTTGATGAAGACGATACCCTCTGGAAGAATCCACCTATGACTTCACTTATTATTTATTCCCCAAACCATATGATTTCTTTACTTAGCTTGATCCGTGAGACTCCTAACCTATATTAAACCCTCTCTCGGGCGAATAACGTGTAACCTTAAGTTAATTAGTGGAATTCTCGTTCTCTTATAATAACCCCCTAAGGAAGCAGTAAATCGATCAATGGATTCCCATATTAGGTTTCACCCTAATCCGACAAAATCTCGTAACCCTATCTCTAAGCGCCCCATCAACTCCGCTCAATTATGCTAGATCTACTCTTAAGCAGGGTCTATTCCTCCTCCACTTAAGCACATCAGATTAAACTAAGCAACATAATTAAGAACAAACTAAGTATTTATCATATAATTTAGAAATCAAATAACAAAATCCATCATAGGTTTCATCCCCTTCAGGTATCTGAAGGGTTTAATTCATAACTAAATAAGAAAACATCTCAAGAGAAAAGATAAAACAAAACATAAGAAATCCCTAAAACTCCCTGAAGGAATTGAAAGAGAGATCCTCCGTCTTGAATAGAGTTCCAGCTTCATGAGATGGATCAACGGCTATCTTCAAGTGATTCCCTAAAGATGAAAGCTTAGGCAAAAGCCTCTGCCAAAAACCGTTTTTCTTGAATGCCCTTGGGTTGTTTATATTGTCTTTTGAGATGCTTTACTTGGCTCCTAAGTACCTCCTCCAAGTAGAATTACTATTAGGGTGTTTAAGTAGACATAGGAGAATGTTTCTTTGACCTCAAGCATCAAATTTCGAGTGAAATTGCTCATTCCTGCGTGGCGAGCACGCCTTTATGGCACACGCCTGTCAATCGAGGTTGGTAGTGCCTTGATTCTATCGTTTAGGCACGGTAGTGTAAGTCGAGATTCAAGCCGTGCTTCAAGTCATCGATTGGGACACGACCATGTAGATCACTTGACATGCCCGTGTGTGGTAATGAGAGGATGCGGGGCCATGCAACTCATGAGTTAGGCCGTGCTCTAGGTAGTCGGTGAGACACGACCATGCAGGCTTTGTGACAGGCCGTGTTGATTTCTTGCTAAGGCCCAATTACTTCGTTTTAAGCCTGTTTTGTGTTCTTTTTCTCCTCGGGTGCTTTCCTGAGTATATGACATGAAAAGAGAGGATTACAAGCACCTTTTATATAAATCAAGGGCTAAATCATCAAAAACATACTAAATGTGGGATTAAAATATGTTACTTTTATGGTTTATCAAATACCCCCACACTTAAGCTTTTGCTTGTCCTCAAGCAAAATTCTCAACTTACAATTAAAACGAACTTTCCATAATTCATAATTCCTATCGACAATGTCTCATCATAATTCATAGATAATTTATACATGGATAATTCAACTCAAAGAGTCCTAAAGATTCAATTACGATAAGTCATACCTTTGTAGTATGAAAACATAGGTGTCTCCCCTTATCTGAATAATTACCTTTAATTCAAAACCGACAAGGATTAACATCCTCACTGAAAGTTCACTCAACTCACTCAAAGTGTTTAAGGTTCAAGAATAAGCACTAATAAGTCAAACCTGAAAAGTTAATCCCATAGGCTTGCCTAAAAATCAAATCTCCACCACTGTATATGAGATGATACACAGATCAAAAGGTCTTTATCAGGGTTGTAACGGGGCTAAGGTTAAGGGTGTGGATACAGGCTGAATTAGAGGGTTAGAATCGAGATCGAATTCACTAATTACCTAATCTAAAAACAATGAACTGAATATGAATATTTACATCGAATGAAAACTAATAATACCACTATTGATAATTACTATATAATAAAGAATATTTTCATCACTTAAAATTTGATAATACTTTAATCTGAGCTTTTTCAACAATTGGAGTTTAAATGCTCTAAGCTCTTTTATATACTACTAATATTGAATAAACTTGGATTTTTTAAGAACAAACTAAAGTATTACATCATAAATAATAAATGCAACTACTAAACTAATATAATTCGGTAATTTAATCAAATCAAACCTCGATTAAAGGGTATTCAAAAGAATAGTGATAACAAATTCAAAGGGATTTTGGGTTAATATTAGTGGGTGAGTCAATAAGAAGGTTGTTAGGATTCAACGGGGTTCACTAGGGGTTAATTTGTATGGGTAGGCTTTTTAGTGGAGTGAACGGGTTAAAACCTAGGTGCCTTTATCATCTCAATATATCAAATCATTAATGTGGTCTCGACATGTATAAACAAGGCAAGTTCTAGATTAACAGTTCAAAGTTGACACACTCATGATTAATAAAGTGGGCACGAAAAAGAATATATGCTTTATAAGGCTCAAAATCTCACAAAAATTATGGGAGTTTTTGACATCAATCCTTATAAATTCCAAATTTCAAGGTGGCACTCAAATTTAGTTCAACGACCCATCAATTTTAATTTTTAGAAAGTAGGCTTATCATGCTTGATTCTCTAGTATTTTTTTGAAATTTAAACATCACTACACAATTATCAATGACTTAATCCAAAATATATCAATAAAAATCATAAATCATTAGAAATTTCATCCTAATTAGTAATATGAGAAAATTACTTAAAAAAGACTAAATTCGGGATTAATGAAAAATTAGGCATTAACTTGAGAATTATACAAAAGTTAGGCACTTTTATCCCCACACTTAAGATGTACAATTACCTCAATGTACAAAGATAGATAATGATAATTATGGAAAAAATCAAAGAGAAGGGTAGAGTGACACTTCTTGAATTTTGGATGATTCTGGGCGTCTTTGGTGGTAGTGATGGTGTTTTCTATGGGCCCGGTGGTGTGGCTACCAAAAAGCATTTTGCTAGATGAAGAAATTGGGTAGCCTGCGAAGATATAGCCAAGAGATCTAGAGAAATAATAATAATATTCTAATACTATAATTAAAGACTAAGAAAATAAAGAGAATGAGAATAAGAAGAAAACTAAAATTTAAAGAAAAGACTAATGGACTAAGGAGTCCTTATTAGCAGATGGTTCGTGAGGTGGGTATGATTTCTAAGGCTGCAGAGCGTTGGTGGTGGTGGAAGTGGTGTGGTTCCCTACCAGCCTTTAGAACCTAAAACCAAGAAACTAATATGAAATAAATTAAATTAAGTAGGAAAGAAGTATAGATAAGGAAAATAAAAGAGAAGAGAAAAGAAAAATAGAACTGAAAAGGTTTCGGAGACCCTTGGCGTGTCAATTAGCTGAAGCTACAAGCATGAACTCATGTTGAGGTCTCCTCTGAGGAGACGATGCTTACCTTCTTACATTTATTCGGCATGATTTTTGTGTTGCTCAAGAGTCTTGGACCTTTTCTGTGAACAGAGAGAAAATTTTGAAAGAAAAAGAAGGAAGAAAGAAGATGGGAAAAAGGGGAAGGGCTGTAGGGATTTAAATAAGATTTCAAATCTGGCACATTCCCACACCCGTGTACCGAGGGTATGTCGATTCACACGGCCGCATCGCACGGCCATGTTGTGGAGTGTGTTGTTCTTCCACGCCTATTTGTCGATTGGCACGCCTGTTCCTAAAAGGCTAGCATGTGAGCACGGATAGAATGCACGGGCGTGGTTTGCCCGTGCTCAATAAGTCAGTATCTTAGCACGATTGTGAGGCACGACCATGCTATTTTTTCGGTACCCGTGGTGTGGGTGGTTGGATCCGTGACGTTGGGGGGTGGGTGGGCTGACTTGCACGGCTCTTTTTCGGTCGATGTGGTGGTTCCAGACCTGACCACCAGCACGGCCATGTGTAAGGCCGTGTGGCCTGGAAATCTGCATTTTTGTGTTTAGTTTAAATGTTGAGAGAAGAAAGAAGGAAAGAAAAGAAAATAAATTTGAAAGTAAATAGTGTTAGTGCTCGGGTTGCCTCCCGAGAAGTGCTCGTTTATAGTCTTAAGCTAGACTGTCCTTGACTTTGAAAATTTTAGGGAGGTTTAAAGGTTTGAATATTTCCCTCTTGCTGACAGTTTTATTTTCGTGACAAAGTTTAGGTTGAGAAGCGTTTACCTTGAAATTGCCGAATATTGGATTGCTTACCTCGACTATTTCATGTGGGAAAATATCGTGTACCTGAAAGAGTATTTCTTCATTTTTCTTCAGGTCTATTGAAGTGATGTGAGGATCGGCTTTATCTAATAGCACCTGGTCTCCTATTTTAAACTGATTTGATGTCCCTATGAGCTCTTCTGGTGGTTCCTTTGGTTTTACTTCGTGTGGATCCGACTTTTCTTTGATGTGTATCTTCTGCTCTTCTAAATTGTAGATCTTATGGTTTTGTTTCTGGTGTGATTCTTTTGTGACGACTTGGGGGCTATGAGTTGGCTCAGGGTTGATGCATTGTGATGTTTCCTGCAATGAAGGTTGAACAATTTGGTTAACTATTGAAATGACTTTCTTACCTTCATCTTCTATTGTTTTGGCTAAGTCGAGAGCTTGAAGATTGACTGATTCTTCTCCTACACGAAGTATGAGTTCTCCTATGGCAACATCAATTTTAGTCTTGGCAGTTGCAAGAAAAGGTCTTCCTAAAATTAAAGGGATTGAATTTTCCTCATCCATGTCTAAAATAATAAAATCTAATGGGAAAACAAATTTATCAATTTTTACTAAAACGTCTTCAATAATGCCCCTAGGAATTCTAACAGTTTTATCAACTAGTTGAATACTCATCCTAGTTTGTTTGGACTTCCCTAGAACTAGTCGTTTAAACAGTGCATAAGGCATGCCATTTATACTTGCCCCTAAATCAGCTAACGCATTATCAATAGTTAAACTACCAATTAAACATGGAATCGTAAAACTCCCTGGATCTTTTAGTTTCTGTGGTAGTCTGTTCTGTAGCATTACTGAGCATGTTGTGTTGAGTTCCACATGGTGCTCTTCATCTATTTTGTGTTTGTTCGTCAGGAGCTGTCTTAAAAATCTCTTTGAGTCGGGCATCTAAAAAAGAGCTTCAAGAAGAGGTAAGTTAATATGTAATTTCTTTAAAAGTTTTAGAAACTTACCGAATTGTTCCTCTGAATCATCTTTTTTCAATGCTTCGGGATAAGGTATGCGAGGTTGGTACTCTTTGATTACCAGTGTTTCTCATGCTACCTCTATATTACCTTTTTCTTCCTTAGTTTCTTGTGCTGATGTGGGCTTGTCTACCTTTGTACCCTATTGAGTTGTGGTGGCTTGGATTTGTTCTTTTGATTTTATTTTTGTGTTGCTTGGTAGACATCCTTGTTAACGTTCAGAAATCAGCTTTGTGATGTCCCACTGACCTAGTAAGTTCTCCAACTTCATTCTCGATCCCTTTGATCAATTTTTGGTGTTCATCAAGTGTTGCTTCAGTCTTTTGGAGATGAGAATCTGTACGTACCATGAATTTTGTCAGCATCTCTTCAAGGTTTGATTTCCTTTCCTGTGGATAGGGCTGATTTTGGTAATTTGGAGGAGGTTGCTGCCTTTGATTTCCTTGATTTCCTTGTCCTCCCTACGAAAAATTTGGGTGGTTCCTCCAACCTGCATTATAAGTGTTACTATAAGGATTATTATTAGATCTAAAATTGTTACCTATATAGTTTGTCTGCTCATTGTCTGAGCCCGGTTGGTAGGGTGGGTACTCAGAATTCACCACATTCCCACTCGCTTCGCATTGCATGACTGGGTGTACCTGCGAAGAACATAAGTTATCAAGCTTTTTATTCATCATCTCCACCTGTGTTGACAGCATTGTTACTGCGTCTATGTTAAAAACTCTGGCTGATTTTGTCAGTTTGGCTCTTGTAATTTGCCATTGATAGGTGTTCAATGACATCTCTTCAATCGCAAGCTGCTTCAGGAGTTTTGTTGTTCAAAGTTCCACTGGCTGATGAATCAATCATTTACCGCGTTGAAGAATTCACACCGTTGTAAAAAGTTTTCACTTAAAGCCACAAAGGTAATCCATGGTGTGGACACCTTCTTAGGAGGTCCTTGTATCTCTCCCATGCATCATATAGGAGGTCCTTGTATCTCTCCCATGCATCATATAATGTTTCTGCGTCATTCTGCACAAAAAAAGATATGTCATTCCTAAATTTGGCCGTTTTGGCTGGTGGAAAATATTTTAAAAGAAATTTTTCAGTCATTTGATCCCATGTGGTGATTGACCCTCGTGGTAACGAGTTCAAGCACTGCTTTGCTTTATTCCTTAATGAAAAAGGGAATAACCGAAGACGTATGGCATCATCAGAAACTCCATTTATTTTGAAGGTATCGCAGAATTCTAAAAAATTAGATATATGAGTATTTGGATCTTCATCCTGCAAACCATCAAATTGAACAAACTGTTGAATCATTTATATTGTGTTAGGCTTTAATTCAAAATTATTAGTAGCTATAGCAGGCCTAAAAATACTAGCTTCTGCTCTTGTCAAATTAGGTTTAGCATAATCATACATAGTACGCGGAGCATTCTGTTCTTGCACATTTGGCGGTGGATTGTTTTCGTCCATCCCTTCAGTAGGATCGGATCTTTCTTATTGTTCTTCTCTTTGGTAGTCTAGAGCTCATAGCTTCAATGTCACTTTCATATTCTAGAGGTCCTCTCGGGTTTCTTCTAGTTATAAACTAGAGGTTCCTGCTAGGAAAAGAAATAAAGAAATTTAGTGTAAATAAAAATCTAAATAATAAAATAATGGCTAAAGTAATAGAAATAGAGATTTCTTAATATTTTAGTGTTCCTCGACAACGGCGCCAAAAACTTGATCGTGTCAAACAGTCGAGGTTTAAAATTTATAAAAAAGAATGATCGAACCTGTAGACTAACTCTGACAACGATAGAGGTAAGTGCACCTATCAAACAGTAGTATAGTTTAGGCAAGAATATCTTATCGAACCCAAGGGAACCTAAAAGTACTACTACTCACTTTCTTTCTATTATTTAGCCTGAAATATGGAGTGATTGGTTGATTTATCTAATAATAAATGAAATACTTAAACTAAATGCAAAGACAAAAGAATAAATTGGAGAAAGACTTTAGGAAAACTCAGTTAATGAGAAGACGAAACACTCGGGAAGAATCTACCTATGACTTCACTTATTACTTATTCCCCAACCCATATGATTTCTTTGCTTAGCTTGATCCATGAGACTCCCTAACCTATATTAAACCATCTCTCGAGGCGAATAACGTCTAACCTTAGGTTAATTAGTGGAACTCTCGTTCTCTTATAATAACCCCCTAAGGAAGCAGTAAATCGATCAATGAATTCCCATATTAGGTTTCACCCTAATCCAAAAAAATCACGTGACCCTATCCCTAGGCTCTCGATCAACTCCACTCAATTATGCTAGATCTACTCTTAGGCAGGGTCTATTCCTCCTCCACCTAAGCACATCCGATTAAATTAAGCAACATAATTAAGAACAAACTAAGTACTTATCATATAATTTAGAAATCAAATAACAAAATTCATCATAGGTTTCATCCCCTTCAGGTATCTGAAGGGTTTAGTTCATAACTAAATAAGAAAATATCTCAAGAGAAAAGATAAAACAAAACATAAGAAATCCCTAAAACTCCCTGAAGGAATTGAAAGAGAGATCCTCTATCTTGAATAGAGTTCCGGCTTCTGGAGATGGATCAACTGGCTATATTCAAGTGATTTCCTAAAAGATGTATGCTTCAGCAAAAGCCTCTGCCAAAAATCGTTCTTCTTGAATGCCTGCCTTGGGTTGTTTATATAGTCTTTTGATATGCTTTACTTGGCTCCTAAGTACCTCCTCTAAGTAGAATTACTATTAGGGTGTTCAAGTAGACTTAGAAGTATATTTCTTTGACTTCAAGCATCAAATTCCGATTGAAATTGCTCATTCCCGTGGCAGGGGCATGCCCATGGCACACGCCTGTGTCAATCGGGTTGGGCCATGCCTTGATTCTGTCATTTTGGGCACGGCCGTGTATGTCAGGATTCAGGCCGTGCTTCAGGTCTATTGATTGGGACACAGCCATGTAGATCGCTTGACACATCCGAGTGTGGTAATGAGATGATGCGCGACCGTGCAACTCGTGAGTTAGGCCGTGCTCTAGGTAGTCGGTGAGACACGGTCGTGCAGGCTTTGTGCCAGGCCGTGTTGATTTCTTGCTAAGGCACAATTACTCTATTTTAAACCCATTTTTTGTTCTTTTTCTCCTCGGGTTCTTTCCTGAGTATATGTGAAACACCCCAAACCCGGCCCAAAAAGCCTGACCGGATTTGACATGTTCCTCGAGTAAAACTTTAGCAAACTCTCACTTATTTAAGAAAAACTTGATGATTTTGAATAAAAGCAGTTAACTTAAAGATCGGGTTGAAATTTAATTGTAAAGTAAATTAGCATCTTCTTAAAACATTATTTTTAAGAGGAATAATAAGTTAACGAAAACCAAATTTAATGAAAAATTTATTAATATTGTGGAAATATATTTTATTTTCAAAAGCAGTTTAAATTATTTATCAAAATCCATTTAGTTATTTAATTAATAATTATTCATGGCAAAATAAATCCAAACACAAAAATTTAAAAACAGTTTATAGTGGCCTTATTACATAAAAATAGCAAAAACCCATAATAAAGTCTAAGAAGTAAAATTTAATAAGTTTAAATTGGAAAATCTCCAAAATACTTGATATGAGCATTGGCCACCACGGAGTCCTTGCTGACCCGATCCATCGCACTACGAATCATCTGAAAAGTTATCCCACAAAAGGAGTGAGTCATAAACTCAATGTGTAACACATACATTAAAAAGCCCATTAATCATACATATAGCCATAGGCCCATTTAAGTCATATTTAGCCCATAAGCCCATTTTCATAGCAGATTAAATAATAATCATTTAAATCACATGGATATGTACATATAATGAAATGCAAACCCGACCCACCTAAATATCCATCCGCTACACACCACCCGTACCAACCAAACACACCGTGGGGATTACTAAATCGACCCTCCATCCACTACACACCATCGAAGGCAGTTGCTGCAGTCAACATGCACATCGCCCTTATAATTTTGTGGCAAGGCCACTAGACAAAATTGTGACCGAAGTCACTGGATTTCAAATATGTGACCGAAGTCACCAGATTCACATATGTGACCGAAGTCACCGGATATTGTGGTAAAACCACCAGAATACTTCCCCTTTATCAAATTCACCCATATGCCCATGCACATACATATTATTTATTTTTCATGCCATTTACCCCAAAATCATAATATATTCATACTTATTTCACATTTATGCATATAGCAAAATTAACGAAATATTGGGGTAAGCATACCTGAATATTGTATACCAATGAATGGTATCCACAATAATTTTCAAACACATTGTCATATAATCACATTTAAAAATAGATCTATGAGATTTTATTGTAAGGTTACACACCTTATGACTGTGAGAACGATACCTTCTCGCTCGTCAACACCTAGGTAATTATCACACTTGGTTAGAATATACTATTACTAATAAAATTATACTTATTGACGAGAGATCTAAATCCTTACCCTCGGATTCTCGAACGACCGATATTTGTGGTTTTTCTCCGCTAGATGGATCAAAACCTGCTGATAACCCACCAACGAAAAGTAGTTCAGTTGTACGCACTACTTCAAATAACCGATCTTCGTTAGTAGAAGGTCCACAACCTAGTGGAAAATCTCTTATCGCCGATGCAGCCCTTCGTTTGAAGTTCGATGGTAAAACAGTGCCTCCTCTCTTCCAAACACTCCGTACTGCTCTTTTAGTACCTATCTTGTTAGTCTCAAATCACCCCTAAAAATAAAATTGATTAATAGTCTATCTAAAGAAATTGATATAACCGAAGGTGATATTCTTACCTTGGATGATTTCGAAAGGTTACTTCTTAAATGTTGGTTTCCGAAAAGATCCTTAAAAATCCCTTCCAAGGATTCGGCCTAGAAGAGAAAAATAAGAGATTTATTTTTTTTATAAATCAACTATAGTAAAAAGAGATAATGAAAACAATTGACAAAAACCTTTCTTGAGCACTTGAAGATTCGGCCTTGAACAAAAAAAAGAAGAGAATAAAAAAAATAGATTTGGTGATTTCGCTTTGCACAAAAAGAAAGGAGAAAAAGATAGTGATTTATGGCATAAAATAGTTTCGATTTTCAATAAAAGAAAAGAAGAAAAGGAAATCGAAATAGAAGATGATTCGGTTGACAAAAGAGATGAAAATAAGGTTGATTTTGGTTTTAGTAGAAAGTAGTTTCGGTTGAGAGAAGGAAGAAAGAAAATGAAATTGAAAGAAGAGAGAAAGAGAAGAAGAAGAAAAGATGATGATGAAGGTGATTCCAAAAGAAAAGAGATAGGTTTAGGGACCTATACACATTCGGCCAAGAGGGAGAAATGAAGAAAATAGGTTTATGATCTTTGGGACTTTCGGTTACAAGAGAATGAAAGGTGTTTTGCTTAAAAGAAAAGAATTAGAAAGGCTTCTCAAACCGAATGGTAATTTGCAAAAAGACCAAAAGAAGAGAAACAAAACTTCTCTTTTGAGTAGATAGGCATTCGGCTATGAACAATGGTTTTGGAGAAAATTGGTCAAAATGAAAGCCAAAACAAAGTAAAGCTTTTACCTAATGTCAATAGCATAATTGGCTAGAAGGAGAGCTTTTGGAGAAATGAGAAAAGATGCACCAAAATGCTAGAGTTTTGGCCAACTATCACCCTAATGGCTAAGCAAAATTTCGACCAACCTATGCCAACATTATCCCCTTTTCCTCCTTGTTTCTTCCCCATCAACCCTTAAATTGCTATCATAATTAACTATCCCCTTTAGCCCCTAAAACCGACTAGGGTCATGGTCAAATGACCATGACAAAGCTTCAAAACATTGCCCTTACTTGGGCCTTTTGTCCCCGCTATCTTACCATCCTTTCATGATTCCATGCCATATCTTCTAGCTTACCTTTTCATATGGTCAAATAGCCAAAATTAAAAGATGCTCATCCATTCTAGAAGAGTCTTGGCCGACACTATAGGAAGGAAACAAAATAAAATCCTCCCATTTGCTAGCTAGGGATTCAACCTCTCCCTCAAGCACTCATCCATGCATCCTAACCACCTTGCCAATTACTCATCTTATGCTTAAAACCTCTTGTCATTATTTCTTAAAGCCTATCATGCTTAGCCCCATCTTAATTATTAAAAATTTAATAAATCACTAAGCATTCACTTAATTAATGAAGTTCAAAAATAACTTCCAAAACACACTCAATCATATTTAAGCATGCAACATCATTCAATTAAGTAAAGATGCATAACCCCAAATTATCAGGATGTTACAGTTCTACTCCCCTTAAAATAATTTCGTCCCCGAAATTACCTGGTTGGAACAAGTGAGGGTATTGCTGTCGCATTGCTTCTTCCGGTTCCCACGAAGCTTCTTCTGATCCATGATTACGCCATAGCACTTTGACGAGAGGAACTAATTTTCTCCGTAAAACCTTTATATCTCGCTCCAGAATTTGAATTGGCTCCTCTTCATAGGACAAATCTGGTCTTAATTCCACCTCCTCAACTGGCACTACATGAGATGGATCCGACTGGTAATGGCGTAACATTGAAACATGGAACACATCGTGCATTTGCTTCAACTCCGAAGGCAAATCTAACTGATATGCCACAGTCCGACTCGCTTCAAACGCGATAAGGTCCTATGAACACAGGACTTAACTTTCCTTTGCGACCAAATCTCATCACCTTTTTCCAAGGTGAAACCTTTAGAATACTTGATCTCCCACAAGAAACTCTATTTCCTTCCGCTTTAGATCTGCGTCGACTTTTGTGCATCGGATGCTTCTTTTAACCGAGCCAGATTACCTTAACTTTTTCTTCAAATTCAGTAACTATTTCTGGACCCAAAATATGACGTTCCGCTAATTCTGTCCAACACGTAGGAGTGCGACACTTCTTTCCATATAGTGCTTCATATGGTGCCATCCGTATACTGGCTTGGTAACTATTGTTGTACACAAATTCTGCTAACGGTAAGAACTCTTCCCAACTTCCCTTGAAATCCATCACACATCCCCTTAACATATCTTCTAAGATTTGGATTACTCGTTCAGATTGGCCGTCAGATTGTGGATGAAATACCGTACTGAAGTCCAATCTGGTGCCCAATGCCTGATGCAATGCTTTCCAAAATTGAGACGTAAACCTCGGATCCCTATCTGAAATAATTGACACCGGCACTCCATGTAATCTCACAATTTCAGCTACATATAACTTCGCCAACTTCTGCAAAGAGTAATCAATTCGAACTGGGATAAAATGTGCAGATTTCATCAATCAGTCCACTATCACCCAAATCGAGTCTTTCTTAGTAGGCGTAAGAGGAAGCCCACTAACAAAGTCCATGGTGATTCTCTCCCACTTCCACTGTGGAATCTTTATCGGCTGAAGCAATCCCGAAGGTACTTGATGTTCAGCCTTGACTTGCTGACACGTTAAGCACTTTCCTACATACTCTGTAACTTCTCACTTAAAACCAGGCCATCAAAACTGATCTCGCAAATCTTGGTATAACTTACTTCCTCCATGATGAGCATAAGGGCTACTATGCGACTCCTGAAGAATCTTTTGCCTCAATTCCTGATCCCTCGACATACAGACTTTACCTTTGAAACACAATACCCCATCGCTGTTAATACCAAAATCTTCCAATTCCCCATTCTGCCGTAGCTTTACACTCAGATCTTCGTCTACTAACTGTCTCTCCTTCACTTGACTCAACCATGTCAGCTTAACTTGCAATTCTGCCAACAAGCTCCCGTCATCGTAAAGACTAAGATGTGCAAACATCGCCCTTAAATCTGACACCACTTTCTGACTTAGAGCATCTGCCACCACGTTCGCCTTGCCGGTGGTACTCGATAGAAACGATCGTAGTCTTTCAACAACTCTATCCACCTTCACGCCTCAAACTCGGTTCTTTACGAGTCGGTAGATATTCGAGTTTTGTGGTCCGTGTACATCACTGACTTTTCCCCGTATAAATAATGTCTCCAAACTTTAAGAGCAAAGACCACCGCTGCCAACTCTAAGTCATGTGTCGGGTAATTAACCTCGTGTGGTCTCAACTTTCGAGACGCATACGCAACTACCTTCCCGTCTTGCATCAGAACACATCCTAATCCCGTGTGAGAAGCGTCACAATACACGACAAAATCCTTCCCTGCCTCAGGCTGAATCAAAATCGGAGCTTCAGTCAAAACCTTCTTGAGCTTCTCAAAACTCTCTTGTTGCTTATCAGCCCACACGAAAGGTACCTCCTTTCTCAACAATTTCGTTAAAGGTGCAGCTATCGATGAGAATCCTTCGACGAATCTTCTGTAGTAGCTTGCTAATCCCAAGAAACTACGAACCTCAGTTACGGACTTAGGTGGTTTCCAATCTAGTACAGCATCAATCTTTCGAGGATCCACCCTTATCCATTCTGCCGACACCACATGGCCTAAAAACGTAACCTCTTTCAGCCAAAATTCACACTTGCTGAATTTGGCATAAAGTTTCTTCTCCCTTAAAACTCGCAACACAATTCGGAGATGCTCATCATGCTTTACTTCGGACTTAGAATGCACCAGGATGTCGTCTATGAACACCACGACGAACTGATCCAAGTAGGGTTAGAAAATCCGGTTCATCATATCCATGAATGCAGCTGGGGCGTTCGTCAATCCGAATGGCATTACCAGAAATTCATAATGCCCATATCTAGTTCAGAAAGCTGTCTTATGGATATCCGCTTCTTTCACTTTAAGCTGATGATACCCTGATCTTAGATCAATCTTTGAGAATACCGCAGCTCCTTTGAGCTGATCGAACAAGTTGTCGATCCTTGGCAAAGGATACTTGTTCTTGATGGTCAGCTTATTCAACTGCAGGTAGTCTATACACATCCTTATCGATCCATCCTTCTTCTTCACAAATATAACCGGTGCTCCCCATGGGGATACACTAGGTCGGATAAATCCACGATCAAGTAACTCCTGAATCTGAGCCTTAAGCTCAACTAATTCCTTCGGTGCCATTCTATATGGAGCAATAGAAACTGGCACCGTTCCAGGCAATAAATCAATCTCGAATTCTACCTCACGATCCGGAGGCAAACCTGAAAGTTTTTCCGGAAAAACATCTACAAATTCATTCACAGTCCTGACTTCATTAACAGTTGCCTCCTTAGCCTTCAAGGCACTCACCAACATCAGAAAGGCTACACATCCCTTTCTAACCATCTTTTCTGCCTTAAGAGCGGATACTACATTAGATAAGTAGTTCCGTCTCTCGCCCATCACTATAACTTCTTTGTCATCAAAAGTTCTTAAGGACATTCGTTTAGCAGCACAATCCACATTTGCACGATACTTCACAAGCCAGTCCATGCCTAAGATCAGGTCGAATTCCCCGAATGGCAACTCCATTAAATCAGCCGGAAACTGCGTCCCTTGAACTTCTAAAGGTACTTCCTTAAAAAGTTTGTCTATAACTACTGTCTATCCTAAAGGACTAAGTACAGTCATCTTCCTAGGTACAGTCTCAGAAGTCACATGCAACATTTCAGATACTTCACTAGCGATATATGAGTGAGTTGACCCTATATCTATCAAAGCAATAAAGGGTAACCTAAAAATCAAAAACGTACCCGTGATTACATCAGGTACGTCACTGTCTTCTCTATGATGAACTGCATATACCAGACCTGGCTGTCTTGCCTCAGAGCTACCACTGCCTCTGCCTGAAGTTCCACGACCTCTACCAGAGCCATTACCCCTTCAATTTGGACCACGGCCCCTTATCGGCTGATGTTCACCTCTGCCAATCTGATTAACACCCTGACTTACTAGGAGGTTCTTCTCTGAATTCATCGGGCAATCTTTGATCATATGATCTTTAGATCCACACTTGAAACATCCCCCAGTCTTTTTCCAACATTCTCCCGGATGCATCTCCCCACATTGAGCACAAGCACGATGTTGTCCACCCGTAGCAGTCTACTGACCTCGCAGTCCTTCATTTCTTGGTTTCTTTTGGAAATTCCCGGATGACCCTGAAGATCCAAAGCTTCTCTTATTCTTATTTTGGCCTCTGTCCCGGTTCTGTCTTTCAGTCCGCTTAACCTCTTCAGCTATTCTTGCTCTTTCTACTAAGATTGCAAAATCTCTTTCCTGGTGCGGAGCAATCATCACTCGCAGTTCATCTCTAAGTCCATCTTCAAATTTGTCACACCGTTCATATTCAGTAGCTACTATCCCTCTGGCATAACGGCTAAGTCGTAAAAACTCTGATTCATATTCAGCTATTGACTTATTTCCTTGCACTAGATTCAGAAATGCCTTTCTCTAGGAGTCGATGTAGCTAGCTCCAACGTATTTTCCTTCGAATTCAATTTTAAAATACCCCCAATCCAGTCGATCCACAGGGGTACTCTCCTTGATAGTGAGCCACCACTGGTAGGCCTCATCACGGAGTAGTGAAATAGCACCTTTCAATTTTTCTTCAGCAGTGCAGTCTAAATCATCCATGATCCTCTCGACTGCCTCCAACTAGTATTCCGCTACATTTGGAGCTACTCCAGATACTCCCCTGAAAACCTCAGCTCCATTTGATCTTAGTCTCTCAGCTACTGACTTTCGAGACCCATTTCCAATATTAGCTTCTGCTACTCATTCCAATACTCGAAGTACAACTTGTGATACTGCGTCACCTCCTCCATTTTGATCTTGAAATTTCACCCCAACAGCCGGTGGCGGAGCTTCATTCTCGGAACCTTGACCAGATCTAACTGGTTCCGACACAGCCATTCTTCCTCTTCCATGTCCACGACGACCACGTCCCCTAGAACTCATATCTACTACGCGTCTTATCTGTTTTTACGAAAGAGTCTTATGTATTAGAGTCTTTTCACTTCTTATTAACAAAAACTTTTATGCAACAGATATTTAGTGGTTTTTCCGTAGTAGTGTACAAACACCTAGGGTCTATGTCTCTAAAGTATAGTTTCCTTAGGCTTATCATACTCTCATATCACTTATCAATAAAGGTACTTACCTGATGGATCTGGGCCGAGAATTTCGAGTGCCATGCTCTTATAAAATCATTTAACTTAAGAAACTTTCAAAAAGTCATTTGGGTCAAATTTTGAAAACGTTGTGGGCTTCAAAACCCAAGGCCGAGAGTTTAAAACTGGGCTCTGATACCAAGTTGAAACACCCCAAACCCGGCCCAAAAAGCCTGATCGAATTTGATATGTTCCTCGAGTAAAACTTTAGCAAACTCTCACTTATTTAAGAAAAACTTGATGATTTTTGAATAAAACAATTAACTTAAAGATCGGGTTGAAATTTAATTATAAAGTAAATTCGCATCTTCTTAAAACATTATTTTAAAGAGGAATAATAAGTTAACAGAAAACCAAATTTAATGAAAAATTTATTAATATTGTGGAAATATATTTTGTTTTCAAAACAGTTTAAATTATTTATCAAAATCCATTTAGTTATTTAATTAATAATTATTCATGGCAAAATAAATCCAAACACAAAAATTTAAAAACAGTTTATAGTGGCCTTAATACATAAAAATAGCAAAAACCCATAATAAAGTCTAATAAGTAAAATTTAATAAGTTTAAATTGGAAAATCTCCAAAATACTTGATATGAGCATTGGCCACCACGGAGTCCTTGCTGACCCGATCCATCGCACTACGAATCATCTAAAAAGTTATCCCACAAAAGGGGTGAGTCATAAACTCAATGTGTGACACATACATTAAAAAGCCCATTAATCATACATATAGCCATAGGCCCATTTAAGTCATATTTAGCCCATAAGCCCATTTTCATAGCAGATTAAATAATAATCATTTAAATCACATGGATATGTACATATAATGAAATGCAAACCCGCCCACCTAAATATCCATCCGCTACACACCACCGTACCAACCAAACACACCGTGGGATTACTAAATTGACCTCCATCCGCTACACACCATCGAAGGCGATTCTTTGCGATCAACATGCACATCGCCTTATAATTTTGTGGCAAGGCCACCAGACAAAATTGTGACCAAGTCATCGGATTTCAAATATGTGACCAAGTCACCAGATTCACATATGTGACCAAGTCACTTTGGATTTCAAATATATGACCAAAGTCACGGATATTGTGGTAAAACCACCGAATACTTCCCTTTATCAAATTCACCCATATGCCCATGCACATACATATTATTTATTTTTCATGCCATTTACCCCAAAATCATAATATAGTCATACTTATTTCACATTTATGCATATAGCAAAATTAACGAAATATTGGGGTAAACATACACGAATATTGTATACCAATGAATGGTATCCACAATCATTTTCAAACACATTGTCATATAATCACATTTAAAATAGATCTATGAGATTTTATTGTAAGGTTACACACCTTATGACCGTGAGAACGATACCTTCTCGCCGTCAACACCTAGTTAATTATCACACTTGGTTAGAATATACTATTACTAATAAAATTATACTTATTGACGAGAGATATAAATCCTTACCCTCGGTTCTCGAGCAATCGATATTTGTGGTTTTTCTCCGCTAGATGGATCAAAACCCGCTGATAACCTACCAACGAAATGTGGTTCGGTTGTACGCACTACTTCAAATAATCGATCTTCATTTGCAGAGGGTCCACAACCCGGTGGAAAATCTCTTATCGCCGATCTGACCCTTCGTTTGAAGTTCGATGGTAAAAGCAGTGCCTCCTCTCTTCCAAACACTCCGTCTTTGTTCTTTTCGTACCTATCTTGTTAGTCTCAAATCACCCCTAAAAATAAAATTGATTAATAGTCTATCTAAAGAAATTGATATAACCAAGGTGATATTCTTAGCTTGGATGATTTGAAGGTTACTTCTTAAATGTTGGTTTCCGAAAAGATCCTTAAAAATCCCTTCCAAGGATTTGGCCTAGGAGAGAAAAATAAGAGATTTATTTTTTTTCCTAAATCAACTATAGTAAAAAGAGATAATGAAAACAATTGACAAAAACCTTACTTGAGCACTTGAAGATTCGGCCTTGAACAAAAAAAAGAAGAGAATAAAAAAAATAGATTTGGTGATTTCGGTTTGCACAAAAAGAAAAGAGAAAAAGATAGTGATTTATGGCATAAAATAGTTTCAATTTTTCAATAAAAGAAAAAAAGAAAAGGAAATCAAAATAGAAGATGATTCGGTTGACAAAAGAGATGAAAATAAGGTTGATTTTAGTTTTAGTAGAAAGTAGTTTCGGTTGAGAGAAGGAAGAAAGAAAATGAAATTGAAAGAAGAGAGAAAGAGAAGAAGAAGAAAAAATGATGATGAAGGTGATTCCAAAAGAAAAGAGATAGGTTTAGGGACCTATACACATTTGGCCAAGAGGGAGAAATGAAGAAAATAGGTTTATGATCTTTGGGACTTTCGGTTACAAGAGAATGAAAGGTGTTTTGCTTAAAAGAAAAGAATTAGAAAGGCTTCTCAAACCGAATGGTAATTTGCAAAAAGACCAAAAGAAGAGAAACAAAACTTCTCTTTTGAGTAGATAGGCATTCGGCTATGAACAATGGTTTTGGAGAAAATTGGTCAAAATGAAAGCCAAAACAAAGTAAAGCTTTTATCTAATGTCAATAGCATAATTCAGCTAGAAGGAGAGCTTTTGGAGAAATGAGAAAGGGTGCACCAAAATGCTAGAGTTTTTGGCCAACTATCACCCTAATGGCTAAGCAAAATTTCGACCAACCTATGCCAACATTATCCCCATTTTTCCTCCTTGTTTCTTCCCCATCAACCCTTAAATTGCTATCACAATTAACTATCCCCTTTAGTCCCTAAAACCGACTAGGTTCATGGTCAAATGACCATGACAAAGCTTCCAAAACATTGCCCTTACTTCAAGCCTTTTGTCCCCCCTATCTTACCATCCTTTCATGATTCCATGCCATATCTTCTAGCTTTCCTTTTTCATATGGTCAAATAACCAAAATTAAAAAGATGCTCATCCATTCTAGAAGAGTCTTGGCTGACACTATAGGGAAGGAAACAAAAAATAAAATCCTCACATTTGCTAGCTAGGGGATTCGAACCTCTCCCCTCAAGCACTCATCCATGCATCCTAACCACCTTGCCAATTACTCATCTTATGCTTAAAACCTCTTGTCATTATTTCTTAAAGCCTATCATGCTTAGCTCCATCTTAATTATTAAAAATTTAATAAATCACTAAGCATTCACTTAATTAATGAAGTTCAAAAATAACTTCCAAAACACACTCGATCATATTTAAGCATGCAACATCATTCAATTAAGTAAAGATGCATAACCCCTAATTATCAGGATGTTACAATATGACATGAAAAGAGAGGATTACAAGCACCTTTTACATAAATCAAAGGCTAAATCATCAAAAAGCATACTAAATGTGGGATTAAAATATGTTACTTTTATGGTTTATCAATAGTCGTATGTGATCGTGTCAAACAGTCAAGTTTTAATATTTATAAAAAGAATGATCGAACCTGTAGACTAACTATGACAACGATAGAGGCAAGTGCACCTATCGAATAGTAGTATAGTTTAGGCAAGAATATCTTATCGAACCCAAGGGAACCTAAAAGTACTACTACTCACTTTCTTTCTATTATTTAGCCTGAAATATGGAGTGATTGGTTGATTTATCTAATACTAAATGAAATACTTAAACTAAATGCAAAGACAAAAGAATGAATTGGAGAAAGACTTTAGGAAAACTCAGTTGATGAAGACGATACCCTCGGGAAGAATCCACCTATGACTTCACTTATTATTTATTCCCCAAACCATATGATTTCTTTACTTAGCTTGATCCGTGAGACTCCTTAACCTATATTAAACCCTCTCTCGAGGCAAATAACGTCTAACCTTAGGTTAATTAGTGGAACTCACGTTCTCTTACAATAACCCCCTAAGGAAGCAGTAAATCGATCAATGGATTACCATATTAGGTTTCACCCTAATCCGATAAAATCTCGTAACCCTATCTCTAGGCACCCGATCAACTCTGCTCAATTATGCTAGATCTACTCTTAAGTAGGGCCTATTCCTCCTCCACCTAAGCACATCGATTAAATTAAGCAACATAATTAAGAACAAACTAAGTACTTATCATATAATTTATAAATCAAATAAAAAAATCCCTCATAAGTTTCATCCCTTTCAGGTATCTGAAGGGTTTAGTTCATAACAAAGTAGGAAAACATCTCAAGAGAAAATACAAAACAAAATAAAAGAAATCCCTAAAACCCCCTAAAGGAATTGAAGAGGAGATCCTCCGTCTTGAGTGGAACTTCGACTTCTTGAGATGGATCAACTTGCTATCTTCGAGTAATTCCCTGAGTAAAAGCTCTGGCAGAAACTCTTCCTCCTGTTTTGGCTTATTCTGAACTCCCTTTTTAGTTGCTACCTTGGGTGCTTTACTTGGGTTTGAGATGCTTTACTTGGCTCATAAGTATCCTAATTCAAGTGGAATTCCTCCTAAGATGTTTAAGTTGACTTAGGAGTATGTTTCTTTGGCTTCAAGCATCCAAATCCAAGTGAAATTTCTCATTCCCGTAGCAGGGACACGGCCATGGCACACACCCGTGTAAGTCGTCTTCAGGTCGTGTGTTGATTCTGTTGATTGAGGCACGATCGTGGCACGACTGTATAAGTCAGGGTTTAGGCCGTGCTTTGGGTCTGTCGATTAGGACACGGCCATGTAGATCACTTGACACGCCCGTGTGTGGTAATGAGATGATACGCGGCCATGCAACTCATGAGTTAGGCCGTGCTCTAGGTAATCGACGAGACACGATCATGTAGGCTTTGTGCCAGGCTGTGTTGATTTCTTGCTAAGGCCCAATTACTCTGTTTTAAGCCCGTTTTATGTTCTTTTTCTCCTTGGGTGCTTTCCTGAGTATATGACATGAAAAGAAAGGATTACAAGCACCTTTTATATAAATCGAGGGCTAAATCATCAAAAAAATACTAAATGTGGGATTAAAATATGTTACTTTTATGGTTTATCAAATACCCCCACACTTAAGCTTTTGCTTGTCCTCAAGCAAAATTCTCAACTTAGAATTAAAATAAACTTTCCATAATTCATAAATCCTATCGGCAATGTCTTATCATAATTCATAGATAATTTATACATGGATAATTCAACTCAAAGAACCCTAAAGATTCAATCAATATAAGTCTTACCTTTGTAGTAGTGCAAAAATATAGGTGTCTCCCTTTATCTAAGTAATTACCTTTAATTCAAAAACCGACAAGGATTGACATCCTCACAAAAGATTTGCTCAAATCACTCGAAGTGTTTAAGGTTCAAGAATAAGCACTCTAAGTCGAACTTGAAAAGTTAATCCCATAGGCTTGCTTGAAAATCAAATCTCCACCACTATATATGAGATGATACACAAATCAAAAGGTCTTTAATCAGGGTTGTAACGGGGCTTGGGTTAAAAGGTGTGGATAAAGGCTGAATTAGAAGGTTAGAATCGAGATTGACTTGACAAATTACCTAACTAGAAACAATGAACTAAATATGAATATTTACATCGAATGAAAACTAATAATACCTACTATTGATAATTACTCTATAATAAAGAGTATTTTCATCACTTGAAATTTGATAATACTTTAATACGAGCTTTTTCTTCAACAATTGGAGTTTAAATGCTCTAAGCTTTTTTTTTAAGAACAAACTAAGATATTACATCATAAATGATAAATGTAACTATTGAACTAATATAATTTGGTAATTTAATCAAATCAAACCTCGATTAAAGGGTAGTCAAACGAAATGGTGATAACAAATACAAAGGGTTTTTTGGGTTAATATTAGTGGGTGAGTCAATAAAAAGGTTGTTAGGATTCAACGGGGTTCACTAGGGGTTAATTTTTGAAGGTAGGCTTTTTATGGAGTAAGTGGGTTAAATCCTAGGTGCCTTTATCATCTCTGTATATCAAATCAAAAGTGTGGTCTCGACATGTATAAACGAGGCAAGTTCTAGAATAACAGTTCAAAGTTGACACACTCATAATCAATAAAGTGAGCACGAAAAAGAATATATGCTCTATAAGGCTTAAAATCTTACAAAAATTATGGGTGTTTTTGACCTCAATCCCTGTAAATTTCAAACTTCAAAGTAATACTCAAATTCAGTTCAACGACGTATTAATTTTTAATTTTTAGAAAGTCTATCATGCTCGATTCTCTAGTATCCTTCAGATTTAATCATCAATGCACAATTAACTATGACTTTCTCTAAAACATATCAATAAAAATCATACATCATTAGAAATTTCATCCTAATTAGTAATATGAGAAAAATACTTTCGAACAAGACTAAATTCAGGATTTTGAGAATAATGCAAAAAGTCAGGTACTTTTACCCCCGCACACTTAAGATGTACATTGCCATCAATGTACAAAGATAGATAAACAATTATGTAATAATAAAATCAAAAGAGAAGGGGAGAAGTAATACTTCCTGAATTTTTGGATGAAGTCTATGAAAAGAAACCGGATAAGATTGGAGGTGAATGTGGGGAAGCATCTTGAACCGATTGAAATTGAAACCTCGAAGTAGCTGGCTTGTTTTTATTGTATCCTAAGCTAAATCTAAATATCATAAAGAATAAGAAGAAGAAAGTAAAATAAAATAAAGTAAAAAAAATGATGAAATAAAATAAAAATAGAAATAAATAATGGAAAATGAAAGACAACTAGAAAAATGGGGAATGAGGTTTAAATAGAGATGTAGCCCATGTTTTGGGATTTTGAATTTTAAACGCATTTAGGGTGTTCGGGCATGGCCGTAGGTGTTGTGGCACGCCCGTGTCTTTCTTCACATGGTCATTCAATACGGGCGTGCTTCTCCTGTGTTTGATAAGTCAGAATGTTGGCACGATTGAAAGGCTCGGCCGTGTTTAGCCCATGCTTGACAAGTCAGTAACCTCGCACGAGGCATCGGCACGGGCGTGGACTATTATCGCCACCCGTGTTGGGAAAAGAAATTTTTCTGTGTCGTGCACGACTACTGGCAAGCCCATGGTTCATCCCCTGGCTTCCACACGGCCACGGGCACGCCCGTGTGTAGGGTTGTGTGGCTTAGAAATTTGCTCTTTGGTTAGTTTATGGTTAGGTGCTAATAAGAAAAAGAAAAGAAAAAATAAAAAATTAAAAAATGTAAAAATTAGAGAGACAGAAGAGAAAGTGAAAGTAATTCGCGATAGTTTGAAAGCAGCTTCAAATCGATAGAAATCGTATGTGGATTTGAAACATAAAGACATTGAATTTCAAATCAGCGACATATTATTTTTAAAAGTATCTTCATGGAAGAAGATTCTTCATTTTTTGTTACAAAGGGAAATTGAGTCTGCGATTTATCGAGCTGTATGACATTATTGATAGAATAGGGCCAGTGGCATATCGACTAGCTTTATAATTAGAATGGAAAGAGATCCACAATGTGTTTCATGTGTTAATGTTACGCCGATATAGATTAGATCCATCACAAGTAAGTTCTCCGATAGAGATTGAAATTCATCCTGATATGATGTATAACAAAGAACCGATCAGAATTCTGGCTCGAGAGATTAAAGAGTTGAGAAATAAAAGCATAGCTTTAGTGAAAGTACTTTGGCAACGGCATAGTGTCGAAGAAGCTATGTGGGAACTCGAGGAAGCTATGAGAAAACAGTACCCTAGCCTATTTTCTGGTAAGATTTTTGGGGACGAAAATTCCTAAGGGGGGAGAGTAGTAACAGCCCATTTTTAGTCAAATCAGAATAGTGGTTTTGGGACCATAAATCTGAGGTCAAAATAATTATTTTATTATTATTTTAATTTTTACAACATGATAGTGTGATTGTGTGAAAATTTTGTTAAGAAATTTTATCGTTTAAAAGCTCAATTTGATAAAAAGGACTAAATCGCGTAAAGCGTAAAACTTGTGTTCTATTATCTAAAGCTGTCTAATAGCTATAGAAATTTAAAGTGGAAGTCCTTATGTTATAATTAGACCATTTTTATAGCAATTGGACATTAATGGACATAAAATTGACGTTTTTAATGGTTAAAAACAAAGGTTAAATAAGTAAATTAGTAAATAAGGTAAAATAAAACAAAACAAAAATTTCCATTCATCTTCATCCTATCCATTCCACTGAAATTACAAAGAAGAAAGCCATAAGTAGGGTTCTTCATTAGGTCAAGCTTCCATTGTCTATTAGGGTATGATTTTTGTCCCCGTTTTTAATGATTTCTTTGTTTTTGGAGTCGTTGTAACTTAATCTAGCTAACCCAAGGACTAATTTGCAAAATTGTTAAAGTTTTAGGATTTACCATTGATGAATAGATTTTTATTTTGAAGTTTGATGATAGAAAATGTATGGTTGTTGTTAGATAAACAACATTTGTTAAGTGATTTTTTGGTAAAATTTCAAATTAGGGATTTATTTGTGAAAAATGAAAATTTTATGGTAAATGTGTGAAATAAATGAAAATATGGGCTGCTATGGTAATAGGGGAAATTCGGCTAGCATGGGTGGGGACCTAATTGCATGAATTTGTATTTTTATGAGCCAATGACTAAATTGAAAAGATGTTGAAATATTATGGGAAAAAGTGTAATTTTTCCATAATGTTATTTATGGGCTAAATTGAATAGATTAAAAATTGAATAAGTTAAATTTGATATTATATAGATCAAGAAAAATGAGGTTCGGATTTGGATTAGGGGAAAACAAAGGTTTGGACTAGTCAATCCATTTCGTCATTTTTGTGATCGAGGTAAGTTCGTATGCTAATAAGCATTATTATAAGTGTGTTTTAAATGCTTTATTATTGAATTTAATTATGACTACGAACTTACGAATATGTTCGACGAAGACTCGGTAATGTGAAATCTCAGTTGAACCTTAGGAATAGATTAGGAAATAAATGACATGTCATTGGGGGTTATGTGTTTTGGGTGCTGGTCCATACGTCCTACCGGTGGCTGAGTTATCTGGAATGTGTTGGATTCTCGTCAGCTTGTGTGAGTAGACCCGTTGATAGCTCGAGAGTGATAATTATATGAGTTTTGAGATTGAGATAGCTTCGGCTATGTATTTGGCACTTGAGGTGCGAGATTCCCAAGTATCTGGTATTATTCCAAATGGTTCAATGGGCATATCGAAGATATGAAATGTTGAGAGATAGTTACGTATCAGTACAAGTATGTACAAAAATTCATATAAGTAGTGAATCCATGAAATTGTGAGTTCATGATCACTATGTGAATGAATATATGTTAACCTTGTGATTAAATGGTTTTGTAGTATATTGTGTTATATTACTTGGATGGTGAATGAATGGTGAGTTTTATTTAGTAACTATAATAGCTTACTAAGCTTTTTAGCTTACTTTGTTTACTATTCTGTGTTTTATAGTGAATATCGAAGCTTGCTCAGATTGGGGAATCGTTAGAGATCTCATCACACTATCAAGCTATCACTTTGGTACTTTTGAATTTATGTATTTGGTTATATGGCATGTATAGGAGTTCTGGTCATTGTGGTATATATGTTGGTAATGGATTTAGCCATTTGGTTTGGCTTGTAAATGATGAATGTTTGGTTATGTGTATAGCCATGTGATTTGGCTTATTTTGGTATATTTGGTGATGTATATATATGTGCAAATGACCTTTTGATATGTTGTGTATAATTGCTATATAGATGTTTGATGTAAATTTGTGGTTGGAGTTCCAAATGGTTGAAATTTGAGATTGGTATGCTTGTGGATTTAGGTAAAGTGATGCATAATTGAAAGTGACCATATAGGTGATATGTGATTGTGAAATTGGTATGAAATTGTATAGCTAATTGTGATACTTATGTGTCTTGTGGTTGATGGTATAGAATTAGAATGAATTAGGCTTGGTTGAGTTTGGTTTGAATGCCTATTTATGCCATGTTATGTGCCATTTGGTTTGTGTAGCTAAATGCAAGTTTGGGTAAGAAAGATGGCTTGGTAAATAGCCTATTTATGTCCACATGGGCAGAGACACGGGCGTGTCTCTCTGCCGTGTGTGACACACAGTCAAGTGACACGGCCGTATGTCCCCTGGTGTTTAATTAGAAAATAATTCAATATGCTCCACATGGCCCAGCACACAGTCGTGTGACTTGGCCGTGTGGCATAAGTCAGTATACCCTATAGTTTTGGCACGGCCTGGCACACGAGTTGTGTGCCCATTTCAAAGGTACATGGGCTAGTCACACGGGTGTGTATGTTGGCCGTGTGACCCAAGTTAGAGAGTTACATGGGTTGGATACGGGCTGTGACATGACCCTGTGATCCCATTTCGATTGTCCACACGACCGGGCCACACGGGGGTGTGTCCCCTGTATTTTGAAAAATTTTTTGAGTTATCGGTTTAGTCTCGAACCACTTCTAATGCATGATTTGGGCCTCGTGCGCTCGTATTAGGGACAATGTGATTGATTATGAATGATTTTTATATTGTAATGGAAAATGTATGTGAAATGTATGATTATTTATGAAGTAAGTCTGGTAATGATCTATAAACCTATTTTGGCAACAGATATGGGTTATAGGTGTTACAATACACCCTTCAAAGAAGACCCTAAGGCTCAAAACTGCCTGAGGTATCGTCGTGATATCCACTTTTGGGTATTGCAGCATCACCTTTGTCAGTGAAACAAACTAGGACAAAAGGGTAATATTTGTCCACCCGGTCCAAAATTCACCCAAGGCCTATGTAGGGTCATTTTTGGCAACAAAAAATCATTAGAAGACAACTTAAAACAACCAAAATTGGCTAAAAGGAGACACACACATTAGCTTAGGTTTAGGTTTAATTTTCTCTAGGTTTTCTCTTAGTTTTTTTTGCACTTTTTCTAAGGTTTTCATTTTCTCTTCTTCTTCATTAGTTTAGAGTTTATTTTTCTGCATTTACTTCTTATTCTTGATTTTTTTTTTTAGTGTTAGTTATGCTTGTTATCACTATAGCTTAGGTTTATTTGGACTTTCGGTCCCTATACCTTGTTTTAAGGCATTTCTTGCTTTAGTTTAATGTATTTGAGTTTCTTTTACTTTAAATCCATTAAAGTTTCTTCCTTTCATGTTTATTGCTTTAGATTTTCTAGTTAAATGCTTTTAGTTTCATGTTCTTTAAGTTTTCTAGCATAAAAATCTAATATTTTATATTTTTCTTAAGTTTTACTTTAATGGCTACTTTGTTTTTTTATTTCCATGTTCATTTCCTTTACTTTCAGCATGAGTAACTAAACCTCAAAAGGGGTTGGTTGATAAAGATGTGGGTAAACTGAATTTTTGGACAAAGGATTAAATCATAAGAAATTGGGCTAACACGAATAGATACAAAAACTTAGGAAGTGATACCTAAGGGAATATTTAGGCAAATGAGACCGAAAGTGTAACAGCCCAATTTACGGGCTAGTCAGAACAGTGGTTTCGAAATCACTAATCCAAGGTTGGAGAAAATTATTTTTATGTTATGTTATGAGTTAGAGTATGATTACATAGGTGCATGAAAATTTTGATGCTTTAATTTTAGCGATTGCATGCTTAATCGCTAAAAAGGACTAAATCGCATAAAGAGCAAAAGTTCTATTTTACAAGCTAGAGGTACCAATTAGCTATGAGATCATAATTGGAGGCCCTTAAAGTGAAATTAGGCATTTTTAAAGGTCATAGTCGGCCATAAGAAGACAAGATGATTAAATTAGTCAATGTTTCGGTGGTGTTAGCTGATTAATGAATAAAATAAGAGAAAAATAAAGAAAAGAAAAGCATCATCTTTTCTTCTTTCCTTCACCACCAAAAATCTACAGCAAATAAGGGGTTTGAGAGCTCAAAAATTTCAGCAAGCTCTTCTCCTTACAAGTAAGTAATTTTAATGGTTTTTCTTGATGATATTTGTCCTTTTGGGACCCCTAAAGCTTAAGCTATCTAAAGAGGAGACTATTTTGCAAAATGGTTGAAAGTTTAGAGTTTTGCCATGTGAGCTTTTATGTTGTTTGTTGCATTTTTATGGAAGAAAATGAGCCTTAGTTGTTAGATAAACAACTTTTGTGAAGGGTGTTTCCATGAAAACACCTAATGGGACTTTTTTGTAAAGGTTGTAAAATTTGTTGTAAATGTGTAAAATGTTGGGTGTTGATGATAGCCATAAGAGAAATAAATGTTCATCTAGGCTCATTAAAGGTAGAAATTTGATTAGAATCGATTACCGAGCCTAGGGGTAAAATGGTCATTTTGCAAAAGTCTAAGGGCAAAATAGTAATTTTTTCGAAGCATGATTACTGAAATGCAATTACTAATGTTGTAACATCCTGATATTTTGGGGGCTATGCATTTTACATAATTGAATGATGTTGCATGCTTAATCATTATTAAGTGCAATTTTGGAAGTTGTTTGAGCTTCACTTATTAAGTGAATGCTTTGTTAAACTTTTAATTCTATTAATTAGAGAGAGAACTAAGCTATTAAGGCCTTAAGAATTGATGATAAGAAGTTCTAGTATAAGTTAAGTAATTGGAAAAGTGGTTAAGATGCATGGATGTATGCTTAAGGTGCAAGGTTCGAATCTCCTAGCTAACATTAGGGAGAATTTTTAATTTTTTTTGTTTTCTTCCTTGTAAGTGTCGGCCAAGAATATTCTAGAGTGGATAAGCTTTCATCCATTTTTGGCTAGATGACCATGTGAAAAAAGAAGATAAAACTTAAGGCATGAAAGGATAAGTTGGTGATAAGATAAGGGGGGACAAAGGCATGAAATAGGGCTATGTTTTGGGGATGTGTTCATGGTCAATTGACCATGAACCTAGACGGCATGAAGGCTAAAGGGAGAGGCCTAGTTGTGTAGTAAATTCTTTGGATATGATGGGGAAGAAACAAGGAGGAAAAAGGGGGATATGTTGGCATTGATGTGGCCGAATTTATGCTTTGCCATTAGGGGGGAAAAGTTAGCCAAAAGTCCTTGTTTGTCCATCTTTTCTCATTTTCACCAAAAGCTCTCTCTTATCCGAATTTGCCATAGAGTTTAGGTAAAAACTCTCTTTTGTTTTAGCTTTCATCTTTTTGACCAATTTTCTTCATTTTGGCCGAATGTACCTTAACCATTTTGGTACATTTTCACTTTTGATTTAGCCTCAATTGCTTGAACCAAACACAACCTTCTTTCTCTCATTTAGTTTTCATTTTGAAACCAAAACCACAAAGATTAAGCACCATTATTCTTCTTCATTTTCTCCTCTTGCAAATGCATCTAAGTTCCATAGTCAATCTCCTTCTCTTTGATCATATTCTCTTTCTTTTTCTTTTCATCTTATTTTTTTCTCTTATCTTTCTCTCATTGTCAAATCACCATTATCATTTTCTTCTCCTCTTTCTCTTTACTTCCTTCTCTTTTCATTCTCTTTCTTCTTTCCCTTCAAAACCAAACCATTATATTGAAGCCACCATTTTATTCTTTTATTTTGTGAAGGCGAATCATCATTTTCTTTTCTTCTTTTCAAAGTCGAACCTCCAAGTGATCAAAGTAAGACTTTATCAATTATTTTCATTATTCCTTTTTACTTTTGCAAACTTAAAATCATAATCTTTTATTTCTCTCTTAGGCCGAACCTCTTGAAAAGATTTTTACAAAGATCTTGTTGAGGACAACCCTTAAGTGACCATTCGAATCATCAAGGTAAGACTACTATTTTAGATAATATCAATTTCTTTAGATGGATCACTAATCTAAGTTATTTTTAGGAGCGATCTAAGATCATCAAGATAGGTAAGAAAAGAGCCGTTCAAGTGTTTGAAGAGAGGAGGTATTCCTTTACCATCGAACTACAAACGAAGAAGCGATGTCGGGGTTAGAGACTTTCCACCGGTTGTGGACCCTCTGCAAACGAGGATCGATTATTCAAGTAGTCGTATAACCGAACCACTTTACGTTGGTGGAATATCGGCGGTTTTGATCCATCTAGTGGAGAAAACCGCAAATAACTCGCATTCGTGAATCAGGGTAAGGATTTAGATCTATCGTTTATAAGTATAGTTTTTGCTAACAATAGCTTATACTAACCGAGTTTATTAATCATTTAGGTGTGGACGAGCTAGAGTATTGTTCTCACTTTGTTACTAGGTGTGTAACCATACATTAAAAACTTCCATAGATTTATATTATTAAAAAGTGATTATATGATAGTATGTTTTGACTGTGGATACCAATTATTGGTATACAAAATTCAGGTATGTTACCCAATATTTCGTTTATTTTGATATATGCATCAATATGAAATAAGCATGACTATATTATGATTTGTGGGTAAATAGCATGAAAATATGATTTGATATGTATGTGCATGGGCATATGGGTATGTTTAATAAAGGAGGAAGTATTCTGGTGGTTTTACCACAATTCTGGTGACTTCGGTCACATATGTGAAATTGGTGGCTTCGGTCACATATTTGACTCCGGTGGCTTCGGTCACATATTTGACTCCGTGGTTTTGGTCACATATTTGACTCGGTGGACTTTTCGGTCACATATTTGACTCCGGTGGCTTCGGTCACATATTTGACTCTGGTGGCTTCGGTCACATATTTGGCTCTGGTGACTTCGGTCACGTATTTGAAATTTGGACTTCGGTCAGGTGACTTCGGTCACATCTGTTTTGGTGGCTTTGCCACAATAAGGGCGATGTGCATGTTGACTGCAGCAACTGCCTTCGATGGTGTGTAGCGGATGGAGGGTCGATTTAGTAATCCCCACGGTGTGCTGGTTGGTACGGGGGTGTGTAGCGGATGGATATTTAGGTTGGGCCGGGCTTGCATTTCATTTCATATACATATCCATGTAACATTGTATGATTATTATTTGATCTGCTATAAAATGGGCCTTTGGGCTAAATTTGAGTAAAATGGGCCTTTGGGCTAAATTTGAGCAAAATGGGCCTTTGGGCTAAATTTGAGTAAAATGGGCCTTTGGGCTAAATTTGAGCTAAAATGGGCCTTTGGGCCAAATATTTGATTAAATGGGCCTATGGCCATATGTGAAATTTTTGGGTTTGAAAGCATTTCATAAAATGGGCTTTTTAGTGTATGTGTTATACATTGAGTTTATGACTCACCCATTTTATGGGATAACTTTTCGAGATAACTCGTAGTCAGCGATGGATCTAAAGAAGGATTTCGAGGTGGCGAGTGCTCGTATTAAGTTTTGTGGAGATTTTCCAACTTAAACTCTTTAAGTTAAATTTTATTACTTAGACTTTATTTTGGGTTGCCAATATTATGTAATAAGGCCATTATAAACTTTCTTTAATTTCGTGTTTGGATTTACTTTTATTTTGCCATGAATAAATATCTATTAAATAACTAAATTGCTTTTTAATAATTATTTAAAAAGGTTTTTGTCTTTAATATATAAATGTTTTCAAGGAAATTTTCTTAAGTTTGGTTTCCTATGATTTTATTAATTCCTCCTAAGAATAATGTTTTTTTTAAGACAAAATTTCTTTACAATGGAATTCCGCTAAAGTTTTACTCAAGGAACATACCAAATCCGGTTAAACTTTTTGGGCCGGGTTCGGGGTGTTTCAAATGTGATAGTTAATATGAGCTAATTTGCTATTATAGAGCAAGAAGAACTACGAATCAACCTCGATCGGGGAAAGAACAAAATATCGGACTAGATCGACAATTTAGCTTATTTTGAAATCGAGGTAAGTTTGTTATGAGCTTATCATTTCTATTTATTTTCATGCAAACTTACTAAGCTTTATGCTTATCCCTCTCATTTCCCTTTTCCTTGTAGTATTTCCAAGATAACTCGAGGATCGTGGGACGTCGGAGTTCAGAAATCACACTATCGACATCTCTTTGGTACAACAAGTTAGACTTATTTTGAGTATGGCATGTATAAGACTTGGATGTTTTGTTATATCATAGTAGTTAGCCAAAGTGTTGGCTATTTATGTTATTAAATTCATTTTGTAAATGGACATTGAAATTGGACCAATACTTGACAAGTATATATATATTCATTGATGATGAATCATGAAGTTTATGATTGTATGGATTCTTGGTTTGAGTTGGTGATTGTTGCAAAATAGTCTAGTTTTAAAATTTATAAAGGATAATCAAACCTGTAGACTAACTATGACAACGATAGAGGCAAGTGCACCTATTGAACAGTAGTATAGCTTTGGCAAGAATATCTTATCGAACCCAAGGAACCTAAAAGTACTACTACTCACTTTCTTCCTATTATTTAGCCTTAAATATGGAGTGATTAATTAACTTATCTAAGACTAATGAAATACTTAAACTAAATGCAAAGACAAAAGAATAAACTGGGAAAAGACTTTGGAAAACTCAGTTGATAAAAATGATACCCTCGAGAAGAATCCACCTAAGACTTCACTTATTATCTAACTTTCAATTCATATGATTTCTTTTACTTACCGTGAGACTCCCTAACCTATATTAAACCTTCTCTCGAAGAGAATAACGTCTAACCTTAGGTTAATTAGTGGAACTCTTGTTCTCTTATAATAACCCCCTAAGGAAGCAGTAAATTGATCAATGGACTCCCATATTAGGTTTCACCCTAATCTGGCAAAATCTCGTAACCCTATCACTAGGCGCCCGATCAACTCCGCTTAATTATGCTAGATCTACTCTTAGGCAGGGTCTATTCCTCCTCCACCTAAGCACATCAGATTAAATTGAGCAACATAATTAAGAACAAACTAAGTATTTATCATATAAACCAATAGATCAAATAACAAAATCCATCATAGGTTTCATCCCCTTCAGGTATCTGAAGGATCTGGTTCATAATAAAATAAGAAAACATCTTAAGAGAAAAGATAAAACAAAACATAAGAAATCCCTAAAACCCCCTGAAGGAATTGAATGAGAGATCCTCCGTCTTGAGTAGAATTCCAACTCTTCGAGATGGATCAACTGGCTATCTTCAAGTAATTCCCTAAACGAGTAAAGCTCTAGTAGAAAACTCTGCTAAAACTTAACGACTTTGAATTGCTGCCTTGGATTGTTTATATAGACATTTGGGATGCTTTACTTGGCTCCTAAGCACTCGTAATTCAAGTGAAATTTGCCTTAAGTGTTTGAATGGACTTAGGATTGCGTTTCTTGGGCTTCAAGCATCCAATTTTGAGTGAAATTGCTCTTTCCCGCGGCAGAGGCACGGCCTTGACACGCCCGTGTAAATCATGGTCCACCCCGTGTCTCCATCCTATCGATTTAGGCACGGCTATGACACGCCCGTGCAATATCTGGGTAAAGGTCGTGCTTCGGGTCTGCCAATTGGGGCACGGCCATGTGGCATGAAGTCTAGGCCGTGTTGGGCTTTTTGTCAATGAGGCACAGTCGTGTAAATCAAGGTGTGACCGTGTACAATCTAAATATTGGGGCACAGCCTTGTGGCATGAAGTCCAGACTGTGTTGGGCTTTTTGTCGACGAGGCATGGTCATGTAAATCAGGGTGTGACCGTGTACAATCTAAATATTGGGGCACGGTCGTGTGGCATGAAGTCTAGGCCGTGCCAACTTCTTAGGTTGGCCCACTTTTGTCCGTTTTAAACCCGTTTTGCATCCTTTTTATCCTTGGATGGTTTCCTGAGTATAAGACATGAAAAGAAAGGGTTAAGAGCACCTTTTAACATAAATTAAGGATAAATTCATCCAAAAGCATACTAAATGTGGGATTAAAATATGTTACTTTTACGGTTTATCAAATACCCCCAAACTTAAGCTTTTACTTGTCCTCAAGCAAAATTCTCAACTTACAATTAAAACGAACTTTCAAAAAATTCATAATTCTCATTGACAATGCCTCATCATAATTCATAGATAATTTATACATGGATTATTTAGCTCGAAATGCCCTAGTGATTCAAACGAGATAAGTAATGATTTTGTAGCATGAAAACATAGGTGTCTCCCCTTATTTAAATAATTACCTTTGATTCAAAACCGACAAGGATTGACATCCTCACTAAATATTCACTCAAAGCACTCAAAGTGTTTAAGGATCAAGAAAAAATGCTCAAAAGTCAAGCCTGAAAAGTTAATCCCATAGGCTTGCCTGAAAATCAAATCTCCACCACTGTAGATGAGATAATAAATAGATCAAAAGGTCTTTATTAGGGTTGTAATGGGGCTTGGGTTAAAAGGTGTGGATAAAGGCTAAATCAGAGGGTTAAAATCGAATTGAATTGACTAATTACCTAATCTAAAAATAATGAACTAAATATGAATATTTACATCGAATGAAAAGTAATAGTACCACTATTGATAATTACTCTATAATAAAGAGTATTTTCTTCACTTTAAAATTTGATAATACTTTAATACGAGCTTTTTTCTTCAACAATTGGAGTTTAATTGCTCTAAGCTCTTTTGGATTTTTTTTAAGAACAAACTAAGGAAAACTTAATAGAAGGAACTTTGATAATTGGAATAACCTAATTTGGCAATTGATCAAGTCAATTCTCGATAGAGGGGTAGTCAAAAGAATGTTGATAATAAATACAAAGGGATTTTGGGATAATATTAGTGGGTGAGTCAATAAAAAGGTTGTTAGGATTCAACAGGGTTCACTAGGAGTTATTTATGTAGGTAGGCTTTTTAGTGGAGTGAACGGGTTAAAACCTAGGTGCCTTTATCATTTCAGTATATCAAATCATTATTGTGGTCTCGACATGTATAAACGAGGCAAGTGCTAGAATAACAGTTCAACACTCAATATCAATAAAAGTGAGCATGAAAAATAATATATGCTCTATAAGGCTCAATATCTCACAGAAATTATGGGTGTTTTTGACATCAATCCCTATAGATTTCAAATTTCAAAGTAATACTCATATTTAGTTCAACAACCTATCAATTTTTATTTTTGAAAAATAGACTTATCATGCTTGATTCTCTAGTATTCTTCAAATTTAATCATCAATGCACAATTAACTATGATTTGTTCTAAAACATATCAATAAAAATCATAAATCATAGAAATTTCATCCTAATTAATAATATGAGAAAAATACTTAAGATCAAGACTAATTTCAGGGTTTGGAGAATTATGCAAAAAGTTAGGCACTATTACCCCCACACTTAAGATGTACTTGTCCTCAATGTACAAAGATAGATAATGAAATTTATGTGCCAAATCAAAAAGATAAGTGGGGAAAGTAATACTCCCTGAAATCTAGATGATCCTGGGCGTCTTTGGTGGCGGTGATGGTGTTTTCTATGGGCCCGGTGGAGTGGCTACCGAGAAGCAATTTGCTAGATGAAGAAATTGGGTAGTTGTGAAGATATAACCAAGAGATCTAGAGAAATAATAATAATATACTAATAATAAATTTAATGATTATGGAAATAAAAAGAAGAAGACTAAGAAGAAAACTGAAATTGAAAGAAAAGACTAATGGACTAAAGAGTCCTTATTGTTGGATGGTTTGCGAAGTGGGTGTGACCTCGAAGGCTGTGGTGTGTGATTCCCTAGTAGCCTTTAGATCCTAAAACCATGAAACTATTATGAAATAAATTAAATTAAGTAGAAAAGAAGTATAGATAAGGAAAATAAAGGAGACGAGAAAAGAAAAATAGAACCAAAAAGGTTTCCGAGACCCTTGGCGTGTTAATTAAGTGAAGCTGCCGGCATGAACTCATTTTGAGGTCTCCTCTAAGGAGATGATGCTTACGTTTCTTCGGCATGATCTTTGTATTGTTCAAGTGTCTTGGATCTTTCTATGAATAGGAAGAAAATTTTGAAAGAAGAGAAGGAAGAAGGAATGTGGAAGAGAAGGGAAGGCTGTGGGGATTTAAATAAAATTTCAAATCTGGCATATTCCTACGCTCGTGTGCCGAGGGTGTGTCAATTCACACGGCTGCCTAGCACAGCCGTGGCTGATGGCGTGTTGCTTCTTACACGTCTGTTTCTTAGTCAGCCACGCCCGTTTCGAGAAAGTCAGTAGCTTCACAGGTTCGTAGGCACGCCCGTGCTGTTCTTGTCGATACACGTGCTTTAGGGTTGTTGGGCTCGTGACATCGGGGAGTGGTTGGACTAACTTGCACAGCCCTGCTCTTTCAGTGTGGTGGTTTCGGTGGTCCATACGGCCGTGTGTAAGGCCGTGTGGTCTGGAAATCTACACTTTTGTGTTAGTTTCCAACTAAATACTTAGGAAAGAAAGATGGAAAGAAAAGAAACTAAAAACAAATTTGAAAATAAATAGTGTTAATGTTTGGGTTGCCTCCCGAGAAGCACTCGTTTATAGTCTTAAGCTAGACTGTCCTCATGTTTGGAAATTTCAGGGAGGTTTAAAGGTTTGAATATCTTCCCTCATGCTTGCGATTTTATTTTTCATGACAAATTTGGAGTCGAGAAGCATTTACCTTGAATTTATCAAATTTTGGGTTACTTACCTTGACTGTGTTGTGGGGGAAGATTTCGTGTACCTTGGGAAGAATTTCTCCCTTTGCCCTCAAGTCTGTTGAAGTGATGTGAAGATCGACTTTGTCTAACAGCACCTGGTCTCCTATTTTAAAGTGATTGGATGTTCCTATGAGCTCTTCTGGTGGTTCCTTAGGTTTTACTTCGTCTGGATCTAGTTTTTCTTTGGTGTATATCTTCTACTCTTCTAAATTGTTGATCGTATGCTTCTATGTTGGCTCAGTTTTGATGCTTCATGATGTTTTCTGCGATTGAGGTTGAATAATTTTATTATCTATTGAAACGACTTTCTTACCTTCATCTTCTGTGGTTCTAGCTGAGTCGAGAGCTTGAAGATTGACTGATTCATCTCCTACACAAAGTATGAGTTCTCCTGTGGCAACATCAATTTTAGTCTTGGCAGTTGCAAGAAAAGGTCTTCCTAAAATTAAAGGGATTGAATTTTCCTCTTCCATGTCTAAAATAACAAAATCTACTGGGAAAACAAATTTATCGATTTTGACTAAAACATCTTCAATAATGCCCCTAGGGATTCTAACAGTTTTATCAGCTAGTTGAATACTCATCCTAGTTTGTTTGGGCTTCACTAGACCTAGTCATTTAAATAGTGCATAAGGCATAACATTTATACTTGCCCCTAAATCAGCTAGTGCACTATCAATAGTCAAACTACCAATTAAGCATGGAATCGTAAAACTCCCTGGATCTTTTAGTTTTTGTGGTAGCCTATTTTGTAGCATTGCTGAGCATGTTGCATTTAATTCCACATAGTGCTCTTCATCTATTTTGCGTTTGTTCGTCAAGAGCTTGCTTAAGAATTTCCTTGCATCGGTTATCTGAAAAAGAGCTTCAAGAAGAGGTAAGTTAATATGTAATTTCTTCAAGAGTTTTAGAAACTTACCGAATTGTTCCTCTGAATCTTCTTTTTTCAATGCTTCGGGATAAGGTATGCGAGGTTGGTATTCTTTCATTACTGGTTTTATCTTTTCTTGAGATACCTCAGTCTTATCCTTCTTTTCTTGCGCTGATGTGGGTCTATCTACTTCTGTACCCTCTTGAGTTGTAATGGCTTGGATTTGCTCTTTTTGTTTTATTTCTATGTTGCTTGATAGACGTCCTTGTTGGCGTTCAAAAATTAACTTTGTGAGGTGTCCCACTGACCTAGTAAGTTCTCCAACTTGAATCTCGAGTCCTTTCATTGACTTCTGTTGTTCATCAAGGATTGTATCAGTCTTCTGAAGACGAGATTCTGTGGTTGCCATGAATTTTGTCAGCATCTCGTCAAGGCTTGATTTTTTTCCCTATTGGTATGGCTGGTTTTGATAATTTAGAGGAGGTTGCTGCCTATGAATTCCTTGATTTCCTTGTCCTCCCCACGAAAAATTTGGGTGGTTCCTTCAACCTGGGTTATAAGTATTACTATAAGGATTATTATTGGATCTGAAATTGTTACCTATATAGTTTGTCTGCTCATTTTCTGCTCCTGGTTGGTAGGGTGGGTACTCAGCATTCGCCACATTCCCACTTGCTTCGCATTGCATTACTAGATGTACCTGCAAAGAACATAAATTATCAAGCTTTTTATTCATTAACTCCACCTGTGTTGACAGCATTGTCACTGCGTCTATGTTGAAAACTCTGGCTGATTTTGTTGGCTTTTCCCTTGTGATTTGCCATTGATAAGTGTTTAATGACATCTCCTCAATAAAATCGTAGGCCGCTTTTTGAGTTTTGTTGTTCAGAGTTCTACCGGCTGATGAATCAATCATTTGCCTTGTTGAAGAATTTACACCATTGTAGAAAGTTTGGACTTGAAGCCACAAAGGTAATCTGTGGTGTGGGCATCTTCTTAGGAGATCCTTGTATCTTTCCCATGCATCATATAATGTTTCGCGTCATTCGCATAAAAGAAGATATGTCATTCCTAAATTTGGTCATTTTTGTGGTGGAAAATACTTTAAAAGAAATTTTTCAGTTATTTGGCCCCATTTGGTGATTGACCCTCGTGGTAACGAGTTCAACCACTGCTTTGCTTTATTTCTTAAAGAAAAAGGAAATAACTGAAGACGTATGGCATCATCAGAAACACCATTTATTTTGAATGTATCACAGAACTCTAAGAAATTAGCTATATGAGTATTTGGATCTTCGTCCTGCAATCCATCAAATTGAACAAACTGTTGAATCATTTGTATTGTGCTAGGTTTTATTTCAAAAATATTAGCAGCTATAGCAGGCCTAACAATACTAGATTCTGCTCCTATCAAATTAGGTTTAGCATAATCATACATAGTACGCGGAGCATTCTGATCTTGCGCATCAGGCGGATTATTTTCGGCCATCCCTTTAGTAGGATTAGATCTGTTTTGTTGTTCTTCTCTTTGGTAGTCTAAAGCTTGTCTAGTTTCTCTGCGATTTCTGCGAGCGGTAGCTTCAATATCACTGCCGTATTCTAATGGTCCTCTAGGGTTTCTTCTAGTCATCAACTAGAGTTACGTTGCAAGTTTAATAAAGAAAGAGGATTAGTAAAATTAGAAATTTAATAAAAATAAAAATTATAAATATTGGCTAAAGTAATAAAAATAGAGCTTTCGTAATATTTTAGAATTCCCTGGCAACGGCGCCAAAAACTTGATCGCTGCAAAACAGTCTAGTTTTAAAATTTATAAAGGATAATCAAACCTATAGACTAACAATGACAACGATAGAGGCAAGTGCACCTGTCGAACAGTAGTATAGCTTTGGCAAGAATATCTTATCGAACCCAAGGAACCTAAAAGTACTACTTCTCACTTTCTTCCTATTATTTAGCCTTAAATATGGAGTGATTAATTAACTTATCTAAGACTAACGAAATACTTAAACTAAATGCAAAGACAAAAGAATAAACTGGGAAAAGACTTTGGAAAACTCAGTTGATAAAAACGATTCCCTCAGGAAGAATCCACCTATGACTTCACTTATTATCTAACTTTCAATTCATATGATTTCTTTTACTTAGTTTGATCCGTGAGACTCCCTAACCTATATTAAACCTTCTCTCGATGCGAATAATGTCTAACCTTAGGTTAATTAGTGGAACTCTCATTCTCTTATAATAACCCCCTAAGGAAGCAGTAAATCGATCAATGGACTCCCATATTAGGTTTCACCCTAATCTGGCAAAATCTCGCAACCCTATCTCTAGGCGCCTAATCAACTCCGCCTAATTATGCTAGATCTACTCTTAGGCAGGGTCTATTCCTCCTCCACCTAAGCACATCAGATTAAATTGAGCAACATAATTAAGAACAAACTAAGTATTTATCATATAAACCAATAGATCAAATAACAAAATCCATCATAGGTTTCATCCCTTCTGTATCTCAAGGATCTAGTTCATAATAAAATAAGAAAACATCTCAAGAGAAAAGATAAAACAAAACATAAGAAATCCCTAAAACCCCCTAAAGGAATTTAAGGAGAGATCCTCCGTCTTGAGTAGAATTCCAACTCTTCGAGATAGATCAACTGGCTATCTTCGTGTAATTCCCTAAACGAGTAAAACTCTGGCAGAAAACTCTGCTAAAACCTGACGACTTTGAATTGCTACCTTGGATTGTTTATATAGACGTTTGGGATGCTTTACTTGGCTCCTAAGTACTAGTAATTCAAGTGAAATTCATCCTAAGTGTTTGAGTGGACTTAGGATTGCGTTTCTTGGGCTCCAACCATCCAATTCCAAATGAAATTACTCTTTCCCACGGCAGGGGCACGGCCTTGACACGCCCGTGTAAATCGTGGTCCAACCCGTGTCTCCATCCTGTTGATTTAGGCACGGCTATGACACGCCCGTACAATATCTGGGTAGAGGCCGTGCTTCGGGTCTGCCAATTGGGGCATGGCCGTGTGGCATGAAGTCCAGGCCATGTTGGGCTTTTTGTCGACAAGGCACGATCGTGTAAATCAGGGTCTGACCGTGTGCAATCTAAATATTGGGGCACGATCATGTGGCATGAAGTCTAGGCCGTGTTGGGCTTTTTGTCGACGAGGCACTGTCATGTAAATCAGGGTGTGGCCGTGTGCAATCTAAATATTGGGGCACGGCCGTGTGGCATGAAGTCCAAGCTGTGCCGACTTCTTGGGTTGGCCGACTTTGGTCTGTTTTAAACCTGTTTTGCGTCCTTTTTGTACTTGGGTGCTTTCTTGAGTATAAGACATGAAAAGAAAGGATTAAGAGCACCTTTTTACATAAATTAAGGATAAATCCATCCAAAAGCGTACTAAATGTGTGATTAAAATATGTTACTTTTACAGTTTATCAATTGGTGCTAGTATGGTTGCTATGTAAGATGGCATTTGGCTTGGAATATAGCCGTCTTAATGTCCACATGGGTAGACACACGGGTGTGTGTCTAGGCCGTGTGTGACACATGGTCAACCCCAATGGCGTGTTAATCTACCATGTGTCCCCTTGTATGCAAGGTTTACAAGTCAGTATGCTCAGTGATTAACACACGGGCAAAGACACGGACGTGTGTCTCAGCCATGTGGGAGGCATGGCCATGGACATGGGCGTGTGCCCAGGCCATGTAAATTTTGCACCTAAAATTAGAAATGTAATTCGACACACGGTCTAAGGACACGGGCGTGTGCCTTGGTCGTGTGACCATAGCAAGGTGATGACGTCAGAAACAGAATGTCATGGTTTTGGCACACGGGCTAAGACTTCGGGCGTGTCGAGGCCATGTGAGGGACACGGGTGTGTTTTCGGCCGTGTGAAAACCCTTGTAGGTTCAAATTAGAAAATAATTTTCATATGGGTTAGGAACATGGGCGTGAGTGACCACACTGGCGTGTGTCCTTTTTTAGGCAAAAAATTTCTAAGTGCGTAAAAGTTTCCAGTTTAATTCTGAAACCTTCTAAATGTATGTTTAGGGCTTCATAGGCCCATAATAAGGATGGTATGTCAATGAATGAGAAGATTTATGTTGGAATGAAATTTTATAGCCCAAAGTTGCATGTTCAGGTGAGATAAGTCCATTAATGCCTCGTACCCGATTCTGGTGTTGAATACGGGTAAGGGGTGTTACAGGAAGGTAATCTTGTCGTGCACCCATTCTTTAGTCTCGGATTAATCGGTGAGGTTAGAAGATAAACCGGAGTTAATTCGTCTAAGTCAGTAAAATTGAGATTGAAAGATAAAATAGAGCCACTTAGTAATTTAAACGATTTAATTCCCTTGTTAAAGGATCGGTGAACCACATCAAAATCAACCAACCACCATTAGTTATTTATTTAATATTTTCTTAGTTTTATACTCTTTGTAATTTAGTCCTAAAACTAGCATATTTAATTTTCTTGCAATATTATCTTGTTATGAATTGTAGTACTATAAAATTGTATCAGTAGCTGCTTAGAGTCTATCATGTGTGCTATTTATCACTCAATTCCATCTCATTTAGATTCGGTCCTTGGAATACTCGAGTGTTCTATTGTAACATTGATCATGTGTCAGAGTCTTAAAAAATTATATAATGAATGATCTAGCCTAAAAACTAACTGTGACAACGACTTGAGGCAAGCGTACCTCTCGAATAGGAGTACAGTTTACCGGCAAGACCAGATTGTCGAACCTAAAGGAACCAAAAGTACTAATACTAACTTTCTTATTATTATTTAGCCAAAAAATTAAAGGAGTTGTTGTTTAATCTAAAATTAACTAACTACTAAGCTAAATATGCTAAGATAAAGAGAACGAATTGGGGAAATACTTGAGGGAAAAACTAATTGATTGAGACAATAACCGAGGAAGAATCCACCTAGACTTCACTTGTTATCTAACAACGATTTATTCACTTGATTTGATCCGTAGGATTCCCTAATTTGTATTAATACCTCTCTCGAGGCTACTAACGTCTAACGCTAGGTGGATTAATTGAAATATCTTTCTAATTAAAACCCCAAGAATTTCATTAACTTGATCTATGGACTCCCATATTAAGTTTGACCCTAATCCAGTAGATTTTCGTCATCCTATCTCTAGGGTTGCGATCAACTCTGCTTAACTATGCTGGATCTACTCTTCAACAGGGTCTATTCCTCCTCTGCCTAAGAGCATAAGTGCTCGAATCAATATCCTGAAATATCAAAGCAAGAATTAAGAACACATAATTAGGAACAAATAAAGTATTTATCATACAACTAAGAAAACAATAATAAGATTCATCTTATGTTTCATCCCCCTCAGGTATTTGAGGGGTTTAGTTGATAATCATAAAAAAATACATCTCAGAAGAAAATATAAAACAAAACTTAAAGAAAACCCTAAAATCCCCTGAAGGAATTGAAGGAGAGATCCTCAGTCTTGAGTATGATTCCGGCTTCTTGAGATGAATCAATTGGCTTTCTTCAAGTGAATCCCACAATTCAACCCCTCTGGCTTGGCTCTTTGGCCTAGCTGAACACCTCCTTGAAGGTTGACCTCTAGAGTGTTTATATAGGCTTTTAGAATGTCTTTCTTTGCCTCTGAGTACCATAATCTGATTGAAACTCTTCTTTGCTAAGACAGGGACACGTCCGTGGCACACGCCAGTGTAAGTTGAGGCCAAGCTGTGTTCGAGTCTATTAATGAGGCATGACCATGTGGCTCGGGGCCCAGGCCATGTCGATTTCGTAATTCGGCCCATTTACTCTATTTTTGGCTCGTCTTTCGTTCTTTTCAACCTCTGGTGCTCTCCTGAGTATAAAACATGAAAACAAAGGATTTGGAGCACCTATTTCCATAACTAAAGGGATAAATAATCTAAGAGTATACTAAATGTGGGATTAAAATATGTGTATTTTATGGTTTATCAAATACCCCCACACTTAAGCTTTTGCTTGTCCTCAAGCAAAATTCTCAACTCACAATTAAAACAAATTTCCTTAATTCATAATATTCATCGATAATATTTCATCATAATTTGTAGATAACTTATACATGGATAATTTAACTCAAAGAGTCCTAAAGATTTAAACAATCAAAGTCATAAGTTTGTAGCACGAAAAATATAGGTGTTTCCCTTTATCTAAATAATTACCTTTGATTCAAAATTGTCAATAGTTGACATCATCACTAAAAATTCACTTAAATCACTCACGGTGTTTAAGGGTCAAAATAAAGCACTCATCAGTCAAATATGAAAAGTTATTACCATAGGCTTGCATGAAAATCAAATCTCCACCACTATAAAATGAGATGATATACAAATCAAAAGGTATTTAAAAGGTTGTAATGGGGCTTAGTTAAAGGTGTGGATAAAGGCTAAATGATAAACCATAAAAGTAACATATTTTAATCCCACATTTAGTATGCTTTTGGATGATTTATCCCTGATTTATGTAAAAAGGTGCTCTTAATCCTTTCTTTTCATGTCTTATACTTAGGAAAGCACCTAAGGATAAAAAGAACGTAAAACAGGCTTAAAACGGACCAAATTGGGCCAACCCAAAAAATTGACATGGCCTAGACTTCAAGCCACACGGCCGTGCCTTGCCATTTACTTCATACGGCCATGCCACGATTTACACGGTCGTGCCTCAATCGACAGAATCGAGACACGCCCTAAAGACGACTTACATGGGCGTGTGCCATGGGCGTGCCCTTGCCACAAGAAAGAGTAATTTCACTCAGATTTGGATGCTTGAGGCAAAGAAACACATTCTTAAGTCTAATTAAACATCTTAGGAGGAATTATACTTGAATTAGGATACTTAAGAGCCAAGTAAAGCATCTCAAAGCCTATATAAAAACCTAAGGTAGCAACTAAAAAGGGGGAGTTCGGCAGAAGCCGAAACAGGAGGCAGAGTTTTCTACCAGAGCTTTTATTTAGGGAATTACTTGAAGATAGCCAGTTGATCCATCTCAAGAAGCCAGAGTTCTACTCAAGATAGAGGATCTCCTCTACAATTCCTTCAGGGTGTTTTAGGGATTTCTTATGTTTTGTTTTATCATTTCTCTTGAGATGTTTTCTTATTTTGTTATGAACTAAACCGTTCAGATACCTGAAGGGGATGAATCCTATGATGGATTTTGTTATTTGATTTCTAAATTATATGAGAAGTACTTAGTTTGTTCTTAATTATGTTGCTTAATTTAATCGATGTGCTTAGGTGAAGGAGGAATAGACCCTGCCTAAGAGTAGATCTAGCATAATTGAGCAAAGTTGATCGGTGCCTAGAGATAGGGTTACGAGATTTTGCAGAATTAGGGTGAAACCTAATATGGGAATCTATTGATCGATTTACTTCTTCCTTAGGGGGTTATTATAAGAGAACGAGAGTTCCACTAATTAACCTAAAGTTAGACGTTATTCGCCTCGAGAGAGGGTTTAATATAGGTTAGGGAGTCTCACAAATCAAGCTAAGTAAAGAAATCATATGGTTTGGGGAATAAATAATAAGTGAAGTCGTAGGTGGATTCTTCTTGAGGGTATCGTCTTCATCAACTGAGTTTTCCTAAAAGTCTTTCTCCAATTAGTTCTTTTGTCTTTGCATCTAGTTTAGTTTTTTTTTCATTAGTTTCATAAACCAATCATTCCATATTTTAGGCTAAATAATAGAAAGAAAGAGAGTAGTAGTACTTTTAGGTTCCCTTGGGTTCGATAAGATATTCTTGCCTAAACTATACTACTGTTCGATAGGTGCACTTGCCTCTATCATTGTCATAGTTAGTCTACAGGTTCGATCATTCTTTTATAAATATTAAAACTCGACTGTTTGACACGATCAAGTTTTTGGCGCTGTTGCCGGGAAACACTAAAATATTAAGAAAACTCTATTTCTGTTACTTTAGCCAAATTTTTTTTATTTGCAATTTATTGTTATATTATTCTTTATTATTATTTCTTTTTACTTTGCTAATTTTTTCCTCTATTTTGCTTTTGGCAGAAAATTTTAATCTATGGAAAAGATGGCACTGAATAATTATCAGTGGCAAGGGATGGGGGCAATTCCTACTAAAGCAACCAGTGTTTTCAACCTCGACGTGGTCACTAGGTTATCTAATCGGTTAGAGATGATAAATAAAAAAATTGATGGTTGGTATAGTCCCTCGCATGTACATCCAGAAATACAATATGATTTAAATCTAGGAGGCGTGGCGAATCCTGAGTACCCACCCTATGGATATGGCATGGAAAACGAGCAAGCTCACTATATAGGTAACTATTCTAGATATCAAAATAATTTTTATAGTGACACTTATAATGCAGGTTGGAAGTACCATCCCAATTTCTCGTGGGATTATCAAAATAGCCAAAGATCGGAACTTCCTCCAAATTTTCAACAACCACCTCACCAACAAGAAGAGGAGCCGAATCTTGAAGAGATGCTGACGAATTTCATGGCAGCCACAGATTCTCGTCTCTAAAAGACTGAAGCAGCACTTGATGAAAAACAAAAAATCGATCAAAGGGATCGAGAATCAAGTTGGAGAACTTACTAGGTCAGTGGGACATCTCCAAAGCTAATACGACTGCTAGGACGTCTACCAAGTAACACCGAGGTTAACCCAAAGAAGCAAATTCAAGCCATCTCAGCTCAAGATAGTAAGGGGTTAGATGAACCAAAAAACAAGGTAGACGAATGTAAGGTAGAGGTGACACAAGAAAAGCCGAAACCGGTAATCAAGGAGTACCAACCTTGCATACATTATCCTGAAGAAATGAAAAGAGACGATTCAGAGGAACAGTTCGGTAAGTTTCTTCAACTCTTAAATAAACTACATATTAAATTTCCTCTCCTTGAAGCTCTTTTTCAGATGCCAGACGCGAGGAAATTTTTAAGACAGCTCTTGACCAACAAACGCAAATTAGACGAAGAGCACCACGTGGAGCTAAACGCAATGTGCTCAGCAATTCTACAAAATAAATTGCCACAGAAATTAAAAGATCTAGGGAGTTTTACAATTCCATGTTTAATTGGTAGTTTATCTATTGATAATGCGTTAGTAGATTTAGGGGCAAGCATCAATGTTATGCCTTACAAAATGTTTAAACAACTAGGTCTAGGGAAACCCAGACAAACTAGGATGAGCATTCAATTAACTGATAAAACTATAAGAATTCCTAGGGGTATAATAGAAAATGTTATAATCAAAAATTAATAAATTCGTATTCCTAGTAGACTTTGTCGTTTTAGACATGGATGAGGACAATACGATCCCTTTAATTTTAGGAAAACCTTTTTTTGCAACTTCCAGGACTAAAATTGATGTTGGTACAGGAGAAGTCATTCTTCGTGTAGGTGACAAATCAATCAGTCTACAAGCTTTTGACTCAGCCAGGACATCAAGTGATGAAGGTGAGAAAGTAAATTAAATTGATAATCAAATTGTCAACTTTTACCAAAGAAAACACCACAAGGCTACAAACTTGAGCCGAATCATGGGCCCCAAGTCGTACAAGCTCATAACAGTGAATTGTTAGTGGAACTAAACCCAAGGGAAGAACCTGTGGTAAGAAAAGATAAGGTTGAGGTGTGCCATGATTTACCAAAATAGGCAATTACAGAGTACCAACCTCAAGTGCCATATCCCGATGCAATAAAGAAAGACCACACAGAGGAAGAATTCGGTGAACTCACACTTCGTGTAGACGACGAAACAATCACTCTTCAAGCTCTTAACTCCGCTAGGTCATCGAGTAATAAAGGTACGAACGTTAATTCTATTGATAATCATTTGGTTCAACCTTCTTTACAGGAAGCATCACGAAATCACTTAGCTGAGCTAGATCCTAGACCTCGTGCCAACAAAGAAGAAATACATAAGGAAACATAAATCAAAGAGGAATAGGAATCGCACGAAGTGAAATCGAAAGAGCCCCAGACGGGCTGATAGGAACAACGAATCACATCAAAATAGAGGATCAGGTATTGTTGAATAAGGAAGACCCTCGAATCACCAATTCAGAACTCAAGGCAAATGAAGAAATCATTTTTGAGGTACTAAATGTCTTCCTATACGGCACAGTCGAGGTTAGAAATCCTAAATTCGACACTTTTGAGGTAAACATTACTCGACTTAAACTATATATCCATAACCAAAGTGATCGCATGAGAAAGGATTTTCACCTCCTCAAACCACCATGATCATACGAATGAGAGGTAAAGTCTAGCTAAGACTATAAACGAGCACTTCTCGAGAGGCAACCTGAGCACTAACCCTATTTTTACATTTTTTATTTTTTATTTTTTATTTTTTTTCTTTTTAGCACCTAACCATAAACTAACCAAATAGTAGATTTCTAGGCCACACGCCGTTGCCGTGTGGAAGCCAGGGGATGAACCATGGGCATGCTAGTAGCCGTGAACGACATAGAAAAATTTCTTTTCCCAACACGGTTGGCGATAACAGTCCACGCCCGTGTCGACGCCCTATGCGAGGTTACTGACTTGTCAAGCACAGGCTAAACACGGCCGTGCCTCCCAACCGTGCCAACATTCTGACTTATCGAACATGGGAGGAGCATGCCCGTATTAAATGACCGTGTGAAGAAAGACACGGGCGTGCCACAACACCCACGGCCATGCCCGAACACACTGAATGCGTTCAAAATTCAAAATCCCAAAACACGGGCTGCATCTCTATTTAAACCTCATTCCTCATTTTTCTAGTTGTCTTTCATTTTCCATTATTTATTTTTGTTTTATTTCATCATTATTTTTTTACTTTATTTTATTTTATTTTCTTCTTCTTATTTTTATGGCATTTAGATTTAGCTTAGGATACAATAAAACCAAGCCGACCACTTCGAGGATTCAATTTTAAACGGTTCGAGATGCTTCCCCACGTTCACCTCCAATCTTATCCGGTTTCTTTTCATAGACTTCATCCAAAAAATCAGGAAGTGTTACTTCTCCCCTTCTCTTTTGATTTTATTATTACATAATTTTTTATCTATCTTTGTACATTGAAGGCAATGTACATCTTAAGTGTGAGGGGTAAAAGTACCTAACTTTTTACATTATTCTCAAAATTTGCATTATTCTCAAATCCTGAATTTTAAACTTGTTCAAAAGTATTTTTCTCATATTACTAATTGGGATGAAATTTCTGTTGATTTATGATTTGTATTGTTATGTTTTAGAGTAAGTCATAGTTAATTGTGCATTGATGATTAAATTTGAAGGATACTAGAGAATCGAGCATGATAAGTCTACTTTCTAAAAAATTAAAAATTAATTGGTCATTGAACTAAATTTGAGTATTACTTTGAAGTTTGAAATTTACAGGGATTAATGTAAAAAATACCCATAATTTTTGTGAGATTTGAGCTTTATAGAGCATATATTCTTTTTCATGCTCACTTTATTGATTATGAGCGTGTCAACTTTGAATTGTTATTCTAGATCTTGCCTCGTTTATGCATGTCGAGGCCACATTAATGATTAGATATACTGAGATGATAAAGGCACCTAGGTTTTAACCCATTCACTCTACTAAAAAGCCTACCTACATAAATAACCCCTAGTGAACCCATTTGATCCTAACAACTCTTTTTATTGAATTACCCATTTGATATTAACCCCAAACCCTTTGTATTTGTTATCAACATTCTTTTGACTATCCCTCTATCGAGAATTGATTTGATCAGTTGCCGAATTAAGTTATTTCAATTATCAAAGTTCCTTCTATTATGTTTTTTTTTTAGTTTGTTCTTAAAAAAAAATCCAAGCTTATTCAATATTAGTAGTATATAAAAGAGCTTAGATTATTGAAGAAAAAGCTCGTATTCAAGTATTATCAAATTTCAAATAATGAAAATACTCTTTATTATAGAGTAATTATCAATAGTGGTATTATTAGTTTTCATTCGAAGTAAATATTCATATTTAGTTCAGTGTTTCTAGTTTGGTAATTTGTCAAGTTAGTCTCGATTCTAACCCTCTATTTTAGCCTTTATCCACACCTTTTAACCCTAGCCCTGTTACAACCCTAATTTAAGACCTTTTTATTTGTGTATCATCTCATATACAATGGTGGAGATTTGATTTTTAGGCAAGCCTATGGGATTAACTTTTCAGGTTCGACTTAGAGTGCTTATTCTTGAACCTTAAACACTTCGAGTGATTTGAATGAATTTTTTGTGAGGATGTCAATCCTTGTCAGTTTTGAATTAAAGGTAATTACTTAGATAAGGGGAGACACTTATGTTTTTGTACTACTACAAAGGTATGACTTATCTTGATTGAATCTTTAGGGTTCTTTGAGTTGAATTATCCATGTATAAATTATCTATGAATTATGATGAGACATTGTCGATAGGAATTATGAATTATGGGAAGTTCGTTTTAATTATAAGTTGAGAGTTTTGCTTGAGGACAAGCAAAAGCTTAAGTGTGGGGGTATTTGATAAACCATAAAAGTAACATATTTTAATCCCACATTTAGCATGCTTTTGGATGATTTATCCCTGATTTATGTAAAAAGGTGCTCTTAATCCTTTCTTTTCATGTCTTATACTCAGGAAAGTACCTAAGGATAAAAAGAACGTAAAACGGGCTTAAAACGGACCAAATTAGGCCAACCCAAGAAATCGACACGGCCTAGACTTCAAGCCACACGGCCGTGCCTTACCATTTACTTCACACGGCCATGCCACAATTTACACGGCCGTGCCTCAATCGACAGAATCAAGACACAGCCTGAAGACGACTTACACGGGCGTGTGCCATAGGCGTGCCCCTGCCACGGGAAAGAGCAATTTCACTCGGATTTGGATGCTTGGAGGCAAAGAAATGCATTCCTAAGTCTACTTAAACATCCTAGGAGGAATTCTACTTGAATTAGGATACTTAGGAGCCAAGTAAAGCATCTCAAAGCTTATATAAACACCAAAGGTAGCAACTAAAAAGGGGGAGTTCGACAGAAGCCGAAACAGGAGGCAGAGTTTTCTGCCAGAGCTTTTATTCAGGGAATTACTCGAAGATGGCCAGTTGATCCATCTCAATAAGTCAGAGTTCTACTCAAGATAGAGGATCTCCTCTACAATTCCTTCATGGGGTTTTAGGGATTTCTTATGTTTTGTTTTATTTTTTCTCTTGAGATGTTTTCTTATTTTGTTATGATCTAAACCCTTCAGATACCTGAAGGTGATGAAACCTATGATGGATTTTGTTATTCGATTTCTAAATTATATGAGAAGTACTTAGTTTGTTCTTAATTATGTTGCTTAATTTAATCTGATGTGCTTAGAAGGAGGAGGAATAGACCTTGACTAAGAGTAGATCTAGCATAATTGAGCGGAGTTGATCGGGCGTGTAGAGATAGGGTTACGAGATTTTTCGGATTAGGGTGAAACCTAATATGGAAATCCATTGATCGATTTACTGCTTCCTTAGGGGGTTATTATAAGAGAACGAGAGTTCCACTAATTGACCTAAGGTTAGACATTTTTTGCCTCGAGAGAGGGTTTAATATAGGTTAGGGAGTCTCATGGATCAAGCTAAGTAAAGAAATCATATGGTTTGGGAATAAATAATAAGTGAAGTCATAAGTGGATTCTTCCTGAGGGTATCGTCTTCATCAACTGAGTTTTCCTAAAAGTCTTTCTCCAATTCATTCTTTTGTCTTTGCATCTAGTTTAGTTTTTTTCATTAGTTTCATAAACCAATCACTCCATATTTTAGGCTAATAATAGAAAGAAAGTGAGTAGTAGTACTTTTAGGTTCCCTTGGGTTCGATAAGATATTCTTGTCTAAACTATACTACTGTTCGATAGGTGCACTTACCTCTATCATTGTCATAGTCAGTCTACAGGTTCGATCATTCTTTTATAAATATTAAAACTCGACTGTTTGACACGATCATTAAATTAAAGAGTTAAAATCGAGATTGAATTGACAATTTACCTCGCTTAGAAAAATGAACTAATCCTAAAGAATTACATCTATTGAGAACTTGAAACTAATAATACGAGCTTCTTTTTCAAGATGTTGAATTTAAATGTATAAGCTCACTTAATCACGGAACTAATAATGAATATACTTCGATTTTTTTTTAAGAACAAATCAATATAAGTGCATAATATAAGATAAATTCAACTACTGAAATAAAATAATTAGGTAACTGATCAAATCAAGTCTCGATAGATGGGTAGTCAAGAGGAATGGTGATAACAAATACAGGATGGGTTTTTGGATTAATATTAGTGGGTGAATAAATAAAAAGGGTTGTTAGGATTAACAGGGTTCATTAGGGGTTAATTGTGAGGTTAGGCTTTTAATGGAGTAAGTGGGTTAAATCCTAAGTTCCTTTATCATCTCTGTATATCAAATCAATGATGTGGTCTTGACATGTATAATCGAATCAAGTTCTAGAATAACAAATCAATATTGACACACTCATATTCAATAAAGTGAGCATGAAAATAATGTATGCTCTAAAAGGATCAAAATCTCACAAAAAATTATTGGTTTTTGACGACAACCTTGCAAATTTCAAACTTCACGGTAATAATTAGATTCAGGTAGACAACCTAACAAAATTTATTTTTGAAAATAGACTCATCATGCTTGATTCTCTAGTATCTTAAAGTTTAAATCATCATTGTATAATTATCAATGACTTAATCAAACATATCAATAAAACTCATAAATCAATAGGAATTTCATTCTAATTAGTAATATGAGAAGATTACTTATGAATAAAACATAATTTAGGGATTTTCAAATAATACTATAGTTAACCCCCCCACACTTAAGATGTACATTGTCCTCAATGTACAAAGATAGATAATAGCAGAATAATATTAAAATCATAAGATAGGGAGAGAAGTGAAACTTCCTGAATTTTGGATGGAGTCAATGAAAAGAAATGGGGGAGCGCCTCAAACCGTTTGAAATTGGATCCTTGAAGCAGCAGGTCAAATCTTATTGTATCCTAAACTTAATCTAAATGGCATGAATAATAAGAAGAAAATAGTAAAGAAAATAAAAATAAATATAGAAAGAAGAATAAAAATAAAATAACTAAAAGTGGATATGCGTTCAAAGAGAAAGGGGAAAAAAAGAATACGACTTTAGGGAAGAAAGTGAATAGAAGAAGGGGATTAAATAGAAATCATGGATTTGGTGGTTGCCCACGCCCTTGTACCTTCTTGTGGTGGCCACACGGCCATGACCACGACCGTGTGCAAGGCCATGTGGGTGTGAAAACCTACGCTTAAAAGTCTGGTTAGTTCTTAGTTAGATGCTAAAATTCAAAAATATAAAAATTAATGGGGTTAGTGCTCTGGTTGCCTCCAGAGAAGCGCTCGTTTAAAGTCATGAGCTAGACTTACTTGTTATTCGTATGGCCATGGTGGTTCACGGAGTCGAAGCTCCTTTTTCTTACTATCAATTCTATCAACATATGGTTTGAGTCGGATAATATTACCCCAAAAGTGCCACAATTAGAATGTGTTACCTCGACCGTTCAGTATGGGAAGACCTTACGTGCTGGAAAAGGAGTTGCACCATTTGTATTAAGCTCTGAAGTGGCTATTCTAGGGTCGATTGCATTTGACAGTACCTGGTCCCCAACTTTGAAATGATTGATTCCACATTTAATACTCGATGTCCTAGTCATGTCAAGAATTGCGTTTCGCTCCACATGTGACGTATCGTCTAACTTCCATTTGTTTGTCAAAAATTCTTTTAAAAATTTCATTGAATCTGGCATCTGTGAATGAGCTTCAAAAAACAGCAAGTTAATATGAAAATTCTTTGGAGGTTTAAGACATTTACCGAATTGTTCCTCTGTGTGGTCTTTCTTTATCGCATTGGGGTATGGCACACGAGGTCGATACTCTGTAATTACCTGGTTTGGTTTATCATGGCTTACTTCAACCTTACCTTCCTCTACCATATTCTCTTGCTTAAACTTTGGCTCATCTAACCCTTCACTATCGTGAGCCATTATTGCTTGAGGTTGCTCTCTTGGGTTAGTTTCAGTGTTGCTAAGTAAGATACCTTGTGGTCTTTTTGAGATCAGCTTAGCAAGTTGCCCTAATTGGTTTTCGATCCCTTGAATCGATGCTTGTTGATTTTTAAGTGTTGTTTCGGTGTTTTGCAAAAGTGTTTCTAACACCGCTATGAATTTTTTCAGCATCTCCTCAAGGTTCGGCTTCTTTTCCTGTGGGTAGGGCTATTGTTGGAAGTTTGGAAGGGGTTGTTGTCTCTGATTACCTTGACCACCCCACGAGAAATTGGGATGGTACCTCCAACTTGCTGATCGTGTAAAACAGTCGAGTTTTAATATTTATAAAAAGAATGATCGAACCTGTAGACTAAATATGACAACGATAGAGGCAAGTGCACCTATCGAATAGTAGTATAGTTTAGGCAAGAGTATCTTATCGAACCCAAAGGAACCTAAAAGTACTACTACTCACTTTCTTTCTATTATTTAGCCTGAAATATGGATTGGTTTGTTTATTAATCTAAAACTAATGAAAAACTAAACTAGATGCAAAGACAAAAGAATGAAAGTTTGGGAAAAGACTGTGGAAAAACTCAGTTGATTACGACGATACCCTCAGGAAGAATCCACCTATGACTTCTCTTGTTATCTAACTTTTAATTCATATGACTTCTTTACTTAGCTTGATCTGTGAGACTCCCTAACCTATATTAAACCCTCTCTCGAGGTGAATAATGTCTAACCTTAGGTTAATTAGTGGAATTCTAGTTCTCTTATAATAACCCCCTAAGGAAGCAGTAAATCGATCAATGGACTCCCATATTAGGTTTCACCCTAATTAGGCAAAATATCGTAACCCTATCTCTAGGCACTCGATCAACTCCACTTAATTATGCTAGATCTACTCTTAGGCAGGGTCTATTCCTCCTCCACCTAAGCACATCAGATTAAATTAAGCAACATAATTAAGAAAAACTAAGTACTTATCATATAATTTAGAAATCAAATAACAAAATCCATCATAGGTTTCATCCCCTTCAGGTATCTGAAGGGTTTAGTTCATAACAAAATAGGAAAACATCTCAAGAGAAAAGATAAAACAAAACATAAAAAATCCCTAAAACCCCCTAAAGGAATTGAATAGGAGATCCTTTGTCTTGAGTAAAACTCCAGAATCTTGAGATGGATCAACTGGCTATCTTCGAGTAATTCCCTGAATAAAAGCTCTGGCAAAAAACTCTGCCTAAAAACTCCTCCTTAGAACGGCTGCGTTGGGTTGTTTATATAGGCTCCTTAGATGCTTTACTTGGCTCCTACATACCTGTTTCAAGTAGAATTACTATTAAGGTTTTTAAGTGGACTTAGGAGTATGTTTCTTTGGCTTCAAGCATCCAAATCTGAGTGAAATTGCTCATTCCAGTAGTAGGGGCACGGCCATGGCACACGCCCGTGTAAGTCGACTTTAAGCTGTGTGTCGATTCTGTTGGTTGAGGCACGGCCGTGGCACGGCCATGTAAGTCAGGATTCAGGTCGTGCTTCAGGTCCGTCGATTGGGACACGGCCATGCAAATCGTGCTTAGGGCGTGTCTTTGAATGATTGGCAAGGCACGACCGTGTGACTTGAAGACTAGGCCATGCCAATTTATTGGGTTGGCCCAATTTGGTTCGTTTTAAGCCCGCTTCTCATTCTTTTCATTCTCGGGTGCTTTCCTGAGTATAAGACATGAAAAGAAAGGATTAAAAGCACCTTTTTACATAAATCAAGGGCTAAATCATCCAAAAGCATACTAAATATGGGCTTAAAATATGTTACTTTTACGGGTTATCAAATACCCCCACACTTAAGCTTTTGCTTGTCGTCAAGCAAAATTCTCAACTTACAATTAAAACAAACTTTCCATAATTCATAATTCCTATCGACAATGTCTCATCATAATTTATAGATAATTTATACATGGATAATTTAACTCAAAGAACCCTAAAGATTCAATCAAGATAAGTCATACCTTTGTAGTACGAAAACATAGGTGTCTCCCCTTATCTAAGTAATTACCTTTAATTCAAAACTGACAAGGATTGACATCCTCACAAAAGATTCACTCAAATTAGTCTAAGTGTTTAAGGGCCAAGACTAAGCACTCTAAGTCGAGCCTGAAAAGTTAATCCCATAGGCTTGCCTGAAAATCAAATCTCCACCACTGTATATGAGATGATACACAAATCAAAAGGTCTTTAATCAGGGTTGTAATGGGGCTTGGGTTAAAAGGTGTGGATAAAGGCTGGATTAGAAGGTTAAAATCGAGATCGACTTGACAAATTACCTAACTAGAAATAATGAACTAAATATGAATATTTACATCAAATGAAAACTAAGAATACCACTATTAATAATTACTCTATAATAAAGAGTATTTTCATCACTTAAAATTTGATAATACTTTAATCGAGCTTTTCTTCAACAATTGGAGTTTAAATGCTCTAAGCTCTTTTGTATACTACTAATATTGAATAAACTTGGATTTTTTAAGAACAAACTAAAATATTACATCATAAATGATAAATGTAACTACTGAACTAATATAATTCGATAATTTAATCAAATCAAACCTCGATTAAAGGGTAGTCAAAAGAATGGTGATAACAAATTCAAAGGGATTTTGGGTTAATATTAGTGGGTGAGTCAATAAAAAGGTTGTTAGGATTCAACGTGGTTTACTAGGGGTTAATTTGTGAAGGTAGGCTTTTTTATAGAGTAAGTGGGTTAAACCTAGGTGCCTTTATCATCTCATTATATCAAATCATTAATGTGGTCTCAACATGTATAAACGAGGCAAGTTCTAGAATAACAGTTCAAAGTTGACACACTCATAATTAATAAAGTGAGTACGAAAAAGAATATATGCTTTATAAGGCTCAAAATCTCACAAAAATTATGGGTGTTTTTGACATCAATCCTTGTAAATTTCAAACTTCAAAGTAATACTCAAATTTAGTTCAACGACCTATTAATTTTTAATTTTTAGAAAGTAGACTTATCATGCTTGATTCTCTAGTATTCTTCAAATTTTATCATCAATGCACAATTAACTATGATTTAATCTAAAACATATCAATAATAATCATAAATCATTAGAAATTTCATCCTAATTAGTAATATGAGAAAAATACTTTCGAACAAGTTTGAAATTCAGGAATAATGAAAAATTAGGCATTCAATTGAGAATTATGCAAAAAGTTAGGCACTTTTACCCCCACACTTAAGATGTACATTGCCCTCAATGTACAAAGATAGGTAATAACACTTAATATAAGATCAAAAGAGAGGGATAGAGTCCCACTTCTTAAATTTTGGGTGATTTTCGGGAGGATGGCAGAGAAATATAAGTTGGAGGGGCCGGTCTGGTGGGGTGTCTACCGATGATCTTTGTGTTAGATAAAGAAATTTGGTAGCCTGCAAAGATATAGCCAAGAAATCTAAAGAAACATTAATAATATACTAATATTATAATTAAAGATAAATGGAATAAAGAGAAGGAGACTAAGAAGAAAACTGAAATTGAAAGAAGAGACTAATGGACTAAGGAGTCTTTATTGTTGGATGGTTCGCGAGGTGGGTGTGACCTCTAAGGCTGTGGTGCTTGATTCCCAAGCAGCTTTTAGAACCAAAAACCAAGAAACTAGGATGAAGGGAATTAAATTAAGCATAAGAGAAGTATAGATAAGGAAAATAAAGGAGAAGAGAAAAGAAAAATAGAACCGAAATGGTTTTGGAGATCCTTGGCGTGTCGATTAGCTAAAGATGCCAGCATGTACTTATGTGTTGGGGTCTCCTTTAAGGAGACAATGCTTACCTTCTTAAGCTTCTTTGGCATGATTTTAGTGTAGCTCAAGAGTTTGGACACTATCTTAAAGAAATAAGAGAAATTTGAAAGAAGGAGGAAAGAATGAGAGAGAAATTGGTAGGAAAGGAGAGGGCTGTGGGGTTTAAATAGGTGCCCAAATCTGGCTCGTTCCCACGCCCGTGGACTGAGGGTGTGTTGAATTACGTGGCTGCATCGCACGGCCGTGTTGTGGTGTGTGTCGTTCGTCCACACCCATGTTTCAGCCCATCATGCCCGTGTTTGTGAAGTCAGTATATGGGCACGAGTGTGACGCACGGGCATGTTGTGCCTATGCTCGATAAGTCGGTAGCCTCGCATGATCGTCGGCACGGCCGTGCTAATTTGTCGATGCCTGTGGGAGAGGGTGGTTGGATCCGTGACGTTAGATGGTGGTTGGCCTGATTTGCACAGACTCTGCTATGTCAATATGGGGATTTCGATGGTCTACACGGCCACGGACACGATCGTGTGTAAGGCTGTGTGACCTTGAAATTCTGCATCCTTGGTTTAGTAAAAAAAAGAAGAAAGAAAGAAAGAAGAAAGGGAAAGAAACTAAAAATAAAATTGAAAATAAAAAGTGTTAGTATTCGGGTTGCCTCCCGAAAGCGCTCATTTATAGTCTTAAGCTAGACTTTCCTCGTATTTAAAATTTTTAGGGAGGTTTAAAGGTTTGAATATCTTCCCTCATACTTATAGTTTTAGTTTCTTGACAAAGTTTAAGTCGAGAAGCTTTTACCTTAAAAGTTTCGGATGTTGATTTGCTTACCTCGACTGTTCCGTACGGGAGATATCGTGTACCTTAAGCGAGACTTCTCCCTTCGCTCTCAGGTCTGTTGAAGAGATGTGAGGATCGATTTTGTCTAATAGTACCTGGTCTCCTATTTTGTAGTGGTTTGATGTTCCTACGAGCTCTTCTTGTGGTTCCTCTGGTTTTACTTCGTGTGGATCTGGCTTTTCTTTGACTTGTATCTTCTGCTCTTCAAATTTGTCAAGCCTAAGGTCTTGTCCCTTGTAGGATTCTTCTTTGTTGTCTTGGGACTTATGAGTCGGCTCAAGGTTGTCTTTATGTGGTGTTTCCTGTGATGAAAGTTGAACAATTTGAGTATCTATTGAAGTGACTTTCTTACCTTCATCATCTATTGTTCTAGCCGAGTCGAGAGCTTGAAGCTTAATCGATTCATCTTCTACGCGAAGTATGAGCTCGCCTGTGGCAGCATCAATTTTAGTCTTGGTAGTTGCTAGAAAATGTCTTCCTAGAATTAAGGGGATTGAATTATCCTCATCCATGTCTAAAACAACAAAATCCACAAGGAACACAAATTTATCGATTTTTACAAAAACATCTTCAATAATGCCTCTAGGAATTCTAACCGTTTTATCAGCTAGTTGAATACTCATCCTAGTTTGTTTGGGCTTCCCTAGACCTAGTCGTTTAAACAATGCATAAGGTATGACATTTAAACTTGCCCCTAAATCAGCTAACGCATTATCAATAGTTAAACTACCAACTAAGCATGGAATTGTAAAACTCCCTGGATCTTTTTGTTTCTGGGATGGTCTATTTTGTAACATTTTCGAGCATTTGTGTTTATTTCCACGTGGTGCTCTTCATCTATTTTGCGTTTTTTTGTCAAGAGTTGTCTTAAAAATTTCCTCGAGCCTATCATCTGGAAAAGAGCTTCAAGAAGGGGTAAGTTAATATGTAATTTCTTTAAAAGTTTAAGAAACTTACCAAATTGCTCCTCTGAATCATCTCCTTTAAATGCTTCGGGATAAGGTATGCGAGGTTTGTATTATTTGATTATTGGTTTTGGCTTTTCATGTGCTACCTCTATTTTACCTTTTTCTTTCTTGGTTTCTTGTGCCATGGTGTGCTCGTCTACCTTTGTACCCTCTTGAGCTGTGATGGCTTGGATCTATTCTTTTAGGTTTATTTCTGTGTTGCTTGGTAGACGTCCTTGTTGACGTTCAGAAATCAACTTCGTGAGATGTCCCACTGACTTAGTAAGTTCTCCAACCTTATTCTCTATCCCTTTGATCAATTTTTATTGTTCATCAAGTGCTACTTCAGTCTTTTGGAAACGAGAATCTGTAGCTGCCATGAATTTCGTCAGCATCTCTTTGAGGTTTGATTTCCTCTTCTGTGGATATGATTGATTTTGATAATTTGAAGGAGGTTGCTGCCTTTGATTTTCTTGGTTTCCTTGTTCTCCCCTCGAAAAATTTGAGTGGTTCCTCCAACCTGCGTTATAAGTGTTACTATAAGGATTATTATTGGATCTGAAATTGTTACCTATATAGTTTGTCTGCTCATGTTCGCTTCCTAGTTGGAGGGTGGGTACTCGAGATTCGCCACATTCCCACTCGCCGCATTGCATTCTTGGGTGTACCGCAAAGAACATAGATTATCAAGCTTTTATTCATCATCTCCACCGTGTTGACAGCATTGTTACTGCGTCTATGTTAAAAACTCCTGCTGATTTTGTCAGTTTGGCCCTTGTAATTTGCCATTGATAAGTGTTCAATGACATTTCTTCAATAAAATCGTAAGCCACTTCAGGAGTTTTGTTATTCAAAGTTCTACCGGCTGATGAGTCAATCATTTGCCTCGTTGAAGAATTCACACCGTTGTAAAAAGTTTAGACTTGAAGCCACAAAGGTAATCCATGGTGTAGACATCTTCTCAGAAGATCCTTATATCTTTCCCATGCATCATATAATGTTTTTGTGTCATTCTGCATAAAAGAAGATATGTCATTCCTAAATTTGGCTGTTTTGGCTGGTGGAAAGTATTTTAAAAGAAATTTTTCGATCATTTGATCCCATGTGGTGATTGACCCTCATAGTAATGAGTTCAACCGCTGCTTTGCTTTATTCCTTAATGAAAAGGGAAATAACCGAAGACGAATGGCATCATCAAAAATGCCATTTATTTTGAAGGCATCACAGAACTCTAAAAAATTAGCTATATGAGTGTTCGGGTCTTCGTCCTACAAACCATCAAATTAAACAAAATGTTGAATCATTTGTATTGTATTAGGCTTTAATTCAAAACTGTTAGCAACTATAGCAGGCCTGACAATACTAGATTCTGCTCCTGTCAAGTTAGGTTTAGCATAATCATATATAATACGCAGAGCATTCTGTTCTTGCACATTTAGTGATGGATTGTTTTCGTCCATCCCTTCAGTAGGATTGGATCTGTCTTATTGTTCTTATCTTTGGTAGTCTAGAGCTTGTCTAATTTCTCTGTGATTTCTATGAGCGGTAGCTTCAATGTCACTTTCATATGCTAGAGGTCCTCTCGGGTTCCTTCTAGTCATAAACTAGAGGTACCTGCTAGGAGAAGAAAGAAATAAATTTAGTGTAAATAAAAATCTAAACTAAAAATAAAAGTAAATTGTGAGAAAAATAATAATGGCTAAAGTAATAGAAATAGAGCTTTCTTAATATTCTAGTGTTTCCCAGCAACGGCGCCAAAAACTTGATCGTTTCAAACAGTCTAGTTTTAATATTTATAAAAAAATGATCGAACCTGTAGACTAACTATGATAATGATAGAGGTAAGTACACCTATTGAACAGTAGTATAGTTTAGGCAAGAGTATCTTATCGAACCCAAAGTAACCTAAAAGTACTACTACTCACTTTCTTTCTATTATTTAGCCTGAAATATGGAGTGATTGGTTTATTAATCTAAAACTAATGAAAAACTGAGCTAGATGCAAAGAAAAAAGAATGAAACTTTGGGAAAAGACTGTGGGAAAACTCAGTTGATTACGACGATACCCTCAGGAAGAATCCACCTATGGCTTCTCTTGTTATCTAACTTTTAATTCATATGACTTCTTTACTTAGCTTGATCTGTGAGACTGCCTAACCTATATTAAACCCTCTCTCGAGGCAAATAACGTCTAACCTTAGGTTAATTAGTTGAACTCTCGTTCTCTTATAATAACCCCCTAAGGAAGCAGTAAATCGATCAATGGACTCCCATATTAGGTTTCACCCTAATTCAGCAAAATCTCGTAACCCTATCTCTACGTGCTCGATCAACTCCGCTTAATTATGCTAGATCTACTCTTAGGCAGGGTCTATTCCTCCTCCACCTAAGCACATCAGATTAATTTAAGTAACATAATTAAGAACAAACTAAGTACTTATCATACATTTTAGAAATCAAATAACAAAATTCGTCTTATTCAGGTATTTGAAGGGTTTAGTTCATTACAAAATAGGTAAACATCTTAAGAGAAAAGATAAAATGAAACTTAAGAAATCCCTAAAACCCCCTGAATGAATTGAAGAGGAGATCCTCTGTCTTGAGTAAAACTCCGCTTCTTGAGATGGATCAATTGGCTATCTTTGAGTAATTCCCTGAATAAAAGCTCTGGCAGAAAACTCTGCCTAAAAACTCCTCCTTAGAATGGCTACCTTGGGTTGTTTATATAGGCTCCTTAGATGCTTTACTTGTCTCCTAAGTACCTCTTTCAAGTAGAATTACTATTAAGGTTTTTAAGTGGACTTAGGAGTATGTTTCTTTGGCTTCAAGCATCCAAATCCGAGTGAAATTGTTCATTCCTGTAGCAGGGGCACGGCCATGGCACAAGCCTGTAGCATGGGCACGGCCATGGCACACGCCTGTGTAAGTCGACTTTAGGCCGTGTGTCGATTCTGTTGATTGAGGCACGGCTGTGGCACAGCCATGTAAGTCGAGATTCAAGACGTGCTTCAGGTCTGTCGATTGGGACACGGCCATGCAAATCATGCTTGGGGTGTGTCTTTGAATGATTGGCGGGCACGGCCGTGTAACTTGAAGTCCAGGCCGTGCCAATTTCTTGGGTTGGCCCAATTTGGTCCATTTTAAGCCAGTTTCTCATTATTTTTGTTCTCGGCTACTTTCCTGAGTATAAGACATGAAAAAAAGGATTAAAAGCACCTTTTTACATAAATCAAGGGCTAAATCATCCAAAAGCATGCTAAATATGGGGTTAAAATATGTTACTTTTATGGTTTATCACCTGCATTATAAGTGTTACTGTAAAAATTATTTTGAGATCGAAAATTATTACTTATATAGTGAACTTGCTTGTTTTCAGCGCTTGGGTTGTAAGGTGGATATTCTGTATTGCTCATCCCTCCTTCATTCATATCGCACTGCATAACTAGATGTACCTGCTTAGAACCATACAATCCATCAATTTTTATATTTAAAAACTCTATCTGCTTAGATAACATCGGCTGCTTTGGTAGGCTTTGTCCTCATGACTTGCCACTGATAATTATTCAGTGACATCTCTTCGAATTTCTACGAGTGGTATGTTCTATTTCACTATCAAAAAATCAAGGGTCCTGACAGGTTCCTCCTAGTCATAAACTAGAATTACCTGCCAGAAGAAAATAAAAGAAAAATTAGCAAAGTAAAAATAAAATAAAATTGTAGAAAAATACAATAAAATAAAATAAAATGGATAAAGTAATAAAAATTGAGCGTTCTTAATATTTTAGTTCCCCGGCAATAGTGCCAATGTAACATCCTTAAATCGGGGTCTTTGCATTTTATCGATTGCATGTAGTTAGTTTAGTTGTCATGTTAGTTTAGGCTATTTTAGGGTCTAGGCCTGAGCTAGGGATAGGCCTAAATTTCCTTAAAAGTTGCGTTTTGGGCTTCTAGAAGAGGGGAGCTGTTTGAGCTAGGTGTTAAGGATTTTTGGTGGCAAGTTTTGGCACAAGAAGTGGCTTGGCGAAGTGGCAAGGAGGTGCCACTTAGTGCTCAAGGAAGTGACGCCTCAAGAGAGAGGGAGAGCCTTGGTTCGAGCTGCGAAGATCCCTTTCTGCTTGTTATTTTTGACACCAGGACAAGGGAGGAGTTGTGCTCAGGATGGACTCTGATGGATAGGAGTTGAAGGAGTCAACAAATTCAAGTTAGTGGAAGAGAGAAGTCTGAGGAGTTTGAAACATTCAAACGAGTTTGAATGTGTGGCCAGGAGAATTTCATGGAGGAAAAAGGGGGATGGACACTTGAGCTTAGAGTTGGCTGTATATCAAACTCTATGGGAGAAGGGAGAATTGGTTTAGGTAGCTTAGGGGCTGCCGAATTTGCACATTTGAACTTGGGGTGTTGGTTCTCAAGTGACATTACGGCTAGTGGGGGAGCACCTAGAAATCCTTTTCTTTTATTTTCTTTGGTGCCGAATTGAGCTACTTCCCTAGTGCATTTTACAATTGCTATTTCTTTTCTTCTCCTCTCAAAAAGCCAAAGCTAAATCTCTCCTACTTTATTTTCTTTATTTTGTACCAAAACCGAAATCAACATTTCCCCTCTCTTTCGATTTCTTTTTTCTTCTCCCAATCTCTCTCTTGTACCGAAATACCCCATAGCACCTTGGCAGCGTTCTCTTTTCACTCAAATGGACAAAATCGAAATCCCTTCTACATCTCTTCTCATTTCTTTCTCTTCTTCTTTCGACTTCTTTTGTGTTTAGCCGAATCTACTTTACTTCCTACCCATCATTTGCTACTCATTTTCTTGCCATTTCTTTGAGAGCCGAAACTCTATCTTTCATTCTTCTCTCCATCTTTTTTTTATTCTTATTTTGTCAAAACTTTTGTTACTCTTTTCTCTTCTCCTTCAATACTGTGGTCGAATCATTGTTTGGTTGGTAAGATCTCTGCAATTTCTTCTTTGCAATATCTTTTTCTTTCTCATCTCATCACTTTCTTATTATCTGGATGGTTGATTCTTTCTTTTCACTCTTTAATCTTAGGAGCCAAATATTCTTGGTGGTGGCTGCTTTGCCAAATTTCCTCTTCCTCTGTTATAGTGTCGAATTCTCTTGGGTGTAAGGTTAGTAGTGATTATTTCAATTTCGTGTTATCTCTTCGGGTTTTCATGCCAAAGCCGAATGGCTATTTGGCTTAATGTTAGGGCTTGGCCGAATATAGGTGGTGAAGGGGGTGTCACTTTTTAGTGGAGATACTCGGGATTCGCTTGACTTGTGGATCAAATCCAACGTGTCGGGGATTATCGATCTAGGTAAGGGTGTTTGCTTTAAGTGTTGGGTTAATCTTTTAGTTTGGATTTCGTTTCTTTGATTCGGTTAGTGATTAAGGTATTCATGGATTCAAAGGATAACCAAGCGTTAGGAGGGGTTAGATCTAAGACCCCAGCCCCTAAGTTCAAGAAGAGGGCTATGTCGGCTGTTCACGATTGGCCACCTGGGTATGGGCCGAAATCTGAGCAAAGCAGTAGGCAAGTAGCGGTAGTGTTGGTTAATGACAATGTCGACGTAGAAAGCATAGTCTTGCTAGTAATCAGGTGTGTAACTCCTACACACTTCGTAAGTGAATTTGATATTATTTTATGACTTAACACAAGCCGGAATAACTGTGAAAATCATTGTATTACCCTTGTGGGTATAAGTGAGGACTTTGGGTAAGTCCATTCTGATTTGGCTAATGTTAAATGCCTCGGTTAAGGTTGCATATGACAGGTTATGTTATTTTTGAATATTAATCATGATTATTTTGCCATGAAAAGCATGTTCATAAAAATGGGTGATGAAAGGAGGGGAAAAGTGTGATTACAGACTGTCACCAGTGGTTTTGACCACACAGTGTGTTGGCCGCGCTTATTATAATATTGTGACTAAGTCTCAGTGGTTTTGACCACCAGTGGTTTGGTACCATATATATCTATCTTTGTGACTTGTCCTAGTGGTTTGGTACCACAGTGGGTTGGCCCCACATATCGATACGAGATTGTCACCAGTGGTTTTGACCACACATATATTATTTGTAACCTCGGTCACCAGTGGTTTTGACCACCAGTGGTTTTGACCACACGGGGTAGACACATGAGTTTGGATGGTTAGGGTTGGGTTGCATGGCATACTTAATTACTTATAAAACTGTGTAAAGGCTTGTATCTATGGGATGGGGATTTATACACTGAGTCTCAGTGACTCACCTCTCCCTTTTGCATTTTGCAGATGATTCTTAGATCGCGGATGTGGAGCCGGGACGGGCACAAGGTGGCCATGCATAATATTTCGGGTTTTGTTTTAAGTTATTATTTTGGGTTTAGATTTTTATTTAAATTGGTTTTGGTTGTAATCTAAATTTTTATTTCGGGATTATTTATTTCATTGACAACCTTTGAATTTGCGTTAAACATTAAAGTACTTCTAAAATGGAAAAGAGGCAATAAAATGAATGTTTTCACAAACCTTAATGAGTTCTCAGGATTTTCTAAAACATTACCATCGGGTAAAAGACGAACTTGTAATATCAACAAGTTAACTCGATTCTCTTTAAAAAGAAAATTTGAAACGGTTTAAGCTTTTGATTCAAACCAACTTTAGTTTCCAATAAAACAAAATGTTTGTTTCAACTTAAGTCGACAACTGGTTTTATAGAACACAAGCTTTCTCTGTGACATACCAGATTCGATCGTAGTGTGTTGACCAGGTTTGGGGTGTTATAATTTTGGTATCAGAGCCAGGTTCAACAGCTTGGCTGTGAGCTCGAGGCCCAAAACGTTTTCAATAAAGGGTTTGCAAAATAACTATGAAGGAAAATTCATATTTTGGGAAGCATGGCACCTGAGTCTCCGACACCTATTCGCAATGGTAAGTCCCCTAAATGTTGATTGCATGGTTTAAAAAGTTGTGTTATGGATGCTAGTAATAGGAATCCACTTTAGAGACTGAAGCCCAGAGGATTGTATGAACTTACGAGAACAACTCTAAGTTATTCATAAAATTGTGCTGTAATAACAGTGGAAGAAAGCTAATGCATAAAATTCTTAAATCAGATTAATTCGGGAATGGTAGACATGAGCATTAGAGGACAAGGTCATTACACGCGTGGACGTGGTAGGGGTAGGATGACTGTATTGGAACTGACAGGGTCTGGCCATGGGTCAGAGAATGAAGTACTACCACCGTCAGCTGTGGGCGATGAGTTCCAAGATCAGATGGGTGGTGATGATACGGTGTCGCAGGCGATGCTATGGGTTTTGGAGAGAGTAGCTGGAGCTGGTGGAGGTACGGGGGCTCAGAAATTTGTGTCTGAACGACTCTGAGCCAATGGAGCAAAGGTGTTCCGGGGTGTTTCTGGTGTGGCTCCCAATATAGCTGAGTACTGGCTTGAGGCGACTGAATGTATAATGGATGATTTGGATTTTACGGAGGATGAAAAGTTGAAAGGGATAGTGTCTCTTATCCGAGATGAATCTTATCAGTGGTGGCTCACGGTCCAGAATGGTATGATAGCTGATGACATCACTTGGGAAGTATGTCGGGTCCGGTTATATAGATGCGCAATGAAAGGCGTTCTTGAATCTGGTTCAAGGGAATAAGTTAGTATCGAAATATGAGGTGGAGTTTCTTCGGCTGAGATGTTATGCTAGGAGTATCGTGGCTACGGAACACGAGCGCTGTGTCAGATTTGAGGATGGACTGAGAGATGAGCTGCGGATGTTGATTGCCCCACAGAGGGAAAGAGAATTTGCTGTCTTAGTGGAGAAGGCCAAGATAGCTGAAGGGGTGAATCAATCAGTGAGACGGAGTCAGGATCGGAGTTGGATTAAGAGGAGTTCTGGGTCATCAGGGACTACCGAGAATTCACAGAAAAGGGCTAGATATAGTGGGCCGAGTCAAGCTGCAAAGCCTTCTGCTACTACCCAGTGGCCGTCGCGGTGTGCTCAGTGTGGGAAGTCTCATTCGGGAGAGTGTTGGATCGAAAACAGAGGGTGCTTTAAGTGTGGGTCAATGGGGCACCGGGTAAGGGATTGCCTGCAGAGGTTAGGTAGGATCCAATCTGAGGGTCAGGGACATACACAATTCAGGAGGGATGGCCAGCAACCACAGAGGGGTCGTGGTCCGGCCAGGGGAGGTAATGGTTCTGGTCGAGGTCGTGGAGCACCGAGCAGAGGTGCCGAGAATGCTGATGTAAGACAGCCTGGGTTGGTCTATGCTGCGAGGCGTCGAGAAGAGGGCGACGCACCGACGTTATAACCGGTTTGTTCTTAATTTTTGGATTGCCTTATACTACTTTGATAGATGTTGGATCGACGCACTCGTATGTTGCTAGTAGTATAGTGGGAACTCTGAACTTAGTCCATGAGATTTCTTCTAGGGAGATGACTTTAATTAGTCCTCTAGGACACTCTGTAGGAGTAAACAAACTGTATAGGGATCTACACTCTGTAGAAGTATCAGGAAAGTTTAGACTGTACGGCTAAGCATATGGTGTTGAGGTCTGTTGAGGGTGAAGAGGTGGTGATGATAGGTGATAGAAGAAATTACCTATCCAATGTGGTATCTGCTTTGAAGGTCGGGAAAATGGTGAGAAAGAGGTGTGAGGCATTCATATTTCATGTTTGTGCTTAGAGGCCAAAGAGTCAACTGTGGGGAGTGTTCGAACAGTAAAGGATTTCACTGATGTGTTTCCAGAGGAGCTCCCGGGTTTGCCTCTAGATCGCAAAGTTGAGTTTGGTATAGACCTGTTACCAGGAACCGCACTAGTGTCTATTGCCCCGTACAGGATGGCACCGAAGGAGTTAGTGGAGCTGAAGGCATAGATTCAAGAGTTGTTGGATCGAGGTTTTATCCAGCCGAGTGTATCACCTTGGGTAGCTCCTGTACTTTTTGTTAAGAAGAAAGACGGAACAATGCGGATGTGTATAGATTACCGTCAGCTGAATAAGTTGACGATTAAGAATAAGTATCCATTGCCGAGGATAGATGATCTGTTCGATTAGCTAAAGGGGGCATCAGTTTTCTCTAAGATTGATTTGAGGTCGGGATACCATCAGCTTAAGGTAAAGGAGGCTGATATCCATAAGACGGCGTTTCGCACTCGTTATGGGCACTACGAGTTCTTAGTAATGCCGTTTGTGTTGACTAACACGTCGACAGCATTCATGGACATGATGAATTGGGTTTTTTAGTCGTATTTGGATCAATTCATCATGCTGTTTATAGACGACATCTTGGTGTACTTGAAATCGGAGGAGGAGCATGATGAGCATCTCCATGTGGTTTTACAGATTCTGAGGGAAAAGCAGTTGTTCGCAAAGTTTAGTAAATGTTAGTTCTGGTTGAAGGAGGTAACTTTATTAGGTCATGTGGTGTCAGCTGAGGGGATTAGGGTGGACCCTCAGAAGATTGAAGCGGTATTGGATTGGAAACCACCGAAATCTATAGTAGAAATTTAGAGTTTTCTGGGTTTAGCAGGATATTACAGAAGGTTTGTAGAAGGGTTTTCTTTGATCGCAGCGCCATTGACCAAGTTGCTAAGAAAAAGAGTTCCGTTCGTATGGCCCGACAAACAGCAAGAAAGTTTTGACAAGTTAAAGAGGATTATGATAGAAGCTCTGGTTTTAATTCAGCCTAAGGCAGGGAAGGAATTTACGGTCTACTATGATGCATCGCATACTGATTTGGGATGTGTGCTAATGCAAGAAAGGAAAGTAGTGGCGTATGAGTCTCGACAGTTGAGACCTCACGAAGTGAATTACCCGACGCATGATCTGGAGTTGGCTGCAGTGGTTTTCACTCTAAAAATTTGGAGGCATTACTTGTATGGGGAGAAGTCGATCGTCTACACGGACCACAAGAGTTTGAAGTACCTCCTGACTCAGAAGGAATTGAATTTGAGGCAGCGAAGGTGGATCGAGTTGTTGAAGGATTACGACTGCTCGATTGAGTATCATCCGGGAGGGCCAACGTGGTGGCAGACGCGTTGAGCTGTAAGGTGGTGTCAGACTTAAGAGCAATGTTTGCCCGTCTTAGTCTGTATGATGATGGAAGTCTGTTAGCAGAATTACAAGTGAAGCCGACGTGGGTAAACCAGGTTAAGGAAAAATAGCTAGTGGACGAAGACATAAGTGCTCGATATTTGCAAGTGCAGAATGGTGGATTGAAGGGTTATACCTTGAGCAGTGAGGGTGTGCTGTGTTTCCAAGGGAAAGTTTGTATGCCGAGAGATGTTGAATTAAGGCAGAGGATTATTCAGGAAGCTCATAGTAGCCCATACGCTATGCATCCTGGAGGTAGTAAAATGTACCGAGATCTGCGGGAACAGTTTTGGTGGCCAGGTCTGAAGCGAGAAGTAACGAAATTTGTAAGTAAGTGTCTAACGTGTCAGCGAGTCAAAGCTGAACATCAGTTACCTTCGGGTCTGTTGCAGCCAGTAAGGATTCCACAGTGGAAATGGGAAAGGATTACGATTGTTGATTGCAAATATAGTTGATTGTTGATTCCACATTAGGTGGAGGGCTTGGCCGAATGTAGGTGGTGAAGGGGGTGTCGTTTTTCAGTGGAGATACTCAGGATTCGCTTATTTCTGGATCAAATCCAACGTGTCGGGGATTATCGATCTAGGTAAGGGTGTTCACTTTAAGTGTTGGGTTAATCTTTTAGTTTGGATTTCGTTGCTTTGATTCGGTTAGTGATTAAGGTATTTATGGATTCAAAGGATAACCAAGCGTTAGGAGGGGTTAGATTTGAGACCCACCCTAAGTTCAAGAAGAGGGTCAGGTCGACTATTCGCGATTACACAGGTGTGGGCCTGCATCCGAGCAAAGTAGTAAGCAGGTAGCGGTAGTGTCGGTTAACGACAGTGTCGACTTAAAAAGTGTAGTCTTGTGAGTAATCAGGTGTGTAACTCCTACACACTTCGTAAGTCAATTTGATATTATTTTATGAGTTAACACAAGCCGGAATAACTGTGAAAATCGTTGTGTTACCCTTGTGGGTATAAGTGAGGACTCCGGGTAAGTCCATTCTGATTTGGCTAACTTTAAATGCCTCGGTTAAGGTTGCATATGCCAGGTTATGTTATTTCTGAATATTAAGCATGATTATTTTGCCATGAAAAGCATGTTTATAAAAATGGGTGATGAAAGGAAGGGAAAAGTGTGATTACAGACTGTCACCAGTGGTCTTGACCACACAGTGGGTTGGTCCCGCTTATTATAATATTGTGACTAAGTCTCGATGGTTTTGATCACCGGTGGTTTGGTACCACATAAATCTTCTCTTTGTGACTCATCCCGGTGGTTTGGTACCATAGTGGGTTGGCCCACATATCGACTGGATTGTCACCAAGTGGTTTTGACCACATATATTATTTGTGACCTCGGTCACGATGGTTTTGACCACCGTGGTTTTGACCACACGGGTAACATAGGAGTTTGGATGGTTAGGGTTGGGTTGCATGGCATACTTAATTACTTATAAAACCGTGTGAGGGCTTATAAGCGTGGGATGGGGTTTATACACCGAGTCTCGGTGACTCACCTCTCCTTTTGCATTTTGCGATGATTCTTAGATCGCGAATGTGCGGTAAATGACGCACTCAAGGTGGCCATGCATGATATCTCGGGTTTTGTTTTAAGTTATTATTTTGGGTTTAGATTTTCATTTAATTTGGTTTTGGTTGTAATAAGGCCATCTAAATTTTTATTTCGGGATTATTTATTTCGTTGACAACCTTTGAATTTGCGTTAAACATTAAAGCACGTCTAAAATGGAAAAGAGTCAATAAAATGAATGTTTTCACAAACCTTAATGAGTTCTTGGGATTTTCTAAAACATTGCCATCGGGTAAAAGATGAAATTGTAATATCAACAAGTTAACTCGGTTCTCTTTAAAAAGGAAATTTAAAACGGTTTAAGCTTTTGATTCAAACCAACTTCAGTTTCCAATAAAACAAAGCGTTTTTTCAACTTAAGTCGAACAACCGGTTTTATCAAAACAAGCTTTCTACGTGACATCTGGATTGATCGTAGTGTGTTGACCGGGTTTGGGGTCTTACAGCTAAAAGCTTGATCATGTGTCAAAGTTGTAAAATTTTATATAATGAATGATATAGCCTAAAAACTAACTGTGACAACGACTTGAGGCAAGCGCACCCCTCGAACAGTTGTATAGTTTAGCGGCAAGACCAGATTGTCGAACCCAAAGGAACCAAAAGTACTAATACTAACTTTCTTTTTATTATTTAGCCTAAAAATTAAAGGAGTTGTTGTTTAATCTGAAATTAACTAACTACTAAGCTAAAGATTCTAAGACAAAGAGAAGGAATTTGGGAAATACTTGAGGGAAAAACCAAATGGTGAGACAATTCTGAGGAAGAATCCACCTAGAATTCACTTGTTATCTAACTCTGAACCAGGAGATTTATTCACTTGATTTGATCCGTAGGATTCCCTAATTTATATTAATACCTCTCTCGAGGCTACTAACATCTAAACCTAGGTTGATTAATTGAAATATCATTCTAATTAAAACCACTAGAATTGCATTAACTCGATCTATGGACTCTCATATTAGGTTTGACCCTAATCCGGGAGATTTTCATCATCTGATCTACCCTTAAACAGGGTCTATTCCTCCTTTGCCTAAGAGCATAAGTGCTTGAATCAATATCTTGAAATATCGAAATAAGACTTAAACATAGTTAAGAACAAATCAAATATTTATCATACAGCTTAGAAAATAATAACAAGATCCGTCTTTGGTTTTATCCCCCTCAGGTATTTGAGGGGTTTAATTCATAATCATCAAAAAATACATCTCGGAAGAAAATGTAAAACAAAACAAAAAGAAAACCCTAAAACCCCCTGAAGGAATTGAAAGAGAGATCCTCAGTCTTGAGTATGATTTCGGCTTCTTGAGATGAATCAACTGGCTTTCTTCAAGTGAATCCCACAATTTGGTCCCTCTAGTTTGGCTCTTTGGCCTAGCTGATCGCCCCCTGATGGTTCGCCTCTAGGGTATTTATATAGGCTTTTGGAATGTCTTTCTTTACCTCTAAGTACGCTAATCTAAATGAAACTCTTCTTTTCTATGACGGGGACACGCCCGTGGCACACACTGGTATAAGTCAAGGCCAGGCCGTGTTCGGGTCTGTTAATGAGGAACGGCCATGTGACTCGAGGCCCAAGCCATGTCAATTTTCTAATTCGGTCCATTTACTCTATTTTGGCCTGTCTTTCTTTCTTTTCATCCTCTGGTGCTCTCTTGAGTATAAAACAAGAAAACAAAGGATTAGGAGCACCTATTTCCATAATTAAAGGGATAAATCATACAAAAGTATGCTAAATGTGGGATTAAAATATGTGTATATTATGGGTTATCAAACACGATAAATATTACAATTAACCTATTGATTGTGTGTCAGAGTCTTAAAATTTATATAATGAATGATATAACCTAAAAACTAACTATAACACCCCAAACCCGGCCCATGCGTTATGACCGAATCTGGTATGTCACAGGGTGAAGTAAAATCAAGTCTTAATTAAATTTTAGAAAGAACCGGCGATTTGGAAGATAACTTTTTTCGAGTATTACGTAGTCTTTTGAAAACAATGATGCTTAGATTACTGAAAACTCCACTTTTTACTTTAATATTTAACCGACCGAGGTGTCGCATTTGATATAAACAGTAAAATAATAAAATAAACCGAAGTACAACCTTGAAAGGCCGTATACATAGCGAAAACCCCAAATTTTAAAAAAACAATAAACTTTTAGTATTACCAAACTATAAAGAAAGGAAATCGAAATATATGGCCTCCACGAGTCTGCCTCGGCTCTTGCATCAACGAGCTACTCTGCTCACCTGAAAAGTTAAGGAAAGGGGAGAATCACCAAGACTCAGTGTGTAAAAATCCCCCACATTATACATACTACATCCAATCCACAATCACACATTGGCCTTAGCCCACATATCATCATACACATATGAATGCAATAAGCCCAACCCAAACCTAGTTTTTCCATCCGCTACACACCAATCCGTACCAACCAATCACACCGTGGGGATTTTCACAATCAACCCTTCATCAGCTACACTCCATCACGACAGTCATGCTGCCAATTAAACATGATCACTAGGTGACCAAATAATATTTCGTAGCACAAACCACTCGATAACTATGTGACCAAATAAATATATATATATAAATAGCGGTGCCCTTCGATCACAATGTGACCAAAAATAATGTATGAACATATGTATATATATCGTGGCAAAGCCACCGATCACTACGTGACCAATTATGCACTTCCCTTCATATCAAACCCATACCCATGATCTACATACAAAACCTAACAATGCAACATGCTATTCATAACACATCGATCGCCACATATACATTACGCTATGCAAAGAAATCTGATCCACATGCACAGCAATCCTAGCCTTACCCCTAAGGGCATCACGATTGTCTACACAGCCCTTTTAATGTTAGTACAGTTATAGTATAGTGTGTTTGAAAGTTTACACACCTGATAACACGTAAGATGACACTCTCTATGTCGACACTATCGCTAGCCGAAACTACCGCTAACTGCCTATTGTTCTGCTCAGAAGTTAGCCCACAACCCGATGGCCAATCACGAACAGCAGACACCGCGCGTTTCTTGAACTTTGGGGCTAGGACTACGATCCAACCCTTCCTTTGATTTCGACATTCGAGTCCATGAATGATCTTGGTGAGAAGGTACTATGATGATTGCTTAACGAAACATTAGGTTAAGGCACAAATAACGAAAAGAAACAGTTGATCGACTTAGGAGAATTGAAATCCATAACTTGAAATCTCAAAAGAAATAGTATGGTTCGAATACTACCGATTTTTGACTTAGAAACCTAGGCGATTATATCTCTTTCAAATCCCAGAATGCCGCCCAAAAAGAACACGAGTCAGAGAAAACATCAAACTAAAGATGGCCCTAACAACTAACTAGCCATTTGGCTTTGGCCTTAAAAGCTGAAAAAGATTACAAAAATAATAGCACAAGTCGACACCTACCTCTACAGAAGATTTCAGCTACCACTTGTAAGAAGATTCGACAATTAAAGAAGAAGATTGAAACGTTGAAAGAAATAAAACCAAGCCATAAATGAGATCTAGGAGTTTTCGGCTTTTAAGAAAGATCCGAAAAAAGATGAACAGAAAAGAGGCTAGGTAGATTCGACAATGAATAAGGTAGAAAAGAACTGGATGAGAAAGCCGAAAGAAAAATAAAGATACTCCAAATAGTGAGTTACGAGTTTCGATTTTGGCAGAAGAAGAGAAGAGGAAATCCTCTAATGCCAAAAATAGGAGGAGAAAAGAAGAAGAAAGAAAACTATGCTTTCAGAAAAAAAGAAATTTCGGCACACCTTTAGCCAAATGAGAATTTCGACATGCCCTTAGCCACTTCAACCGATTTCCCCCTTGCACACAGTCACACATTTGGCCACCGCTTCCCTCTCTATCCTATCCCTCATTTTTCTCTTATCCTCATCTTGCTATATTCTAACTCAATCCACACTCACTCCTTTAGAGTCCCAGCCGAAACCACCTCTCACTCCTCAGGCATATGTATTAAAAAAACACTCCTTTTGCTTAACATGGGTTTCGAACCTGCTCCTTTCAAATCCTATGTGGTGTCGCCTTCCTATGCCCTTAGTGGCGCCTCCTTGCCACTTTACCAACTAGATTTTTATGTTAACTTTCCCATTCAAGTACCTTTAAGGCCCACTTCACCTAGTTCCCCCTTGCAGAGTCTAAAAACAAAATTTCTACCAAGGATCAAGCTTAACCTCAAGCCTTCCCGAAAGCTCTAAACACACCAGACACACACACACACAGCATGGCATACACACACAACACATCACAAATGCAGAGCCCCCAATCTAGGATATTACAGTTCTACCCCCTAAAAAGAATTTCGTCCCTGAAATTACCTGATCAAAAGAGGTGAGGGTATTGCTGTCATATAACATCCTCCGGCTCCTATGAAGCTTCCTCCAATCTGTGATTCTGCCACAAAACCTTAACCAAAGGAACCGATTTTCTTCGCAAAACCTTAACATCCCGCTCCAAGATCTGAACTGGTTCCTCTTCAAAAGATAAATCTGGCTTTACTTCGAGTTCCTCCAACGGTATCACATAAGATGGGTCTGAACGGTAACGTCGCAACATCGAAATATGGAACACATCATGAATCTTACTTAGCTTTGAAGGTAGCTCAAGCTGATAAGCAACTGGTCCTACACGCTTCAACACCCGATAAGGCCCGATAAACCTAGGGCTTAGCTTACCTTTCCGTCCAAACCTTAGAATTTTCTTCCATGGTGATACCTTCAAGAAAACCTGATCACCTACTGAAAATTCTATGTCCCTTCGCTTTAGGTCAGCATAGGACTTCTGCCTATCCGACGCTTCCTTCAACCTAGCCCGAATCAACATAACTTTATTCTCCGTTTCCAATACAAGTTTCGGACCCAATAACTATCATTCACCCAATTCTGTCCAACACGTAGGAGTACGATACTTTCGCCCGTACAATGCTTCATATGGTGCCATCTGAATACTGGACTGGTAGCTGTTATTATATGCAAATTCTGCCAATGGTAGGAATTCTTCCCAGCTACATTTGAAATCGATAATGCAACCTCTCAACATGTTTTCCAAAATCTATATCACCCTTTCTGATTGTCCGTCCGTCTATGGATGAAATGCCGTACTAAAATCCAACTTTGTACCCAACGCTTGATGTAACGCCCTCCAAAATCTTGACGTAAACCTAGGATCCCTGTTCGAGATAATGGACACAGGTACTCCATGTAACCTCACAATCTCCGCTATACACAACTTAGCCAACCTTTGTAGAGAGTAATCAAACCAAATTGGTATAAAATGAGCAGACTTCGTCAACCGATCTACTTTTACCCATATCGAATCCTTCTTAGTAGGCGTAAGTGGTAGCCCACTAACAAAATCCATAGTGATTCTCTCCCATTTCCATTGCAAAATCTTCACTGGCTACAACAACCTCGAAGGCAACTGATGCTCCGTCTTTACCTACTGACATGTCAAACATCTACCTACAAATTCAGTTGCCTCCCGCTTAAGACCTGGCCACCAAAATTATTCTCGTAAATCTCGATACATTTTACTTCCGCCAGGATGCATAGCATACGGGCTACTATGCGCTTCCTGAAGAATCATCCACCTCAATTCCACATCCCTCGGCACACAAACCTTTTTCTGAAAACATAGAACCCCATCATTGTTCAGATTATAGTCCCTTACTTCACCATGTTACACTTGAGATAGTCGGGCACTCAAGTCATCATCCTGCAACTACTTCTCTTTAATCTGATTTACCCATGTTGGCTTTACCTGAAGCTCAGCTAATAAACTCCTATCTTCATACAGGCTCAGATGAGCAAACATTGCCCTTAGATCCAAGATCACCTTCCGGCTTAGCGCATCCGCCACCACGTTAGCTTTGCCCGGATGGTATTCAATCGAACAATCATAATCCTTTAGTAGTTCAATCCACCTCCTTTGCCTCAAATTCAACTCCTTTTGGGTGAGGAGATATTTCAAGCTCTTATGATCTGTATAAATGACAGACCTCTCCCCATACAGATAGTGTCTCCAAATCTTTAAAGTAAAAACCACCGCTGCCAACTCCAAATCATGCGTGGGATAATTTAGATCATGCGGTCTTAACTGTCGAGACGCATAAGCAACCACTCTTCCACTTTGCATCAACACACATCCTAACCCGGTGTGCGAAGCATCACAATAAACCACGAACTCCTTTTCAGCCTCTAGTTGTATCAACACCAGAGCTTCCGTTAACACCTTCTTCAACTTTTCAAAACTTTCCTGTTGCTTGTCACCCCACACAAAAAGTACTCCCTTCCTCAAAAACTTGGTTAAAGGTGCCGCAATCAAGGGAAATCCTTCTACGAACCTCTTATAATAATCAGCAAGACCCAGGAAACTCTAAATTTTTGTCACAGACCTGGGTGCTTCCCAATCTATGATAGCTTCCACCTTCCGGAAATCAACTCTGACCCCTTTAGCCGACACAACGTGTCCTAGAAAAGTAACCTCCCTTAACCAAAATTCGCACTTACTGAATTTTACGTACAATTTCTTCTCCTCGGATTTGTAGTACCACTCGCAGATGCGAATCATGCTCCTCCTCGACCTTGAATACACCAGATATCATCTATAAATACCACCACGAACCGGTCCAAATAGGGTTGGAACACCTGGTTCAACATATCCATAAACGACCTGGTGCGTTAGTCAACCCAAACGACATTACCAAAAATTCGTAATGGCCATAACAGGTCCTGAAAGCTGTCTTATGAATATCTGATTCTTTGACCTTAAGCTGATGGTATCCTGATCTCAAATCTATCTTTGAGAACACTGACGCCCCTTTCAATTGATCGAACAAGTCATCAATCATTGGCAACGGATACTTGTTCTTGATAGTCAACTTGTTCAGCTGACGGTAGTCAATGCACATACGCATTGATCCATCCTTCTTATTGACAAATAGCACTGGCGCTCCCTAAGGTGATACACTTGGTAGGATGAAACCCCGATCCAACAATTCCTGAATCTGGGCTTTCAGTTCCACCAACTCGTTTGGCGCCATTCTATATGGTGCAATGGATATTGGTGCTGTTCCCAGAAGAAGATCAATTCCAAATTTCACCTCACGATCTGGAGGTAGTCTGAGAAGTTCTTCTGAGAAAATGTTAGAAAACTCCCTCACCATTCTAACATTCTCCACAGTTGAATCATGGACCTCCAAAGTATAAACAAAGGCTACGAATGCCCTATACCATTTTCTCATCATTCTTTTAGCCTTTAGAGCTGATACTACAATAGATAGGTAGTCCCTCCTTGCACAGTCTAGATTCGCTCAATATTTCACTAAACATTCCATGCCTAAGATCAGATCGAACTCCCCAAAAGACAGTTCCATTAAATCTGCCAGAAAAACTACCACTTGTACTTCTAGAGGTACATCCCTATACAGCCTGTTCACCACTATTGACTGACCTAGCAGGCTAATTACAGTCATCTCCCTAGGAATAACCTCAGAGTCTATACTTAGGGTTCCAGATACTATACTAGCAACATAAGAATATGTCGATCCAATATCAATTAATGTAGAAAAAGGCAACCCAAAAATCAAGAACATACCAATTATGACATCCGGTGCATCCCCCTCCTCTCGATGTCTTGCTGCATAGACCAACCCCGGCTGTCTTGCATCGGTGTTTCCTACACCTCTACCTTGCGTTCTAAGGCCTCGACCATAACCATTACCTCCTTTGGCTGGACCGCGACCTCTCTATGGTTGTGGACCTCCTCTACCAGGCTGAGCGTTAGTCTGGCCTACCGGCTCCGCGCCACCCCGATCCTGTGGATAGTCCCTAACTAGATGATCCGAGGACCCACACCTAAAACATTTCCTGTCACCTACCCAACATTCGCTCGAATGAAATTTATTACACCGACCACACCTCTGAGGTTGACCATTACCCTTAGATCTCACACCCTGTCTCGCCCCACCCATCTTAGGTCTTTTCTTGAAATGCCCCGTTGACCCTGACGATCCAACATTCCTCTTATTCCTATCCCTGTCTCTCTTATTATTTTGCTTCTCGGTTCACTTAATTTCCTCAGCAATTCTCGCTCTCGTTGAGGGTCTATCGACACCCACAGATCATCCTTCAAACCATCCTCAAATCGAACACAACGCTCATGCTCGGTGGCCACTATCTCTCGGGCATAACGACTCAAGCGTAGGAATTCTGCTTCATAAGTAGCTACCGATCTATTACCCTGGATCAGATTCAGAAACGCCCTATGCTGCACATCCACATAACTTGATCCGATGTACTTACCTGTGACTTGAAGAAATCCTAAGTAATGCGATCAGCCACAGCACCATCCCTGACCGTAAGCCACCATTGGTACGCTTCATCCTAAAGAAGAGACACCACTCCCTTCAGCTTCTCCTCCTCCGTGAAGTCAAGGTCATCCATTATACGCTCTACGGCTTCCATCCAATACTCAGCTGTACTAGGAGCTACACCAAAAATTCCCCTAAATATTCTCGCTCCATTAGCCCTAAGTCGCTCTGGCACATATTTCTGAGCTCCCGTACCCATGCCTGCTCCCGTAACTCTCTCCAACACTCGGAGCATCGCCTAGGACACTGCATCGTCTCCACCCGTTTGGTCCTAATACTCTGCCTCCACAGTTGGTGGTGCTGGTATCTCATTCCCCGACTTGTGACCAGACACTACTGGTTCCGACACAACAATCCTGCCTCTATGTCGACCACGCACACCACGCCCCCTAGTGCTCATATCTAGCGTTCACGATTTATCCGTTAAAATTTTATGGATTAATAATTTCTTCCATCGATTAATAACGAACAATCTTATGGAAGGTAGTTTCGATAGTAGTTCTTTGAATTCAAATTATATCTACAAGGTTCAGTATTAAGTCTATATCTCCTAGTTC